>CM057453.1:800065000-801265000 GCA_016271365.2 Neoceratodus forsteri | reverse complement strand
CATGACTGTTTTAGTCTGAACCATTTTCTCTGGGAGGCTTTTCCAGGCATCCGCTACCCTTGCTATGAAAAAATACTTTATCAAGCTACTCCTAAACTGTCCCCCTCCAACTTCATACTATGCCTCATTGTCTTGGAGCATCTCTTATTTTGGAAGATGCTCCCTTCCTGTACCCTGTTTATAGCAGTAAGGTATTTTTTTTAACTCTTTTTCCATCCGATCATGGCCCGTGGAGTCTCTCTTAGGCATCCTGCCTGTTTCTGCCCACCTGAGGTCCCCTCATCCCCATGCCTCCTCTCTCCCCCCTCCCCACAGCCAGCAACTCCAGCTTAACCCCCTCCAGAGTGGGGCTGCCCCTCCTCTTTGGGTGCTCTTTACAACATAGACTCTGGCTGTAGGTGAGGGCCCAGGCGAGGTGGATCTGGCAGTGGCCATGGGGGTCAGGTGCCGGTGCCTACCCCATAAAGCTGGGCTTATCTGTGTTCTGGTGCTCCTCAACCTGGCATGGTGCACCCCGATGCAATGGTGCACGGCAACCCTGCCTGCATCAGCCACGCTGATTGACGTTCTGCCAACGTACTGCAGCACCCCCAATCTCCACTGGGAGCTGCTGGTATGCTGGACAAGCCCCAGCCCTCCCCCCAGGAGAGGAGCCCTGTGGGTGCTGGATCTTTGACCCATCCCAGCTGACCCCCAGTGCCTGAGCTCGCTCCCGAACGTCGGTCGCCAGCGTGGCCTGAGGTGTGACATCCAGCGCCTCAACCCTCAGCACCACCGGGCTGGCTACCAGTAAGGTATTTGGAGGTCTCTATCATGCCCCCACTCCCTTCTTATCCCCAGGGAATACATATTCAACTCCCTTAGCCTTCCCTCATAGGACTTCTCTTGCAGTCCCTGTACCATCTTGGTGGCCCTCCTCTGCACCACCTCCACTCTATGTCTTTTCTCAAGTGGGGCCTCTAGAACTGGATGCAGTACTTGAGGTGAGGCCTCACCAGTGTCCCATACAGGGGCAAAATGACCTCCATCCTTATATTGGTGATGCCCCTCCCTCTGCATCCAAGTATTTGACTATCCTTTCCCACCGTCTTGTCACACTGTCTAGTCTCTTTGATGTCATCCAAGATGATAACTCACAGGTCTCTTTCCTGCTTCGTGACTGTCAGTTCCTCTTCTCCGAGTTCATATTTATTTATTATTTATTAAATTTTGGTAACCGGGTAAGTCCACTGGGCCCTGAAGGTCCCTTTTTCAGAGGTGACCCAGAGTTAGTTACATAGAGCTGAGCAAGTACAATCAAGTAATGCAGGGTAGGACACTGCATACAGGAATTCAATGACAGTGTAAAATTTTCATAAAAAAAGGCAGTGACATACAGCACAACAGCAGTGGCAGCTGCTAGACTTAGGGCAATAGGTTTAGAAGTATAAACAAGTAGTAAAATAAACCATACAAGTATTATAACAAGTAGTACAACTAACTATACAAGCACTACAGTACAGGACATAAGCAATACAGTGTAGGACATAGGGTAAGGGTTACATTGGCAATGTCTGGTTTTCATATAAGAGGTATAGAAGTATAGTCAAGTAGTACAACAAAATATACAAGCAATACAATATAGGACATAGGGTACAGGGTTACAATGGTAATGACCGGTTTTATACAGGAATTCAACAGTGGCAGCTTGATGCCAATTAGGGCAAGTTAGGCTTTTTTGTTGCCAGACTACGGGGGGGGGAATTAGCTAGCCTTTGGGACAGGCGCATGAGCTGTGGTTTAGGAAGTGAGCACGTAGTCCCATCTGAAAAGTCACTAGGGAGGGGACTTCCTGGAGTTGACAGGGGAGCTTATTCCAGATCGTTGGGGCTATATTGGCAAAGGATTTACTGCCAGCTTCGGATCTGGTCCTGGGCAGTTCTAGTAGTGTTTTGCCTGAAGTGCAGAGAGGCCTGCTGGACCACTTTGGGGGAAGTAGTCCGATGAGCCCTGCGGGAGGATCGTTGGAGAGGAGCTTATAGGTCCGGCTTAATAGGGGGTACTGGAGCCTAAGGTTCAGGGTGGGCCATTTGAGTGAGGCAAGGGCTTCTCAGTGGTGGGTCCTCGGATGGGCTTTTGTGGTGAATCACACTATTTTGTGGTACAAAGTCTGCAGTCTGCCATGGTCAAGCTTTGCAATGCCAAGTAGGGTTGGGGCTGCATAGGTAAGAGTAGGTAGGAGGACACTCTGAGAGATTGCCAGTCTTCTCTCAGGTATCATGTCAGCGCTTAGATGGTAGAGCAGCCTGAGTTTTTGGTGGATGTTTTTTGTCACCAGATCCATGTGAGGCTTTAGGGTGAGTCCCTGGTCTAGTGTTAGACCCAGGTATCTGAAGGATTGGACCACCTCAACTGTAGAGCCAGATGTAGTGTTGCAACAAAATAGAACATTCTGTCCCAGAGCTGGTCTCCTGTTGACAATTGTGTAAACAAGCTTGTGGAGATCAAAATACATCTCAGGATCAACACCCTGTGTTCCAGATTGATATCTGATATTGATATTCCTGAGTCAGAATAGAGATGGGAAGGAACATCCCATTATTTATATCAGTAGAAAACTGTATACAGAGAGAAAATGTTCTCCACTATTGAAAAAGAATGCCTTTCTGTGAAATCGGCAAAGGAGTCTATTAGGTTTTATCTGCTAGGAGCTGACTTTGTACTTACAACAGATCACAATTCTCTCTGTTGGTTTAATTAAAGGAAAGATAAAAATCCCAGAATCACATGGTGGTTCATGACACTACAGTCATTTAAATTCAAAGTGATGCACAAATATGGAAAAGAGAATGTCAGCGTTGATTTGCTGTCAAAATATGGTGCAGGAATTGAGAATTCAGAAGGTTCAAAAAATGTGTGCTTAACCGAAATGTTTGCTGTAAAAGCTGTTAGGAAAAAAGGGATACTGCATATGCAAAGAACTGTAATAGTTACAAGGTAATAAAATAAAACAAAATAAAGGAAGGTTTTGGAAATCTGTTATTTTTAGAAAAAAAACAGGTTGCCTCTTAAATAGAGGTGTGTGACAGGGTTGGGTAAGACCCTATCCCAAGCAAGGATTTATTTTTCCCCTCCTATTCTGCCACTTGCCTATCTGATGGTGCAATCAAATTTTCTTGTGGCACATAGGAATTGGTCACTCCAATGGTCCCACAGTTTCCCCTTGTTTTCCCCCTTCCTTTACTTGCTGTTCCTAGTCTCTCTTTTTCCCCTTGCTTCTCTGTGGTTATAAAAAAATATATATATATAGGTGAATCTTTCTATGAAACTGGGATCCCTTGGACTGCAAATGTATATAATGATATTGTTGAAATGATTGAAGAAAGCTATTTGAGTTTATTAAAAAAATATATCAATCCGGAATACAGAGGGTTGACCCTGAGATGTATTTTGACATCCACAAGCTTGTTTACACAATTGTCAACAGGAGACCAGCTCTGGAACAGAATGTTCTATTTTGTTGCACCTATTAAGTCTAGATGTGCTTTTCAGGCTTGCCTCTGTAAGGTAACTGACAAAAGTTGAGACATCTGATGAAAAACATGAGATGAAACTTACAAAAACAAGGGACAGAGCTTGAACTGCCAGACAAAGAAAACGTATTTACAGTAAAGTGAACAATCTTTTTTTACAGATTTTAAAGATAGTTTAGATGTAGGAATTTAGAAACATAGAAAGTGTCAGCAGATAAGGACCCTCTGGCCCATCTAGTCTCCCCATAAGCCCTTGCACTGGATAACTGCTTCTGACCCACCCACCCACTGCTGTACCTCTATGGTTCCCCTATGCCTGTCCCAAGCATGCTTGAATCCATCCACAGTGCTCACTCCCACCACCTCCTGAGGCAGACTATTCCATGCATCCACCATTCTCTCTGTGAAGAAGAACTTCCTCACATTCCTTCTTAACCTCCCAGTTTCGTGTCATGCCCCCTCATTTTTGTTCTCCTTCTGTATTGGAAAATGTCTCCCCTCTGCACCTTGTTTATACCCTTGAGGTACTTGTTTATACCCTTGAGGTACTTGAATGTTTCTATCATGTCCCCTTTTTCCCTCCTCTCTTCCAGTGAGTATATATTGAGGTCCCTTAATCTCTCCTCAGAAGTCTTGTGTTGCAAGTCCTGTACCATCTTAGTCACCCTTCTGTTTGTTTGAACTGCCTGTATGAAAAGATAATCCTTTACAATTTTATTTTTCTTTTCATTGATAAAAACAAGCATACTGGACTTAAGAAGGGCTGACTTTGGCAAAATGGGTGAATACCTGAGGAATACACTAGCAAATGGTCAAAAAGGAGGGGTGGAAGAACAATGGAGAAAAATCAAAACTGCCATCATAGAGGCAACACGCCTTTGTGTGAAACAGGTAAAGAAAACAAAGTGGAGTAAAAAAAACTATGGTCCTCAAAAGAGGTGGCAGGGAAGGTTAAGGAAAAAAAGGCTGTATTCAAAAAGTATAAGGAATCACAGAAGGAGCACGACAGGGAACTGTATCAATTAAACCAGAAAGAAGTGGGGAAGGCAGTCAGAATAGCAAAAGCTCAAACCGAGGAAAAAATAGCCAATTCAGTTAAGAAGGGGGATAAAACCTTTTATAGGTACATTAGGGAGCATAGAAAGGTTAAGGGAGGAATAGTGAAGATTAATAAAGGAGAGGGGAGGTGGGTAGAGGGAGACAGTCAGTGAAAAGGCAAAGTTACTGAATGAATACTTTTGCTCAGTATTCACAAAAGAAGATGAGGAGGAGTTACCTAAACCAGACAATAGAAGCACTTTGGGTAGGGGGGTTGACACCAGTCCATTTACAGAAGAAAGAGTCCTGAAAGAACTCCTAAAACTCAAGGTGGACAAAGCAATGGGGCCTGACAGGATTCACCCCAGAATGCTAAAAGAACTAAGGGAGGACATAGTGACACCACTGACCACACTTTTTAACAAATCATGGGAGGATGGAGTGGTACCTGAGGACTGGAGGAGGGCAGATGTGATTCCCCTTCACAAAAGTGGGAGCAAGGCAGAAGCAGGAAACTATAGACCTGTAAGTTTGACCTCAGTGGTAGGGAAAATGATGGAATCACTTCTGAAAGAAAGAATTGTTGAGTACCTAGAGGCCAGCGGGGCACAGGACCAAAAGCAGCATGGATTTACAGCAGGAAGGTCATGTCAGATGAATCTAATAGATTTCTTTGACTGGGTGACCAAAGTAATAGACCAGGGAGGGGCTGTGGATGTGGCCTACCTAGACTTTAGCAAGGTATTTGACACAGTCCCACACAAAAGATTGATAATCAAGTTAGCCAGCCTGGGAGTGGGTCCCAGGGTGGTAGCCTGAGTAACAAACTGGCTGTACAACAGGACACAGAAGGTAATAGTGAATGGAACACATTCTGAAGAAAGGAGGGTCACTAGTGGAGTACCTCAGGGCTCAGTACTAGGTCCAGTCCTCTTTAACATCTTTATAGGTGACATTGCAGAGTGTCTGGAGGGAAAGGTATGCCTCTTTGCAGATGACACAAAGATCTGTAACAGAGTTGTTACCGGGGGTAGAAAAGATGAGAAGGGACTTGGCAAGGTTGGAGGAATGGTCAGACATATGGCAACTTAGATTCAGCATAAAAAGTGCAAAGTAATGCACCTGGGAAACAAAACCCAGAAGAAGAGTACACAATAGCAGGAGGTACTAACAACAACAAAAATGGAAAGGGACCTGGGGGTAGTCACATCAGATGATCTAAAGGTGGGTAAGCAATGTGAGAGTCAAAGAAGAGCCAGGGGATACTGGGATGCATAGGAAGGGCATCACAAGTAGAAAAGGAAGTGGTTATCCCTCTGTACAGACAGTTGGTGCGACCCCATCTGGAGTACTGTGTGCAGTTTGAAGACCTCATCTATGCAAGGACATAGACAGGATGGAAGCAGTCCAGAGGAGGGCAACTAAAATGGTGCAGGGTCTGCATCAGAAACCATATGAAGAGAGACTGAGAGGCTTAATATATACCCTTGATGAAAGAAGGGGCCAGGGGGACATGATAGAAAGCGTTCAAGTACCTCAAGAAATCAACAAAGTCCAGGAGGGTAGCATCTTTCAGAAAACGAGATGTGTAAGAACAAGGGGGCACAATTTAAAAATAGAGGGAGGACGGTTCAGGGGTAATGTGAGGACATTTTTTTTCACGGAGAGAGTGGTGGACACATGGAACCACCTTCCTGGAGAGGCTGTGGGGTCTAAAACAGTGGAGGAATTCAAACATGCATGGGACAGACACAAGGCAATTATAGTGGGGATGGCAGGAAGTAGGCTGTTGGTTAACTAAAATCTGCAGCTTATCCAGTAGGTAGGGAAATGAGCAGACTGGGTGGGTCAAGTGGTCCTTATCTGCCGTCAAAGTCTATGTTTCTATGTTTCTATGTTTAATAATAACATGCTACTTGTAATGTTATAACTTCTCCACATCTGCCTGTGTTTTCTGATCTATGCCTCTAGCACACATACACTTGCTCTTAAAAACATTTTTTTTCAGCTCTTACCATATCTGGATGTTTACAGCCCCCCCCCCCCCGAACAGAAAGTCACATTTCATAGTGTCATACAAGGGTTGCCTGGCAATTAGAAAATGGTCTGAAGATTTCCTAGTCTCTGATTGGCTGGTACTTCTATGCTTGGGGGTGCATTCATTTTCAATAGAGACAAGGAAATAAAAAGAACCAGTCCAATGTGACACACTACAAGAAATATCACTGTGCCCAACTAAATTTTTAAATGATGTATTGGCCATAGTTTTTCCTCACTTAGTGAGAGCCCCCCTACCAGCTACATTTATGAACCAACTGCCAAGACAAACATAAAACAGGAACCTTAACAAAAACTTTCCACACAGTAACACACTGTAATATTTCCCCTTTATATGTTTTTTTTTTTCCCATGGGAAAGTTGTAGCGTAAGCACATCACGTGATCAGCGATACTGTAATACATCCAATCATGTCTTCCATCCACCCATGCAAGAAGTCATCCAAACAGTTCATAATGTTTTTATTTAATACAACCTTATTTAACTTCATATTTATGACAACGACATCCCTGTCCTGTGGCCACCCACCTGCCACAGTTCCATAAATGTCACCCCTGTTTTCTGGCCACCACCCACTCTGCCGTCTGCCACAAACTTATAATATATTGTAATATACTTGTTATGATGTGGTATTTATTTTTACTGTAACAAGGCTTTTAGAAATAGTGTATCCCTTGTAAATGAGCATAAGCTCAATGGGAATTTGTTTCACCTAGTTCATGTTGCCATGAATAAATTACTACTACTACTACTATTACTACTACTACAAGCTGGCAGCACACCTATATCTACAAGTGTGGAAACTGAGAAAGTACCACTGGTCTCATCCTTGAGCCAACAGTACAAAAATGGAGAACAGAGGTCAGTAAGCAGTGGGAGTGAGAACTTACAACACAGCAAAGGAATAAGATAAGGGTGGGAGGGGGTTGAAGACTCAAGACAAACTTACCCTGTACAGAAAAATGGACATTGCCAGGGAGCTGTAAATTCAGAAAAAATACTTATCAAACACTGCAGTGCCCTCTATTGGCAGACATACAAGCAGAGGGACTACTTTACCAAAAAAATGACTAAAAATGATTTTTTATTAATTTTTTGGTATTATTTTATATTTTAAATCCTATAAAAACATTTTATATGTACTCCATTTTCTAAGCACAATAATTCCCTCCAGGGTGGGCAGCATGGGCAATACTGGACCTTCCAGGGACTATAAGGCCCTCTGCCTGAGGCATTGAGCCTCATTACATCCCTGAGCAGTCCTGCATTGCCAAATACTGCCCACACTGTTGAGTATTATTGCTTACATAGCAAACCAACCCCTGAATACCCAGTGAGATTTTGAACAGATCAAACTGATGATTATAGTGATGTTAAACTATATGAAGGAACACCAGTTTTGAAAACTGGCCAGAGCCACAGAACCTCAAATTCTATTGATGACCAGACTAAAAACATTTCAACCTACTGCATGAGCATGCAGCCATCTCATAGATGAAATAACATAAAAATATATAAAGTTGACTCCTTTTGTGCCAGACAACATAGGGCTGAATGGCATGCTGGTAACCCGGGGTTGTGCCCCATGTCTGGGATGACAAAAGCACAGCCCACCTGGGAGGGACTGCAGCATCTGACTAGATACTCTTCTCCCAGGAGTAGGAGGACTTTGCATACCACTATATAAGCAACACCTATGGAGGTTTAGTAAGGGTGTCACTGATTGAGTGGGAGATCATGCATTGTCTAACACCTTCCCATTTACCTCTAGGAGCGTGTTGAGTGTTGACCAATCAGTGGGGTACTAAGCTAGAGAAAATAGCTGGGGATAAAAGCCACACTGAATGCAGGATGATTGTAGCAGCCAATCTCCATTACTTTCCAAAACGCCTATGTTGCACACCTCAGATTCCCCTCCCCCAAGATAGGACCTTATCCCACCCTGGAGATGTGGTATACTGGAGTAGTTAACAGATCCAGAACATGGGTAGTGGAGGAGGAGCTATGCTTTCTTTGGGCTCTTGTTCTGCCCCTGACACGGAAGCAGCATAGACTTCTCAGCTCAATGAGATTATCAAGCAATCCAAAGACAATTGAGCTGCACATAGCTATTATAGAAACAGGTTCTATGTCAATTTAGTATTGCTAAATAAACTTTTGTTTCTAGCAAAAAGATTAAAAAAGCCAAATGGCTTGATGGCTTATTTGTAAAGCCAATACTGATTGGGAGCAGAGGTTACAACAACACTCCTTTAAGAGGGAAAAAACTTGGTATCAATAAATCAATTTTAAATCAGGATAGCAAGGTATAGACTGAATTAAAGATGACAATTTTTGTTTGTTTCATTTTTTGTTGTTGTTTATAATTTCAGATCCATCATATCACATTAATTAGTGGCCTCCGCAACCCTTAGTCTAACAGAAAGTAAGTCAACTACCCTTAACATGAAGCAGGAATGGCCTCATGGTTACAGAATCCTTCCTTCTCTTCCTTCCAATCAAGGCTCTCAAAATGACAATGATCTGGGGGTTGTTCTAAGCATACTACCACAAACTACCATGTCCAGTAACAGCACCTGTAATTCACTACCCTTTTATCTCTTTGGGACAGAAAACAAACATTCACCCTTTCTAAGGCAACATCCCTGAACTAGGTCCCATTCTGTTCACTCTAAAAAACGAGCCCTGTCCTTGTCACCTTTGTCAGATGGCATAGGTATTGCCTTCAACACAATTATTCATACCTCACCAACATCTTTAGTTGCCTACATCAATGGGTCCAGGTCTTCACCAGCTAACATGTCCCCTCAGCCTGAAGTCTATGGGCATTTCTCAAGGATAAGAGGCAGCTGCATACCCCAACCCTGCTCCTTGACAATCATCCAAAGAAATCTTCCTATGGCTAATGGCGGAATCCCTCTCCCACTCTACAGTGAAAACAGCAATGCAGAATACCAGCGTATGCAGCAGTTGCAAGCAGCTTGCAGAAAACTGTTATGAACAATATGGTAGTTCAACAAGGTATGCCAGCAATGGGCAACCAACAAATGGCCATATTTAAAAATGAACAAGTGGAGGATTTCCCTTCCAGTGCAATGAGCATGCCTGCTCTTCCTGCTCCTCCTCCTCCACAAGGCTCTCCACCTCCTTACCATGCTCATCAACATCTCCTCCCTCATGACTCTATGAGTCATTCACATCAACGTGTAGCACCTTCTCCCCAGGGTGCTGTGTTGGAGGAGAATGGTGAGCTAGATGACTTAAATGGCAAGCACTGCTGTCACTGGATCGACTGCAGTGCCATGTTTGATCAGCAAGAGGAACTTGTGAGGCACATTGAAAAACTACACATAGACCAGAGAAAGGGGGAGGCCTTTACTTGTTTCTGGTCAGGATGCCCCAGAAGATATAAACCATTTAACGCTTGTTACAAACTGCTGATACACATGAGAGTACATTCAGGAGAAAAGCCAAACAAGTGCATGGTAGGTCCAAAGCTATGACATTTTACAGAATCCTTACATTCTTTTTCTTGGCATAATTATTTTAGTGATATAAGTTCATTTCAGCATGAAAACAAAAGCTAAAACTTTTAGAAATCATCTCACCTAGCCTGGCAGGAAGTAAATCAGTACATCAGCAACAAAAAGGAGGCTACAACAATTAGTGCTGGGTAAAATTTAATTACGATAGCAACATAGTGCAAAACTGCCATATAGTATATGGTGGAATGATGCTGTGTATGGAAACCCATACACTGTAAAAAGTCATTCTGCTGTAGTAGTGACATCCACACTAATGTAGAATGACTTTTTGTTTGCCTTACTATGGACGTCACAACGCAAGCATCCCAATTGGCGCCGTTGATGGGGCTAATGGTGGTTGAATGGTCATGTGAGTGAGCTGTCTGGTGGGTGGTTGGCAGTGAAGTGCAGGCTGCTGAAAGCAAGGACAGTTTTGTGGAGCACAAAAAAATTAAGCGATTTTCTTCTGGTTTCACCATACACTATATAGAAAAGTATACGGCAGCCCCCATAACACAACCACACTATTCTTATACCTCGTGGTTACCATGACCTCAAAAGGACCTCTCAAGTTTTGCTCTCAAGGTCCTTGATGTCAAAGTAACCACTCCGTGTAAGAATAGCGTTGTTGTGTATGGGCTACCATACACCATCCTATATATTTTACATTCATACTATTTTAGCAAAATAATGTTAACGCTAACATAATTCACCAATTATTTCAAAAATGAAATAGCACTGTTTTCCTTTAAATTGCTAAAAATGTGACTTTTTCAAAATGTGAAATTTCAGTAAATTGCACCATCCAGCTGAGGTTGTCACTTAAAAAATGGTGGGGGTTCAAGATAGAGTGGGCCAGGGTGAAGGAAAGAGTCAGGGTTGGAGGGGAGTATGTTTATATGTTCATATTTATTTTTAAAAATAGTGCATGTTAACAATTTGACTTTTAAAAAATACACAATTTAAGTAAAACAGAATTGCACAAAATGATGCGAAATTGGTATACTGTCATAAAAAGTGCACAGAACAGCGTTTTCTTATTTTGCCCAACACTGATTACAATTCATAATCTGGCTCTATACTGGAGAGGGGCTACGCTCTGCCATGTGTATTGTATATGATGTAGTCTAAAAGGTGAAAGCCAGAAATATTTGGTTGGAGGACGGGCTGATGTCCATTTGTTGGAAATATTTCTATTTGTCCCTAGTAGCAGGTTAAGGAAATAGGTAGGAAGATGTTGTCTGTTATCACCCCAGCAAGCAAACTTTGGGCTCTGGTTGAGTCTCACAACCCAGAGCTGTAATGATTCAGGGCATACAGGGTTCCAAAACAAACAGTGATGGAATAAAGGTATAGTGCTAATGTGAGTGATACCTTTTTCAAATGTGGAGAAAGGATGGGGTTTATCATATTTGGATAGGGACATTGTAAATCTTGTGGTGGTGCTTAAGTTCCCAAACTCCACCTCTCCCCTACTGATCATCCCCACTTTACACCCACACACAAATAAAATAATTCAGTTTTACTTGTTGTTATACTTTTTGGATTTTCTATGAAAAAATCATCCCCTATCCTTACCTGCTTACCAGAACAAAAAATATCTGCTGCTTACCCTATCACACACTGTATAATACTGACACTTTCTGGTGTGTGTGTGTGTGTGTGTGTGTGTGTGTGTGTGTGTGTGTGTGTGTCTGCACATGTGTGTGTAGTGGGGGAGAGGCATTCTGCCAGTGGAATTGTGCAGAATTATGTATTCCACAGTAAACATTCCAGCTATTGAATATTATGAAAGACAAAGAAAAAAAAGAAGGTGGGAAAGGGAGGAAATTATATAAGGAGAGTGAAAGAAGGGCAGAAACAAGTAAATGGGCAGATGTAGACCCAAACTGCTTCAAAACAGTCCTGCAGTTCTAAACTCACATGCTTTAGGAACAGGGATAGGTTAGTCTGTTTAAGAGGAATCTATAACCCCACATTATATCAACATGATGGGTTCAACAGTTCTAATCACATTTTAGCCTTTCCATTAAAATAGACTAGTTTTAAATAAAAATGAGATTCATGTCATTTTTTTAAATGAAGTGTTACACAATTCTATGTTTCATTGCTTTCAGCTAGCCTCCTGTTCCTAACAGTTGATGGCACAGTAACTATTTTGATTTTAATCCCACTTTTTGTTCTCCACTACTGTGCTCACAATTCTCAGGTTGACCCCCAACAACTTCCCAACACCTGCTACCCTAAGGGGTCACATTGGTACAGGGCCTGAGAGTGCTGGTTGCCATCATTCAAACATTGACAGGGGTTTTCACCCCCATTTTCTCCATTTATGACATCTACCACCTGGTAGTTCTGTGCAGCACAAGTATGACCTCACTGGCTGCAGCTACCCTGTGGAGGACAGGAATTATTTATCAAATTACAGGGGGGTTTGCAGCTGCACACACAGCACCAAGCCCTCCCTTGTTAGAGAAGTGCTTCCAGAAGGAGTGCTCTCTGATATCAGCCATCCATTCAAAGGGCTCCACGGCTCACTCTTAAACCTGGCTCACAAAGTTGCTAGCAGGATATCCTACCATTTGGCCAACAGATGTTTGCCTTCTAAGTTGAAGTAAAAGTATATTTTTATACATATATTTTTGATTTTGACCTTTTAAAATCATTCCTTTTTATTTAAATATTCCTTTTTATTATGTTGGCTGCACTTGGGCACCCAACATTTAGTGGCAATGATAGGGATTTCAGGGGTATGTCACTGCTGAGCCCATTGCAATGTACACCAATGACCACTGGCAGTGGTCCAGAGTCCTGACATCACTTCTGCTTGCTGGGCGGAAACTTTGTGTACTTCAAAGGACCGAAGCCATTCCAATCAGACACTGCTTTGGTCCTTTGATTTGCATGAAGCCGGTCAGCAAACAGCTGAGTGGCTTTCAATGTCAAAAAACCCTCCCGATGCCTTTCTTTTGTGTGCTTTCCCATTCCCACCCTCCATTCCCGTCCCCCACATAAACAAAATGAAAACCCTCCCCCTGCATCCCTCTGTGTGCTGTCCCACTCTGCCCTCCATTCCCGTCCAATACGTAAACAAAACAAAAATCCTCCTGCTCCCTCCCTCTATGTGCTGTCCCACCCCACCCTCCATTCTTGTCCCCATGTAAACAAAACAAAACCCTCCACTACCTCCCTCTGTGCTGTCCACCCTGCCCTCCTTCCTGTCCCCCACATAAATACAAAATGAAAACCCTCCCCTCCATCCCTCTGTGTGCTGTCACACACCCTCCGGTTCCCATCCCCCACATAAACAAAGTGAAAACCTACCTACTCCCTCCCTCCCTCTGTGTGCTGTCCCATCCCACCCTGCGTTCCCATCCCCCATGTAAACATGGAGCTACAGTTCACTCCAAATAAATACAATTTAAAAGCCCCCCTTCCCCTAGTAGTTTGGGAAATTAGGGAACCCACCTCAGAGTCCTGAAATAATTTACTTAATTCATGTAGCCTGAAAAAAAAACAGTCTGCTGATGTCTTTTTTAACCTGAAAAAAAGAAAACAGTCCCTCGCCGTCATCCCCCTTCCCCCATCCCGACCCTCCCACTGAGCACCCACCACCCCACACACTCCCTTACCCTGTACTTAACATTGGAGGTCATATGATGTCATCTTCTGAGGACTGAGACATATCTGGACTCTTCAAAGCTGAACCATGAACTGAGTAATAAAGGTAAGTGCCGTATAATGTATTTCAATGGCATTTTGAACTTACTGTTTGTTGATAATTTTGCCATTTTTGGAATTTTGTCACCAAATTTTCAACATGGCCTTTTTGGGACCCCACCTCACAAACACTGGCACTGTCATTTTGTTATTTGGGCCCAGAAGATGATTTTGTGGTTGCTGCACAAACTCACCTTTTGGGACTGAATAATGAAATGTCACCACCAGTGTTCATGGGGTGGGGTCCCAAACAGGCTATGTTGAGAGTTTGGTAAAAAATATTCCTAAAAATGGCTGAGTTATGCTCATTCATTGAAATTTTTCTATGCACGCGCATAACTTAGGTAATTTTCAATATTTTGACTCCAGATTTTAAACATAGCCATTTTTCCACACAACCTCATGAATGTACTGCCATTTTTAACATCCTATCCGAAACGTGTTTTCATACCTGTGGCACAGAATGGCGTTTTGGCACGGGTTTGAACATTTTCACCTACAGGGTTTATGAGGTGGGGTCATAAGAAGACTATGCTGAAAGTTTGGGCTCAAACTATTAAAAAACATGAATTTATTAAATAATGTTGTTTTCAGGGATGTCTGCTGCACCACTGAGGAACACACTGCCTTACCATGCCAGTAAGCTGAGTTCAGGTGTGAACTCAGTGAACTGGTTTACTGGAACAAGGCTGATGGGGAAGATGCTGCAGCATGCAGCATGCAGCATGCAGCATCAGCCCCGGCCTGGGTAGGGGTGGAGCAGTGTGTTGGCACAGACGCCACACCCTGTGGTGGGTCGGAAAACCTCACCCACAAGGTATCGATATGTGTGCCAGAGCCTACTGGTGTTTTCGTACCTGTGGCACGGAATTACATTTTGCCAGGGATTTAAACATTTTTGCCTACTGCATTTAATGATGGGGGTAATGAGAAGGCTATGCTAAAAATGTGGTGTGCAAATATGGTAAAATGCCCAGGTTATGACTGAACGTTACGCTATTTCAACATTTACTCATAATTTCACTAATTTTCAATATTTTGACTCCAGCCTTTCAACATAGCCACTTTTCCACACCACCTCATAAATGTGATGTGTCATTTTTAAAATCCTGGATGAAGTGTGTTTTCACACCTTTGGTGTAAAATGAAATTTTGGCCAATATGCTTTATAAATGACACATGTCATGTTTATAAGGTAAATCATAAAACAAGTATCTTCAAAATTTGGGGCCAGAATTGCAAACAACCACTGCTTTAACAAGCAGCCAACATTCAGCATTGACAAATGCTTGTTTTTACTCCATTTTGAACACACAGGAAAGCAGCAGTGCACTTCAGGCATTAAGTACATTCAGAGGTACTGTAGCATAATAGAGATGCAGACTGAGAAAAGAACAGTATGTGGGATCCATAAAGGATATAGGGGAAACTATTTCCAAATTGTTTGGTGTGTGTGCAGTATAGCTTTCCTAACCACACACATATATTGCACTCTATGAAGCCTCACATTCAGTGCAAAGTATCACAAGTATGGAAATCTTAGTGGTTTCTGATGACTGAATCACTCAGGGGTGGGCATCCACAACAGAGTAAATTGGTCTGATCAAGCAAGGAAAAATAAATCATGAACATACAGTACTGAGATACATCCACATCCATCTACCTACCAATCTGGCTGGCTGTCTATCTATCTAATACAGTAGTGGGCAACCTAAGATAATCGGAGGGCCAGAGGTGCGGCCCTCAACCCCCCCCGGGCAAAATGACAATGCAATGCTCCCTTTACCTCAGTCACAAGCCAAAATTATACATTTGCATGTAAATAAACAACATTACATGTAATAAATACAGTACCTTCATCCTCAAACTTCCTCTCTTTTACTGCACTTCCTTGACCATTTGTTGAAGCAGAAGGTGAACGTGGATCTCCAATGTTCTTATCACCCCACTTTGCCACAAACCTATCCATTTTTTATGTTGGCTTTACGCGCTTGCGCGCAAGTCAACATCTTCTGATAGTAGATTTGGAGAGCCTGACCGCTGTTGGAATGAATACAGGGCACACATCAGTAAGTCGTCCTCATTCCCCAATCAATGACTCCACACCATGCATGCAAATGTGGCGAGCACATCTGAGAAAAGGTCGCTGTAATCCGAGCAAAGCTCTTCAGACACAGTGGACCCTTCGGTGTGCTCGCCACATGAGCAGCATGGCGATGGCTCTAATGGCATCACTTTGGGGGTTCCAACCCCCCAGTGGCTTACTGTGGCCTGCACAAGCAGCCCCCCCATTTCCTATATGCTGAGGGGGTGCCCAATCCCCCTCGGTTCTTGCAATCCACTCCCTCACTTTCATTGTGTGCCGACGGGGAAGCCCACTCCCCATCAGCATAAATCAGCCACCCCCCTAAATTTCTTATATGCCGAGGGGGGTGCCCAATCTCCCTCAGCTCTTGCCTCCCCCCCTCCTTTCATTGTGTGCTGACGGGTGCCCAATCCCTCGTCGGCATAAATTCACCCCCCATTTTCTGACGATGAGGGTGCCCAATCCCCTGTTGGCTGCAGCACCCCAAAACAGTTAGGTGGCATGCTGGGAGCGCACTCCAGTGTGCCACATCCCTGAAAAAAAAACAACTGTCCCATGATGTTAGTTGTTTTTTTCTTTCTTCCTGTAACATAAAAGCGGTCCCTCGTAGGTCTCCTGCCACCCACCCGCACCCACCCTCCGCACCCTGCCTCCCCTCACCCCTCACCTCATACTTACCTCTGGAGTTTGGCGCGATGATCTTCGGTGGACCGGGAACACGTCTGCACTCTTCAAAGCTGACCGCGAACTGAGGAAATGCCGGTAAGCTGTATAATGGAATGAATAGGGTTTTTTCAACTTTGCTGCATATCTCGGGCATTTGTTGGACTTTTGGCAGCAAATATTCAACATGGGGTTTTTGGGGCCCCTCCTCATGAATTCTATCACTGTCACGGCGTTAATATGCCTCGAAAGGTGATTTCGCAGTCACTGCATGCAATCATCTTTTGGGACCCATTAAGGAAATGACAGTGCCAGTGTTCATGAGGTGGCCTCTCAAAAAGCCTATGTTCCAAATTTGGTGGGAAAAATCCAACAAATGCCTGTTTTACAAGCGTGCATTGTGCAGTTGCTATGCAGGCTCATAACTTTGCGAATTTGCAATATTTTAACACCAGATTTTCAGCACTGTCATTTTTGTACACCTCCTTGTGAACAGTACAGCTGTAATTTTCCACGTCCTGCCCGAAATGTGTTTCCGCACTTCCGGCGCACAATAGCGCAGTCGCTGTGGGAAATCAGTGTTTGGGCCAGATTATGAAGATGACAGTGACACAGTTCATGAGCAGATGTCATAAAATGCCTATGTTGAAAATTTGGTGATAATACTCCATAAAATGACTGTGTTATGAGCGTGTGTTGGCAGATTGCACACTCGCTCGTACCATCATGCATTTGTGATATTTTCACTCTGGATTTTCACCATTGCCATTTTTCCACACCTCTTGATGAACAGTACAGCCATCATTTCACATATCCTGCCCAAAATGTGTTTCGCACTTCCGGCAAGAATAGCCTGGTCGCTGTCTTGGAAATCGCCTTAGGGACACTTGGAGGAAATAACAGTGACACTGTACATGAGCAGAGGTGCTAAAATGCCTATGTTGAAAATTTGGTGCCGAGCGCCCATATGTAGAGACTGACAGGTGTCAGGGCATGACTTGGGATTGTCGGACGTAATGCTCACGCCATTTCACCCCACCCCCACCCCCACCCTGCAGCCAGTGACAATCATCAAGATATGCCTTGGACGTTCTGGCTCCAAAGTTCACCCCACTGTCCTATAGTGCACCCATCTCAGTGTATTTCCTTATGGAATGGGGTGAGCGTAAAGCCCAAAGACCTCAATGCACACCGCGCCACTTGTCGGTGTCTGCAGGATAAGGAGAGGTGAAATGGCATGAGCACTATAGCCAACACCCAAAGGGACACCCCAATGCCTGTCAGTCTCTGCAGGGTGGGGTCGGTTGGCATCAGTTCAATACTTCACTGCCATTCCTATTATGCATCTCTCTAACTCCTGCACTACCAATGCCAATGCCAGCAAGACAACATTCGGCATTGACAAATGCTTGCTTCTTTTGTCTTCTTTAGTCTTCTTTCATGACAGTGCAGTCTGTGACTAAACAGGTGGATATAACTGGTGGGTACAAAACTCACACACAAACTGAAATGTTACTTATAAAGAGCATGTGCCTGCAATAAATTGTCATACTGAAACATCATTTTGTTTTTTGGGATGTGTCATTTTTGTTGGCATGTGATTCAAACCCCACTGGAGCCAAAATGCTCACAGTGTGACTTTGGAGAAGACATTTAACCTCCAGTCTACACAGCTCAGTACCCCAAAACAGTAGCACACACTCAGGAGGTGAACAGCAATTTATTTATTCATTTGTTTGTACGTTGGAGAGTGAGCAGCCTGTGTTAGTATCCCAATTGATGGTCTGGACTAGTATAAAGCCAGGACATCCTGAAGTGGAAGCCAAGCAACAGCAGTGTGGACCATAGATTTTACAAAAATCTAAAGAGGTAAGGAGCTGCCATGCCAGCAGATCTGGACTGGTCCAACCTGACTACATTGCTTGTGGAAGTGCTTGCGTGTAAAATAAATTGTCGTTTTGGGGGATGTTTGGGGGGATGGATGCGGGGGCCACAGGTGAACCACTAGGTGACTGAATGCAGCCAGAGGGCCACAGGTTGACCACCACTGACCTAATATATACCTAATGAATTTATCGGTATGCAGATTATACAGTACTCTTTACTTCTGACTTATCTGCCCCCGACCTCGTGAACCAGCTCCAACTGGATGTTAACAGCATCCAGCCATGGTTCTGAGAAAATCAATTATCCCTCAGCGCTAAGAAATGATCTCTATGACTTTTGGCACCAGGCAAAGGCTTGCTAGAGTTTCCCCCTTCCTTCCTTTCTTACCCTTGATGGTGCAGCTACTGAAGATGTCTCTTCCTTCAAGTACCTTTGGGGTCTGGCTGGATCATCACCTTGATTTTTCTGATCAGTTAGATGCTATCTACAAGATGCTGCACCCCAAACTTAGAGCTCTTTACAGACATACGAGAAGCATCCCACTTCCTGCATACTGAGAAATCCTCACTAAGATGACTCCTAATTTTTGACTACAGACATTGCTTACAGTGCTGCTCCTTGGTTCACTTTAACTAGACTGGATTCCCGCTTGTGCGCCTTTTGTTGAGTTGCCTTTGACAAACCGCTGCACATCCATCACTGTTTACTGTACACCTCCCTCATCCTCCCCTCTCTTGATGTCTGGCACCTTACCCATTCTGTCCCTCATATCTTGCTTCACTCCTTTCCCTCCCACTTTTTACCTTTTACGCCCTTTGTAATGTGTGCTTTCACTCTCTTGCTCACCCACCAATAACATGTGCTGGTAGCGAAGTTGCCTTCTCATTCTGCTTCCCTAAACTTTTTGTCTTTCTCCCACCTTCCATTCAGTCTGCTCCTTCCTTTCCCATTATTAAATCTCTCCTCTGTGATTTCTCTAAATCCTCCTGTAGTTGCTTTTTATATTGGGGTGGATTACTCACACCTGTCTTTCACCACACCCTGTCTCTAGTACTGTCCCTCCCCTCCAGTTCATCAGTTTCACTCCTTGATCCTCATTTTTGATTTTGCTCACTGTTTCTTTGTTCTTTTGTCAGTTTTATAATTCACTGTATGGTACTTACTGTATGGAATTTTATTCTTAAGTGTTCTTACAACTGTATATTTTGTTACACTTACTTCCATATTGTAAAATGTTTTTGTACATTGTACCTTGTATATGAACTGATCTTCGTCGAGGATATCTCTTGCGTCAGGCCACACCTGTGGAACTACAGTCGCCAGGCACTAGGAGCACATGGAAAACATTTAGGTAGCAGTCCACTAGGGGCTGCCAATGACAGCAGACACATACACATGTTTCATACTTGCTAGGACTCATCAGTGTATCACATCTGTATTTCATCCTACTTCAGTGGTTTTAGCCAATCAGCACACAGAACTGGTGCACCTCTTCTCATGTACAGTGATCTCTCATGCAGGAACCTTAGGAGTGTAGCATTCCACTTCACAGCCAGGGGGATGGCCACTGCATTCAACTTTTGAAATTAAGAAAATAATACTTAAAACCAGTGTTGGAATTACAGGGGGCCATGCCAGAGCTTAGCCCCACTAGATTTGAAATGAGCCCCAGTAGCTCATGCATCACTGCCATTGACGTATAATGGAAAGGGGGCTCAGTTTAAAGATTGTGTCTTTATGGGCTCTCCTAGCTCCCAAAGCTCATAAAGTGTAATTCCAACACTGCTTAAAACATATTATGAATCACTCTAGCAAACATGAATGATTTGTAATAAGACAATAGGGTCTCCTCAGGGTTCTGTTATGGTGTAAGAGACTCCATCCTGTGATGTTTGGGAGGTTGGAATCTCTTAGCTTAGCTTCATTTCACAGTCTTCTCACCCAAACCTCCATAAGAGACACTCTGTGTGAGACCTTATTGACTTACAGGGCCAGATTTTAAAATGCCTGTAGATCACCACAAGGGACTTGTGGCAGTGAGTTTGAGGCAGGTGGCAACTTGCATCAAGCAATACGGCAGTTCTAACTTTACCAAAACCTGAGCTGCAATTCCCTGGCACAAGTCCCTTGTGCCGGACGCAGGACTTAGACCAGCTCCACCTGGTCTACATTTGCACCATGGGGGAACTATTTTACAGGGGTTATGCCAAACCTTTGTTGCAAGCTGCCATAAATTGAGTAAATTGACACAGTTGCACTAAAGGTACTGACATTTGGAACAAGTTGTGGCAGACTGTTTGGCATAGCTGCAGCAAACTCTGTGGTTGATGCAAGCCCGGCGTCAACTTTTTAAAATCTGGCCCATAGTGTTCGAAGTGCGTAGTGTCATCTTTGATGATATATCACATATTTTGGCAGTTTGTCACACATCCTGTCACACTGTTTGGTGTTGAAAGGCTGAGAGGCCCATAAACTGACTTCCAGCACATTCCTTGCATGTGCAGAAACTGTGCTTAAAGTTAAGTATGGACACTTTCATCGCAGGTTATGCAATGACTAAATATGAATCCGTTTTTAGAGTTCATTGTGACCTCCTGCTTTTTGAGACACTAAAAAAAGCTCCACCAACCCTTCTGATGTGCAGAGCTATTCCTTATACTTCTGAGCACATAATTACACATTGTCAGAAAACCTTGGTTTCTGTAATAAAGCAGGAGCATGCCTCAGAACCAGAGGTGTTCGAATGTATCCATGCAAAGTGTTTTTTTCCTTTTTTATCTGGTCTTGCAGATATTAAAACATATGCCTTGAAGGCATGTTTGTAAGTTACAAGCACATTTGCACTCTCCAGTAGCCGTGTGCTGGAAGGTAATTTACTACAGTATGAATAAGTGCACGTCTTGGAACATGCAAGTGACAGGAAGTATGGCAGGTATTGGTTTGGTATGTGCAAACTAGTGGCAAACAGTTCTTGGAGCTGTCATATTGGCAGACCTGGGTACCTTGTTATAGAGTAATGGTGTCATCATAGGATGATAACTGTGAAGATGATACTAACGGACTATCTCCCAAATTTGAATTTATGGAATATGCCTAATTCCAAGGAAAAAATAACTGAACCTTTATTTATTAAAGGGCAGACTACAGAGACCAAACAGTCTTTTTCTGCTGTCAGATTGTAGGTATCTTTGCATCACTGGTTTTGAAATTAAACCTTTTGAGCATAACAATGTAATCATAGTACATGGACATGACATTGTATTTTAAATTACTTTTTGCAGAACAGAATCATTAAAAAACCTGTCCATATACATCATGATAGTACAGTGGAAGTGATAACTGTGACCCCAATGCCCCTGGTCTTGAATTTTCACAGGTGCATCATTCAGGGCTTGCAGGGGCAATGCCAGAGACCCCTGGGATTGCAATTGCAAGCCTCTGAGGTAGTTGCTACCATTGGGATGCCTAAACATGGTTTCCTCGGGATCTGATGTTATCTGATGTTAACAGGCGATGGTACTTTGCACCCTTCCTGATTACGTTCAGCAGTGGTGTGACTCACGTCTGAATCTGCTGAAGTGTTACACCACTGCATCCTCATGCTCCTCTTACTGGAGTAGTGGTATTGCTAATAGGCTTCCTGGGGTGAGAAAAGCATTTAATTTAAGACAAAAATAAAACTGCTTGACTACAAAAATGAAGCAAAAAGCTGGCTGAGTAATGCTCCTGGATTTGTATACCTTGAAAATGACTGAAAAAGGTTGACTCACCTTTTACGAACAGGGAGATTTGGTGATGTACTATATATCTGAACAAACTAGCCTCCTCAGATATGAAATATACGAATGTGGGTCCAGTTGAATTAAACCAGAAATATAAGGACTCCTGCTTTAAAATATCACTCCCCCCAAAGAAATTATTGGGAGGGGTGGTGAGGCACCAAAACACATTCAATTTTTAGCTGAGTAACATAGTAGTATTAAACATGGGAGAATCCAAATGGGCCAAAGGGACCCCCAAACTTTTAAAACTTTTAAATTTGTATTATGGATGAGGAGGTGATAAAAAGATGTCTTTTGATTGTGCCCCAATGTTCTCTTGTGTGTGTCACTGGTATCCAGGAGCAGAATATGTTCATCAGGACTGTGCCCCTACTGCCAGACATTATATTATGTTATTTCAGTTAAGGTAGTCATCTGAAAAAGGACAGGAGGTAAGGTAAGCAATTTGATTTAAAAGAGCTTGTTCATATACCCCAAAGCACTTTACAAGCCATGAACATCGGCAATAGCCATTTTGGACACCCAGAGGAAAAGTGAGGTTGAAGAAGGTTAAGGTACACCAAGGGAGGTTAGGCACATAGGGAGAAGGAAAGAGGGAGGGAAGGGTAGCAAAAGGAAGATAGAGATTGGGGAGGAAAAAGAGATAGGGCAGGGAGAGAAAGAGAGAAAGGGAAGGGGAGACAGAGTGAGAGAAAAGAGGGAGGAGACAGAGAGGGAGAGGGAATGATAGGAGACAGAGAGGGTGGGGAGACAGAAAAGGAAAGAGAGAGAGAGAGAGAGAGAGGAGAAGATGAAGCACTGGGAGTTCAAATGACTAGTTTAGGGTCACACTGTGAGTAAGTGGTGATGGTGGTATTTAAACCATGGCCTCCAAGTTCTCACTTCTGCACTAATCACTAGGCCACTATAAAATGGCACCCAGTCCATTTTCAGTCCGACTCCCAGTACCATTTCTGTTTCTACTGCCTCTTTAGGCAGCTTCCCATCCTTCTCCATCTTCCTGTGTGCTTAGTATTTGTGTTTTACCCCCATTTGAATGTGGTCTCCCCTTGTCAACCCCCTTGTCCACTCCTACTCATGACAGGGATCCTCATGACTGCACCCTTCCTCTTCCTGGGGGGAAGGTTGGATGAGCATCTGCCTTCACAGCCATTCAGAGTGACACTAAATCAGAGAGGGTAAGCAAGGGCAACAGGTGGCCACCCCAGGCCAGCGAGCACTGCCCATCCTCTTTGTGATTCACCTGGGCCTTCAGCTGGCTCAAGCATAAGGTTCTGTCTCCCAGATGGCACCACCATGCACTGCTTCTGCTGTACCACTGGGCCAGCCACAAGATTTGCTCCTGTCCTCTGCACAGCGCAAGCACTGCTGCGCCACAAATCGTGATCACATACCACAGAAATAAAGCCGCCAGCTTGCATGAATTTAATTCTTATTGATTTTCATTATTTTGTAATGACACATTTCATTGCATAAATATGCTGGACAATGACTGGGTGACTTTAGGTGTTCATAGATTTGGCTGGCATTTTCAAACGCTCTTATTTTAGCTTAGTATCTCCCCTCGCTCCACCATAGATGATCTCAAGGAGAAACTGAGCCAAAGTCAATCCCTTTGAGAAAGTCAGCTCTTGGCTGGATATCAGGTAAACTTAGCCTGTGATGCTGAACAGTCGCAATTCCATGGTAGATCACCCAAATATTAAACATCATAGGCAGATTTTTCCAGGTACAGCAAACTTCTGCATGCACAATTCACAGTAGCCACATTTACCAGTTAATTTTAATTTCCTTCTAGGTGCTTATAAATGAAATGTGCAATCCACATAGCCCTATGCACTCCTGTGTGGCAGCAGTTAGCCTTCCATGCCACCCAGGCCAGCTGCCTTGACTGTTGTGAAGCCTGACCCCTCACACACACACTTTTCCCCAGCTCTCCAACACTGCATGGTGCACTGGAGGGCTGCTTGCTGACCAGTATTATTTTATTTTTTAGGAGTTTTGCCAACATGATACAGCAGTCCAGGAGAACTGCTGTATTCCATAGCAACTTGGTGGACTCAAGCTTCCTACTGGAGGCCAGTGCCTGGCCCAGCTCCTCCACTGTAATGCCCCTGTCCCTGCATATACCATATGTTCCCAGATCAGAGCAGCTAGGGGTTAAGGATTCTGCCATGTGTGGAACTGGATTGGCGGCACAGCTGGGCAGGATGGCTATGCAATAATTATACATATGTTGGCTCCAGTGGATCATGGCCAAGGACTGGACAAACTATGCTTGCAGACTGCAAGCTATAGTCCCTATTCTCTGTTTAAGGATGAATGACTTGCTTATACGGCATGGATTTAGCCTTGTTAAGTTAGTGCACTTTAATAAAAAAAAAACTAGGGAGCTGGTAACTGACTCGTGTGGCACTCAGGTTGAATAACCAATGCTCATATATTAACAACAGAGAGTTTTATTCAGACAAATGAAGACACTGCTTCTGACTATGGCGCTTCAACCACATGAGTCTTTCTCAGGGGGCATGTCAGATACAGAGACAAGCAACATAAATATTTAGAGCTCTCAATCAGCACTAAAGGTGAATTCAGTCCAAAAGATTTTTAAATGTAAAAAACATGGATAACGTATAGTACCTCCCCACCAGCATAATAAACCACAATATCAATAAATAGTTTGTTTTAAATATAGCAATGTGCAAATAAACAAAACCGTATTTATAGTTTTCTTTATGATAATGGATCAATAATATTTATTTAAAATTGCACATAGTGAAACTGATTTAGCACCTTTTGGATGACTCTGTTTATAACACCCAGTGTCTGTTAAATATTGTTTATCTGTACATTGTTATTTTTAAAATTGTGCATAAAGAAACGAAAGTTCAACAATGTTTGCTATTATGCAGTGGCAGACTAAGGCCATGGGTAGGAGACTAGAGCACAAGTTGCAGAAATCGCGGGTGTATGCCAACAAGCTTGCCATGGGTAACCATTATATAGTCTACTGAGAAGCAATCAGGATGGAAAAGCAGAAATACTTTTCTGGCCTGATAGCTGCATAGAGGAACAGACCTGTTGTCACTGTGATGGTCTTCACTGTGGTGGTGTTGATGTGCGGTCTGTACACCCAAACGGGCTACACTTTTCCACACAGTGAACAGTCTTTTACACCCTGGATATATATATATCATAAAAAGAGGCTGCTTCCTTGGAGAGGTGTGAGCTGTAAAGTGAGTTCTCTATCAGAATTGTCAACATCTAGGACCACATTCCTGACACAGCCAGAACAGCTGGCAGAAGGGATAATGCTGAGAAGGAAATGGGGGTAGTCAGGACCATGACTGAGTTTTGATAGTTGGATGAAGAGAGCGTTAGGGGTGTAGCCACTGGGTTGTAAAGAAACACTTTCAAGACCCTGCTCCAATCCAGCTCATTAGGTTAGTTTGGATAAGTTATTACCAGTCTTGGTGTAGATTGTCAACTTTTATTTGAGTGAGGGCTGCCTTCCATCAACTCTGAGAGGGGCAGCAGTGAGGCCCCCTTATCAGGAAGCTAGAATTAGATCCCGATTACCTCACCAATTATTGTCCTGTTGCCAACCTTCCCGTTTTAGCAAAGTTTGTTGAGAAAGTAGTGACAAGGCAGCTGGTCACTCACCTTAAGGAAAATGACTTTTCACAGCCATTTCATTCTGGCTTAAGGAGTCATTACTGAAATGAGACTGCATTCATCAAAGTGTGCAATGATCTCCAGTTAGTGAAGAATCAAGGAAAGGTGTCTATCCTCCTTTTCCCTGATCGGTCATCTGCTTTTGACACCATGGACAACCAGGAAATGTTGGCTTGACTTCTGGAGCTTGCAGGACTGACTGGGACACTCCTCAAAAACTTCCAGTCCTTTCTGAGTTAGAGGGAACAGTCAGTAGCAATCAGTTTTTTTCCATTCATGCCCAGTTGCATTTAACTGTGTAGTTCCTTGGTGCTTAGTTCGGTGTACATGAATACACTGGGAGAGATCAATAGGTGATATAGCATGAGGTTTTAGTGCCATACAGATGATGTTCAGCTGTGCCTGTCCTTTGCCCCTGATAAGGTACAGTATCTTTAGTACTGTGGTTAGAATGTCTGCTGGAGGTCAGGGCCTGAATGTCCTCCAACTGATTACATCTGAACTGAGGATAGACTGAACAGCTCCTGATGGGGAGTGATCAGCAGTTGTCAATTGTACAAGATCATCTGAAGCTACCCATCCTTGATGCTGTTCAGCTGAAGGCAGAAGGTCAGTTCATAGTCTGGGAGTAGTCCTTGATTCACAGTTGATATCTGAGATGCAGCAGTGATCACAGCCTGCTTTTACCAACTAGAAGGTATCTCCAGACTGTGTCCCATTCTCAGTCCTGTTGACCTCTGCATCTTAATGCAGGTCTTGGTGTCTTCTAGGCTTGACAACTACAGTTACATTACAAGGCTGGTCCTGTGGCCAGCTGGTTCAGAATGCTGACGTGAGGTTTCTGCCTTTTATTCATAATTCAGATCATGTTGCCCCCTCTTTGCAGGCTCTGTGCTGGCTGACAGTCATGTGGAGAATTTACATCAGGACATTGTTGGTGTACAAGACCATGAACAGACTGATCCAACAGCATCTCAGTGATCTCCTGACACGAAACACTCCAGCGAGGATAGTGCACCTTGCCCACTCCATGTCAATCCTTAAGGGGACACTGTTTAGGCACCTTCTTGGTTTGCCATATCTTGAGTAAGATAGATTGTCTGAAATTAACATTCTCTGGAGTTTTGTATATATTTCCGAATTTTCTTCCCCTATTATTTGTTTATTTGTCCCCATATGTAATAGTTTAAGTTTCTGTTTACTGTACAGTTTACATATATTTGTTGTATGTTAAGTGCTCTGAGTGTTTAAAATAGTGCTTTATAAATAAAGATCTACCTACCTACTGTACATACTTAGTGTAAAAAATGAATACTTTTATTCTACATACTTATTTCTGACAGAGCATACATCATATATCACGTCCTGGTTATATTCAGAATATGACTGGAATATGTTACCTCCTGGAAAGCGTGTTGTACTCCAGGAATATGTATCTTCATATCCTAATACCATCTATCTTTGATTAGTAGCCACCCTCGAAACAAGCCACAGGCAATAGTGCAGCATTAATAAAAGCCATCCTTGAATATAAGTGGTGGCCTCCAAACATGTTAGATAAATCATCTAAGATTAGACTTACACAGTGTGTTGACAAAGTTTCTTACCATCTGCCGCTTAGTTGTAGCATCTTTTTTGTGATCTTTACCTCTTTGTGTATGATCATTATTACATTTCATTTGATGTTAGTTGATGGTTATTTTACCTTCTAAAGAGCAGCTGACATGGTCCGGGCAGGCAACTCATTCCAAGAAATTGCCTGCCCAATAAGCTAAATGAGCAAGTTTTGAAAATGTTTTAAGGAGGTTAAATACTGTAAATTTACTTTAGAGTGCCTAGCTGGTAAATTCCACGTACGAGCCAAGTGGCTGCCTGACCGTTGCAGCCCCAACCCGAAAAACAGCGCTTTGATGGCATAAAGTAGGGAACGGGGCTGCAGAAGCTCTATGTAATTACTAATAGGATTGGGGAAGGGGTCTGTCTACATGTACTAAGGTTAGCCAGGCTGGCAGTTCTACATGTATGGGACTATAATATACATATGTATATATGTAGAACTGCCAGCAAAGATTACCATAGTACATTTAGACAGCCCCCTCCCTCGATCCTATTAGTAACTACATAGAGTGCCTGCAACCCTGTTCCCTACTATACAACATCAAAGTGCTGTTTTTTGGGGCAGGGCTACAGCACTAGGGTGGCCACTTGGCTCATGCATGGAAGTCAAGAGCCAGGCACTCTAACTTAAATTTACAGTACTTAACCTCCTTAAAACATTTTCAAAACTAGCTCATTTCGCTCATTGGCAGGCAACTTTCTGGAATGAGTTGCCTACTGACATGTAAAATGTGTTAGTGGCACTTTTTTCACCTTCTGTTTTCTCCCCATGGGCTACTGGTAGGTGGAATCCAGCTCTCTCATGAAAGAGCTCACATCCACCCTGACACCACATCCCAACCCCCAGCCCAGACCCCAGTGAATGCCCCATGGACTCCCCCCTGTGGCAGGGCCAGGGAAGGGAGGACCATCCTCTCCCCAAGTACACAGTCCAGTTTTCCAGGACTTCAGCCCTGGATCGGGAGCGCAGACAGGTATCATGCAGCCTAACAGTGCCCCTCAATTTTCTATATTTGTCTTTCCTCTTCCGCAGCCATGAGCATGCATGCGTGGAAGCACGCATGCACCACATCATCATGTTCTTGACTCCCTAACTCACATCACCATGTTCTTGACTCCCTAACTCCAGTGCTGCCACCAAGTCTCTGCCCAGAGGCTGCCAAGGAGCGGGACAACATTCCCTCCCTTCCTCCCCAGGAGAGGAGAGCAGTCCATCAGATGCTCAGTTCTGTCCCACCCCTGCTGACCCCCAGCAACCCAAGCTGACTCCAGAGGCTGGGTCGCCGGTGTGGCACATGGTGTGGCATCCAGTGCCTCAACCCTAAGCATCACCAGGCTGGCCTTGTCAGTGGCTCTTTAATGGCATTGATGATTAAGAATTATTTTTTTTTATTATTATTTCCAAGTACACTTTTGAGCTACAAGCTCATTTGCAAAGGTTCCACGTCAACAGAAATTGTACAGTCATCAAAGCATAGCAGGGGAAACTGGAAACATTACAAACTATCAAACAGGAGAAGCAGGGAAATACGTACAGAGTCTACAATGATTGCAAGTCATTGCCACATGACAGTGCTTTGTCAATGCCATACAAGGATCAGAACAGAGCTATGCACAGTATTTACACTATTAGCAAGCCATTTCCATCTGATCTTGTATCGCACAAGGCCACTGTTGTAATCGTTAACCTGAAGGCTATACATTGGTAGGGTAAACTCAGTATTCGGTGCTGTTACTAATAAGTGATGTAACTATTAGGGGAGACAGAAATGTGGATAGCAGCAAAAGAGCCTTGTCAAGGAAGGAGAAAGTGGATGGGGGGGTAGAGGCTGTCACCTTGGGCAGTTGCAGTGTCTTGCTAAGTTAAGGAGCCTGAGGCACTCCCTCTTGAGCTGTGCAATATTATTTATATTTAGCACATATACTGGCAGTTGGTTTAACCACTGGGGTGCTCGAACAGCAAAGGACCAACAAGGTACTGGGCCCTATGCATGAAGGAGCAGAGGTACGCGGAATCTGCATGTATCCCCGTCCGCGTAGCTGCACACCCACAGACAGGTGCATGCCGGTGGTATGCACTATTGCCTGCCGGCTGCCCCACCCCCTCAGCAGGCAGGACTCCACAGGGTGGTTGGGGGAAGGGCTGCAGGTCGGGCCAGGCAACCAATCGAATGCCCAGACCGGGACCCACACTGGATCCTTTGCATGGAGGGGCGCGTGCAGTGGCAGCACGCCCGGCAGACAACTGATGGCCATCAGCAGTGGCAGGTGAGGGAGGGCAAAGCTGCTGGTCCTCCACCAGCACCAATCAGTGCTGTGGGATGGATGGGGGGCATGCTGTCAGATGGAGGGGGGAGTTGAGGTGACCAGCACCATGGGAAGGAGAGATCACCGTGGGTTGCAGGGGGGGCAGCAGCTCTGTGCCCATGACCGTGCCCCTGTGCAGGGTGACCATGATGTTGGGGGGGTCACCAAATACACCGCTGTGTGCTGGGGTGGGTGGCATCTGACATCCCGATCCTGCGACCCTGGGGGGTTAGGTGGGCAGCTTGCCATGTCCAGCAGGGTGTGTGTGGGGCACGTAGGGAGCATACGGCTGGGTGTCTCTCTTGCATACCCGGCAACCCTATGCACCCCACCGGCCAGCACTTATTGCCTTGTGCATGTGCGAGGTGCTGGTTCGCTCCCCACCCCGCGATTGCTGCTCGCATGGCTGGGGGATCGGCATGTCTGTGCTGCATGCCCCTCCAAGCATCCCACATAGGCACATATACGGGTAACGGAGAAGTTAGGCGCCACAGTTGGCGCGTGCATAGCCACTCCACATGCTTTGTTTATAGGGCCCACTGTGAGGGCCTGTCTGGGCGTGCTTCTTGTGGTGAGTAGGTTTTTTGAGGGGTAGAAAAGGGCTTGTAGAGATGGCAGACTGACGTCAAGTTGGGACTTTTACCCCAAGAGGCATGCCTGATATCGGATTCTTTTGGCCAGTGGGAGCCAGCTGGTGCTGGCATAAAGATCGCAGGTGTGAGTGTATCTGTCTGTGTTTAACATGAAATGGAAGGCCTTGATCAGTGTTACCTGGATTCTATGCAGTGCAGTATCATTGGCTGCCCCGTATATCACCAATCCATAGCCTATGATGGGCAATACTGAGCAGGTGGCAGCAACTCGCGTTGCCTCTTTGGTTAGGTTTAGGTGGTGACTGTATGGAACACCTAGTCTCCTTTTAACACACTTTGTAATTATGTTAATGTGGGGGGTGAAAGAAAGGGATTCATCTAAGACCACACCTAGATACTTGAATGTTTGTACCTGTTCAATCAGGGTCCCATTATTGTTTATTGTAAAGGGATGTATCTTCTTAGAAATTACCACAGGGCAAATTAGAGGCTTGGAAGTTACAGTCCAATACAGACAATGTCTCACCAAAATATGTATCCTATTTTACAAGAAGTGTTAATCCCACAAACAAGTCAACTTAAAAAGGTCAACCACCTGAAAAAATATACAAGTACATACGACGACCCCAGGTTGTCAAACCCAGAACAGCATACCCCTTGTAGTTATCTGATGTCATCTTGGGATTAAAGATTCATTCCTTGACATTCTACAGAGGACCCACCCCTCCCATTTAGTTTGGAAATGATCATGCCTGCCATGTAGGTAAGCCGTGATTCATTTCATATGGTAAATACCAGTTATGCTTGCCTGCCACTGTGCCACTGTAGGCTGCTGCTGCCACGTCCACAGTCTCATGATGAGTGCCTTTTTTGCTGTGAGAAAATAAACAAAAGCCAAGGAACAGAAGCTTAGGTGCAGACCTGGCAGTCAAATGGACAACAGCAGTACTGAGGAGCAGGTCAAGTCACCAGGAAGTGCTAACTCTCCAAACCAAGTAGCTATATCTTGTCAAAATGGCTGTATATGGGGGCTGCACTGTCTCCAGCAATGACCATATAAGGCTGCTAAAAATCTTGCCAGTATAAGCAGAGTTCTAAAGAAGCGGTAGCAGCATTTCCATGTGAATTCCCTCCATCTAACTGAGGAGGTGATTTTTAAGGGCAGGTAGTGCATATTTCATCCAGTATTTATAATCAAGTTCTTATTTCCATCTAGTCAATACAGATTAAGTGGCATCCCCTAACATATCCTGTAGTCCTCTATAACAATTACCAATGAGATGTCCCCATAATGCACCCTGCAAGGCACCCACCAGTATCTGCAACAGTAGTAGAGTGGGCTTTGGGAGACAGGCCCATTCTCCAGTCTTATGTAGCAGGTAGGTATGAATCTGTAAATAACAAGGTTCTTTACCCATGAGACCAAACTGTTGCTGCAGGGATTCAAATGAGACCACCCCATGTGAGTCCAAGAATTGAAAAAGATGCTGTAAGCCCACATGGCTACACCTCATGAAAGTGTGGTCAATTCGTGAGGGATGGAAGTCCAGGTCTGAGGAGAGAATATATCAAAAGTAGAACATAAGGGTCACTCTAGGAAGGTTCTGTATTTGGTCTCAAACCCCAAGAATGTTAGATGTGAATCTGATATAGCCATGGAAAGGAAGAGTCGAGGCCGGCATTGATATACTAGTTGGGCTATATCATGCATATAATTTACAATAAATTCAATTTGTTTATTGGGAAGGAAAGGTGTGCAGTATTCCAGCAAGCCACTGCATGAAGGTGGTAGGCCCTGGCATAATTCAGTAAGTTTAGTATTAGTTTTCTTATCCTTGTTTCCCTATTTATTTTGCCTGTTTTATTTTTCACTCTCTCCAAAGATTGGAATTGTTATGGCATCACCCCTTCTCCAGCTTGGAGGGTAGACAAGAGAATGGCTTCACAGTCAACGCTAGTGCTGTTCAATGATCAGCCAGCAGGTTGGGGGGGTTAATACTGTTTGGGAATCTGAAGATGGTGCTTGAGTCCCTCTTCCCCAGGTGTCAGCATGATGAGCTGCCTCCACATCACTGGGTCAGCCCAATTCTGCAGTTCTTCAAAGGAAATACACAGGAGATTTTATAGGAATTCTGTGATGTTTCATAAAACTCTGAGGAAGTGTGACAGTACTTGTGTTTTGCTAACTAGTCCAACTTATGTCATATATTCTGTTTGTGACATCAGTTATTCTGAGGGCAACAGACTGTGACATCACAACAAAGGATTATGATTTCAAATGGAGACTAAGCTGTAGAGACAAACTAACTCTAAGAGATAAAGATATTGTTTTAATGTAAATTTCCTCCATAATAAATACAGGGGAAAGAATCTAATGAAGAAAAATGAAATACAAGCTAATTTTTTTCCTGAATATTATGTTTTCCAAAGTTTTTCCCAAGGTTGAAGCGGCTCTTTAAGAAGTTAGTTTTTTGGGTGGGGGGTGGCCGACACCCATCTTGAACAGACATACCTTACTTCAGTTGCTTCGAGGAAGATATCGATCGGATATGATCTGCATTATTAAACTAGAAATATCTTGACTTTTTTATACTAAACCCTTGTGACAAGTGTCTCCTGTTGATCTGAGTGACTTCTGGTGGACTACTGAGCATGAGAAACCAAACAAAGACCACAGAGAGTGGAGGGGAAAAAAGGGCCTGTAGCTCAGCTTAGTGGGGCCTCAGTACTGGCAGCAGACCAGAGCTCTGGAGACCCTGAACCAACCATGACAGATGTGCTCAGAGCAATTCAGGTACTCAATAAAAGGGTGCACACCCTAGACCAAACAATGCAGGATTCTATTGCTAGAATCCTCGCGGTGGCACATAAATTCGGTGATTCCGAAATGGCGAGTGCAGAAGTCCACGAGTCAATTTCGGCAAGGACAAAATGATGATGTAAGTGTTACTACCTCCCTGAGATGCTGCAACCTCACAGTTTGTTATTTAAGTAAGGGGATGTAGAGGACAAGGCCCCCCCCCCCAAAAAAAAGTCAGTTTCTGTTATTGCTGAAATTACTTTGTGATTCCAGACTAGCCATTCTGGAATCACTATAATCATATAGAACCATCCTCATTTGCAAGACCCAATCTGCAGCAGCTCAATCCGAGGCAAAGGATGTCATGGCAGTCGACTTGAAAGCCACTACTAGTACAGCAACTTTGATTTAAGAGAACAAGTCCCTAAAATATCACTTGGAATCCATTGAGAACCAGCTGAGGTCTGCAAACCTAAGACTGCTGGTCTTACCCGAGGAGGTCAAGGGGGATGATCCTACAACACATGTAGCATCACAGCTGAACACTACATTAGATCCACTCCCCTTGGTCATCAGAGCCTTCTGCATAACACCATGGAAATGTCTTACTAACAATGCTCTGAGAACTCTCCTGGTAGAATTAACTGGGCTACTGGAAAGAGACAGAATCCTAGTGGCAGCATGGAGGATCGGGCCACTTGCCACTCTGGGGGGTGAAAAAATCTGCCTACTCTCCGATCTCAGCTTTGCCACCAGGGACCACTACAAGACCTTCGATGTGATTCGATCACCTTTGCATTATCTCACACCCTTCAGTATCCAACAAGATTAAGTGTGATTTATGGGTGAAAACCATATTTGTTTACAGAAGCTAATGCTGCACAGAAGCTCATCTAGAAGATCAACCTGGACTCTGGGACTCCGGAGGTTGCCGCCAACCATGAGAACTGACCTTGATTTCTGGCTGAGTGAGTACATCTGTTGTGGGCAAATAGCCAGATAACAATATGTGGCCCTAAAATCTAACATAATAAAGAAGTGACTCTAAAGATCGCCAACAAGATGGCAGTGGCCACATAGCCGAGCAATGCCACAAGACTTCCCTAACTTGAGATTTATCTCCACAGTGTCACACTGTGACCCAGAGACACTATAAGATGACTGTTGCAATGTTTTTTTCTTAACAATGTAGCTGTTTACATGTTTTCCACAATTTGTGCTATATTGTAATTGGTAGCTATTTTACTCTTATTAGGTTTAAGGATGGTGAGGAATGTTTTTACCAGTTTATGCAGTAAAGTTTAATGTGAGCGTATTATCCTAAACATGTAACAAAGTATATGGAAGGGAATATGATGGTGTATTGTAGTGCCTACTAGTCCTTTAATAGTATGGTAGTCATGATTTAAATCTGTATACAGCAAGTGGGGTATGATGCTGTTCTTCATTGGGAGGTGGAGTTATTGTACATATGTACCTTATGTTGAATCTACCTCATCTTGCTATGGGACCATATAGACAAGAATAAAGTGACTGAAATCAACGTTGCATCTTTTAAATGTGGAAAGGGGTCCTTCACTGTCATGCTAAGCACTGACATCCTATAAGTATGGATGTGACATGTTGGCATTCTTTTATGTGCTTCACGTAGATTTACCCCTAAATGTGGAGATGCCCTTGGCATGTCATGTTAACCCTCCCTAATATAAGTATGTAGGTCTATGTATGATGTTCCTTGTACATGCTGTGTTCTATATTTTGTAAGCTGACCTTATGAAATAATACATTTCCCCCCAAAAATAAGTTATTTTTGGTATTGTTCTCTTCAGGCACTACAACTACAGATTTTTATGGTGAGTGAGTAATTCTTTCCTGTGTGTTGAATCTGAATTATACTATGTGTAGACTGTCTCATTTAGAAGCATAGAAACATAGAATTTGCCTGCAGAGAAGGACCACTTGGCCCACCTAGTCTGCCCATTTCCCTACCTAACGGATGAGCTGAAGATCCTAGTTAACCAACAGCCTACTTCCTCCTACCCCCACTAGAATTGCCTCATGTCTGTCCCATGCATTCTTGAATTCCCCCACTGTTCTTGGCTCTATGACCTCCTCAGGAAGGCTGTTCCATGTATCCACAACCTTCTCTGTGAAGAAATACTTCCTCACATTACCTCTGAGCCGTCCCCCATCTATCTTCAAATTGTGCTCCCTTTTTTTTGCGCATCTCTTTTTCTGAAAGATGCTACCCTCTTGGACTTTGTTGATTCCCTTGAGGTATTTGAAAGTTTCTATCATGTCCCCCCTCTCTCTCTTCTTTCCTCGAGGCTATACATCTTTAGTTCCTTTAGTCTTTCTTCATAAGTCTTCTGATGCAGACCCTGCATCATTTTGGCTGCCCTCCTCTGGACAGCTTCTACTCTGTCTATGTCTTTGCAGAGATGGGGTCTCCAGAACTGCACACAGTACTCCAGATGTGGTCTTACCAACTGTCTATACAGAGGGATAACAACTTCCTGTTTTCTACTGGTGATGCCTCTCCCTATGCATCCCAGTATCCTCCCAGCCCTCCTTACTGCCTTCTCACATTGCTGGCCCACTTTTAGGTCATCTGATATGACTACCCCCAGGTCCCTTTCCATTTTTGCTGTTGTCAGCATCTCACCCCCTATTGTGTACTCTTCCCCTGGGTTTTTGTTTCCCAGGTGCATTACTTTGCACTTCTTTGCATTGACTCTAAGCTGCCATACATTTGACCATTCCTCCAACCTTGCCAAGTCCCTTTTCATCCTTTCCACCCCACCATGTGTATCAACCTTGTTGCAGATCTTTGTGTCATCTGCAAAGAGACACACTTTCCATTCCAGTCCCTCTGCAATGTCACTTATTAAGACATTAAAAAGGACTGGCCCCAGTACTGAACCCTGAGGTACCTCACTAGTAACCCTCCTTTCTTCACTGTGGACTCCATTTACTATTACCGCTGTGTCCTGTTGTCCAACCAGTGTTTTACAGGCTACCACCCTAGGACCCACTCCCAGGCTGGCTAATTTGTTTATTAATCTTTGTGTGGGACTGTGTCAAGTGCCTTGCTAAAGTCTAGGTAGGCCATGTCCACAGCCCCTCCCTGATCTACTACTTTGGTCACCCAGTCAAAGAAATCAATTAGATTTGTCTGACATGACCTTCCCCAGTGAATCCATGCTGCCTTGGGTCCTGTGCCCCTCTGGCCTCTAGATACCCGACAATTCTTTCCTTCAGAAGTGATTCCATCATTTTCCCTATCACTGAGATTAAACTAACAGGTCTATAGTTGCCTGCTTCTGCCCTGCTCCCACTTTCGTGAAGTAGAATCACATCTGCCCTCCTCCAGTCCTCAGGTACCACCCCATCCTCCCATGATTTGTTAAAGAGGGTAGTCAGTGATGTCACTAGTTCTACCCTTAGTTCTTTCAGAATTCTGGGATGAATCCCATTAGGCCCCATTGCTTTGTCCACCTTCAGTTTTAAGAGTTCTTTCAGAACCCTGTAACCCAGTCATGACCTGTGAAAGAGATGTCTATAATTTGGCAGAAAAAAGGTTTTCAGTGCTAATCCTGAATATTACAGGGCTGTATGGGAAGGGAGAATGTAAAACTAAATGTTTCCTGACATTTTAACACACATGGCTAGAAAGTGACATGTATTTCTTATTTTTTTTATATAAAGCAATAAACTTTTATTCATGGATCACATACTTGAGGACAGGAACAAGTAACCAGCACGCATACCATTGCCCACAATATGGGCCCGAAGGTCCGGGCCTCAAAGCTCCAAACAAAAATTGCTCGGCCCCAACAACTTTGGAAACCACAGGTAGCAGGGCTCTGTCCAAGCCCTGCCACACTTAGGGTCCATGGCATGGCTCTCCTGTACATTACGGCACTAACATGGGTAGATATAACACTAGCCCATAGCGCCTACCAAAACCCGTGCTATGGAACCACAAGCAACCACCTCCCGCACCTGACACAATGTCCTACACTTACTACCCCAGATACCCTGATATTGATGCACAGCCTAATGCAGAGGGGATCCTGCTACCACATCCTAGCAGATGCAATGAAAAAGCAGTCAACACTACCTCCCCAAATCCGACACGGGATCCTCCACCTCCTGGTCCTTGCCCTGTTAATGAACTCAGGTGATGTCCAACCAAACCCAGGCCCTAGTGTGGCTAACACCACCTTGGGGTCCCCCACTGACCCCACATGGCACCTTGCCAAAGGACTGAGAATTGCCCATATGAACATCTGCAGCTTGCGATCCAAGATGCATGAGGTTCAGTCATGGGTGGAGATGTACAAACCAGATGTGCTAGCCATCTCTGAATCCTGGCTGAAGCCTCACATTCTTCCTCATGAAGTGGAGCTGGCAAATGTCACTCATTCAGAAAGGACAGAGAGGGAAAAAAAGGAGGGGGTGTCCTAATTTATGCGAGCTCCTCTCTGGAGACCTCGCCCTCCTCTGTTGAACTACCTAGACCCTCAGGCCCTGAATCCCTCTTCATTCAAATCATCCTGGGCCACGCAAAACACCTAACCATAGGCTGTATCTATAATCCACCCACTGGTGGCAGTACTGCCCTCCAGAGCCTGACAAGTGCCCTCCCCGGGCAACCATCTGCGGAGCTGCTAGTCCTTGGGTGACTATAACCTGAGATGGGATCCTGCCTCCGAACAAGGCCATAAGGCCTTGCTCCAAGAAGCTAACCTGACTCAGGTCATCACAGAGTCCACCAGGCAAAATCTAAAGACTGGGAATCACTCCACCCTTGATTGGATCCTAGTCTCCAACTCAAACAACATCCAAGCAGCTGGCGTGATGTCTGATGCACTAAGTGACCACTCCCCTACCTTCCAGCAGCGGCTCTAGCCACAAATGGTTACCAGGGCACAGCTGGGGCACAACAGATGGCAGCCAGGGCACTGATATATTGTTACTATGGGGGAAGCTCTGCAGCATATGGGGCACCAACTGGGGCACAGCATTTTTTTACCGGGGCACGTGCCCTGGTGGGCCCTGGTGTAGAGCTGCCACTGCTACCTTCTGTATCTGGAAAAACAGGTTGCCCAGGACCACCCCCAGGCCCATTATAGCCAGGGACTTCTCTGGCTTCTCCCCCATGGCCTTCCAGTACTCCCTGAGAAATGCTGACTGGGCACCACTAAGTTTATTAGGTAGTATCAATGATGCTACTCGGTACTTCCAACACACCTTTACTGCGATGGCCAACCTGCACGCTCCTCTACGAAAAAGACTAGCGAAAGGGCAGTGCCACAGATGGATATTGCGTAAACTTAAAACCCTAATGTTAAGCAGAGACAAGGCCTGGAAAAAAGCAAGACACTCTAATAGTCCAGCTGATCTAGCTGATTACAGGTCCTTGCGGAACAAATGCAAAAAAGCCACAAAATCTGCTAAAAGGGAATATCTCAAAATCCTTCAGCGAGACACCCTGTCCGACCCTAAGTCCTTCTGGACCGGCATCAGCTCATTGCTTAAAGGAACAAACAAACCACAGCAGGGCAATATTACCTACAATGGGCTAACTTTAACCAATGGTGGAGAGGCTGCTGCTGCCTTCAATAGCTTCTTCACGGACCTGGCCATCTACAGAAAAGGCCGACACCCTCGTCCCCAGGGTCCCTCAGTCAAGGAAACGCAGGACCCTCTGACCCCCCCATTTCCACCTAAGAACTGTATGTGTGAAAGAAGTTCTACCCCTCCTGCAATCTTTAAAACCTAGGGGATCACCAGGACCAGACACTTTGGACCCTCGGCTGCTCAAGGCTGCGGCCCCGGCGATAGCCTTACCTATCATTGTGCTAATAAACAGATCCCTACAGGAGGGAGTTGTCCCCACTATGTGGAAACAGGCCCATGTGGTCCCAATCCACAAGGGGGATCCAGAGATCCAACTGGCCACTACAGACCCATCTCTATTCTTTGCCACCTAACAAAGATCCAGGAGTGCCTCGTCTACGGCCAACTGAGGGACTACCTGGAAAACAATCAGCTCCTGGCCCCATCACAGCATGGGTTCCGGCAAAAACATGGGACTGACACAACCCTCATCAGGTTTACCTCCAGCGTACTAGCCGCCATGGACAAAGGTACTCACACGGGGGCAGTCTTCATAGATCTGACCAAGGCATTTGACCTGGTGGATCACCCACTCCTGCTAGCAAACTGAGCACACTAGGACTGGACCAACACTCCCTGAACTGGTTCAACAACTACCTGACTGACCGCTCCCAGCAAGTCAAGTGGAGAGAGAGGTGCTACCTCTGACCCTCTACCGCTAATGGAGGGCGTGCCACAAGGCTCCATCCTGGGCCCGCTCCTCTTCTCCCTGTTCATCAATGACCACTGTCACCACTGCAGGGGCAGCTCCATTGTGCAGTACGCCGATGATGCAGTACTCTACGGAGCTGCACCACATCAGGATGACCTAGAACCCCTGCTCCAGGCTGACTTCTCCCAGGCTGAAGCATGGTTGGTCGAGAATCGCTTAGTTCTCAACCCTACCAAGACCAAAACTCTCCTGTTTGGTCCGAAATCCCTGGGTCCCTCCCAAGCACATCTTCTCCCACTGGTCACCTCATCCGGCTCTCCTATCGAAGTGGTACAATCATTCAAATATTTAGGTCTTACACTGGACCAAGAACTCTCACTAAAACCACATATAGACTTGGTAGCCAAAAACATCCACCAAAAACTCGGGCTGCTCTAGCGTCTAAGCGCCAATCTGATACCTGAATCAAGGCCGGCAATCACTCAGAGTGTCCTCCTGCCTGCTCTTACCTATGCGGCCCCAACCCTACTCGGCATTTCTAAGCTAGACTATGGTAGACTACAGACATTGTACCACAAAATAGCACGATTCACTACTAAAGCCCATCCAAGAACCCACCACTGCGAAGTTCTTGCTGCACTAAAATGGCCCACCCTGAACCTAAGACTTCAGTACCCCATACAAAACTGGACATACAAGCTCCTCTACAACGACCCCCCTGCCGCAGAGCTTGTTGGGCTTATCACGCCAAAACGCCCCAACAGGCCCCTTCGCACTTCGGACAAAAAACTGCTTGAACAGCCCAGATCCAGATCTGCAGCAGGTAGTAAGTCCTTCGCCCATATAGCACCCACACTGTGGAACAAGCTCCCCTGTCAACTACAAGAAGCACCCTCCCCAGCTATCTTCAAGATGAGGTTACATACTCACCTCCAAAATCTCAGCTCCTGCGTATGTCCGGAAGGCTAGCTAAGTCACGCCCCCAGCATCTAACTACCACAGCTGACCTAGGTTACTCCCCCTGTAAATAGTAGCCCTCTCCAGCTGCTACGGATGTTGTGTAGTGTTACAAAACATCGTGCACTTGTATACTATGTATTACTGATTATCTAGTGACTGTTGTTGTCCAATTATTGCTCTACGTACTACTCTGTATCTATTGACTGTTGTTGTCCAATTATTGCTGTAGAAAAACATTGTACACTTGTATGCAATGTACTACTCTGTATCTATCAAATGTACTTGCTCAACTCTATGTAACGAACTACGGGTCGCCCCTGAAAAAGGGACCTCCGCGGCTCAGTGGGTTTACCCGGTTAACAAAATTTAATAAATAAATAAATAAAGATCATTCAAGTGATAGTATACATTTTAGTTTATAGTTTTAGTAATTTATTTACTTTATTTTAAATTGGTTGACCAAGAGAAATGCACTAAACTGGAGTTAATTTTCTCACATGATCTGCGGAAGTGGTAACAAACATTGAAATCAAGAACAATAATAAGCCACAAGTAGTTGCGGTGTGCAAAACAGTAGTGGAGCAATGATACATTTAGGGCCAGATATTCAAAACTTTGCCCCAGGGCTAAATTAGTACTGCCCAGTGGGCAAACTTAGCCCGAAACACAAAGCAAGCCATATTCAAAAGGAATAGCCCAGGGCAAACAGCTTCTGAATATAGCATGGAAATGAGTCTGGGCAAACTGGACTGGGAGTGCAGGGCAAACTTAGCCCTGGAATAAGACAGCTCTGAATATGGCAACCAGGAAGTGCAAACCGCAACAGCAACACAGTGCACAGCGATGTGAAGGTAGGTAAAGGTGAACTATGTGGCCAATGTGTATGCCAGCAAATGCGTGGACCCAGTATAGCTGCAGGCAGCAGCATATGTGAAAGTACAGTGTGCAAAACTGTAAAATATTCCCTGAACTGTTTGAGCAGCACTAACATGTTTACGCGGGTTTATCGCAGGGCTAAACTGTTAGCCTGGTGCAAACACGTTTGCCTGGCCCCAAACTTTGCCATATTCAAAAGTGACATGCAAAAGAGCCTACTTAGGTAACCTCTGGGCAAACATCCAAATTAGCATTGCATTATGCCCTGATTTGCATGTAGTTTGCACCGGGCTAACAGTTTAGCCCTGCACTAAACCAGCGCAAATGTGTGAGCGCTCGCCAAACAGTTTGGGAATATTATACAGTTTTGAACGCTGTGCTTTCATATGCTCTGGCTGCCTGCAGCTACTGGGACAACACGCATAGGCACAGATGGTGGTGGTGGTGCTGCATGCAACTGTCACACTGTAGGTCATGCTACAGTGCACAGCATTATTAGTAGCAAGGGGCCAGTAGTGTGTGGACACAGCAATACCTATGGTGTGTAGGGCAGTGATGATGACTGCACTATACACAGTGAGAGGCCCAACCTGCAGGTGTTTACTGACAGTGGACATTACTGTTACGCTGTTGTGTGACCCACAGATGCTGCACCTCTGGCATGGGATGCTCACAGTGACATATACATGTCTGGCTTTGTGTGCTGTGGCAGTTGTACAGCTGTGCGGTATGTGGCTGGGGGTGGGCATATATTATCAGAAAGGTACACTGGTGTTGGGGTATTTCCAATACTGGCCCATGTGCACTGCATAATGTGTCCCAGTCTTGTGGCCACACCTGGTCTGTGGCACGGTCTGGCCACCCATACACTCTCCCCTCAACATCCTCCATGCCCACAGTGCTGCATGTGTGTGCTGGCATCTGTTGGTGTCCACAGAAGAGTGGTCAGCAGGTGTGTGTTGTATGGCCACACTGCCATGCTGTCTACTGGCGGCAGGGTCACCACTTACTGCCTGGCATGGCTGGGACTGGTGACAGATGATGGCATCATTGTGATGCCATCAGTTAGCAGCATGTTTCCTCTATGTTTGGCCTTGTCTATGTGTCATATTTATTTGTTAGGGTCACGCAAAGCCGTGCAAAAGCCGTGCAAACACCGCGCAAAGCTGATTGCCCTGGGTTAAGACAAGCTTTTCCTGGGTGGTAATGTGCACCATGCTAAGTGTCGCGCTAAGTCGTGCAAAACCACTTAGCATGGTGCTAGTCACTGAATATAGCATTGCGCCTGTATTCATGTCAGTTTGCCCCTTGCATACATTATGATTTTGCCCGGCACTAATGCAGTTTGCCCACGCTATTTGGTCTTTTGAACGTAGCAGACCCATGCTAATCCCGAGCTAAACCTGTGCAAACAATTTTTGCCCGGCGCAAAGTTTTGAATATCTGGCCCATAGTATTTATAATTAGCAGAGTTGCCAACTGACAAAATAAATTTATTGAGTTGTAAAAATATAATTCATGATTGCTGAAGTAAAATCGGTCAGGAGTAGTCATAACAGGCAGTCAGCTGTTCTCGATGTGGTACTTAACAATTCGAAAAGAGTAGATGGGGTGCAGGTTGGGGAACCACTGTGGTCCAGTGAGCACAATACTGTATGGTTTGAGTTGGCTCTGGGCACCAGAAAGCCCTCATCTAAGGCTGAGGTGCTAGACCTCAGGAGGACAGATTTCAACCAAATGAGTGAAATAGACCTGGGCAAGTTAGCTGGGGTCGACAGCATGAGGGGAGTAGAAGAACGTGGGGGTCATAAAGGTGCCATTCCTGTGGCAATTAAAACATGCACAAGAACAGTTATGAAGACAAACAAGTATAAGAGACCAATTTGGGTCTCCGAAAAGGTTAGGAAGGCAATGAGGGCAAAAAGAAGACCTTTACAAGGTACAAAGAAAAACACGGGCATAAGGGACGGGACTAGTATCAGGAAAAAACTAAAGAGGACAGTTAAGTTTGCAAAGGCAGGCACAGAACTGCATATTGTAGAGGCGTAGAGAGGGGTAAAGTTGGGAAACTTCACTTCTCAAAGTAATCCATGAATTTAGCACAATTTGTGGATTAATTCGCAGATGCAAAATGCAAAGTTCTGCCCACGAAGTATAGAATTTTACCCACAAATGGCGGGACTTCACCGAAAACTGTGGGATTTCACCTTTTGCAGGCAAAATTCCACCATTTGCATTTGAAATTCTGCACTTCATGGCAAAATTCTGCAAAACAAAACAGCCAAGTCACACAGGCGAATTTTGAGCCAAGGAGCAAAAATTCATGGATTGCTCCACAGAGGTGAATTTCCCAACTCCGCTAGAACTTCGCCAACAAATTTAAACTTCACAACATCTCTATGGAGGTGGTCAAGAGAGGGGGAAAAAGAGTTTTTTAGATATATAAGGGAAGAAAGAAGGACAGGAAGGGGCTGGTCAGGATAAAGGAGGAGACAGGGTAATAAAGGAAGATGGGCAGAGAGCAGTCATGCTGATCAACTACTTCTGCTCGGTATTCACTATGAAGAACAGTGGGCCCTTGCCACAGAGTGGCATAAAGGCTACTGATTGAGGGGTCCCAGAAATGAGATTGCAGAAGTATACTAGGGAAAGAGTCAGGAAAGGGTATTAGCACTGAAGGTAAGCAAGGCCCTGGAGCTGACTAGGATGCATCCAAGGGTACTAAGGGAACTGGCATCTGTATTAGCCGAACCCCTGGAGGGACTATTCAATAGCTCTTTGCAGTAAGGGGTGGTTCCTAATGATGGAAAGATGGTAGATGTACAGTAGTCTACTACACAAGGTAGGGACAAAGAGCAGCAGGGAAACTATAAGCCTGTCAACCTTACCTCCACCATAGGGAAACTGATGGAGACACTAGTCAGAGATGACCTAGTGGAATAACTGGAGAACAGTGGGCTTCAGGATAGTAAGCAGCATGAGTCTGTGGCAGGGAGGTCTTGTCATGTACAACCTGATAGTATTCTTTGACTGGGTAACCAGGGTAGTTGACAAGGGACACACAGTAGACTTACTATACTTCAGCTTCAGCAAGGCATTTGATTTGGTGACACAGTAAAGGCTGCTGAACAAGACAGGGATCTGGGTACAGCTGAGGAAATAGTAAAGTGGGTAGAGTGTTGTTTGGAGGGGAGGCAGCAGAGAGTTGTGGTGAATGAGGTCAGATCAGTGGAAAGAGAGGTTACCAGTGGAGTACCACAAGAATCTGTCCTGGGCCAAGTCCTCTTCAGTATGTTCATTATGTACATAGGAGAGGGACTCCAGGCTAGGATGCATTTATTTGCAGATAACACTAAACTATGTGGTAGAGTTGACAATGTGGATTGCATAAGAAAATTGCAGAGAGACCTGAAAAGGCTGGAAAACTGGTTCAAAGTCTGGTAACTGGAAATTCAGTGGCAAGAAATGCAAAGTGATGCACTTAGGAAACAAAAATCCAAGAACAGAGTATTGGATGGGAGAGGTTCAGCTGGACACAGCATCAGAGGAAAGGGACCAAGGCGTTATTATCAGTAACTCCTTTAAACAAACCAGCCAGTATAATTACAGTAGTCCTGCAGCAAGGCTAACAGGATGACAGGGTTCATTGGGAGAGGGTTCAACAATAGGAAGCAGAAAGTGCTGTTACCTCTGTATAGGTCACTGGTAAGGCCACAACTGAAGTACTGTGCCCAGTTCTGGAGTCCCCACCTAAAAAAAAGGGCAGCGACAGGCTGGAGACAGTATAGCACAGGGTGATCTGGATGATTCAGGGTCAGAAAGACAGATGCTAAAAGGATCAGCTCAAGGCACTGAACATGTATTTACAAGAAACCAGATTTGGGGGGGGATGTGACTGAGACCTTAAGGTCCCGAAAGGAATAGACAAGGTGAGCTGTGAAGAGGTATTTACCAGGAACAGAGAAGCTAGGACACAGGGTCACAAGTGAAGGGTAATGGGGTGAAGATTTAAAAAGGATGTGTGGAAGCATTATTTTACAGAAAGAGTGGTTGAGCCATGGAATGGTCTTAAGGCAAAGGTAGAAGTGGTGAGGACAGCTTCAAACACAGCTGGGATAGAGCTAAGGGTATAGTAGTTACTCAGTAGGACATGGAAGGTGGAAACACATAGAAACAGAAACATAGATTTTGTCATCAGAAAAGGACCAATGGGCCTATCCAGTCTACCCCTTGTCCCTGCCTATTCTGTCACCATAGACCATAGTTTGTCATAGGTGTCACTGCCTCCCCTGTTCCTCTGTCTAATATGCCCCTTTGCCAATCTCATGCATGCTTGAAGCTCCCCACAGTTTTTGCCCCCACTGCCTCTTCTGGCAGGCTGTTTCAGTCATCCACAACCCTTTCTGTGAAGAAATATTTCTACACTTCGCTCTTAAGCTTCCCCACTTAACTTCATTTCATGCTCCCTTGTTCTAGTGCCTTCCTTTCGCTGAAATGGATCCTCCCTTTGCACCTTGCTCACTTCTGTGAGGTACTTATAGGTTTCAGTCATGTCCCTCTCACTCTCTTCTCTTCCAGGGAGTACATGTTGAGTTCCTGCAGCCTTTCCTCATATGGCTTTCATGCAACCCCCTCACCATGTTGTTGCCCTCCTCTGTACCTCTTCTAGCCTTTCAATGTCCTTGCAGAGATGCAGCCTCTAGAACTGGACACAGTACTCCAGGTGGAGCCTCACTAGTGAGCGCTTCAATGGCAGCACCACTGCTAGAAATCCATCTCCTAATGTACCCTAGCATCCTGCCAGCCTTTCCCACTGTTTTGGCACACTGCCCAGATACCCTGAGGTCATCAGATTTGATGACCCCAAAGTCTCTTTCTTGATTGGTGACTGTAAGCTCCACCCCCATCTTATACACAGCCCATGGGTTCTGCAGCCCTAATGCATAATCTTGCACTTTTTGTCATGGAAACCCAGTTGCCTCCCATTACACCATTCCTCTAGTTTCCTCAGATCCCTTTGCATTCTCACCACCCCTTCCTGAGTGTCAACCCTGTTGTAGATTTTCCTATGCTCCACAAAGAGACATGCCTTACCCTCAAGCTCCTCTGCAATGTCACTTATGATGACATTGCAGAGGACTGGTCCCAGCACCAAATGCTGTGGCACCCCACTAGTCACTCTGCTATCACCTGAGTGGCTACCATTTACTACTTTCCTTCTATCCCTTAACCAATTTGATACCCAGCATGTCACTTTCCCCCCTACCCCTAGGTTTCTTAGTTTTTTAACTAGCCTTCTGAGTGGCACAGTGTCTAAAGCCTAGAATGAAGTCCAGATAAGCCATGTCCACTGCTGTCCCTTGATCCGCCTTCCTGGTAACCCAGTCAAAGAACTCTATGAGATTAGTTTGACATGACCTCCCTCACAGAGAACGAAAGGGGGAATAGGGTAATATGGGCAGACTAGGTGGCCCATTGGTCTTTTTTCCTGGGGTCATTGTCTATAATTCTATGTTTCTATAGTACAACAGGGTACCAGGGGAGAGCCAGGTTGTTGCTAGCTGCAGGTGTAAGGTTTTATAGAAGTATGTAAGTGGTTTGAAAGAGTAGAGTGAGAATGAAAATCAGATAAGAGGCAATTGGTCATTCCACTGGTTATGAAGGCAGAAGGAGAATGCAGCCTGACCAACAGTACATTTGTAGTGAGACATATGGAGGGAGTGGGCATCAGATGATGGAGGGAGTAGGAGGGTGGGATGGAGGAAGTAAAGAGGGAGGAGAGGAGAAATTTTTTGGGAGTAGTGGTAATTCAGTATTTGCCCTGAATGAAAGAGCAGTGTGAGAGGCAATGGGCCTCAAGGAAGGGGAGAGAGACGTTAGCATAAAGAGAAGAGTGATAGGTAAAGGCATTGCATTAATGGGTAAAACAACAGAAGGAGTATAAAAGGAGGTCAAGTCTGGCAAGAGTGGGCTTGTGGGCTGAAGTATAAACCACACCCTCAAAGACAAACACTAGCATGATGTCCTTGAGGATGATCTCATAGTGGACCAAGAATGGAAAGCAGGACTAGTTGTGGGACAGTGCGCTGAGCATAGGACAGAGTTTTGAACATTGCATCTGTCTGAGTAGAGAAATTGATGTCTTGGTACATACTTGAAGAGGGGTACTACTTTGAGCGGGTCACCAGTAAGGTTTCTAAAACCTGTGTAGAAGGAGCCTCAGTGGTCTCCGACTAGTGCCAAAGGTCATGGAGACAGTCTTGTTTGGTATTCTGTAAGAGCTGGTTAGTGCTGAACCAGCATTTCATGTTGTCAGAGTTCAGCTGAAATGGCAGTTCTAGCACTAGTCACGATACATAGAGTACAGTGTTGTACACATACTTGTGGATAGAAAAGGAGACACAGTAAGAAGAAAGGTCAGTTAAGAAAATGAAAAAGAGAATACAGCCAAAAATGGATCCCTGAGGGACACTAGATCTGATGGGCAGAGAGGTAGATAAGGTGTCACCGATCTGAACCAATTAGTGATGATATGAAAGGTAGGAGCAGAACCAACTCGCCACCAGATCTGACAGCCTCCTTCCCCCCAACTAGCTTAAAAAGTTAGGTTTTAACAGATTTGATTTCAAAATGGTAAGGTATGACAAAGGTAGGTAACTGTCACAAGCAACAAATAAACACCGGAACCATTGGAGGTATGATTTTTAAAAGCTTACTCCCCCAAGTCCTGCATATCAGTTAAAAATTCTGCAAATTGCTTTCATTGTTTTTTTATTTACCAAAAAAGACTGTGGTTCTATGACATTTGCTTAGTTTCTTCCAATGTGGCGTGCATGAACACATTTCTCTCTACAGTTAAATTCCTACTACAGTATGCCTATCTTACTACAATGTGAGCATAATTTAAAGATGCTATTCATCACAGTGCTTTATGTTGTTCAACACATGGTTTTATTGTTATACGTTTTTTTCATAATAGAATCTTATTCCGTTTTATTCTTTGTTTCGTAAGTTAACCATTCAAGGTATTGTGCTGGATAATAATCAGTTTAAGAGTTAAGTCCTCCGGAATGAGCCCTTCCAAGTTACATATGGAAAAAAAACAACTGACATTCAACTGGTGACATTTTTAGTGCCTGGAATTTGCAGAATCTATATAGAACCAATCTATTTATTATATTGATGTAATACAGATAAACATAGATAAACTTATAATATATTGAAATAGTAAATATGCACTTCTACTGTATTTATTCAGTATACATATTGTTATACTGTACTGATATATATTACATTTCCACCATATTGACATAGTACAAATATACTTATTAATGTACTTGTAACCACTCTGTTGCCCGGGGTTACTAGAATCCCAGTAAGACCTAGTGATAGGCAAGGAAGGCAGCTTGTGAAACTCCAGTTAAATGGATTTCACACTGTCGCACTCTGTTCTCAGTCTCAGCTAAGACTGAGGGATGACATCACCATAGAACTCTCGCAACTGCATGAGCCACACTGGAATGCTGCAGTTAGAAGTTAGGATAGAATGTTGGGGATTTTGAACAGAGTCTGTGTGCAGTCTTGGAGAGAGGCAGTAGCACAGCTGTCTGTGTGCAGGCTCTCAGAGCTGTAAGCTCTGTTTTAGTGCTACTGTTAGGAAGGTGCGTGTTTCCACTGTAAGAGAAACACAGAAGCTGATTGTTGAAGTGGTGGAGACCGCTGTTAGTGGTCCAAGTGCCCCATCCCTAAGAGGATGGGGGGGAAAGGTTTGCCTGTTTTCCAGAGGCAACCCTCCTGGTTCCGGCTAAGGGAAGAAGCTGCCTATTTCAAGTTGTGCTGAAGCACCAGAAGCTCTGAGAGAGGAATTCCTGTGGAGGAATCGTCTTTGGGGCACCTGCAACCAAAGGGTGAGTTTGCTCTGGCAGAGAGCCAATGTTTTTCACCTGAACCATTGGAAAGTGGGGATTGGACTACTTAATATGTAGGAGATCTAGTGTAATAGACATTGCCAGTTAATTCAAGTAGGTTCAAGTCCAGCACAAAGAGTGAAGTAAAGTGGGGATTGGACTGCTTAATCAGTGGGGGGCCTAGAGCAATGGGCTTAGCCAAGTAAAAGTATGTTCAAGTCTAGCACAATGGGAAAGCAAGACAAGCAGAGGAAATGTGACATACATTTAGCCATAATCTACATTGCCAAGCTTTACAGTATGAAATGTTTACTATCCAGAGAAATGGCCGGGTATGAATTGTGGGAGCGAGAGGTGGGAGACCCCCCATCAGTAGTAACCAAATTCACCTCTATGGATTTGCTCTGTGGCAATTTTACTTTCTCTTGGGTACTTGGCCAGTGCCTGAGGAAAGTACCCAGATGTGGGATTAAAAGGAGAATTCCCTGATAGAGCTGAGGTGCTCTTAGGTGGTTTAGGGAGCCACCAGAAAATGTGTCCATGACATATGGAAGGTGTCCAAGTGGCCGGCAGGGGAGCCGAGCCAGGGAAAACCCAGAATAGTGTACAAGTTTGGGCTGTGTACCCAAAGCAGTGTGCAAGTCCGGGCTGTGTGCCCGGTGGGTTCAGAGCTTGAGGGCTGAAGAGTTGAGGAAGTGTTCTTGATTCTTTAAATCTGCATTACCAGAAGTGTAGCCCCGTGGGGGTCCGTCTATGCTTTGTTTGTTCTGTTTGGATGTGAATAAAAGCCACACTTTAGAATCCCAGTTCTGGTATTGGACAATACAGTTATTGCTTCCTGTGTTCAGAATTACTTGGGTACCCCTGTGCAGAGTAGTCAAACCTAGCCCTTGTGCCAAGTGAACTAGTCCTCCCCGAACCCAGCCCCCAGGTATTGCTGTCAGATTCAAACAGCATACCGCATGTCATTTCAAAATGAAGGAGTGGGGGTTACAAAATGGAGGCACCGCTTTGGATTTGACATTTAGGGAGGAAAAGTGCTCGGGCAAACGGCTAGCATTTTGGTTATTTGGCAGTGGGTAGCCCAAAAAGCTGAAGCAAGGTTAACTAATGTGTGGCTGTGTGCTGTTGTCCATATGCTGCTGTTAAAATGCCAACTGTTTACCAAGGAGCAGTAAAGCCTGAGAGAGTATGCCCTTGTCCTGCATTAAAATTTTCAGCGTTTTGCCAGCTTTTAAAAAGTATTGTGATAAAGAAAACTGTGGAAGACTAGGGGTAGCAAAAGTAAAATTGTGCCCTGGATGTTGGAAATGATTTCTAGTGAATGGAGAGACTTGCTGTGTTAATGGCCATGACAGATGGTTGAAATGGGCTCCTGTCATGGAGTCAGTTGGAGAAAAAAAAAAAGTGGTTTTGCAGTTTAAATTTGCCTGCTTGCCAATCACCGTGAGGAGAAGAGCACTCGCGAGGGAAAGAGGCTCATTTGCATGGCATCATGTGACTGGTGAGACTGCAATCAGTCCCGCCCCCAAGCCAGCTTTGCAGCGACTGCCCAGCATTCAAGAGGGAGTGTGAGTGGAGTGTGTGTACTGGCTTACAAGAGGAGCATCGAGGTGACTGAAAGCGCTGTAAAAGTTAAAAAACTCTGACTTTTCTGTCTAAATTCGGGCTCAACCCACATCTCGATCGACTGGACTGTGAGTGTGGTGTTCAGAGGGATGATCGTCAGGACTGCCAACCCACTTCTGTCCAGAGGCCTCCAAGACTGGCTGCAGGCCGTTTTCCATCGCAGCAAACAGCTACTGATAACAGTGAGTACCAACAGAAATAATTTGCTCAGACAAGTGATTTTTGCCAAAAGCCAGCTGAATCTGTGTTCAGCAGTATAGTCGCTTTGCAAACAAAGACTGTGTTAAGTTTACCAGCAAAAAAACAAGCCTGTTAAGCCATCGACTGTGAACATAGTTATGGGTTCAGCATCAGTGTAAAGTTTCAAAGCCATGAGAGAGACTGTGAGTTGTATCAAGTTATGCAGCAATTGTTTACAGGCAATCCTGTGCTTGAAATTACATACTAACATACTATTTGCCAGCAGATTAGGCCTTACGGTCTATCGAGTCTGCTCGAACCTAGATCCTTAGTTGGGTGCCGAGACCCTCCCATCCCTTGTTCTCTAGAAACCCCTATCATCCATCCCCACCCCCCCCCCGGGACAGGCCATCATCTGATACATCCACTTTCTGTGTCTGTCCCACCCTCTCTTGAAGCCCTCTACAGTGGATCTCTGAACCAGCTCACCAGGCAGTGCATTCCAAGGGTCCACCACCCTCTCAGTGAAAAACCTCCTCCTCTTTCCCCCCTCACCCTTCCACCTTCCAACTTCAAACCATGCCCTCTGGTGATACCTCCCTGCTTTAGTCTAAAGAGCCCCTTCATGTTTACCCTATTTATTCCCTTGAGGTACTTGAAGACCTCTATCATGTCCCCCCTGTCTCTCCTCTCCTCCAATGAAAACAGGCAGAGCTCCTCAAGTCTGTCCTCATAAGTCAAATCCCCTAGCCCTTGTATCATCTTTGTTGCCCTCCTCTGTACCCTCTCCAGGAGCTGTATGTCCCTCTTCAAATGTGGTCTCCAGTACTGTACGCAGTACTCAAGGTGTGGTCTAACCAGTCCATTGTACAGTGGCAGAATCACTTCCTTGCTCCTAGAGGTGATCCCCCACGATGCATCCCAACATCCTGTTTGCCTTGCTAGCTGCTCTCCTGCACTGCTCAGAGTTATTCATACATGTATCCACCATGACCCTAGGTCTTTTCCCTATTGAGGCCTCCAGTGCCTCCTCCCAGTGTGTACCTGTGTTTAGGGTTTCCCGACCAAGATGCAACACCTTGCACTTGGTGATATTGAAATTTAATTTCCATGTGAGCCCAGCTTTCCAGGGTGTCCAGGTCCCTTGCAGGGCCACCCTCCCTCTTCTCCCTCAACTACTGCTCCCATCTTGGAGTCATCCACGAAGAGACTCATTTCACACCTATACCCTCCTGATGTCCGATATGTATGCATTAAACAGGATGGACCCAGGACCGAAGCCCTGTGGTACCCCACTACCAACCTCTCTAGGGTTCGAGAGCTCCCCACAGACCACTACTCTCTGAGTGCGTCCAGCTAGCCAGTTTTCAATCCATCTGACCATCAAGGGCCTACTCCTAACCCCATCAGTTTCTCCACCAGACCATTGTGGGACAGAGTCAACGCCTTGCTGAAGTCCAAGAATAATACATCCACAGGCTTACCCTGTCCAGTTCTGATGTTACCCATTCATAGAACTCCACAAGGTTGGTTTGACATGATCTACCTGGCACAAACCCATGTTGCCGACTATCCAGACCTCCCACCTCCTCCAAGTACACCCCAATCGTTCCTTTAGTATACTCTCCATTAATTTTCCCACCACCGAGGTCAAACTGATGGGTCTATAGTTACCTGGTACTTCCTCGACCCCCTTTATGGATTGGTACCACATTGCCTCTAGCAATCACTAGGTACCCTCCCTGTCTCAAGTGACCTGCTGAAAGCTCCGCCAGAGTGCAGCCAGTATGTCCACCAATTCCCATAGTACTCTCGGATGAATGCCATCTGGCCCTGGAATTTGTTTTCTTTAGGGCCTTGAGGGCTAACACACCCTTTGGTGGAGATAGCATCATCCGTCCCTCCCCTTACTGGTCTTTTTATCCTTATCCAGATGTGACACCCCTGGGGTACCTTTCCTCCCTCTTGCTCCATTTCTGTTGCTCCCCTGATCCCCTCCCTGCCGCTTCTTTCCCCTTCATGCCTTGCTTTGTAGATATCCCATCCCCTCTAGTGAACACAGAGGCAAAGTACTGGTTAAATACCTCTGCCGGTCCCTCGCCTTTTCCACCCACCCCCTTTGATCTAATCTGCTGAGATGGCCCTTAGTTTTCTCCGCTCCCCAATGTGCCCGGAAGAACCCCTTTCCTCCATGTATCCCTGTGCCAGCCGCTGCTCTTTACTGGACTTTGCTCCCCTCACCATAATGGGTGACTTTTCTAGATGCAAACTGGTACATTTCCTTATCCCTATCCCTCTTGTTGTTTTATATTTTTTTGTAGCCGCCTTCTTTTCTCTGACTGCTACCTGTACCTCACTGGACCACCAGCATGGTTTACTTGACCTTGCTCCCTGCGTTTCAACTTAGCGCAGATCCTGACTGCCTCCATGAAGTCCCGTTTTATGACCTCCCATCTCTCTTCCACACTTGTCATTGAGGTAATCCCCTCAAGTGATCCTTGAGAATATTCCCATGCCCATAAAGTCTCCCCTGAAGTCCACTGCAGTGTCCTAGATCTCACCCCACTCCCCCCATGCTTATTTGAAACCAGACAGTATTGTGGTCACTCCCAGTCAGGGGGTCCTGTACAACTATGTCCCTTACCAGATCCCCATCTGCCAGAACCACATCCAGAACATGCCCCTCCCTTGTGGGCTCCATCACATGCTGTGTTAAGAACACATCCTGGAAGCCATCCAGCAACCTCTGCTCCTTGGCCACCCTAGAGGACATGGGTCCCCAGTTTGTACCTGGCATATTAAGGTCCCCCATCAACACCACTCCTTCCCCTTTTGGACCACACTGGGCAATGATGTTGTCCAGCAAACCATCCTCTAGAACCTCACTCATCCTGGGGGGCCTATATGCTACTCCCAGCTTGACCTTATCTCCTGCTGGGGATCGTGAAGTGACCCATAAGGCCTCCACATTTCCCTCTGCCTCTTCTACCATAATTTCTATATCATCTCTAATGAACATAGCCACTCCACCCCTCTGACCTCCTTTCTATCCTTCCTAAGCATAGTGTACCCCTGTACATTTAGGTCCCAGTCATGGTTTTGTTGCTACGTCTCTGTGACCGCCACATCCACCCCCTCGAACAGCATGGCCTGGAACTCGGCAACTTGTTTCCAAGCTCCTGGCATTTACTAACACCAACCCCACCCCTTATCCTGATCCTCTTTGTCAACCCCACCCAGATTCCTTGTACTTCCATCCGCCCCTGCTCCTCCTGAAACCTCCACCTCCAGTCTGTTTCCCCTCCCCTCTTGAGCAGCTACTCCCTCATCTGGAGAGAGGGCTTCTGGTCAGCCCTCCCTCATCCCTTCCCCCCTTACAAGTTTAAACCCCACCTTGCTTGTAGTCAGCCATCCCTGTTTAAGGACTTCCTTCCCTAATGGGGCAAGATGAAACCTGTCCTTGGCATATAGTCCCTTATCCTCCCAAACTCCATTCCAGTTCCCTAACACCCCAACCCATTCTCTTCACCCCACTTCCTGAGCCAGTCATTAACCTCTGTAGCTTCTTTTTTTTGTCCACTGAGGCCTTTGGTACTGGCAATATCTCCGAAAGAAATGTTGCATCCATTATCCCGACAGACTCTGCAAGTTCTTGGAACCTTGCTTGGATTTCCAAAATGCTATTTCCTCTAGATCATTAGTTCCCAAATGCACAGAAATCCGGTTTCCTCACAATCCTAACCATTTCATACACCATGAACTTTGCTCTGTGCACTGTCAGCCCAGAGATACTCACTACCTTCACCTGGCTATGGCATCCACCCCTGTCCTCCCAATGGATACCCTAATCATCGAAGTCTCCCAGTAACAGAACCTTAACACTGCCATCATCCTTATGGTTACCTCCACTATGCCCTCTCAGCCCCCCTCCCCTTTATTCATGATCTCAATTTCATGGGAGTCTTCCTGCCTTATTAGAGACCCCCTTGTCACCCTCCCCTTTCTGCCTCCCTTGCTATTTTGCCCACTTAACTCAAACCCCCTCTGAATAGGTGTCCCCTTTAACCCTTTCTTATCTGAACCATTTATCCTGGCCCTGATGGTTTCCCCTTCCCCCACACCACCATCCTCCCCCCTTGTAATAGTACCCCTGCCTCCAGAGGCTCTCTGTGGGTCCCTTTAGCTAGGGCCCCTCCTTGGTGCCTGAGCCTCCCAGCAGAAGGGAGCTCCTCTCCCACCTCCTTGTCTCCCAGTTTCTCTCCAATCATGCTCTCCTCCCTCATGTCTAGAATATGTTGCATCTCCCCCATTTGCTTAACATATATGTTTCCCCTTCTCCCTCTGGGACTATGTCTATCCTTTCCATAGCTGGTCTGTGATGCCCTATGGGTATCCGACTCCCTCCCCACGGCCTCTGTATAAGTTTCCTCATTTCCACCAACCCCTTCCTCCCCCTCTAGGTTGCTTAGTAGCTCAAATTTATTGTGACACTCTATGTCAGCCTCCATCAAGTAACCTGAGTTTCCCCTGACTGCATCTCTAAACTGACCCTCTTCTTCCTCTCTTGCACTGTTCACCTTAGGAGCTTCCTTCCCACAGTCTGCTGATTTGAGGCTTCCGCAACAGCCCTCCTGACTCTTCCCCTCCACTCTCTTTGTATTCAGAATGTTCACCCGTCGCTTTCCCCTTAATTATCAACTTCCCTATCTAAGGGTCCTCTGTACTAATATCCCCCCTCCTGCTTGCTGTAACATAGCGTCCTGTAATTTCAGAGAGTTGCCCCAGCACCCCCTCAGCCCCACCCCTTCTGCTGCCCATATCCACACTCTCCTTGGACACCCCCCCAGCTCACAGCTTACTCCTTAACCAATACCTCACTCTCTGATACAAGATAGCTGTCTACAGAGTGGGCAGCCTCTCTCTCCAGGCCCAATTTAGGAATGTGCCATCCCACAGCCTGTGCAGCCTACAACCCTTCCGAAGATGCCTGCCATGGTGGAATATGGCCACCCTGATTATCCCCCTCTGTTTATAATAGCACACCCCCTTTTCTCAGTCCCTTTCCCCTGGAGTACAGTTTCTCTCTAAACTGACTGTAGTTATTTACAAACCCAATTTCAACCCCACCAATAACGTTCCCAAGTCTCACAAACACATACAGTCCAGTGTGTGTTCGGTCACACTAACAGTGTATGTAAGCAGACATCAGGTACCATACGATGTCACAGGCCCACCAGCTCCTGTTGCTTCGAATTTCAGTCCCAAACAGAAATACTCAGCCCTTCAATCCCAACCCCCAGTGGCTTTTCAGTATTTAGAGAAGCCATAAAACAGGGTGGGTGGGAGGGCTCTTACCAAACAACACATTTAAATTTCCCTCTAAGTATCCCTGCCAAACAACTATCCCCAAGCCACCAAAGTTACAATGTAACAGTTCTAATTCAAGGTAATAATTTTTAACACATAAAACTAATTTCACTTACAAACTTTTAAAATATTTCAGTTAAAACAGAATATAACTCCAGCCCTCTTTCCTACCTACCTGCTGCTTAAGCTCCCAAGTGAAATTCTGAGGCTTTAAGGGACTGTGAGCTAGAGCAATGTTTTCAGCAAGTGAAAAGTCTGTGGTAAATCATATAAATGTGCTAGGAAAAGAACAGTGCAAGTTTGTGCAGTTTTGAGCAAAGTTATCAGTAGAGTGTGTAAATCGGATGTGCAGTGGCTTGACCCAATTTCAGAATGTTGATGCATAGGAGTGCTGCCGCCGCCATTACAGGATGGGGTAGTAATGTAAACACAGCAGCTGAGGAGCCATTTTGAAAGTGAAAGAAAGTGTTCAGTGATGTAGGACTTTCAATAACAGTGAGCGTTTGGTTTTCTCTGCAGTCATGGCCTCAGGACCTGCCCGCTACCTGGATCATGCCCAGGCTGTGGTAGCAGTAGAAGTAAAGAAGTTAAGGGACATTGAGAGGTGTTACTACGGAGGATGACTGCCTCCTCATGTGGCGATTCCTGAATATCCAGTGCAAGTGTGCTTAATATGTTTAAATGCTGGAAGGGACGTCTTCATGGTACCTCACTGTTCAGGGTGCCTAGAGAAATACGGCTTGTTTAAAGCACCCAAGATTTGTTTGGCTCCCACATGGACAAAAGTTCAAGAATCTGCAGGTGGCAGCACAGAGCACCAGGCAGAGCCTGTTGGAAAAGGCCTCTTGGGGAAGTGTGGCACAAAGCTAGAGGGTGCAGATTTACAGACAGAACAATGTGTTGATGTTTTGGATGCTGGATAGCAGAGAGACAATTCAGGCAGAGCATCAGTAGACCCTTGGAGAGGGGGGCCTAGCCCAAGTCTCATTGGAGAAGACGAGATGAGGGAGGCCTTTGAGTGGGAGGTATCGACCTCGGCACCCAGCGAAGAATGGATAGTCTCAGGAGTGAGGATGACTGCTCACTTCTGGGCACAGATTCTCAGTGAGGAAGAAGAAGAGGGGGAACCTATGTGGCCTTGTGAAAAAGGAATGGGTACACAGCCTCAAGCTCTTGCCATAGAGAAATGCATGGAACAGAGTGGTGATGCCACTGCCCTGGCTGTGCAAGAAGAAGTCAGGGATCCATTTTTTGTCTCGTTGAGAATGCATAGCTGGCAGAACCAGGACTGGCCATCCCAAGCCAGGCCAGAGGTCTCAGGTTGGCCAAAGCTAGTAAAGAGGAGAGACTGGTTCATAGGAAGGCGAATGAAATCTATGGGATGTCCTTTCCTACCTTTCCTCGGAGAGTCTGGGAGGAGATTGAGAACAACAGAAAATCCTGGATTTGGGCCAAAGCAATGAAATGTGTGCATCCTGGTGCAAACAAGCATGTCAGGAACAGAATGTTTCACGAAAAATTCAGCCAGTGGAAAAGAGGCAGGACACTATTAATGGACACTGTTTGAATAGTGGATGGAGAGGGACGTGAAACCTTTCACAGTGTGGATTATGTGCACTCAGACGGGGTAATAATTAAAGTGCCTGACCCATTGTGCTATTGGCCACAATGCAAAGACCTCCCTGCAAATGTGCTCATGCCTACTAAATGGAAAGCAGAGCAGTGGTAGCCAGTGCTGCCACACCAGCCATTGCAGTGCCTTTGTTGTTCCGCCAGTATGGATGTCCAAGGCTCAGGTGCCCCACATTCATCAGTTCTACAGTGTACTGACTTTTCAGAATCCATCGACTGGCCCACCAGATGACTTCAGATCCAGACAGGACACCAGCCCAGCTGTATCCTGATTCATCGCCTGGTGATCAGATGACGTCAGACCAGCTGTTTTCCTTTTTGTTTCTGTTCCAAGGTTCCATCTTCAGAGATGACATCTACCCAGCAGTTTCCAGATGTGCCCTCCTGTCATTCCCGGAAGATGTCCGCCCAGCTGTATCAGAAGAATGCTGCCAGGGAGAGTCTTCGGCTGAGGACCAGGTCGGTGTTTTGTTCATTCTACAAGGAACTGGTAAGTCCAAACTTTTCTATTCTTATGACATTGCAATACACACCCTATACTAGCAGACTCCAGATGTTTGAACTGCCCTCAAAGACTCTCCCCTTCGGGACTTTGGCCTACTAGAACTGTGCTTCACCGGGCTCCGGCCCAGGACAGACTCTTTAATGGACTTGCCTTCGGGCACTGTGGTCACCAGATGGGACTTTTAGGGCACTCCATCCCCCAAATATGTATTGTAAATAATGTCATTGTTTTCTACTGTTTTCTAATGTATATACTGTTTTTCTACCTTTTCTAAAAAAATATATATTTTTGGGATTCTCCAGTGTTTTGATGGTAGGGGTTTAGACAGACTGTGTATGCAGATTAGGAGTGTGTATTGTCTTTCTTTTTTCTTGCAGGTGTTCCTGAAGAAGATAGAAGAGAAGACAAGAAGAGGAGGAGGGGCTCATCGGACTTCATCACTAGTACTTTAGAGTGTAGTGTTTATAGTACTGTTGTTGTTGTTGTTGTTACTTTGTAGTAACCCTTTTCTTCCATAGGTATGGTTGTGGGGGAGTGACGGAGTAATGTAATGGTAGGGTATTAGCTCCTGGTGTGTGGTTGCATGGTGTCCAAGGTTGGGGAGGTCCCCTGTTTCTTTTGTTTGGGATTTGAGTTAGAGACAGACAGATTGTCCCTAGAGGGCTAGGGGGGATAGACAGGCTGTGGTCCTAAATGGCCGTAGGGACTGCAGTGCTGATCTATTAGGGTTATGCTCTGGGCAGTTCTACCAGAGCCACTAGGCACCCATAGTTAGCGGGCAGAGTAGAGGCTGATATGTCAGTCTTGTCAGTCTTAGTGTTGCCTGCCTGTGCTAGCACATGGTAGGAGGGGGCCTGATCACACCCCTTCGAAGGTAGCACATAGGGTGAGATGGCCAAAAGCTGGGTAAATAATGACTGCGGACAGTCATTTTTTCTGGCCCAGGGTGAGTGTAACCCCCCGTTACCCGAGGTTACTAGAATCCCAGTAAGACCTAGTGGTAGGCAGGGAAGGCAGCTTGTGAAACTCCAGTTAAATGGATTTCACACTGTCTCACTCTGTTCTCAGTCTCAGCGGAGACTGAGGGATGACATCACCATAAAACTCTCACAGCTGCATGAACAACACTGGAATACTGCAGCTGGAAGTTAGGATAGAATGTTGAGGATTTTGAACAGAGTCTATGTGCAGTCTTGGAGAGAGGCAGTAGCACAGCTGTCTGTGTGCAGGCTCTCAGAGCTGTAATCTCTGTTTTAGAGCTACTGTTAGGAAGGTGTGTGTTTCCACTGTAAGAGGAACACAGAAGCTGATTGTTGAAGTGGTGGAGACCGCTGTTAGTGGTCCAAGTGACCCATCCCTAAGGGGATGGAGGGGAAAGATTTGCCTGTTTTCCAGGGGCAACCCTCATGGTTCCAGCTAAGGGAAGAAGCTGCCTATTTCAAGTTGTGCTGAGGCACCAGAAGCTCTCTGAGAGAGGAATTCCTGTGGAGGAATCACCTGTGGGGCACCTGCAACCAAAGGGTGAGTTTGCTCTGACAGACAGTCAATGTTTTTCACCTGAACCATTGGAAAGTGGGGATTGGATTACTTAATCTGTAGGAGGTCTAGTGTAATAGACATTGCCGGTTAATTCAAGTCCAGCACAAAGAGTGAAGTAAAGTGGGGATTGGACTGCTTAATCAGTGGGGGGCCTAGAGCAATAGGCTAAGCCAAGTAAAAATATGTTCAAGTTCAGCACAATGGGAAAGCAAGACAAGTAGAGGAAATGTGACATACATTTAGCCATAATCTACATTGCCAAGCTTTACAGTATGAAATGTTTACTGTCCAGAGAAATGGCGGGTATGAATTGTGGGAGCGAGAGGTGGGACACCCCCGATCAGTAGTAACCAAATTCACCTCTACGGATTTGCTCTGTGGCAACTTTATTTTCTCCCAGGTACTTGGCCAGTGCCTGAGGAAAGTACCCAGATGTGGGATTAAAAGGAGAATTCCCTGATAGAGCTGAGGTGCTCTTAGGTGGTTTAGGGAGCCACCAGAAAATGTGTCCATGATATATGGAAGGTGTCCAAGTGGCCGGCAGGGGAGCCGAGCCAGAGAAAACCCAGAATAGTGTACAAGTTCGGACTGTGTACCCAAAGCAGTGTGCACGTCTGGGCTGTGTGCCCGGTGGGTTCAGAGCCTGAGGGCTGAAGAGTTGAGGAAGTGTTATTGGTTCTTTTAATCTGCATTACCAGAAGTTTAGCCCCGTGGGGGTCCATCTATGCTTTGTTTATTCTGTCTGGATGTGAATAAAAGCCACACTTTAGAATCCCAGTTCTGGTATTGGACATTACAGTTATTGCTTCTTGTGTTCAGAATTACTTGGGTTCCCCTGTGCAGAGTAACCAAACCTAGCCCTTGTGCCGAGTGACCTAGTCCTCCCCGAACCCAGCCCCCCTGGTATTGCTGTCAGATTCAAACAGCATACCGCCTGTCGTTTCAAAATGAAGGGATGGGGGTTACATACTAATAATACTCTTCCACTATAATTAGTGTAAATGTGTTGTCATACTACATTGATATATTGTTACTTCTATCATAGTGATATAGTGTAAATACACTTATTGAAATGCTAATAATGCACTTTCTCTGTATTTATATAGTGTAAATATTGTTATGCTATATTAATATTAATACACTGTTGCTTCCACCATATTGATATAGTGCAAATAGACATTCTAATGTACTAATACAGCATGTCTACTATTTGTTAGAGTGCACTTGACAAACATTTGCCTATTTTCAGGTGCGACCTGGGAAAGTACAAAAAAGGTGTTAAGCTACTTTTTACATATTTTTGGTTCATATAAAAGCAAAATAAATTGAATAACTTGATATATGAAAATGTGTTTCCTAAGGGGTATAATTACATTGCACAAATTATTTTGTTTTCCATCAATAACCCCAAATCTTCTGTTATCGTAACAGGATGCCCACAAAAGCAGCACAAGCTAATAAATTAATCAAATTAATTCTGCATTACTCCCCTGCGTGCGTACATGCCCCAGTGGGATTTCAGCCTTCAGTTTTATCACTAGCATTAATATACAACAAGCTGCGGTATATCTAGAGATGTCATCTTTCCTTGAGAGAGCTAAGAAACTGAGCAACATAGGGGTGGTTCCTAAGGTGGTAACCTGGGTGAGAAATTTGTGAAGGGATAGGCAACAGAGGGTGGTGGTAAATAAGGTTCACTCACAGATCGAAGGCCTCACCAAGGTCTTCGATCGTATAGAACATAATCTCTTGCAAACAATTTGATATGATTTTCACTCTTCTCCCAATGTCATTAAATGGTACCTAGATTATCCGACAGATAGGACCTATAGCACAGTAGTAGGAGGCATTGTTTCCCAAACTAGAGTGGTACAATGTGGTGTACCCCAGGGCTCTATCCTTGGGCCCCTCATTTTTTCGCTCTATATAAACTCTGCCCCCAGAATCTGCACAAATACATCAATGTTTCTTTACACAGATGATGCTGCTGTATTCTGTGAAGGACCTAGTCCTGAGGAGGTACTATAGAATGTTCAAATTGATTTCAACCGATTTCAGGATTGGCTGTTGTCAAGTGATTTGGTTTAAAATAAAAAAAAAAAGTAATGCTTTTTTCTGGAAAAACCCATAAGGTCAGTGAATTTGACCCCATCATTGATCAGAAGGAAACCAGTATTGAATATATTCACAATTTCAAACATCTGGGTGTATATTGTCTCTTTGGAGCTTTACATTAAACAATTAAGGAAAACAATACACCAAAGGTTGGGGTTACTATATCATGTACAGCCTTTCCTAACAGCTGAATCTAGGAGGCTTTTCTCCCACAGCTTTCTTTTGAGTACCCTGGGTTATGGCTTAATAGTTTACACCTCAACAACAGGTACAATACTCCATAGACTAAAGGTTACTTACAATTCTGTACTAAGATTCATGTCTAATGCTCCTTTTCAAACTCACCACTGTACACTGTTTAAATCTACTAATTGTTTATCTTTTTACAAACAGAATCTCCCACAAAATTGGAATTTTTCTTTTTAAAGTTATCAATGGTTTGCTTCCCACATCAGTTTCTGATTTTTCACCAGATCCATTAACCCCTGTGGAACAACGTCCCAGAACAGATTTTCTTTTGTTTTGTTTTTTACAGCTGCTTATTTTTTCCCCTGGAGTCCTCTGCCTACATCTGATGTCCCCCCATGTAGGCACCGGGTATGAGACCCCCTCCCAGTAACCCCACGACTTACCCTTCATGGCAGGGGGTGAGGAGCGACTCGACCCACTGGACCGGATTAGTGTTCAGAGAGGTGTCTTCCCGGGCCATCACAGAATGGACCATCATCATTCCGCAGTGGACTCTTCCATTTTCTGTGTTTTTCCCTGTACTTCCCCTCGAGGTTGCAGCATGCAATGGCACCAGCGGTGGCGGTGCGCACACTCCTGTGTGCATCCCACCAAGTGCCTGCTGCAACTCTCGCCCAGTCTCCAGTGCTGACATGCCACCTCCCAACCTCCACTAAGTGGCAGGCGATCACCAAGCCCTGCAATCCCCCTCCCCAGAGAAGGAGCGCAGTCCTAAGGACACTCAATCCTTCTTCTCCCTGCCAACCCCCAGCACTCTATGTCCGTTCCCAAACATGGGTCGCCGGCATCGCGCAAGGTAAGGCATCCAATGCCTCAGCCCTTAGCGCCACCTGGCTGAACAGATTTTTTTTTAAACTGCCATTATTCAAAAAAAAACCTTAGGGCAAAGGTCATTGTTATATAGGGCACCTTATTTTTTTTAATACTGTTCTTTCTGAAATCATTGACTGCTTGACCATTTGGTGTTTTAAAACTCATCTCAAACAGTGGCTAATGAACAAAGATGAATACACCTGTTTATTGTATACTTCTTGTAATCATTTTTAGGTAACTGCATATATGTTTATTCATGTATTGTCTTTGCTATTGTTTATTTTTTCTATCTTAACTTGTCGTCTGTGAAAATGGGCAGCTATATGCTCATTAGGCCTACAAGTATAAAAAATAAAAATGAAATAAAATGAGAAATGGAGAGGGGGAAAGCCAGCAGGGTGCCTCAGGGCTCAATACCAGTGCCAGTCCTCTTTAATGTCTTTATAAGTGACATCGCAGATGAGATGGAACGGAAAGTATACCTCGTGGATGGCACCAAAATCTGCAATAAGGTAGACATTCCAGAGGGCGTGAAAAGAATGTGCAGAGACCTGAATAAATTCAAAGAGTGTTCAAGGCAAGGCAGCTGGATTTCAATGTGAAAAAGTGAAAACTCATGCACCTAGGGCACAGAAACCCAGAAGGGGAGTACAAAAGGACAGCAGAGGTATTGACAGCACCAAACCGGAAAGGGACCAGGGAGCAATCATATCTGATTACTTCAAGGTAGCGAGACAGTGCAACAAGGCAGTAGGTAGGGCAAGTGGGATGCTGGAGTGCATAGGGAGAAGTATCACCAGCAGAAGGAGGAAGGTAGTGTTGCCACTGTTTAGGTTACTGGTGGGACCCTACTTGGAGTACTGTGTCTAGTTCTGGGGACCACTTCTCAGAAAGGACATAGAAAGGGAGGAGGCTGTTCAGAGGAGGGCAACTAAAATGGTACAGGGGCTGCACCGAAAGCCCTATGAGGAGAGACTGAAGGACCTCAATATGTATACACTGGATGGGGGGACGACGACATGATAGAGACCTATAAATACCTCATGGGGTTAAATAAGGTACAGAACAGGAGTATTTTTCAGAGGAAAAGATTCATGAAGACAAGGTGATATGCAATGAAGCTGGAAGGGGTACATTTAAGAGAGATGTGGGGAAGTACTTCTTTGCTAAAAGAGTGGTGGATACTTGGAACAGTCTTCCAGTGGAGGTGGTAGGGATAAAAACAGTGGTGAGCTTCAAGGATGCAGGGAATCTTGGTTGGGAAGTGGGGGAAGATCAAGTAGGGTCTATAGTGACAGCATAGGCAAGGAAAAAATGGGCAGACTGGGTGGGCAAGTGGTCCTTATCTGCCATCAAATTCTATGTTTCTATGTTAAGAGGCATAGGCAAGCCAAGTACATTCAACCACCAGAAAAATGATATTCTACGATAAGCCATACCTTGAAGTGTATTATTGTGATTGTAAAATGGCCCACAAGTGTTGGAAGGTAGCCTGTGATGTGTGTGCATGTACAAGGTTGACGTGCGAAACAGCAACGCTTTATGGGCGATAGCCCGAATGTCGATGGGGAGGTTAGGGTGACCGGATGTGGGGGTGGGCGAATCCAGTGACATGATGTCGCTATACATACATGCGCATGTGGGGGGGAGCGAGCACAGTGAGTGTGGGCTGGGAGGGGCAGAGGGAATATGGGGGTGGCACTGTGGTGGATTGCCAAGCTGTGCCATGGCATCAGGGGTTGTCCTGTGGTTGGGGTGGGTGAGGTACCGGGTTCGGGCACTGGTGCAATTTTATTGCCCCTGGCCTGAAACGTTATTTTTCATGCTTTCGCTCCCCCTGACATGCTCCCCCCTGGAGTTGAGAATCCTTTAGTAGGGGGTGTAGGGGATGGGAGGGTGTGGGAGCACAGCCCCCCCCACAGAAAGCATGAAATTGTAAGTCCCCAATGCCGTTGTTCAATGCACCAAGTATGACAGAGCACCGAAAATGTTTTCGCTGTTCTGACGTCGCGATAACGCAGCTCGCCTTTGGGAAGTCACTGTTATCACATAGAACCGTGTTGAAATATGGCTAATCCTGGTAATTAGTTCTTACCTGTGGTCATGTATTGACCTATCAATATGGTGCAGAACTTACTTGAGTCAATCAGCCTTCAGGATGTCGCCTACCAATTTAATAATAGAAGTAAACATTGCATTCCTGTCCAGTGCATGCAGCGCTGCTAAATGCATGGCACACACACACACCAGTTATATTCTCCCCTGACAATTCCTTATCTATATAGTGTATGGTGGAAGGCTGTTATGCATGGAGTTCCATACCTGGAATATGCTTGTTCTGCTGCAGTAGTGACATCATTATGTTGCTCTGCACTACTGCAGCAGAACAACTTGGAATCTTGCCACATAGTTGCTTTCCTCTCTATCCAGTTAAGCTGGAAGTTGTTTTTTTTTAACATGAACTTGCAGAAACATATGCAGCACACTGTGTCAGTTAAAAAAAAAAAGAAAATATAAACATTTCTATTTTTCCTTGTTTTCCCTAGCTGGTTTGTGTGATCTTCTATGCTGAGACTGTCCATACACTATAAAAGATTGTGTATGAGCAGTCCTACACAAACTAGGATATTCTTGTATCTCGAGGTTCCCTTTGTAACAAAGCACCTCTCGAGCTGCACTCACGAGGTAATCTGTTACCAAGGAAACCTTTCGATACAAGAATACCTTTGTTGTGTATGACCGCTCATATACAATCCTCTATGCTGAAAGCAGAAAGTAAGTGGACTGAGTCATTGAGAAAAGAATCTATCCTATAATTAAGTAGATCTGAGAGAAGATATTTATTTATTTATTTAGTTTTTGTTGACTGGGTAAGTGCACTAGACAAATTCTGCCTATTTTCAGGCACAACCTGGGGAGAGGGATACGGATGAATGCCAACTGACCTTGAACCAGATTAAACTGTTGGTGGTATTTTTAGTGACAGTATAAAAACTGTACTCTTTCAGACAGGCAGAAGAAAGGTATCTATCTATTAAACAATAAGGCATGACCAGGGGTTATGTTACTGTTCTAGTTAATCACCCCATAGGGGCATAATGTGGCACGAGGCGCAGCCGAGTGCCATATTGTCCCCAGGGGCTAATTAACTTGAACATTCCCATAACCTCTGGGAGTACTTTATTGCTATTATTATAACTGGGTTCAGTTTTTCTTGCAGTTTTTTAATAACAGACAGTATTTATTTCAGTTATTCTTAATATTTAACATAAAATAGCCCCTACTCCATGGTGTTACAGTAGTAGTATGACAAGAAATAATGACAGGGACAAGCTGTATTTGCGAATACAAGATTGTAACATTTATTGATAAATAAATAGCTTTGACATGGTTTTACATGTAACTAGATAGCTGTATGTAAAAAATTACTATGCAGCTTGTTATAGAGGTACATACACATGCCACAGTTGAATATGCTCCAGCACAGTATTTTTTTGTTTGCTTTTTCCCTGTGAATTACTGCTTCCACTACATTACAAATGCCCCATTACCTTTCATTGCTTCTGTCCCTTCGTTGCCTTGCTGGAGATTATTTCTTGGCCAGACTCTGCTTATCATTGAGAAGGCAAAAGACACACACACACACACACACACACACTCTAACATAATTATGAAATCTGCTGTCCTGAATGCAAACCTTAAAGGAACTGTTGTGTGTAATTTAATAACTGTTTTTTAAATACTAGGAGCTCTGATCAGGTGTACGCAGGGACAGGGATGTGAGACCATCAGCCGCAGAATGAAAGCTGTTGTCGGTGCTGCGTGGTACTTCATACTATGTTCTGCATAATTGCAGAGGTTGGGCTGTGATGCCCTATCTTTGCCTATTGCTCCCCGGTCACAGATGTGCTGTAGAGGACTTTCGTTTGGACATATACTGGAGAAGCGACTCACCACCTACAAAAACAAAACATGCCAGAAACCGTTCACAGGCAAGGACAATGCCAATAGGATCCATCAAGAGAACAAGCAGCTGGCTGCCGACATGGAAGTACAGACTCAGAACACAGTCTGATGATACCAAGAAACTCGGCGCGAGAGGCTGCAACACATTCCCTTTCAGAGACTGGGGCTGCAAAGACACATAGAGGATATGCCAGATGTAACTAATTTTCTTGTGGCTCAGAAAAAAAATGCAGCTTGAGTCGGTCTTAATCCTGCTACCGGTGTATTTTCCCTTCCAATTTTCTCCCAGGGGCCCCAGGAGTATAACCGCAATACGTGTGGAGGCACGCATGCGCTGTACAGCCCCGGCCACAACCCCTTTCCCCCACCCATGGTCTAATGCCTTGGCACCCTCTGAGCCGTGCTTCCCCTAGCCTCCACTGGGGGTCACCATCAGCCGAGGGATGCTGCTCTCCCTCCCCAGAGAGGAGAGCTTGCCTGCCAGCAGCTCCATCCAGCTCTGGCCTACCCCCCCCCCACTGCTGACCTCTGATGATCAGGGCTCATTCCAAAACCCTGGTTGCCGGCGTGGGTCAAGGTAAGGTGCCAGTGCCTCAACCATCTGTGCCACTGGGCCGGCTAGCTGCTTTGTTTTATTACTTTGTGCTTCTCTGTGTTCTGCTTGACACATCCAGGTAGTTTTTCTGTTTGTGTTTTTTTCTTACGCCACTTTGTTGCTGGCTTTGAACTACTTCAATGGCACAGCAGATGATAACGGATGCTGTGTGGCCAGTAGTCCAGTAGTACATTAAACCAAAAAAAACAAAACAAAGACACAAATAAAATAGATGAATGCATTAGAGACAGTTAATGATTAGTTCACTGTTTTGTTTTCATTTCATGTTCTGATTCACACTGGCTACCACATCTATGGATGAACATGATGGCAATCCTGAATTATAACAAAGGAATTTATAGAAAAAACTAGTCTGAGGCAAATTAATGCTCTTGTGATTAGGCTACACGCATACATTAATAAGCAGATTAACATAAGGCTCTCAGAATGCTGACAGCTAATCAGATTGCAGCATTTATGAGACCCTATAATAATAATTTTTATTGTCTATAGTAGGATTTCTCCCTGTATCTCTTCCTCTGTCAAGTTCCATTTGACTGTGAAAGCTATCTGGTTTATGGGACTTATTCATTCCTACATTCAATGCCCCTTGTCACAGGATTATTCTTATTGGCTAGAAGACTGAACCTGTCAGTTAAAGCTGTCAACTTCCTCCATTTGAAAGATTTTGATCAGTGAGCAAATCCTAAAGCTTTGATGTTCAGCATACTGTTCTTTTCCACAGCTGAGTATTTGGCCATTTTGTTCAGCCTGTTTCAGGTATAGGCACGATATTGTACAAGCAAGCATAAAACACTTTCACTTATTATTCAAGGGGCTACTTATCTGAGACACAGTGTAACCCAGTGGTTAGAGCACAGAAACAACAACCTGGAGACACAAGTTTGAACATCACTAGTACCAGTTTTTTTTATTTTAACTCGTTTTACCCTCCTGACACCCTGGACTACTGAGACATCTCTCCAGTGGAGCCACGGGGTCTTGTGCCTCCATCACCTGCCTGAACCCTTGCCTGACTGGGAAATCGGGTATGCTGGGTCTCCTCCTCTCCCAGGCCCGATAGAGAGTGGCAGAGGACCACAGAGAGCCATATCAGGTTCAGACCGGCATTGGGCATGTGGGCATAGCTGCAGGACTCCACCTTCACCTCCCCAGAGCCAAGGATGTTTTCCCATTTTTCTGTCCTGCCCACTCGGACTTCGGCTGTGCAAGGCAATGTACAGTAGCGCTGCAATTCCATCCCAGCTTACGCAAGTGTCGCATCGGTGAGTGCCTCCCACCACCGCCAGAGGTCACTCAAGAGTGACTGCTCCCCTGTAGCACTCCCCGGGAAGAGAGAGCTGTCCTCCAGATGGTCAGTCTCTTCCCTTCCCTGCCAACCCCCAGTGACCCAAACCCGGGTCGGTGGCATGGTGCGAGGTGTGGCGTCCAGTGCCTCAACCCTCAGTGCCACTGGGCCAGACCCACTAGCACCAGTTACTTACTTGCATGACCTTCAGCATGTAATTTAACCTCCCTGTACCTAGTCTCCTCTCTTTGAAACCTTCCTGACCTTTCGTCACTCTCCCTTTATCTCTCACAGCCTTCACGTACTCGCCTAATGACTGATGAAACTAATCATGGCTTGCAGTGCACTTTGGGATGCAGTGTGTGTATGAAAGGTGCTACATAAAACCCAGCTCCTTTCCTTACCTTCCTAATCTCACCAGATGTTTTCAGTACAGGATGTTGATAACCATGATGTTGATGGTCTAGTTTAGTTTACTTGCTGTTCCAATAATTCCGATGAACTACGTCATGTATCGCACACAGTGCTCTTGTGTGATTTATGTTCAGGGGGCATCAGGCATGAGATAAAGGTAAGCTCTGAACTGCATTGCAGCACTCAGTTTATGAATGGTTCTAAACTAGGAGGGCAAACCATATGTTACCAACAAAATCTCATCAGGACATGGTTTGCACCAGTGGTAGTGATTGACAGAACAGTTGTATACTCCCTGCTTTCAGCAGAAATGATGTGCTCAACTCAACATGCTATGAGTGTAAAAACCATCATTGCTCTCCGTGTGTGTGTATATCTGTGTGTGTGTGTGTGTGTGTGTGTGTGTGTGTGTGCATGCGTACGTGGGCATAAGATCTCAGCTTTGGTGTTGGTGTTATTTAATGACTCAGTGCTGTTCTAATGCTTCTTGTTGGAAAAATACTGCTCGGTTCCTGGGATACTGTATTTCTAAAGCTGATCAGCAGGAAAATAAACAAGCATTTGTCAATACTGGATGTTCGCCACTGGTATAGAAGCCCTGGAATACTAGATGCGTTGTGGTACACTTGTGGGTTATGTATTACCAAAGTTAGGAGCCTGTGTTTGTACATTTCAAAGCAGGCTCATAACTTTATTATGATTTAATATTTTTGGCCCAGATTGTCAACATAGCCTTTTTATGACCCTACCTCATGAAAAAGAAATGGCTATGTTGAACATTTGAGGTGAAAATATCGAAAATTACCAAAGTCACAAGCCTGTGATTTTGCACAGGGACCGCAAAAATCACCTTTTGGGATGTAAAAACACATTTTGGCCAGTATTTGAAAAATGACAGCTGTCACAATCATGAGATGCTGTAAAGAAATGGCAATGTTGTAAATCTGTGGTAAAAATATTGAAAATTACCAAAGTTACGAGCCTGCATTCGCAAAATTCAACGTAGGCTCGTAACTTTGCTGTTTTTTAATATTTTTACACCAAATTTTCAATGTAGCCTTCTTATGATCCCACCTCATGAACAAGGGCAGAGAAATTTTTCAGCTCCTGGCCAAAAAGTGATTTTTGTACAGACTGCAAAATCACCTTTCAGGACACATTTGTCTAATGTCAGTACAATTGTTCATGAGGTGGGGTCCCAAAGAAGGCATGTTGAAAATTTGGGCAAAAAATATGCAAAAATGGCCAAGTTATGCATTAAGTTCAAAACGCCATTGAAATACATTGAACCGCATACCTGTTTCTTCAGTTCACGGTCCGGCTTTGGAGAGTGAAGACATGTCTGCAGTCCATAGAAGATTACGGAGCTGGACCCCCGGTGGGTAAGTAAGGGCTTGGGGAGGGGGTGCTGAGTGGGAGGGTGGGGTGGGGGACAGTAATGGCTGTAATAGATATTGATGGACATTTTTCTTTTACAGGTTATTAAAAAAAAAAATTACAAGGGAAGGTTTTCTTTATTTCAGATTGCAACACTGGGGGATTGGGCACCCCCCAGTATCAGTGTTAAGTTTGTGGGGGGGGGGCTGGTGGGTGCTGAGAGGGAGGGTAGGGTGGATGAAGCAGTTACAGAGGTGGCAATAACAGAGAGCGACAGTGACACTGGGGGATTGGGCACCCCAGGTGTTGGTGTAAAAAAAAAAAACCACTGCACAGGAAGGTTTTCTTTATTTCATGTCACAACACTGGAGGATTATGTTTGTGGGGGGGGTGTGGGGTAGTGAGTGCTGAGAGGGAGGGTCAAGTGGGCAGGACAGTTACAGGGTGTGACTACGCATTGGGAGCATTATGGTAGTGGACCAGGATTTCGTTTATGAGGTGGTGACACTGGAGGATTGGGCGACCCCAATGTCAGTGTTATGTTTGGGGGGAGGTGCTGACAGGGAGGGTCGGATGCAGGGGACAGTCACGAGGGCAGCGGTGCCAGTAACAGACATCAATGGATGGTTTACTGTTACAGCTGCCATGAGCCCCTGCATGTTTTACATTTCAGCCATTCCAGGCTGACAGATAACAGATCAGCTTGCTTGCTGGGTGGCGTAGATGAAAGGGAAGAGCTGACCCATGATGGGGTCGAGCTGTTTTTTTTCAAGTTCAAGTCATCTCCACCCAGCAAGCCAAAACTCCATCAAACTCTGCCTGCTCATTGATTGGTGTGGCACTGTCACACCCCTAAAACACTGCTCTGGATTGGACAACAGTGTCACATCTCTCAACAACCAACTCCCATATTAAAATGCTTGCTTCGTGTGCACGCGCATGATGAACATAAAAAGCGAGCAATGTATATTATGAAATGTGTTAGTATGGTAACCCTATACATTGGTCTATTATTAACATGTGCTCACTGATGTGTGCTGCAGATCCTTCAGAAATGCCACACTGACTGCCTTAGCTCAACTGCATTGACATAGAAGATGCTATATTCTCAGAGGAAGAGTGCAACAAGATTGCTTCATTCAGCACACGAGGCTTGCAACAGTCAGGTTCGAAGTGTGATCAGCACTATTCAGATTATGCCTTTTCCTAAAGCCTCGAAGTGTCCCAAAGAACCTTTGGGGGGAGGGTGTGCATGAGAATGTCCATCATAGCTGTTGAGGAACAAGTGTAGCAGTACATAGCCCCCATACAAAATGCTCCATTAATCTTTAAAAAATGAATTACTACTTAGAGTATGTGCCTTATAGTATTAGTCTCCCTTTTACTTTCTGTTTTGAAAAAAATCCATTGCAAAAGAGGTGCGGTGAAGTGCATCTTATGCCTTAGAAGGCCCTGGCACAAGGACAGAAAAAGGACCCTGTGTTTCCTGACCCAAACTGCTGGGATCCAGGTTGGGGGGACTAAGGAACTGCCTGATAGCCACAGCACTCTGCCACCAACAACTCCCCTTCTGTTGATTAGACCTCTCCTTGGTACACAGTCACACTCATGGGGGGCTGCATGTTCATAGATCCCCACTTCTGCTTGCAAAACCATTGCTCCAGGTTCAAATTAGTACCTGGAGCAATCTACTGGTATAGTGGAATATGCCCAAAGCACACAGTGTGCACTAATGGCATGTTCCAGTGTACCATACCATCCAAGCCAGGCAATATTCCAATTGCTCATGCAAGCCAGAACCTGCTACTGGTCACTGAAGGAATGTGGCCAATAGGGAGAAATGGGGCTTGTAGGAGAAAACGGGCAGTCAGGGCAAGCAAATAGCAATTGCTCCTATGGAACAATCGGCCATATTTGTGCATCTGTGTGCAAGGATGCCATAGCACCAGCAATTAGCAGCTGGGGTCATGTGCATACCATTATGGCCTCATTACAGGCCTCTTGCAATTGTGGTTTGTGTCCTCCCTTCCAGCATCAGTCTGGGATGGCAGTATACTGTCCCTGGCTCTGGTGCTCCCACAATCTCTCTGATTTCCCAGCTTGTCATGTATTAATTCCCTGGCTCTGGTAGTTGCCACCACCCCCAGCCATGAACACCTGTCTGCCAGCTGTTTCTACAGTAGTAGTACACTTGCTCCTTGGCACCCAAATGTTGGCCAGATGAGGTGGTGAGTGGAAGGGCTGTGGCTAGTCCCCATCATACGGAGGCTGCATGATGGGGTAGCTGGTGGATATCAGGAGTAATGGGTGGGAGAACCTGAGTGAGCAGGACTGGAAGAGGGTTTTGATCTATGATCGGTGGAGTGGGTCACACTAGACACCAGGGCAGGAGTAATACATAGGGCATGGTAATCAGTGGGTGGGGGACCACTAGTGCCAGAGAATTAATGAACACAGGATGGCCACATGATGGGGGAGGGCACCAGACACAAAGGAAATAATCAGTGCATGACAAGTGGGCTATGAAAGGGTGGATCATTAGACACCAGGTATTTGCTAATGCCATACCAGGTGGGCGAGTGGGGGAAGGTGCACCGGTTTCATTTATGTTGTATGTGTTTGAATATCCCTGCCAAGGATTTCTGATTGAAATTGATCATGTCAGTCCTGGATGTTGCCAGACTGGACTTACAACATGGCATGGAATTTAATAGTGCCAGCTGTCACTGAGAATATCTTGGCATCTACTGGTAAGCACCAATAAATTAAAAGTTTATAGTCAGAGTGCAGAAAGTGCACACAGAGCCATGATCCTAGAGTAGGATAAATGTTGGACTGTACTGCTTTAGAACCCTGATTAGATGGCCACAGGGTGGCCCACAGAAATGTATCACACTCTCATTCAAGCAATTGTGCTTGGGAGTGGACCAGGGCTCCTGCAGCTGGTCAGCCTGCCTTGGAGGAGCACTGCATATGGCATTGTACCCCAGTATGGGAAAAGTTCAGGGCCACAGAAGCTCCTCAACATAGGGTCAAGGACCTTGCTTTCTCCAGAGATCTACTGTAGCTGTTCCTGCCATAGTGGCGTCTGAATAAGCCATTGTGTGGCTGTATGCATCACAGTCAAGGAGGCAGGAGGGAGGTGAGAGGTCCAGATGACAATTAGGAAGAAAATGGGAAAACACCCAGCCATGATGTCAGCTGGTACTCTCAGACCCCACTGCTATGGACCTGCCGACTCACTCAGATGTGTTCCTTGGGTGAGTACCTCCAACCACTCCATGTAGGGCAGTTATGGAGAAAGCAGGCCAGAGACTAGTGGTGGACAGGCTGAGTGGTTACTGACAATATTGTAGGACAAGGAGGGACAGAGAATATCTAGAATAAACAAGCATTTTTCAATGCCGAATGTTTGCTTGCTGGCATTGGCATTGGTAGTGCAGAAGTTAGAGAGATGCATAATAGGAATGGCAGTGAAGTATTGAACTAACGCCAATCCCCACCCCCACCCTGTAGAGATTTACAGGCATTGGGGGTGTGCCTTTGTGTCAACAGCCATAACGCTCATGCCATTCCACCTCACTCCACCCTGAAGACACCGACAGGTGTTGTGGTGTGTCTTGGGGTCTTCAGACCTTATGCTCACCCCATTCCATAAGGAAATAAGCTGAGAAGGGTATAGTATAGAAGAATGGGGTGAACATTATGGCTGAAGACCCCAAGGCACACCTTGATGCCTGTCACTGGCTGCAGGGTAGGGGTGGAAAGGTGTGAGCATTATGGCTGATGACCCCAAGTCACCCCCCAATGCCTGTCAGTCACTACAGGGTGGGGCATTATGGTTGGAAACCCTAATGCCCTGGGCGTTTGTTAGTATTTTTGCTTCAAATTTCAACATGGGCTTTTTGGGACCCCACCTCATGAACAGTGGCATTATCATTTCGTTACTCAATCCCAAAAGGTGATTTCGCAAAGCGACTATGCCATTCTGCGCCACAGGTGGAAAAACACATTTCAGGCTGGATGTGAAAAATGACAGCTATACTGTTCATGAGAAGGTGTGAGAAAATGGCAATGTTGACAATCTGGAGTGAAAATATGAAAAATTGGTGAAGTTACAAGCATGCATAACGTAATTATTTTTGGGAATTTTTTCACCAGATTTTCAACATGGGCATTTTGGGACCTCCCTCATGAACAGTGGCACTGTAATTTTGTTAGTCTGTCCCAAAAGTCGATTTCCCACAGCAACTGTGCCATTCTGCACCACAGTTGTGACAACATGTTTTGGGCAAGATGTGAAAAATGACATCTGTACTGTTCATAAGGAGGTGTGAAAAAATTGCAGTGTTGAAAATCTGGTGTGAAAGTATTAAAAACTGGTGAAGCTATGAGCGTGCGTAGAAACTTCTCAATGCATGCTTGTACCACAGTAATTTCTTGGATTTTTTTCACCAAATTTGTAACAGGGGGTTTTCAGGACCCCACCTGATGAACATTGGCACTGTTGTTTTGTTACTCAGTCCCAAAAGGAGATTCCACGTAGAGACTGAAAAATCACCTTTCGGGATTGAGTAACAAAATGACAGTGACATGTTCATGAGGTGGGGTCACAAGAATCCCATGTTGAAAATTTGGGACCATAATTCCTTAAAATGGCTGAGATATCAACCTAAGTTGAAGCCCCCCATTGATTCCCATTATACAGCGCTTACCCAATTCCTCAGTTTGCTGGTCGGCTTGGAAGAGTGCAGATGTGTCCCTATCCAGAGAAGATCGCTGGTCCTGACCTCCGCAAGTTAAGTGTGAGTAAGGGGGGGGGAGGTGGGTGCTAGAGGAGGGAGGGGGGGACTGGGGAGACGATGGTGGACCGTTTTCTTTTACAGGTAAAAAAAAATAAAAAAAAAACACCCTGTGGGGACGCTTTTCTTTCTTTTACAGGTTTAAAAAAAAACATTTTCGGCACACTGGGGTGGGCTCCCAGTGTGCCACAATAGTGGTGGTGGGGGGCATGCCGACACGGGGATTGGGCACCCCGATGTCAGCAGATTACAGACTGGTTTTGGGGGGATGCATCCAACACAAAGAGTTGGCATCCCAAGGTTGGAAACAATTTGGCACACTGGGATGGGCTCCCAGTGTACCAAATTAGTGGAGGGAGGGGGTATACATGCCGACACAGGGATTGGGCACCCTGATGTCGGCTTTCCTTGGAGTGTGAGGCGGATGGCAGATGCCATGGCTCATTACTTGTTTCACCAGGAAACGCACACAAAACAAACAAGTTGTTGGTGGAGCAAGGGCCAGGGACAGAGTGTTGGGTGGCAGGAGCGGGGAGGGAGGAGGTGCCACTGCAGTGACAAAACTGTTCGTGATTGCAGTGGCAGATTCGTTTCAACTCCTAGGCTCTCTTTGAAGCTACTGTCAGTAGCAGCTTCCCCCTTGATTGGTGGCTGAGGGACATGGCCAATAAAGCGTCCCCTGCATTGGCCACAACCTCTGAAATGTGGTACTGTTGCAAGATGTTTCTTACACATGCGCGCAAGCAAACATAAAAATCAGCTCTAATTCTGTCAGTTGATGTGTAAGCTGAGCGGATTAATAATACAATGCAAAGTATAAATTTACAAATGCTAGCATGGTAGGCCTAGTGGCTCAGCTGCAGTGTGTTTTTTTGCTGCCTGGGAGACTGAGGTTTGCATGAGATTCCAAGAATTCCATACTGAGGCCAGCCAGGGAGCAAAACATGCTGCAGAGGTGAGGTGCATGGCTCTTTCGAAGGGAAGACACAATCTGCCTGGTGCTCTCTTTTCTTCTGCTGAAAGACCAAGGAGTAGCACTGTTACTGGCTGTGAAGGCAGCCATTCCTGCACCATCCCAACCAGAGGAAGGGTTCAGTCAAGGTAATCCCAAATGTCAGAGCGTGGAAGGGGATCCCTTAAAGTGACTCAAGATAATTAAAACAAATTATGGACAAAAGCCGCACCCCTCTATGCCAGCTTGTAGAGTTTGTAGCACCCAATGCTGGCCACACTCTGTACTTGGGAAAGTCTGGAGGAGTCAGAGATGGTTATTACAGGGGGCAGATGGCCATCACTGCAGTGTATCTCTGGTGTAGTGCTGCTGCCCTCAACATCCTGCCCCCAGCGTAGAGCTCTACACCACACTAATACAGAAGTGCATCTCCACCCTGTGCTTTCCCCTTCTCCAGCTGCCCATGTAGACACACAGGCAGAGCAGGAATAGGTGTAAAGGAGGTACAGTACATAATATCCCCCTTTGTATGTGCCCTTGTGGGCCATGCATATTTGGAGGGGGACCTTCACAGTCTCACATGCCCCTCCACACCCATACAGGACTAGAATTTCTTTTGTGGATTTGGACCTTTGAAGTTATTCTTGCTACCTCCTTTAGCAGAGAACGTGCACCTCTGACACACTAGTGATATCATATGGTATTGGATCATGTAATCAATCAACTACAACACAATCCATGACACATGTCTACATACACTTGTCACTTCCTTTAGTACGGAATGTGCACCTCTGACACACTAGTGATATGCATATGGTATTGAATCATGTAATGGGTCACCCAGAACACAATCCATGACACATGTCTATACATACTTGTTACCTCCTTTAGCAAGGAACGTGTACCTCAAACACACTAGTGATGTCATATGACATTGGATCATGTAATCTATCAACTACAGTACAATCCATGACAGATGCCTATGTATAACTACAGCCTCAGTGTCCATAGCACCTTCTTTGTGGTGTATTGTGACATATCTAGGAATGGTTTGGCTTATGCAATAGCACCAATACATGTACAACAATAGACACAAATTGCAACAAACCACCCAGAAGGTAACACTAGGTTGGTTTTAAGGGAATCTGCCAAACAGTAAAAAATGAGACACTGTCATTTGAAGTCTTCATAGCACTTGAAATGTCAGTTTCTTGTTTTCTCTACTTCTATTAGGTCATCTCCCAACAGATGGAAATTGGGTCCCTCCTGGGTAGTTTTATGTTGTGTTTAGTACCATACCACTTACACATCTGATAAAACATGCACACTAACTTGTCGCTGCAGATAGAAATCCAGGATACTCAAATCACAACACTGCGTCTATGTGCAAAAATACAGACACCTGCAGCCACATATAAATCCATGATACCCAAATTAAAAGAGTTATTTTGTCTGCAGAAGTGCGCTTCTGTAGCTTCAGGTGCTCATGCACACTGTAAGACATAGAAATGCTTGACAGGCCTGTGTGTCTACAGCCGTAGGTATAAGACATACGCATGAACCTCTGGCTGTAGTAACGCGGAAGCCACAAATTCCATGATATCAAAATTGCAACAGATCTTCTGTCTGCAGAAGCACCGGCTCCTGAGAGACCTGCACCTCTTCAGCCACAGGTGTAAGGCATACACACTGACTTCTGGCTCTACGGGGCCTGCCATTATGCAGACAGAAGTAGTGTTGCAGTGTGCATATAATGGTTTCAGCAGCATATCTAGTAACTGTTCAAGGGGTAGCAGGTTTTCAGATACAAAAATTGCAACAGATCTTCTGTCTGCAGAAGCACCAATCCCTCAGGGGCCTGCACCTCTTCATCTGCAGGTGTAAGACATACACAACAATTTCCAGATCCAGAAAGGCAGATAACACTGGGACCTGCCAATAAGCAGACAGAGCAGCTGTTGCAATGTGGGTATCATGGTTTCAGCAGTAGATCTTGAAATTATTCAATGGGGTAGCAGGTTTTCAGTCATGCAGCTGCATATAGAAAACCAGACAGTAGCAGATCATGCTATCTAGCAATGTATCTCATACAGCATGCTTGAGTACCTCTGTCTGCAGAGGCACAGGCCTCATTAGGCCTTCTGTCTGCTGAACACACTGTACAACATACACACAGGTGTAGCTGCATAAGCACATGCCTTGTGGGGCTTATGCTTATGCAGCCACAAATACAAATTCACAAAGGTTGCACATCAGTGCTACTGCATTTGTGGCATCTGGAAATAGTTGTATGTTGTTTATCTTACCTGACGATGGCTGTCTGTGGTTGCTTGTGCGGGCTTGTCCTTTTGCTGCTGGGGTGGGGGGGTTAGGGTTGGAAATCCTAATGCCATGTTTTGCAACTTTTGTTGCGTTAAGTTGAACCTTAACTGGTGCATTAATGCAGTTTTTTTTGCAATGACTTTGCTTTCTTTTTGAGATAGTAGAATCATATCCTCATGACCCTAGCGGTCCCCTTCTGCCGTCATCTTTTATGTTTCTATGTTCAGATGCATCTGGCTGCTGAAACACATGGCCCACAGGGCCCTGCGTTTCCATGCAGCTACAGCTACAGACACACAGGGATATAGAGTCCATCAGGCTGTGGAAGCTAGCACGTCCCTGTAAGACATTATAGTGGTGCGGTCGCACCACTATAGTTAGGGTTCAGTTGTCACTTCTATGTTAAACTCAAAATTTTGTGCATTAATAACGTTGGACCTATTCAACGGATTTGCCTGAAATGTGGTATGCATGGTGAGGCCTGTTAGATCTCTTGATCTGCCAAATTGTGTTTTGGTCAGACTTACGGACTTTGCGTACGAAAACGCTGAAAAATGCAAAATTATCCATTTTTGGAAGCAGCTTTTGGGATTTTGAACATGGTCCTACATGGCCGTTGTGTGGTGGGCTGCTTTGTGAGATGACTCATTTGAAAGAGATTTGGTGACCGAACATGCCACTTTTTGTTTGGTGAAAAAATATTAAGGCATTCAAAAGTTATGCCACTTTTAAGTTCCCATTATAAGTCAATGGGGAAATTTTTATGCATGTTTTGCAAACAAAGAATAGGGTTCTGGCCATCTGGTCCCATCTGGTGATCAAAGAATTTGCAGCCTCACGGTTCAAGAATCTTTTTCCCCAAGAATTTTAAAAATTCTTTGATCGTGAGGTCCGCCATCTTGTTTTTAAATTTCTGATCAGAAAAACACAAATATCTCGGCTCAGGGGTCACTTCTGAAGTAAAACTTGGATGGGTTTTACTCAGGGGACTCCGATCTATTGAGCCATGTCTTTAGTTTCATCCAAATGAGTAACAAAAATAGAGCTATGAGATTTTAAAATCTTAATTTGCGGCTTACTAATGATCTTTGATCGCGAGCCTGCAAATTCTTTGATCATGATTGTGCATCGCAAACGAGGGACGAGATAGCCAGATTTAAAAATCTATTTTCTCAGCCCTGGGGTGCCCTAGGAAGTTAAATAAGGGTGGGTTTGCTCAGGGAGCTTCGTTCTGCCTGATCTGAATAAAATAAATCATGTTTTCAATATCCCTGGTAGACTAGTGCCCCCCCGATCTAGGGATCTACAAAGCATTATTTATTAAATACACATTGGGGGGTCTGCTAGACTACCAGAGATATGGACAGCATTATTTCTTAAATGCACATTGGGGGGGCTGCTAGACTACCAAGGAAATGCAGATTATTTTTTTTTAATACAGATCAGGAAGAACGAACCACCTGAGTAAAACCCACCCTCATTTGACTTCTACCAACAGGCTTCGGGGTGTGCGTTGGAGTCGTCGGCCCTAACTCTCACCCCATTCTTCTACACTGCACCACCTCAGTTTGTTTACACATGGGATGGGGTGAGAGTTAGGGCAGATGACCCCAACGCACACCCCAATGTCTGTTGGTGGGGGCAGGGTGGGGGTGAGGGTTCAATCGCTTTTGTCGCTGTAGAAGAACCCTAACTGATGCATTAAGAAAGTTTTTTGCATAGAATATATATAATATGACATGAGTGGTAGTGAGGTAGTAGAAATATCTTCACAAGCTATTGTTGACCTCCTGACCTCATGAGTGGTGAAGCCATGAGTGAGATCAGGAGAGGTGAAGTATAGCACATGAAGGTATTTCTACCATCTCATTCTCACCCATGTCATGTTTGATTTGCACAACTGTTTACGTGGCTTTGTACTAGCAATAATAAAAAGTTTCAAAAGGAAAAAGTACAAAATGTAAACTGTGTTTGATTTGCACTACAGTTTTTTAGGTGATTTTGTAATAGAAATGATAAAAAAATTGCAAAAAGAAAAAAGTGCAAAATTTAGGCTGTGCCACTAAAAGCATCTCACATCTTCTGGATTCAGTGCTGCACATATAAGATAGTGTATGGCAGCACGTGCACAACCATGCTATTCTCATACCAAGTGGTTTCCATGATGATGAGGACCTTGAGAGCGAAGCTCGAGAGGTCACTTTCATCATGGAAACCACGAGGTATAGAGAATACTGTGGTTGTGTATTTGGGCTTCCATACACTTTTCTTTATAGTGTATTGTGCCCAAAAAGAAAAGATCAATAATGTTTTTCCTGTTATGTTGCAGTGTTTGCTGCCAGGGACCCGCTATTCCACTATGTTTGCAGGCTAGACAGTTCGTGCATGCCAGTAGTCAACCGCCCCCCTGTACTATCAACAGTGCTGTTGGGGGCTGTTGCATTGTGACATTCCTACTAACGCAGAACAAAAAGTCATTCTGCGTTAGTAGGTGTATCTTTCTTAGCTATAGAATTACCTTTTTGTGTGTATGGATTTCCATACACAATTGCGTTCTGCCATATGCTGCCTGGCTATTGTGATGTCCACAGCATTGTTAAAGCTGCTGTCTGATTGGTTCAGTATTCCACTGTTTCAGTGTGACCTTTCAAGCTTACAAGATAGTAATACTATCTTCAAAGTAGGCAGTGAGATTGTAGTGATAGCCTCAGCAGTTTTAACTGCTTCCACTAACCTGATGAAAAGAGTATAAATCTGGAAAGTTAATCTGAAGATCAATTTGAGTCCAAAAATGCTATAACCTGCAGCATACGTTTTATTTGGAAAGTAGTGTTAGGTCCCATAACTGTTCAGATGGAATTAAGGAGTAATCTGTTTATTTAAATGTGTTGACTGAGATATGTTCCATGTTAGAGAACATTATGTGTAGTCATAGGGTCCTGATCTAAACAAGTGAACAAAGTAGGTGATATCACATTTTTTATTTGACCAATGAGAAATTTTCAGTACACAAGAAAGGATCTGTGTATGCCTGAAATATTGTGTACTAAAAACAATTCTCTTTGGTCCAATTAAAAAAAGGTTTCAATTCAAGTTGTTCACCTGTGTACTCAGGATAGGAACAGTGACCTGAACCTCCTTTCCTGGTGCAATCCGGTTGGGGGAGGGCATGTCAGAGCATATAAAACACATCAGTTCCAGTGCCAAATATACATAGTGGGAGAAGGTGAGAGTCTACAGGACACATTAAATTGAGTACAAAATACCCCTGAAGCCTGTGCATGAAAATGCTGCTTGTCTGCATGCTGCATATCTGAGGCATGTAGGCAACCCTAATTTGGAATGCTGTGCAGCAGGAGCCTAGTGGACCCCCAGCAGCATTCACTACAGGTGTACAAGTCCCTTGCACACATGATCCTCTAGCCTATCCCGCAGCTATGCACCACGGGCAGTAGAGATGCAGCAAATTTAAATTCCTCCCGAGAAGTGCCCACAAAGTGGGCACTTTGCATTGCCACTCCGGACAATGCAAAATGTGAACTTCGCCTTGTCATTACCACTTCACGTTAAGGCAGAATGCTAACACAAAGTAAGATGAAGTCATTGTTTTAAATGGACTTTGTGTTCCTCATTATGATTCTAAGTAATCCACTTCACATTCCAGATTTGGCAGCCCCCCCCCTCCCCACACACATCACATGGCTTACAGTACTGTAAGTCACATGCTCTTTAGCCAGGCAGGAAGGAAGTGCCATGCCAAGGAGATAGTTTCACTTTCTCCTGTGCAGACAGAGAGAGAGGAGTGTGCTGTGAGACAGCCTGTGAGACTTGGAGATCAGAGCAAGGAGGAGATTTAAACTTTGAGTTAAACCCAACAGCTTTTTTAAAAGCTAATTATTTTGTCTTTTCTGTACACTTTTTTACTTAATTTGTTCTTTCTGTAAATGTGTTTTTTTCTTACCTTTATAAGGAGTTGTTTGTCTGTGTCTGTGTGTGCCTGACAGTATGAGTGTTTTCTGTCGAGCAGTCGTTGCTCGGACTGAGGGAGCACAGTAGGAAAGATGGACCAGGGTGAGGGAATGTCTGGGGTGGGGGCAGCTCTGGGAGACCGTGGTAGGCATCACACCATGCGCACACATGGGGGGCATGGCTGCTGGTTCCTATTGGACTGATCCAAAATTTTGAGTGGTCACCCCCCCAGAAACTGGACCAGCACCTCCTCCTGAGGCAGTTGCACCACTAGCACCACGTCCAGTTCCAGGTCCTCTGGAGCAGAATGTGCCTGTGCCCCCGGGCCCAGGTGTGGATTCCATTCCAACTGAGCACTGAGACCAGTCGTCTGCCAGTGTATCTGGCCCTCCCCTGCCTGTGCCTGATCCTCCCTGCACCTCCATTGTTTGGGAGTTTTTTGACTGTGTCGGGGGGGACAGTAGCATGGTCAGGTGCCACCTATGTCAGATGGAGGTGCGCCGTGGCCCCTTGGGGATTCACCTGGGGACTGGGGGCCAGTGCACCCATATGCTGAACCACCACCAGTTGGAATGGCAGATTGCCACAGAACGGGCCAGGCCTGAACCTGTTTGCCCTTCTGTGGCAGAGAGTGCAGCTGTGTGTGGCAGCAGCCCTAAGAAGAGGAGGGCCAGAGCAGTGCCTGCTGCTCCACCAGCACCCCACCACCACCATCACCACCACCAGCAGCTGAGCCTGTAGAATGTGTGGACCCCAGAGAACTGCCTGTAATGCAGGCTGACCTGGCAGTTCTCTGGAGTGCTGTCGAAGAGAACAATGAGAGGGTGAGTGCTGTCCAGCAGCAGATGGATCACATAGAAGGACATCAGTTACAGATTATGTCCATGCTGGAACTGCTGCTGGACCACCAGGGGATCCCACATTAGTTTTTTGTTTCCTCACACCATGTGCCCCCCACACCTTCCCTGCTGTGTTGTAAAATGTATTTCTCTACCATCTCTGACCCCTGAATGTAATTATGCCCTTTTTTGTTGTCTTCTGCATGTGTGACACTTTGTATTCTGCCCCTTCCTTCTATTAAGTGTGTGTGTGTGTGTGTGTGTGTGTGTGTGTGTATGTGTGTGTGCGCTGTTTTGGTGCCTCATTAATGTTTACTTTCTGTTGTGGAATATTTGTGGAAAAGCAGGGATGGGCAGTGCAAGTATACTGTGCTAAACTGCATGTGTGCAGTCAGTCTTCTTTCCTGTGTGTGTATGTACTGCAGACACTGTCCAGCTTCTTGCAAACATATATGTGCTGATTGCTCATCATGGTGTAAAGAATAAAGATAAGAATATATAATGTATATTTTATTTGTTAGGAGATCATAGCAACAATTAATCCTGCTTTTCAACAAACTGCATCCAACAGACTTGAAGTATTGCTGATGCACCCAAAATATTTCAGGGTGTACAGACATTATAAAGTCAGAGAGTATATATGGTCCAGTTCACTGCCACCACACTGTACTACCACATTCCTTCTTTTCATTATTTGTTCTGAAATATGTCTTTCTAGTTTATACTGGCAGTGTCAGTTTTGCAGCAAGTTGATGTACACCATAACACGACATGGCGCCAGTGGTAGCACAGTGTGGTGGCAGTGGACTGCAGGACCTGTTATATATTCTGACTTGAAAATGTATGCACACCATAAAATATTTTGGGTGCCTCAGCAATATTTTATGTCTGTTGGGTATAGTTTGCTTAAAAGCAAGATTTTTTGTGCTATTATCTCTGCAAAGTCAATATGTGCACTGTGATTGAGGTGAACAGCAGCCCAAGACCTCTGAAAACATATCATACCACTTTGTCTGCTGCTGTTGATGGTACAAATAAAATATACAACATATATTCTTATGTTTATTCTTTATACCATCAACACTGCAACAAGTCATCATATATATATATATATGTTTGCAAGAAGCTGGACAGTGTCTGCACACACAGGAAAGAAGACGGACTGCACACATGTAGTTTAGCACAGTATAATTGCACTGCTCAGTCCTGCTTTTTGACAAACACTACACAATAGCACAACGGAAAGCAAACATCACTGAGGCTCCAAAAATATTTACCAGACTCACCAGAATCCCAAATCCCAAAATGTAACTGTCTTGGGTCCAGAAAATTCCTCAGTGCTGACAAAGTAAGGAGGCAGTATAGCACAGTGGTTTAAGGCTCTGAGCTGCAAACCTGGAGACCTGGGTTTGAATCCTATAGCCCCCAATTGCATACTGTGTGACTCTGAGCAAGTCACTTAACTTCCTTGTGCTCCCAGGTCGCACATGTATACAAACTTGCAGCTTAGTGTGTATCTCCTGTTAAAATTAAAAAAAAAGGTGAAATTGTAGCATAACAAGAATTGCAAAGTGTCCCAGAATTAATGGCACATTCAGTCATGTGTGCAGTACTCACACAGAGTCCCCAGAATTTTCTGCATCCCCAAATAGCAACTGTACGTGTCCAGAAGATTCACAAGTGCTGATGAAGTGAAATGAGAACATAACATGAAATGCAAAGTGTCCCAGAATTAATGGTGCAGTCACTCATGCATGCAGTGGTCACACATAGTCCCCAGATTTTTTCTGCATCCCCAAAATGCAACTGTCTTGTGTCCAGAAAATTCACAAGTGCTGCTGCTGCATTTTCACTTACATGTAATGCTGCTGTGTGTATTGACCTTACTGTGATGATGGTATCATGATGCACAGTAACTTGCCAAACTGTGTGAAGGCGGGATAACATGACATGAATGACCATTCAGTGTTCTGTCACGAATTATGACAGTGAGAAAACTGTTGCTTGTCCAAAGTGTGCTACGATGCGATCACCTCAACCGGATGGAAGGGTGGCCTTTGTGTGTACACTAACAGTAGCCTTGGTGAGTTGATTATATAAATATATGTATATGTATTTTCTAGGTGGGGGGGTTAACATATATATACACATGACCTCTTCGCATTGTTTTGTCTCACAGGTCACATACTGTTGGTGTACACATTTCCATGCTTGATGAGAAATTTTGGTGTTGGAATTGGAAATGCAATACTCTCAAGCCAATGAAGGTAAGTATTTTTTTTTTGGGGGTGGTGCTATTTTCAAGTAGGTCTCATTAATGGTTTATTATTTAGTTACTTCTTCTCAGAGTTTATCTGCATCCTTCTCCAGTCCTGTAATGATTGTCATGGTTATCATCGATTGAAACGACTTCTGCATGTTGCATGTCTGCCCCAGCCTGGGGGGAGGGGCATGATGTTGAAGAAGTTCTTTGGATAAAGCAACTATGACACCACAAAGCATCTGGAAGTTTCCTAAAAAAAGAAATGAAGTACTTATTACAACTTAATTGCAGCAGTAAGACATTATGTTTAAGCCATGACTGTTCCACCACGGGTATCTGGATTAACACAGATAGCAAGCTGTCCCACTGCAATCATCAGATCACAACTTAATTTAGTACCAGGCTGTAACAAATACATTGTGTCAGTGTCCCTGCATCTTAACTCAAGTTACATTTTAAAACCACATCTTGTCAAGTAACACGACCGGGGTCAAACATTTTCAACACTGTCATGGCTGCAGTTGCAAATTTGGAATATGGTGTATGATATGTTGCAGAAATTTTTTTTGTTATGTACATGTCCCACCCACTGGAACACACTCCCTCATGGTGTGCAGGAAGCACCCTCCATTAAAAGTTTCTGCACTAGGCTCAAGGCCCACATGGTCACTACCAGCACCAGCCACTGTTTTGACCCCTGAGATCATTCCCTAGATGTTAAGATTTTCCTGGACCGTACTCGACTCTGGCTGGCCCAGTACTATGTATCAACTTTTTAGCCCCGTAGTCACTTTCCAGGCATCAAGATTGCATGTTGCTGGATAACTTGAGTCTCATCCTCATCACCTAACAATGCTGTATTGAACTGTGTCCTGTCTGTTACCTTATGTATAATATGCCTACCAATTCTCTCTCTGTTCCTTTGTAATTCCTGGGTCGCCCCTGAAAAAGGGACCTCTGGGGCCAAGTGGGCTCACCCAGTCACCAACATTTAATAAATAATAATTAAATAAATAAATGTCACCTAGTTTATGAATCATCTGTCAGATTTGTTGCACTCTTATAAAAAAAAAAGGAACAGATGAAATAAAATTGATATACTGTACTTACCAGTATGGATTGGAAATGGATATCCCATAGGTTCCTGTCAAGAGTACTGCTGCTGCTGTACCACTGATACAGACCTTTAGCAAAGGACAGTCCTTTGTTGTTAACCTGTAAAAAAACAAAATAAGTTGACCGTATGTGTTTGACCATTGCGGCTGAGAAAAGCTACAGAAAACAAAACACACAGCTAAAGGAAGTTGAATAGCATGAAAAACATTAGTACACATACTCACTTTATAGTATTCATAGTAAGAAGCCTTGTGCCTGTGGCTGATGGATGTGGTCTCCTGTTCAACTCCCTCTGCCTTGGCATGGTCAAGACATGTAATGGAAAACATTGTCACAATGGTGGTGGTGAGTTGTGGTGGACTGGTAGTCATAGCTGAGGCACATGATGATATTCCTTCTCACATCTTCCTGCATCTGGTGGTGGTGGCAGTGGCTAACAATGGTCTTATGGTGGTGGTGGTCTGGGAGGGGCACATGATAACATTCCCTATGGTGGTGCCAGTGGCTAACAGCAGTCTTACGGTGGTGGTCCAAGGGGGCACACAAAGGGATTCCCCCTGGTGGCAGTGGCTAACAGCGGTTTCATGGTGGTGGTCCGGGGGGGCACATGGTGACGTTCCCTATGGTGGTGGCAGTGGCTAACAGCAATCTTATGGTGGTGGTCCGGGTGCACATAAAGGGATTCCCCCTGGTGGCAGTGGCTAACAGCGGTTTCATGGTGGTGGTCCAGGGGGGCACACGGTGACATTCCCTATGGTGGTGGCAGTGGCTAACAGCAGTCTTATGGTGGTGGTCCAGAGGGGCACACAAAGTCATTCCTCCCTGGTGGCAGTGGCTAACAGCAGTTTCATGGTGGTGGTCCGGGGGGGGCACACAGTGACATTCCCTATAGTGGCACTGGCTAACAGCAGTCTTATGGTGGTGGTACAGGGGCCAGGATATATTGTGCTCTGTGTTACAAATCTGACAGGACATATGGAATTTGAGTCACTCTGAGTGGGACACTGATTTAACTTTATGAAAAAGAAAACATGTATCATACAACAAATGTGACAGCCTTTAGTTAAAACCTGCCAACATTAACCTCATCATCATCATCCTCATAAAGAAAGCTGCCCTCACAGTGATCTATGTCTGAATTCTGATGACTTGGAAATTCTTTCTCCACTGTGTCATCATCTATGTCAGTGGTAGGCTGTTTCATGCTACCAGTGCCACCAGTATGGTCCTTTTCTACAACATCAGCAAAACCATGACTATGCCGGGGTATGAATACTGAGGTTGCAGTCTGAGCTAAAATGTGCCTCTCATTCATTTTTATGAATGTCAGCAAACTGACATTTGCAGGAGAGAGGTTTGTACGATGATCCCGAACTATTGCACCTGCAGAGCTGAATGCCCTCTCAACACTCACACTGGACGGTGGGCATGTCAAGAACTTCAGTGCTACAGCAGTCATCTCTGGCCATTCACTGACCTTTCAACTCCAGTATAAAAGGGGATCATCAATGATTGACAGATGCCTGTTTTCAGACAAATATGACTCAACCATTCGCTGTGCTGCACTAAGTCCATTGGTAGATGCATCATCCTGTTCTCCAGAATAATATATGTCACAAATCCCCACTTGGGCCAAAGCCTCCCAAAGTGAGTTAACGCCAGCCACTTTTGATGACAGACCTCCAGGAACTGCAGTCCCCTTCCCCTTACAGGATATGCTTGATGATACTCCTTCAGGTTCACCTTCAGCCTGATTAAGCTCCTGAGGTTTGCTGACCTTGACACATGACTTCTGTGCCTCATGAACCAAACACATCAGTTGCCCACTGACATTTTTTACCTGTTCAGGCCCGCTCTCCAGTACAGAGGCAATACCATGTTTGTATCGTGGATCCAGAATTGTTGCTATTGCAAAGTTGTCACTATGCTGAATGCTCAAGATGTGATGATTCTGTTTGAATACTGTCAGCATGTGTTTCAGCAACACTCTGCTAGCACTGTCTCCGGCAACATCAAGCCTATGCTGTACATTCACTAATGTCTGCCTCAGCACCCGCGGCAGGGGAATTGATTGGTTAATGGAGGCAGACTCGCCACTCACTGCCTGTGTGACATTTTCAAAAGGCCTCAAAATTGTTATTACAGAGTCCATGAGGTGCCACTGTTCAGTCATTCTAGACATGGAGGCCCTGGAACTGTCACAGCTAGTGTGCTTTACAAGATATTATGAGATGGCTTCATATTGTTCATACAACCTCTCTGTCATGTATAAAGTGGAGTTCCACTGGGTGACAACTTCCAGCTTCAAGAGGTGCTGAAGGAGGCTGTTTCAGATCTGCAACTGCCGAAGTTGGTCACGGGCCTTTGCAGAGCATGAAACTTGAGAACAAATACAGCATGCAACTGTCAGCATTTTCTTTATATCAGGGTGCTGCAGAAACTCCTGCATCACAAGATTTATACAGTGGACCATGCATGGAACCCGAACAAAGCCACCATTCATGATGCATTTCACCACATTTGACCCATTGTCACTTGCTATGAACCCATCTCCCAGGGACAGCGGGTTCAGCCACTTGTCAGTTTCAGTCAGTACCAAGTCCAACATGTTTTCACCAGTGTGTGAACAAGTCACATTGTGCATAGCAATCGTTGCATGCTGTTGAATTCCTGGAAGATTGCTACCATGACATTCCACCTTACTACATTGATTATTCACACTACCAACAGCACAAACGACACCCGACACCTGCGCCCGAAGTGCAGTTATATACAAATATGAACTCCCCACTGTTTTGCCACTTGTCCACATATCCATACTTAAATGGATGAATGGAGAGGAGGAATGTTGAAGGGCATGTCTTACAGAGTCAGACACAGTACGGTACAACTTGGGGACAGCATGGGTCAAAAAGTATGTCCTGGATGGGACTTTCCATTTTGGACAGAAACGTGCAGAAAACCACTGGAACCCAGAATTCTCCACAAAGGAGAAGGGCAAAAAATCAACTGCCAGCATTTCAGCTACAGCAGCATTAAGTTCATGTGACACTGTATGATTGGGTAGGTACTTCAGCTTATGCGCAAAAACACTCTGTAACATGGGCTGACAAACATTTTACATGGGGTGTGATGGCAAATGGTTCTGCTCGCGAATGGCAGGGGGTAGACCGTGGACGTATGATGAAGACGGTTGCACAGGTGATGATGACAAACCCACAAATGCAGTTATTTTCCCAGATTTACCAACCAGGGTTGATGTACCACTTGCACTAGACATACTTCATTCACCACCACCACCAAAACTGTTACTCTCACCACCACTGGACAACATTTCAAAATTATTGTGCTCCTCCACCTCATCATGACTATAGTAATCCTCTGCTCTTAGTTCATCACTACGGCACACATTTAATTTCCTATTTGATTTTACAGTCATGGAAGGGGATAACATGCTCGTTATGGTTGATGACGAGGGTGAACGCCCCACTGTGGTTTTAGCTGCCATCTTGTGCTGGGTCCACAGTGCCATGTGCCTGTTCTTAAGATGCGTATGCTGTCCTCCTGTGCCCAGATGGCTCCCCTATTTACCTCACCTCACACGCATATGGCAAACCTGGCAGATTGCAACTGACTCATCATTTGCATCTTGCACAAAAAATCCCAAACAAGGGATTGTGATGCTCTAGTTTTAACATGTCCCTGATGCTGCCTATTAGACTCTGTGTTTTTAAGCCATGAAGTGGGGGGTGTACTACATGATTTTTTCAGGCAAAACATGCTTGGACTGCAACTGACCACCACGACTACCTATCATTATTACTGGGTCATCAATCATCATCATCAACTGAAACTGGTAAATCAAAACTTTTTTGAGTGGGGGGAAGGGTTAATGCAAATAGACCCAGACAGAGCCACCTTAAATTTATTTTTCTTCAGTCCCCAACTGGGGTCACATACATCATCATCATATTCATCAACATCACCCACATCCACATCTTCTGTTGGATGCTGGCATGTGGACTGCATGTTGCAGCCACAGCAACATCATCATCATCAGATTCATTATCATCAACACCACCATCACCCAATATTTTTTCACCACACTGTGAATCACTGCATGGCAAATGCATGACCTGAACCACGGTAGAAGAAATGTGACATTATGTGCTATCATTGACATGATGATCAGAATCCTCATGTTCAGTTACTGTGATGTTACTGGGGAGCATGACATCATCTACACTGTCACTCACTGCCACTGCTTCACACTCCACTATATTTTTGGACACAATAAACTGGTCAAAAGTGGAACTTGAAGCAGCAATACTCATACCACCACCAGCAACTGTACTAACACCACCAGCTGGGACAACATCATGTCCTCCAACTATGAATGAGGCTTCCAATTGCACTGTAAAAAACATTGAAGGACAAATACCTTTCCTTACATCAGCAATGCACTTCTGCATACTACCACGCCCACAGACAATCTTACCACTGGCAGCACTGCCATAACAAGAAACAGCTTGGCTTGCACGTCTCTTTGTGGGCATTTTGGGGGATTAACAAAAATATTCTAAACAAATTTAGATTTTGGAATGTTCACTCTGGGTGGGGGCCTGGGCCTTGGAGAACACTGGATGTGAAACCAAAAAAACAACTATGGCTTCAATAAAAGAGACAGACACAAAGTCACAACAAGTTCAACAACACCTTAACTAACCAGTGGTGCTCAAGTCACAAACAATCAGGACAGAGCTAGCAACTCAGCTAGAAGCAGCTACTTTCTGGAGCTCCTGAGAGAAACTCAAATAAAATGATAAAATCACAAAAATCAACATCCAAATTGCTATAAGATATACTTCAGCCATCTCACTATGGAATTCTGTATCTCTGGATATAAACTTTTTGCTATTATGGGACGAACTTAGCCAGTGAAGCAAGATTTCTTCCAGCCGTGTGTCTCAGTACCCAAACAGCCAGACCGTGTGGATGAGGCAGCCACCTCAACAACTACAGAACCACCTGCAGCCTCACTTTATTCATTACAAACTTTGGTTAATGCTCTAACTAAAACTGTGCAACGGATAGACCAAAAGTTGGACATCTTCTCCCAAAGATTTCAAGCTGTTGAAACAAGACTCAGTGCCATAGGAGAAACAACTAAAAATGCAGAGGAAATACTGAGAAAGCCCCTGGCAGCAACTACCACCTCTATTAAAGAACAAGCAGCTCTTAGAAGCCACATGGAACAACTTGAAAATACAGTCCGAGCAGCCAATGTGTGAATTTTGGACCTCACTGAAGGGATCGAGGGGGAAAATCTTTTGCAGTTTCTGGGTCCATGGCTCTCCGACATCACATGGCTGAGTAATTTCAAAATCATATGGGCATATAGGATCATCCCTCTTAGGCCCAGTACTAGCAATAAAAACCTGTGCACCATCTTGCTTACACTTGCCTCAGCGGCAGAGCGGGACTTGATTCTTGGAGCTATTAGAGCCAGAAGCCCTGTTTTCCAGGATGAGAATAGAGTACTCTTCTTCCCGGATCTAGCATATGCCACAAGAATGCAAAGAAAAGCATTTGATGGGGTAAAGCAGAAACTGAGAGACCTGGGGATTACATACTCAATGGCCTTCCCAGCCCGTTTGTGTTTCGAGGATGGGCGAAAGCAATACAGGTTTACAGATCCAAAAGAAGCAGGGTTGTGCATGGAGAAGATTGCTGCACAGCAACTACATGATGAAAGGCTTACCCAAGATAGTTCAGAGGATGACTGAATCCAAGAACCGATGGGGATACTTCAAAAACGATCGTCAGACTGGTTTGCCAAATTTCTATAACTTGCTTTACATAATAAATACTAAACAGATGCAAATAAGTTCAGGGTTTCTTGGGGAAGGGAAGTTTGCCTTTCTAAAAAAATACTTCTTTGTTAAATAGATGTTAAACAAATGGAAAGACCTTCTCCAAATGGGCATGTTTTTTCTTTTATCTTGTTCACCCGGACTTTGCACAGTATACAGTGTATTGGGGATTACAATTGAGCTGGCAGGCTTAGAGTTCTGATGTTCTCCTTTTGGGTCCCTACACTAGGAATATTCATTGTCAGCTATAGTAATTGTTAAAAAAGCAGTTTTTAAGGGTTTGTTTTCTCTCTGGTGTTTATAAAAGTTGGAGATGTTATAATTAATTTCTAACCAAGTAACTCAAGATTAATAATGCCAATGGAGTGGGATCAACGTAACTTAGCCTCCTATTAACTCACAAATTTCTAGAGATGTGGACTGGAGCTGGTCTCTAGTCCTTTAAGACATTGATTTTCTTCAGAAGTGGAAGGGGTATATCTCCGTGGGACAAGTTGCTTTATGGTCATTCACATTTGTTGTCAATAATAGGCTTTGGGGAGCTCTGGATTGGGAAAATTTTCTTGCTTAATGTTTTTGATTCAATTACAAGGACCTAAAATGGTTGGTTAAAAAATGATGATTTATTACCAGTTAAGATGTAACAAAATTGGGCATTGGCTGCACATACAGCTCCTGGATGTAATGTAATTGATTATGCTATTATTCTGGTATCACCCCCTAATGCTGTACCAATAGTAGTATGTACTCATAATCCTTATTAATGTACGATTGTCTTACAATATGCTGTAATATATGCTCAGGAACAATGTGTTTTATGCATATGTATGAATAAAAAGTTTAAAGAAAAAAGTCACAAACAATCCAATCTGGAAAAGAATACCTTTTTCTGGTGGGGTGTGGCAATGACTGCAGATTACGGCAGTGCAAAACCAAGAAAATATACCACAATGACAGTACAAATTCATGCAGTTGCAGTGGATAGCAGGTTCACACTGCTGCGCCTGCAATTATTCAGTGTCAGTGGCTCAGCAGGTAGCACACTCACCTCTGAGGCTGGAGATCAGAGGGCTGTGGATTCAGTTCCCACATCTGGCACTTGGGTTAATATCCCAGTACTGACACTGTAGTGCAGCATGAGAGGGGTGCTGCACTTCTAAGGTGCTGTCTTTCGGATGAGACGTTAAACCAAGGTCCCATCTGCCTGGATTAGCGGTAGTTCAGGTGGATGTTAAAGATCCCATGGCACTTATCGAAAAGAGTAGGGGAATTTAACCAGTGTCCTGGCCAAATTTCTCTCATTCACTAAAAAATACCACCAATAGCTTAATCTGGTTCAAGGTCAGTTGGCATTCATCTGTATCCCCCCTTCCCCAGGTCGTGCCTGAAAATAGGCAGGATGTGTCTAGTGCACTTACCGGTCAACAAAAACTAAATAAAAATAAATAAATTACACTGTGGCACAATAAAAGGTGTATTATTTGATGTCACACACGCACACACACACAATTTGTCTACAAGTAATGCATAGCAAATTGAAAACTTCATTAATATACCACATATTTTAAACAACCTGAAATTATGCACTGCTGCACCAGGTCCACAACACACAATCAGCAAAGAAATGCCAATAATTACCAAAAATATTACTGTGTGTACATTAACACAGTCAGTTATACAAGATAAGAAAAATATAACCAAAGAACTCCCAATTTCTCCAACTTAAATCTACCTACACCTCAGATATGCCCCTTCCCCAAAGCACACTTCCACTGTCACTCAGTACACAGACTCAATGTTGTATATTTACATTCAAAATCCACACACACACAATAAACACTTGATGATATGAGTACAGGGGGGTTTCCAACAACCAATGAACTAAAGTTTGAGCAAAAAAAATTACTCAAAAAGGCTTTTTTAATGGCTTTTAGAAGGTTTGAATCACAGAGAGCTCTCAGAGCAGACTGTCTCCTATGGCTTCCTACACACACTACCCTGAACTTAGGCTATGCAGAACAATCTAGAGCCCATATGACCTGAAATCCTACGAATAACTGCAAAATTTGCCTTTGGAACTTAAAAAAAGGCGAAGTGAGGCGAAGTACACTGTTTTCAATGTACTTCACCTTAAAATTGGAGGAGTAGTGGTTTGGGAAGGCGGAGTAATGCAAAGTCATTGTTTTCAATGGACTTCGCATTACCATTATAACGCAAAGCACTCTGCTTCACGTTATGGAGTACTCCGCAAATTCTCCTTCACTCCAAGAATCACTTTAGGAGCAAATTGAGGCCACTTTGCCTACCACTAGCAGGCAGTTCAAGAGGCATGCCTGCACTCTATTGCCATTCATTAAAACCACAGAAGTGCTGGGCAAAAAGTAATAGAATTACATGAGGAAACTCTGCCACCAACTGTTACATGCCCCACAGTATGACACCTGCCAGCTCTGATAGGACATTGAATCCCCACTGTGATGCCCCAGTCCACCTGACTACATGGTAGGACTGGGGGAAACCACTGGGGCACTCACCCATATGTTAAAAATTCCCAGAACCCATGCCTGCCCAGAATCCCCTGTCTGTGCATAGCAGAGGATCCACTACAGGACCCAGGCCAGGTACCCAATTGGATGTACACCTGTGCCCCTGACCTACCCCTGCACAGCTGCACACTGGAGGGGAGGAGGCCATGGACAGGTGACCTGTGGGTGCTTGCAATATTGACTACCACACACCCTGTCCCTGTCTGGGTCCAGGTAGCTATGTGGGCTGGGTATGCACATATCACACATACTGTATAGCCCTAAATGCATAGGCCCCATTGTTTGTGTGTGTGTGTGTGGGGGGGAGACCACATAACATATCAAATCCACTGCAAAATACTTACAGCGATTGTGAGGAAGGTAAGAGCACTGAGAACATATCAAATTGACTGCAAATAAGTAAATAGCAGGGATTCAGGCGGGAGCACACAGAGCACATCAAACCAAGTGCAAAATATACATGGAGCAGATGAGAGTACACGTCATAAATGCAGGAAAATACAAAAAAAAATTTTTCTTTCCAAATAACCTTACATATGCAAATATTAAGAACCATTTAAACAAGTTGTTCTCTCCAAATGATTTATCAGGTCATGTCTGTAACAGTGACTGCTTTTTAGTCCTTTCCAAAAAAAGTTTCTTATAACCAGTTAACAATTAAAGTAACTGACAATGAATGCTATGTATCTATGTAGTTTTAGTTTAGTCTAGTTTAGTTTGTTAACAGGGTAAATTATACTGGTGCCAAAGCACCTTTTCTAGGTATGTCCCAGTGTGTAATAATACAAAAAGTTAACAGATCTGTGTGGGGTGCTATAATCTGTGATATCTGTGAGCAGTTCATTTACTATTATGTGCATAACATACTGGTTTTGCATTTCCTCCATTTTGCTGGCTATGTTTGCCTAATAAAAATCTTTAAAATAAACAATAAATATAGTAGGGGTTCTTATTTAGGCATAAATGTTGAGGGCAGTCAAGTTCACAAAAGTGTTTGCCCTTATGACCTTGAGCTCCGAAGATTCATATCTGAAGGTAGTGGAACTGATGTTAGAGAGTGGAACTAAACCGAACTGCATGAAAGGGAATTAGAATAATTTTATTTGCTGTACTGAGAGCATACTTGCAAAAACAATCCCCTCTATTCAAACCTGAACAAGCATAATCTCCTTAACCCCACCACCGCGCTTTGTACATAATGCACAGATTCGTATTTTAATCTCTCAGTCTCAGCTAAGATATTCCATCTCCATAGCAGCTGGGGGTTGGGGAAAGGGTGGAGGGCTAAAGGTGAATACTAAAATAGGGTCAACACAGCACATATGGGACAGTTGATACTGATCGTTACCTTAATAACCATTATTATATATGTACAGTATTCTGTGTTTGGGATGAGTTCGTTGAGTTACTACTACTGAGTAATCACTAGTAAAGTTAAAGAGACTGCTATCACACCCTGTGTCTCTGAGCATTTTCTATATTCATTTCAATGGCCTGACACTCCTAAACAACAGATTTAGGGGACACTGCGGTACCGTTATATGAAATGAAATATCATGAGGCTGAGCTCCAAGGGTTCAAGTCCTTTAGACATGATAGATGTGGTAGGAAGGGTGGTGAAGTTATCATCTACATAAAAAACTCTCTAAATGCTTCCTTGGTGGCAACGCCAGACCATACCCTATCAGGCGTATATATGACGAGGCGGTGATCATCAAAATACTGCTTGGCAGGACTAAGCCCCTGCTGATAGGCTGCATCCTACAACCTGCCTAAGACTGCAAAAGATGCCTTAAAGAACCTTCTGGCTCTGATTCCGGGACTACCTCAGTGGGAGAAAATAATCCCTGGCAACTTTAACCTCCACTGGGGTCAACACACCATTAGTGACTTAAAATCAAGTTTGCTAGAGGCCAACCTGACCCAACTGATCCAAGAACCCACTAGGTTGAACATTAAGTCAGGAAACCACACCACATTAGAATGGATTCTCACTTCCATCCCCAGTAGTTTCAAACTGGCTGGGACCTTTGCAGACTCCATAAGTGACCATGCCCCATTTTCGGCATCTGGAAAAACAACAATCTCAACCCTTCACCCAGAATTTTTTGGATTTGGGATTATTCCAATTTCAACTCCTTCTCCTTTCTCAAAACCCTAGCTATTGTATAAGTCGTGGTTTTAGAGTCATCATTTTAACATGGAACCGGGAGGCACGGTGGGTCTGGCGATGAACCAGTAGTGGGAGGAACAGAGAGAGCAATGTTGCATGAGGGGAGGATAGCTGGTAGCAACACAACAGAATATATCACAGAGGGTATCCAGTCTGGCTGTCCAGGAAGCAGTGGCAGTCCTGTAGACCACATCCTTGTAGTCAATACTGGGAGAACCATTTTATTAACCAGCTCCCCAGGAAGGAGAGGCAGTCCTTATAGTGATCCAGGATGAGTCTTGAATGATGTTTGGTATAGATGGCTTCGATGTGAGCAGAGAAGTCAAGCTTGCTATGTGGCCACACACCAAGGTACTTGAAGGCAGTGGAGAAGGGTGCCATCTAACATGGAGAAGACTGGTGGGGGGCAAGAGCCTGGCCAATTTCTGGCTGATGGCAAAGGTCATGGACATGGTTTTCTTTGTGTTAACCCAGAGTTTGTTGATGTAGAGCCAGTGCAGTACATTGTGGAAGTCATGCTGGAACAGACCCTCCACAGCTGAGTCCGAGGGTTCAGAGGTGTAAATGACCATGCCATCTGCATACATGGGGGTTGTTATGAGGAGAAACACACACAGAGGGGAGGCCATTTAGGAAGATTGAAAATTGGATAGGGCCCAGGATGGAGCCCTGTGGGGTCCCTGCTAGGATGGGGAGAGGAGGGGACAGGATGCCACTCACTTGTACCGACTGTTTGTTATCCCTCTGCACAGACAGTTGGTGAGACCCCATCTGGAGTACTGCATCCAGTTCTGGAGACCCCATCTCTGCAAGGACATAGATAGGATAGAGGCAGTCCAGAAGAGGGCAACTAAAATGATGCAGGGTCTGCAAGAGAAGCCGTATGAGGAGAGACTAAAGGAGCTTAATATGTATACCTTTGAGGAAAGAAGGAGAGGGGACATAATAGAAACTTTTAAGTACCTCAGTGGAATCAACAAAGTCCAAGAGGGTAGCATCTTTCAGAAAAAGAGACATGCAAGAACAAGGGAACACAATTTAAAGATAGAAGGGGCGGTTCAGGGGCAATGTGAGGAAGTATTTTTTCACAGAGAGGGTAGTGGATGCATGGAACAGCCTTCCTGAGGAGGTTGTGGGGTCTAAAACTGTGGGAGAATTCAAGAATGCGTGGGACAGACATAAGGCAGTTCTTGTGGGGGGGTAGGAAGAAATAGGCTGTTGGTTAACTAGGATCTGCGGCCTATCCTGTAGGTAGGGAAATGGGCAGACTAGATGGGTCAAGCAGTCCTTATCTGCCATCAAAGTCTGTGTTTCTATGTTGATGGCCCATGATATATGAATGGGACCAGTCTACAACAGGTGGGGGGGGGGGCTTCCCTGTGTCCCAGACTGCTGGGTTGGGAGGAGGGAGTTTGTTCAGTTTGACACTGGGATTGGGCACTCCAGTGCTGGACAGTATAAATGATGGTATTTTTGGAGGAGGGGAAGGTACCGCCAACACTAGGGATTTGAAACCCCATCATGACACTATGCAGACACTGGGGATCATGGTCTCCCAGTATCTGCAAGTATACACTATGGGCCATTGGTGGGAACATTACAGAGAGGAGGGGAATTGAACTAGCACGTGGGATGGGCACCCTGGTGTTGCACTACATTATTAATTAAACTAGCACCAGGAACTGGGCATCCCGGTGTCCAGTTAAAATAAATAAAGCCACTTATGCAGCTGGCTAATGGCAGACATAGCCACACAGGCACATTCACAGCATGCTTAGCGGGGTGGGGCTAAACACTGACATGTAGTCCTGTCCCTACTGAGTGAAAATAGCAGAGGTGGCATTCATCAACAGGGAGCCGGCCCTGCCAGCTGACAAAAGAGAGCTTCTTGTAATAATATAACATGAGTTCATGTTGTTGCAAAAATGCGGTTATCTTTAGAAGGTTTATTTTTTAAACTGTGCATGCTCACAAATGGAATTTGTTTTCTTAAATAATTTTAAAACTACTTAACTCTGTGAAAAAAAAAAGCGCACACATTGGGCCAAACTCAGCCAAACCTGCAAGTTTCTGGTTTCAAATCCTCCTAGCTTTTACATTTACTTGCACTTGCATAAGAAAACTTTTGTTACAATAAATGGCATTTCAAAGGTGTGTCACTGCTGAGCCAATTGCAGCTCAAGCTTGAAGGTGCTCAGCAGTCCATACCAATGATCATGCACTGTTGTCAAGACTGTACTCACTGCTTGCTGGGCAGAAACTTTGTGTAGTTGAAAGTACTGAAGCCACTTCTATCAGAGGGGGCTGTGATCCTTTTATTCACATGAGGCCAGTCAGCAAGCAGCTGATCTGTCTGTCTGTCTGTCTGTCTCTCTATTTATCTATCTCTGTCTGTCTGTCTTTCTATCTATCTATCTATCTATCTATCTATCTATCTATCTATCTATCTATCTATCTATCTATCTATCTCTTAAGTGGACCGGGATGCCCACCCAAGTGCCACTTTTTTCTGCCCCTCCCCTTCAAGTTGCCCACCTGTATAAATGTATTTAATAATTAACATAGAACTGGTACCCACCCTGGTACCTCTTCTTTTGACCCCCCTCTCTCCTCCAAGTCACCCGGCCCATTCCCCTTATGAAGGCAGTGGCACTGAGCTACCAATGCACGACTCTCCCAGAAATAAACAAAAACATTCTTCAATTTTTTTTTAAACCTGTAAAACAGAAAATGTCCCCTTGTCTATCTGCCCCCACACACTCACCCCACACACCTCACCCTGACATCACACTCAGTACACACCACCCCACATACACACACCCTTACTCACCTGAACATGTCCCAAGGTGAAGAGCCACTCTCTGATCAAAGACACATCTTGCTGCTGGAACTGTCGACAGCAATATGAGAAACTAAGGTAAGTGCGGTTCAATGTATCTCAATGGGGTTTTGAACTTTGAAGCATAACTTTGTCCTTTTTGCATATTTTGGCCCCAAATTTCCAACATTGCCATTTTGGTATCCCGCCTCATGAACAATGGCAGGGGAATTATGCAAATCAGGCCCAAAAGGTGATTTTGTAATCCCATTGTGAAATCTCCTTTCAGGTCAGATTTGAAAATTTTCACAGCCATTGTTCGTGAGGTGGGGTCATAAGAAAGCTATGTTGAAATTCTGTGGTCAAAATATATATAAATGGCAAAGTTATTCACATACAGTGAAATGTTTCTATGTTCGCTCGTAACTTTGGCAATTTGTAATATGTTGACCCCAACTTTTCAACATAGCCATTTTGGGATCCCACCTCATGACTAATGGCCGGGAAATTATGCAAATCAGGTGAAAAGGTGATTTTGTGGTTTCATTGTGATATCACCTTTTGGGTGAGATTTGAACATTTTTAATGACCTTGTTCATGAGAAGGGTCATAAGAAAGCTATGTTGAAAATTTTTGGTCAAAATATGTAAAAATAGCAAAGTTATGTGCATACGGTGAGATTTTTCTGCGTTCGCTCATAACTTTGGTAATTTGTAATATGCTGACACCAAATTTTAAACATAGCCATTTTTTCACACCACCTCATGAACATGACAGCTGTCATTTTTCAAATCCTTTTTTTCTTTTCTTTTTCTATTTTTCTCTTTCTTTTTTTTTCCTTTTTTTATGAGGTTCAGTTGAGAAAATATAGTTTCAGGGCAAGATTTGCCTGATAATCGTCAGCAGTATTTATCATAATCCCCAGATTGTTTCATCATCATCACCTCTTACTCTACTCTTCTGTGATCCAGGATCTAAATATAATTATTTAATATGATATTTTTAATGTATTTGGTCGGGTTTGTCTCATTCAATTCCTTTCTGAATTGGGATGCTAAAAGAGTTCCATATTCTTTCAAAAACAGAATCTTCTTTTTTCAAATAATATATTCTTTCTAATTTCATAGCATCAATTATAAAATGTATACATGTCTCCTAAGCCTGTGAGTTTTAGTATTTCCATTTTACCAGAATACACTTTTTTGCCTGTGCCATGGCCATAACTAAAAATGTTTTCTGGTATTGATCAAGGTTATTTGATTCTTCTTCTTCTTGTGCTAATAAAGTAGCTAATGGTGAGAATTTAATTTGTTGTGCTAATGATTTATTTACATTTGAAAGATTTTGGTCCAGAAATTAGTAAGATGTTGGCATTGGTGTATCAGACGAATTAGTGTGCCAATTGTATGTGTACACCTTGGGCACAACTCTGACAATGTGGCATTGATTTTGTGTAATTTGTACAAAGTATAATATACTCTGTGCAGAATATTATATTGTATTTGCTGCATTTTACAAGTATTAATATTTTGGGTTGGAGATCATAAAATTGAGCTCCATAATTCATCAGTTACATCAATGCCCAGATCTTTTGCCCATTTATTTTTGAGTATTTGAATATTTTTTGTGCCTGGCCAGGATGCATCCACATAAAGTTTTGATATCAAACTCTTATTTTCTTTTTGTAATCTAATAATTTCTAAAATGGGGGATGTTTGTAATGTTAAATTTCTATTTATTTTAAAACAAATAAAAAAGGTATTTGCATCTACTATTAGGTATGGGCACACAAATAGTAGTAGATTTATAAAACCATTTTATTTATCCAAAAATGCAGCTCAACACGTCTATATTAAGGGTAAAAGCATACAGAGAAAAACACTAACATTTCGCAAGGTCACAGTCTTGCTTCATAATAGTAAAGTATTCGTGCAACAAAACATTCATATATACAGCACCAATAAATTAATACTTGTTAATTGTTAAAATACATGGCAATAGCTTTACATACAAACTAGCCAGGCTCCATCTTAGAATCCAGTGAGTTTATCTAATCCCATACTCTCAGCAAATGGGCCAGCATTTAATTTATCAAGCTGTTCCTTCAGTTTCTATTATATGCATTTAGTCACCATTATATTGTGAGTGAGGGAAACAGTGATTACATTTAACTCCTCAAATATCTATTGCCCAAATGTGACAAAAACAGTGCATGCATCTTTTTTATGCATTACTTCATTGACTGTTACTATATATATATATATATATATATATATATATAAAAAAACTCAGTTTAATGCATCAGTTAGGGTTGTTCCACAGCGACAAAAGTGAGAAATTTGGCATTAGGGTTGAAAACCCCTTGGACCCCAGCCCACCCCCAACTGGCATTGGGGTGTGCATTGGGGTCGTGGGCTCCTAACTCTCTCCCCATCACATGTGTAAAGCAGCAGAAGTATGGGAGAATGGGTGAGAGTTAGACAGAATGCCCCAATGCACACCCAATGCCAGTTGGGTGGGTGGGCTGGGGTCCATGGTGGTTTTCAACCCTAACACCGAATTTCCTCACTTTTGTCACTGTGGAACAACCCTAACTGATGCATTAAACATAGTTTTTGCCTCTAATTTCCCTTCTTTTGAGAATGATAACGAGAAATAGTGAATGTAATGCAGCGCGGGGCGCAGAGGCCTGGCCCTGCGCTCCCGCCGTGATGTCTTGTGACATAGTAACAGGAACAGCAACACAAACAGAAGCACTAACAGTGGCGTACATGGTAACGCAAGCGCGAATGAGAACAGAAAGGGTAACGCACACGGTGGCATAGACAGGAACGGTCCGCCACGTGATGTCTTGTAACATAGTAACATGGTGCCCGCAAATGGAAATGTCAATGGGCATGGTGAAGCAAAGCAAAACAGAAAGAGTTACAATACTGTAGACACAAATGGCAAAAAATAATGGAAACACAAATGCAAATGAAAAAGCAAAAGATAACGCACATGATGGCGTAGACGTGAATGGTAAGTGAAATGGGTACGGAACCACAAGCAGAAGGGCAATGGTGACAGCAATGTAAGCACACAGGCTGGTTTTTCCCCAAAAGCTGCATAGAGAAAGACAGTGAGTACAAAGAATGTATGCATAATAATGGGTCTTGGAGCAGAAAATGAGGAGTTGGAATACTAAATAGCTTATATCTCAGGAACCATACGACATAGAAATAAAAATTAAAAGTCATATGATTTATGACTTTCCTGACTAGTTTTGTATTTAGCCCCCATTAGGGGGCTAAGCATTTTTTCAGACGGAAAGTCTGTATCTCGCACTGTTTCCGAGATACGGGCCCTGAAAGGTGCAGCGAACGCCGTAAGACATACATAGATACATAGACAGTGTCGGCAGATAAGGGCCTATGGCCCACCTAGTCTGCCCATTTGAGCTTGTAAGTTCAGTTTATGTTTTCCAAGAAGTCTGTTGCCCCTTACCCCTGACCTCCAGAATTCCTTTATGTCTATCCCATGCATTCTTAAATCCCGTGATTGTTTCAGCCCCCACCACTTCCTCTGGCAGGGTGTTCCACTTGTCCACCACCCGTTCTGTGAAGAAATTCTTCCTCACGTTTCCTCTGATGTAATGTTATCCTATGGGAAAAAAAGAGAAGTTCGGAGTGCCATAACTTTGGATCCCTGTAATATTTTTTCACAAAACTACTAAAAGGCACATCTATGGGATGTTGGCTGTCTTCCCTCCAAATTACATCCCAAAAGACCAAGCCGTTATATTGCAGCAGAGCGCCAAAGGATTGCTGCAATGCATCGGATGCCGTAATGTTATCCTATGGGAAAAAGTGTCAACTTTGGAATGCTGTAACTTTGCTGCCATGTAATATTTTTTCAACACAACACTGAATTGCACATCTGTGAGATGTCAGCTGCGTTCCCTCCAAATTTCAGGCCAAAGCACTGAACCGTTCTTTTGCAGCAGGGTGCCAAAGAATTGCTGTCATTTTCCCACAGCCTAGAAAAGTACTGTCGCAATTTGCAAAAGCTTTCACAAAAATTTGTGACACTTTCATGAGTGCGACACTACTTTGTGAAAGTACTTTTTCCAGAAATTTGAAAAACATATTTCTGGGGTGTTTTATCCCAAAATAAAGACATGGCTAGCATCCTCAGGGCTCAACTAGGTGAATACAAAAAGAATTCGGTTGCTAGAGGGTCCCAATGTTAAATGCCAAGCACTTTTCTGATCACTAACTGAAAACAAAATGGTGGATTTGCGACAGTAAAAGGGCCGTTTGCGACAGTAAAAAGTGCATTTGCGACACTGTTGAACTTTTTGTTAACTTTTCCCATTGACTTTTAATGGGAAATTGTTTTTTGAATAACTTTTGAACTGTTTAATATTTTTTCATGAAATCTTCAAAAGGCACATTGGGGACCCTGGCCATACATTCCCTGAAGATTTTGGACCAGTCTCGAAAACCGTGTGACCTGTAGGCGCAACCATAGAATTCCAGAAAAAGCATAAATGCACGCGCAGATCATGCTTAATAACTACACAGCTGTGTATCCAACTGGTCCGAAACTTGGCAGATCTCAAGGCATATGGATCTTAATTGTGTATGCCAAATTTCAGGCAAATCCATCAAACGGTTGCAAAGTTATTAAGGTGCAAAATTTTGGGTTTAACATGTAAATGGCTCCTCAACCCTAACTGTGGTAGCACTACCGTGCTACCATAATATATATATATATATACACACACACACATATATTCAGGCTTATTGTAAATGCAGTCACATTTAAATATATTCAAATTATCAATTTATATGTGCCCGAGAAGAATTCATCAATAAATTAGAAAGCTATATGTGTAACCATCTATCTTTGTCATTCATCTGTAAAAACAGAGTAACCAATTAGCAGCAGGTTTTTATGTATAAAAGTTTCCACACATTTTTAGTGGCATAGATAAATTCAAGAAAATATATTTTACAATTTACTCAAAAAAGCTGAAAGATCAATATGTTCATACTGCCCTTCACTGCATGTTTTTAGTTGGTAAATCCAATAAATTTTCATGCTGCCCGATTCTTTTCTCTTGGTCACCACCCCTTGAGCCTAAAATAGCTTTTTCTATGCCAGTAAACTTGATGTTATGCACTTGGTTCTTATTATTTAAAATGTGCTTAACTATAGCATAGGTTTGATTCTGATGATAAATGACCCTTACATGCTTGCCTATCCTAGTTTTGAACAGCTGAGTCATCCTCCCGACATAGAAATGTCCATAACTACAGGATAACAAGTACACAACCCCCTCACTGTTACAGGTTATGAATTGATTAGTTTCAGTTTCCTGTCCCATCGCTGGGCTCACAAAACATTTACACTTCACAACGTATTTACAAAATGAGCAATTTCCACATCTGTAGCTTCCTTTGGGGGAAGGGGCAACCAAGTAGATCATGGGTTAACAATGGGGGAAAGCATACTAGGTACAACAAAATCTTTGATAGTTTTAGCTTTCCTAAATACCACTTTTGGGCCTGCATCCACAATGTTTTTTAATTTCGGCTCAAGTTTTAGAATATCCCAATTATTTTGTATAATGTCTCTAACTTCAGTAGACCTAGTAGAATATGCAGTGATGAAAAGGACATTAAAGTTCACTTCCTGACTTTTTTCTCTAGGGATTAATGTTGTGGCGCAATCTATTTTGTCAACAGTATGAATCGCATTTGCCACCGAACAGTAACTGTATCCCCTTTGTAAAAATATGCCCACTTGTTCCCCCCCCCCCAATTTTTGTCAAATTTATGATTTTCTGTACAGCTATGCTTAGTTCTTATTAGCTGGCCCTTCAGGATATTTTGCATGACATGAGATGGATGGCAGCTGTTATACAAAAGGAGGCTATTTTGATCTGTCTCCCTTTGGTGTGGCATTGTACACATTTCTCCCTGCTCATTTGTATATATGAGAAGATGCAAAAAACCAATCTGCTCCTTACCCATACTGTACTTAAATTTCAAAAATTCATTAGTGCTTTCTAGCCATAAAATAAAATTTATAAACTGTTCCTCCATGCCCTTCCAGATGACTAGCACGTCATCTATATAGCGCTACCACATGTCCAATGAAAATAGGGATTTGTGTCTGCACTATATAGAACACGTTCTAAACCGGCCACATACAGTACAATCCTGCATAACTTGGGGCCATAGTGGCCCCGATGGCTGTACCTTGAATCTGTCTATAGTAACATTTATCATGCAGAAACTTATTTTTTGTCAACACCAAACAAGCCGGTTCTACTAAATAATGTGTGGGCATATTAACAAGGCTCACTTTGTCTCTCTGATCAAAAAAAAATATTGTAAGACCATTAAACCACCATCATGGGGAACCACGGTGTATAGTGATTAGATGTCAAATGTGGCAAAGAACCACCCTTCACCTAGTTTAAAATTCTCTACTAGATTCATAACCTCCATGGAATCCCTAATATATGCTCACACATTAGTTACCAAAGGTTGTAAAAATTAATCTACTAACATTGAAATAGGGTATGTGAGCCACCCCCTACCAGATATAATTGGGAGTCCTGGTGGTGACTCTCTGTTCTTGTGCACCTTCGGTAAAATTTATATCACTGGAGTTACTGGATGTGCAACAGTAAGTGCCCTAAACAGGCTATCAATTAGGTAGCTTTTCACAAAACCATAACTTAGCACTTCATCAACCTAATTTTTAAAAACATTTGTGTGGTTATAGATAAGTTTCTTATAGAAGGTGACATTTGATAGCTGTCTTAAAATTTCCCCATCTTAATAAGTACAATCCTTTACTACTACTGTGCCCCCATCAGCATACCTAATGACAATATTTTGATTATCTTTAAGGCACTCTAAGGCACATTTTTTCTCTCGGGAGCAGTTAAAACTAATAGGCATGAGAGTTGAGTTGATCTGAGATTTTCCAGATCCAACTCGCATTTTCTAAGAAAAGTGGAGACAGTTTGATTATAGATGGGGCAAAATGTAGAGCATGCTTTAAAAGACATACCATTCTGTGTAGTCCCCAGGTTCCCATTTTCCCTATCATTCTGGGCATTCACAGATTTGAAGGTCAAATCTCTTGCAAATTTGTGCAAATCAGCTACTGTCCCAAAATAATCAATAGTTGTACACAGTACAAAAGATAACCCCTTACTTAAGACATCAATTTCAGGTTCAGTTAAAGTATAGCTGGAAATATTTATAACTGGAGGTAAATTATTCTGTGGGGGGGCAGGGGGCACATATGTTGTAAATTAGTGCCTTTGCCATCTGCCTCTTTCATGCCACCCCCCCCCATCCTCTTGTGCCCCTGTATTGTTGCTGGAATGACTTTGTTTTAAGAATATGACTCCTAATTTGTAAATATCTAAAGTGATGATGTTCTGCAATATCATATTGTAATCTTAAGTTTCCAAATGTTTTAAAGTGATTATTATCATAAAACTGTCCACATTCATTTAAACCAAGTCTTTGCCATTCTTTATAGCATTTATTGTTAATGGAGGAATTATAATTCTTATAAATTGGAGTGTACTGTGTAACCCCTATCTTAATCTTTATAAGTTTATGAATTTCATTCCAAAAGGAGATAACTACATTGGTTGCCATATTACTCTTATTTTTGCTTTGCTTATTTTGTAGGAATCCTGAAAACAAGAGATTTATTATTTTTTCATATCCATATTCCCTTGGTTCTATCTCTACACTTTTGAGTTTATGTTGATCAGTATTCACCCAATTCCATACTACCTCTATTTGAGCTGTTAAAATTCATAGAAATCTGGTAAAGCAAGTTCCCCTTTTTCCTTTGGAAGTATTAATTTGTCATATGCTATACAGGGCGCTTTGCTATTCCAGATGAAGTTAATAGTAATTTTTTTTAAGTTTTTTAAACAATACCATTGGAACTGTTATAAGCAAAGTTTGGAATATATATAGTAGTTTAGGTAGTGTCTGCATTTTAATTACATTAACCCTTCCAATTAAAGTTAATGGGAGGTTTTGCCATTTGGTTAAGTCACTTTTTATTTCTTGTAAGAGAATTTCCAAATTCTGTGTATATAATTGTTCCAGGGAATTTGTTAGGGTAATCCCTAAATATTTAAAGGAATCCACATCTGGACAGGAGAAGTTTGCTGGGAGACATATATTGGAGCTTTTGACTAATGTTTGAATCACTGATTTTGGCCAGTTAATTTTATACCCTGAAGCAAGACCATAAGTAGTTGTTATTTTTTATAAATTCCTCTAATTATTTGGATGTGTCCCCCAAGTATAACAATGCATTAGCTTCATATAAGTTAACCCTGTGCTCAATGGAATTTTGGACAATACCAGTCAGCAGTTGGTTGTTCTTTATTTCTTCCGCCAGTGGTTTCATCACAAGTACAAATATCAAGGGAGAGAGGGGGCATCCCTGTCTTGTGCATCTAGATAGATTAAAAGATTTGGATATAGTGGAATTTGTTTTTAGCATAGCTGTAGGTTGAGAATATATATATTTAATCCAATTAACATAATTTTCTCCAAAACCCAATTTTTGTAATGTATGAAATATGAATTTCCATTTGATTATATCAAATGCTTTTTCAGCATCTACTGTAAGTAGAATGGAACCTGTTGTATTTAAATTTGATATTATGTTAACTGTACGCCTGATATTCTCAATTATTCATCTGCCTTTAATAAAACTGTTTCGGTCTTGATTAATCAGAAGGGGTAATACTTCTTTTAGTCTATCCACTGGGATGTTTTCAAAGATTTAATAATCTGCATTCAGCTGAGATATCGGTTGATATGACTTGCATAAATCCGGTTCCTTACCTTGTTTATGAAATAGTAAAATATATGCTTCACTAAATGAGGAAGGGATTTTATTTACTTGATTAATTTTATTAAAGAGATTTGTGAGGATAGGCATGAGTAGTTCTTTATATTTTTTAAAGAATTCCTTCTGGAATCCATCTGGTCGTGGTGCTTTCCCTAATTTAAGATTATCAATTGCAAATTCCACTTCTTCATTTGTAATAGGGGCATCTAAGGAATTTTTGAATGCAGGTGGAATTTGTTTAAGTTCTATGTTTTCTAGGTAGTCTGTAATATATTTATTATTAGTAATTTGTGTAGTATATAGGTCTTGGTAAAATTATGTAAATATTTTGTTTATTTCCTTTGGATGCCTACATAGAATTCCATTTTTATCTTTTATCATAATGATGTTAATATTTTCCTGGTCATTTTTTAGTTGCCAGGCCATTAATTTGAGTGATTTATCAGTGGTGATACAGTAATTAGATCTGGTTTGAAGTATCTGTTTTTCTGCTATTTCTGTGATTAATTTATTATATGGCTCTTTTTTTTTTGTACCAGTATATTCAAAACTTTTTATCCAGTGTAGTGGAATGGATTATTTCTAATAAACATATGTCTTGTTCCAATTGTTTTTGTTGCTGTTCCCATTTCCTTGTTCAAATCCTGGCCAAAATATGTTTTCACACCTGTAGTATGGAATGATGTTTTGTCAGGGATTTGAAAGTTCAAGAGGTGGGGTAATAAAAAGGCTATACTGAAAATTTGGTATACAAATATGGTAAAATGCCCAGGTTATGACTGAACATTACAGTATTTCAATGTTCACTCATAACTTCATTAAGTTTCAACATTTTGGCACCAAACTTTCAACATAGCCATTTTTCCACACCACCTCATAAACATGACATGTCATTTTTTAAATCCTGGATGAGTCATGTTTTTGTACCTCTGGTGCAAAATGGTATTTCAACCAGTATACTGTAAGTGGTACATGTCATGTTTATAAGGCAAATCATAAAATGAGTATATCGAAAAGTTGGGGTCAAAATTAAAACAAAAATTATAATTGTTTAACAACTTTTGTATGTAGTGATAATCTTCACCCCAGCAGTCATGCTTTGTGATCCCATGCCAGTGAGCTAAGTTTGGAGGTGAGCTCAGTGACCCAGCTGGTTGGTGTGAGGGTGGAGGGATGGCACTGTTATGCGACACCCACCAACCAGGGAATGAAAGGTGCAGGGCTGTCCACATGGACGCAAGAACCATATACAGTATATAGTGAAGATAAATTTTCTCTTTGCATAGGCCCTGTACCACTCCACTTGTGGGTGGCCAAGTGCCTTGTGCATTGGCTCACAAATGCACTCTTTGCCCTGTGCAAATGTATCTGTAGACACATGGAAATACAGGGATCACTGGGCCCTGCACATCTGCAGCCACCAGACAACCCCATGAATTTTTCACATCCATCCTGAATGAAAGGGCAGGGCCCTTGGATGGATTCTTCCCTTTTCACAGGGCCTAGCGGTACCAAACACCTGCACAGCACATACATAGAAGCAAATGTTCTACAGTACATTGACAAATGCTTGTTAAGTTATAATTGAGGAAAACAGTTCTTGATTTTAGTGATTTTCTTTTTACCCCTCTGTAATTTTGTCCCCAGTGGACCAACTGCCAAGAAATGTTCAAGATCCAGAGATCCTGACACCATCTCTGTGCTTTCCAAATTTCATGTAAATTGTTGAATGCGGTAAAGTTTTAAGGTGTAAAACTTGGAGTTTAACATTTATGTGCTTACTTAATCCTAATATACCAGCACTACCACATCTGTGTAATATACTGTTTCATATTATATAGCTGCCTCTGTGATACGTTGTTTTATCCACAACAGTGTGTTTTTCTACAGTTTGTATATCATAATGACATAGTTCAACCAATGGTAGAGCAGCTTCACAATATCATAGGTTGTGTGCTGCAGTCAAAGACGAGCAGAATTCAAATACAAACAACCCCATTTTCATGTGAAAACTGAATTTGACAGGTACAGTACTATATAGCTTATAAAATGATGTGGTGTAAATGTCATACATAATATGCTGCAGCGAGCTTATATGTATCCCTTTAGTGAGAATAATGGTGTCATCACTCAACAGTAATGGGTCTTATTCTCACATATGAGAATAAGGCACAATAAGAGTGGCTTACGTAAACATATGGAAGACAGTTTTACTTCTTTTTTCCTTTTCCTATAACTCAGCCAGAAATGAGCAGAGTTGTGTTGCCATGATGGCTGGGAAGCATTATGCTCTGTCATGTAAAATGGCTATGGTGTCAGCTACAATCTACATTCATGAGGACCTTGGCATTAAAGGGGCCATGCAATGAACAGATATGTGGTAGCAGCATTGTAGCACTCATGTTGCCCAATATCATCAGATTTTTTTATTGGGGGGGATACACTTTATTCACCCAGGATCAGGGGTGTAACAGCTAGGAAAATAAAATACTAGTCTGTTGCAGAGCAAACATAGAAATATAGAAAACTGTCCTTTTAAAACAGTTATTTTATTGTAATACATGGGTAGCTATTTTTTACATAAGAACTCTGGTGAATGAAAAACTTGTAATAATACTGCTGTAAGGATTTTAAGTCATAATGCCATCAATCTAATGTCTGAACAATGGTATTATGACTTGGAATCCTACTGAAAAAAGTGTGTACGGGTAAACATCTCAAAACTGGCATTTACAAGGGGATATTCAGCGGTATCACTAGAATATCCTGAACCTGCCTTATTTAGACACTTCCCCCTATCGAGCTTGGAGCTAGGAGAAGAACTGACTGTTCCCAAAGTGAAGTCAAAGAGTAGAATGATTTCCATGCAAAGAATGCTGCTGGAGGGGGATCTCCAAAAGCTGCATTTTCCAAAGTGCTACAAGAACTGCTGTTGTCACTTTGAGAGTGAGGGGGAGTGTTTTCATAAGGGCTTCCATTGGTTAAAAATGTGAAGGAATGCAAAAGAAGACAGAGAGAGAGAGATCCTGACGCGAGTACTACAAAAGAAGGAGAGAGAATCTGACACAAAGGCAGTGAAAGAAGAGATAGGATAAAAAAACAAAACATTAATTTTGTTTATTCTTTTGGTAACTGAGTAAGGCCCGCTAGGCACAAGGGTTGGTTTCACAGGTGGCCTGGGAGCACTGGGGAGGGTAAGTGACTTGCTCAGGGACACACCGTATGCAAGTGGCGGTTGTGAGAATCAAATCCAGGTCTGTTGAATGTACCAAGCTAATTCATAGCTTATTAGTCTAACCTCTAGGTTATGCTGCCTACATAAATAACTAGAGTTTACAGGCAGAGGCCAATGTACTATAATTTAACAACGCATGAGCCTTTATCTGTTTTGATTCTGCAACACCATCTCGAGAGTCTCGTGACATCATAAACCTCTCAAGCTTTGCTTCCGAAGTTTATGATGTTGCTGGATTCTTTTAATGGTGTTACAGCACCATAACAGATAGTGGTCCATGTGTTATGTAAGGATTAACCCATGACAGAGCGTGGATCTACTTGGAAATTAATCCATGGCTGGGGGAGTGGACCACAAGGCTGCAGGCCGAGTGGCTCCAACCACCCAGCCAAGGATTCATTCCCAAGTAGACCCACGCTCTGGAGTGGGTTCATTCACTTGTAACATGTGAGAGAGAAAAGGTTCAGCTCCCTTTTCCCTTATTGTGCTTCCCCATGTTACAGGTTGTGAAAAGGTGTACTAGGGGGACAGGGTAGTGGCCCAATGGGCCACCACTTCACTGCTTAATTTGTTTCAAGTCAGATGTTTATCCTCCAATCATAGGCCTGACATAAATGCACAAGACAATGAATCAATCCAGGATGCAGAATGACACAAATGTTATAGGCAATATGATTTTACCTTTCTGCTGATATTGTCCAGTACTCATTTCTGATGCACAAATCATGCTGATTTATATGACTTGCAACTGTATTCATTGGCTCCAACACTTACGTCCGGTTACTGTATTGCTCATCTCAAAACCTTTCTTCTGGTCCATGTAGTGGTGGAGGACGTTGGTAAATAGCACCTGATTAGGATACTAATGCCAACTGAGTACGTTAGTGATGGTACTGAAAAGGGGGCATAAGAAACAGTACATTGTGCATGGCGATATGTTTATTACGTGCTGCTATGGAACTGTTTACGCACCTTCTAATGTGTAATCTTCTCATGTGTAAATGTTTTTCTTCTTGGCGCGTGCATATTTGTTTCAACAGAAAGGGGACAGGGATACTATACAGTAGGACATATTTTCCCCTGAGAATGCAGGATGACACAAGACAAGGTAAGTACTGAAAGATAGATTGCTATGGAGAGCACAGTGAGAAATACGATCGGCTGCAGTGTGTTGCAAATGTTGTTCACGTTGTGGGGAATCGAGTGTCACTAGTGACTGTGGCCACTACTGCTACTGCAATCATTACACACAGGAGGGACAAGAAACTGACCTGGGGAAGAGAATGTCTGTGCACTGTACCATTGATTAATTGTCAAGCAACCATGGATTGCTTGGGAATTAATCAATGGTCACCTGATGTACTTTAACCAAGCCTGTGAAACCCTTTTTCTTCCCCATGTAACAATGTATTTATAGTCAACAGAACCATGTACAGAGACCTGCATCTTAATTCAGAGCTGCTTGCTCTGACAGACGCACACTAACTGAACTCTGCTATTTCCTATCTATAAACAACAAGCACAGGTAGATGGGCAGAAATCTACCAAAGTTCCAAAATGTGTTATATTTAAGAGAAAATTCTTATAAAAAAGAGTGAACTTTTGTTACCCTAAAGCAAAAATGATGTTAAATAATTTAAATGATCTTTTAATATTGACAATCAACACATCTGCTCCCTTGTTAACTAAAAGTTTTCTTACAATTTAAATTGCCCTTTTGGGGCAGGACCCAATCCACAAAAGGATTTTGTTATAAATACAAACTGTTTTTTGGATAGGGTCCTTGTTAGTTAAGTCCATCATGGAGCTTCCTGATATTCAGTGACTTCATATGCTAATACCAATGGACTCAGATTCCTGTACAAGCTCATTATTTCCTTGTTCTGCAGACATTTTGGAAGATGGTTGTGTATCCTCTACCTGCACATTTTCACTACTTAAAACTTTCTGCATTTCCTGATCACTAAATACTGTACATTCGCTTCTTCCAATTCATTGGGCCTGTCAGCCATTCGAGCATGTGAAATCTACCAAAGTTCAAACACTTGTTAAGCTGAAGAGAACATTCTGATATCTTTTACAATCTATAAAATCTGATCAACACACAACAGCTAACAAACTCCACTGTCTGTTACAAGAGATTAAACTAAATATTTATCTTTTCATTAGACTGGATTTTGTTTCAATAAGGATTTACTTAGCCTCTACCAGAGCCTCTCTTTCCCCTCTCTTGAATCCCAGCACCTCTTTCATTCTGCTACTTTCCTCTCAAAGAACTGGTTCATAGATACATACTGTAGATGTTGATGGCAGATAAGGGCCTATGACCCACCTAGTCAGCCCATTTGCACACGTACTTCACCTCTTCAGGTTTCTCTAGAACTAGGTTGTCCCCTTCCCCTGTCTACTAGTATCCCCTGATGCCTAGCCCATGCATTCTTAAATCCTGTAATGGTTTCAGCCCCAACTGCCTCCTTTGGCAGGGTGTTCCATTTGTCCAACACCCTCTCCATGGAGAAATTCTTCTCACATTCCCTCTGACCCTCCCTCCCTCCAGTTTCATCCCATGTCCCCTAGTTCTGGGACATCTTTTCCTATTAAAAATTGTGTTTTCATGCACCTTGTTCCTCCCTGTGAGGTACTTATATGTCACAATCATATTCTCCTCTCCCTCCTCTCCTCTCCTCTCCTCTCCTCTCCTCTTCTACAGGAAGTACATACTTAAGTCTTTCAGCCTGTCCTCATAGGTTTTGTGATGCAATCCTTGCACCATCTTGGTTACCCTCCTCTGAACTGCCTTCACTGTCTATGTCCTTATGTACAGTAGGTAAGGCCTCCAGAACTGAACACTGTACTCAAGGTGTGGCCTCACTAGTGTCTTGTATAGTGAAATTATGACTTATGACCTCCCTTTTCCTACAGGTGATATCCCTGCCTATGCAACCCAGCATCCTGTTTGCTTTTCCTGCCACCTTGTTGCACTGACTCCCTACCTTGAGGTCATCAGAGATGGTAACCCCTAGATCCTTTTCCTGCTTGGAGCATTCTATAGCCCCCCCAGCTGATATGTTTTTCCAGGGGTTTTGTGCCCCATGTGCATTATTTTGCATTTCTTGTGTTAAATCTCAACTGCCACTCCCTAGACCAGTCCTCAAGCCTCTATAGATCTCATCTCATTCTATCCACGCCTTCTGGCTTGTCCACTCTGTTGCAGAGCTTTGTGCCATCAGCCAACAGGCATATTCTCCCTTCTAGATCTTCTGTAATGTCACTGATAAAGATGTTGAAGAGGACTGTGGCCCAGCACTGATTCCAGTGACACCCCACTGGTCACCTTTCCCTCTGTGGAGTGAAAGCCATTTACCACCACCCTCTGGGTCCTGCAATCCAGTTAGTTCCCCACCCACCACACCACTGTCCTACCCACTCCCATATTCCCCAGCTTGTTTAACAGCCATCTATGTGGCACAGTGTCAAAGGCCTTGCTGAAGTCCAGGTCTGCTGTCCCCCCAATCCACCTCACCCAGTCAAAAAATTCAATGAGTTTAGTCTGGAATGACCTCCACTCAGTAAAACCATGTTGCCTTGGATCCTGTAGACCATTGGCAACAAGGTGTTCCACTGTTCTTTCCTTCAGTAGCATTTCTATGATCTTCCTCACTATTGAGGTCAAGCTGACTGATCTGTAGTTTCCCGCTTCCTCTCTGTTCCCGCTTTTGTGAAGGGGGACTACATCAGCTGTCCTCCAGTTTTTGGGTACCTCTCCTGTTTCCAGTGACTGGTTAAACAGGGTTGCCAAAGGTTTAGCCACCACCTCTCTTAACTCCCTCAGCACCCTGGGATATACTCCATCTTGTCCCATAGCCTTATCTACTCTTATTCCTTCCAGTTCCTTTAGGATCCTTTCTCGTGGAAAAGGACTTGCATCCATTTCTGTGCCCTTCCTACCCTTTCTTCTCCCTTCTGGCCCATTACTCGCCCCCTTCTCTGTAAAGACTGAGCATAAACATCTGTTCCTTATATCTGTTTTGCCATTGTCATCTTCCACTCTACTCCCATCCTCCCTTTTCAACCTCATTATCCTTCCCTTTGCCTTCCTTTTTTCACTTACATACCTGTAGAAGGTTTATCCCCTCTAACCACTGATTTTGCAATGCACTCTTCTAAGTATGTTTTGGCTTCCCTTACTGTCCTCCCTGCCTCCCTTTGTTTCTCCTTGTACCTCTTCCTGTCCTCTTTTGCCTGCGTCTTTATGTATTGTTTGAATGTGATTTTTTTTGGCTTTCACTTTCTCCACTACCTCCTTAGAATACCATAATGGTCTCCTCTTCCTTTTCCCCTTGCTAACCTTTTTTACACATAATAGTGTAACCCTTGTTATCCCTGTTTTGAATACTGCCACACTCACTGTTTGTCCACCCCTAATTTCCTTCCTATTCCAGTTAATACGTCTTCCAAGCATTTCCCCATTTTCCCAAAATCTGCCCTCTTAAAGTCAAGGATTCACATTTTAGTGTGGCTGGGTTCTGCCCCTTCAGTTGTGCTAAACCACACTGACCGGTGGTCACTGTTCCTCAGGTGCTCCCCCACTGTGATCCCCACCACACTGTCCCCATTTGTGAGCACCAGGTCCAGTAGTGCCTCCTGCTGTGTGGGTTCCATGACCCATTGTTTAAGGAAGGCTCCCTGAAGGGAGTCCAGGATAAACCTGCTCCTGGCTGACACAGCTACTGGGAGGCTCCAGTCCATGTCTGGAATACTAAAGTCACCTACCAGCACTACCTTCCCCTTGTGTGCCATCTTTTGGATAGCCAGCATCATCTCCCTATCCTTACCCCCCCCCGGGCTGGTGGTCTGTAAATTACCCCTGTGGGGATGGTTGACCCTGTCTTTCTATCAAGCTTAACCCACACTATCCCCCCATTGTTCCCCTTAAATCTCTGTGGTCTTTATGTTGTCTATCACATAAAGTGTCACACCCCTTCCTGCCTGTCCTGTCCTCCTGAATAAATTGAAGAATGGTATGGCCATCTCCCAGTCGTGGTTATTATTACACCACGTCTCCATGTTCACCTCCCTTCCTACCTACCTACCTCTCTGACTGTATCTCAGCTCCTGCCCATCCTCCTACACATTTTTCTCCCTGGTTTCTCATTTCTTACATAACATTCCCAGCTGCAACACCTCTGTCACCTCTGTCAGCCAAACTGCCATTTTTGTTTGCCTGCCTACCCTCTGGAACTCTCTTTCTGCTCCTGTCCACCTCTTTGCTTCTTACAACTCTCTCAAATTGTGCCTGTGTACTCACTTCACCCCCACCCTGCTATGCTCATAACCTCTCCTGCTCTAATCCTTTATTGCTAGTTGTCTATTAATTTTCCACCATTCTGCAACCTGTCACTCTGTTAGAAATGTACATTCGGTACAGTGTCTGTACTCTGACTATATTTCTGCTGTTTGCTGCTACTTCCATCATTTAAAATATGAAAATATTGAGTTGTACATTTGTGTTCCTTAGTATTCTTGGCAACATGTTATATTATTGCACAATTTCCATCACTTTATTCTTTATAACTATGTATGTATTTATTATTGTTGTGACTGCACATGCTCCTCTCCTCTGTAACCCCTTCCCTGGATCACACCTGAAATAAGCTTCAGCTCAGTATGCCTCCAATTTACAAATAAATAAATACAGAAACAGAAACAGCTACTGTAATTGATATACAGTAGTCTGCAATTCTCAAAGCCTTTTTTGGGGGGGATTTTTTAGCCCATCAGCAAAAAAATTTTTTGGGGCTTTCTTCAGCCCATCCAGACTGGTACAAGAGTGTAGTTAAGAAAACACTTCTGTACGACACAATATTGTTTGTTGCCTCAAGCCTGTTTATTGCCCCCAGTCATATTCATAAACCTGTTTGTTGCCCCCTGTCATGTACATAACCATTTTTGTTGTTCTGCAGTTATATATCCCAAGGATGAACAAAGCATGGGAGAAAACTCAAGCAGCACTCATTTTTATGCATTTGCATAATGCCTTGCTTATACAGAGCACAAACAAAATCATGTTATAGAAGGAAGGGCAAATGGTGCATTTGTAGTAGAGCAGAAGGTTGCCTAACAAAAACAAATCTGTACACCATGGCTTACATGTTACTGTATATGCGTTCCTACACCCTTGATTGGTTGATCATCTTTCAGTCTTGCAGGATGTAAACAGCAAAATCACAAACAACAAAGAACAGTGGGTGATTTTAATATCCATTAGAACAACAAAGCATAAAGGGCACAGTTGAAAATAGTTTATTTAACATTACACCACAGGTATCTACTGTAAGCCTATTAGCACACAGGAAAATGGTCAATTATTATCCCCAAAACTGCCACCAGTACATTTTGTATATTCCCACAGTAGGTTATCCACACTATAGATATACCCACAGTTGGTTATTCACCTTTCATCCATGCTCATAGTATGTTATCTGTACCTCAGAGACAGCAACAGTGTGCAGCGCGAAGCCACAGTAAACTCTTGTTCAGCGAGGACTCTTACATTTTCTAAAGGCAGCCAAGTTAATGCAGCTACAGCAAGTATCATGTGTTCTAAGCTGCTGTTTCCAAGTGAAAATCAAAAATGAGCAGCTTAGTATGGTGAAATCCGACTTTGAAAAATGAAGCTATGACAGTGGGCTTGCTCATTAGTGCCAGCAGTAATGTGCATGTCCAGAGTTGTGGCTTCGTTTTTCAAAGCCAGATTTCATCGTATTAAACTGCTTGTTTTTGATTCACAGTCTTTTAAAAAAAAGTCACATTTACAAAAGTCCTAGTGGCGTAATAGTAATAACATGCAGTTTTGTAGCGTACACTCACAATAACAGGCATCTGTGGGTGATTAAACCCCTCAGCCTTCAGCCTCGGCATTTGATCCCCTACAGAAGCCGATTATTGCTTCTTATACTCCCCCAAACTGAATGTTATCACTTAAATAAGGTGTGCCAGCTAGGTTCACTTACCAACTGTTACAACATGAAAACAGATAATTACATTACATTAGAATGAATATTAATGACTAGACCACACACAATAGCTTATGTAAAAGTCCTGTAGGTTTCAGTCTCAGTCCATTGTCCCACATTTCATTATAGAAAAAAGTCAAAAAATTAAAAAATCCTCCAAGACTGACAACTGGCTGGAATTCTAGAATGTTCAGCAAAGATGATTTTATAAGAGATTTACATAGGGTTGATTGGAAACCAATTTATACCCTAATGCATATTAATGAGGCAGCTGATTGTTTTACTAACCTTTATGTCAGGGTTACTAGCATGCATGTTCCAATCTTGACAAAAATTGTTAGAGCTAATAATTTTCCTCGGTTATCTAAATATCTGAGAAGTGGATGAGGCAATGAGATAAGGCATGGGATAACATAAAAACTCAGGAAATGCAGGACCTGTAGAAATACAGAGACTTGCCCAACATATGTAGAAGAATGATTAGATAAGGAAAATCTGAGTGCAAAAGTAAATAGCTAGTAAATAGCTAACAAACATAAATCTATCAGTGGTGTTTTGGAGCTCATTTAAAGGTCTGTGGAAACTGGATTAAGATAAAAGTGTTACTTCTTTATTGAAAAAAATGGTCATTTAACAACATCTCATAAAGAGGTTAACACTTTAATAATTATTTCATTAACTTATTAGTGTATAAATCCTTAAAAAAACTAATAAGCAAAAAACCAAAAATAAAACTTTAACCAAAGACAACCTAAAAAGCAATACAAATCAATAATTTTACATCTTTACGGTGTCTGCAAATCATGTTTTTAAGTTACTAAATGGGCTTGATGGAACAAAAGTCAAGGTTGAGATCAACTTCATTCTTGACATTTGACATTTCTGGTTGCCGTTATTGTGAAACCGCTAACATACATATACAAGTAAGTCTAATTGGCTGGATTGGTCATTTCTGTTATAGAAATGACTGATCCAGCTGTCAGCGGATGCAGTGTGGCATACAATGTTTTAAACATAAAACATACTCCTGCCCCGCTGCTCATGCCACACTGCTCATAAGCCAAAAGTAAGTAAAACAAACTGTAAGAACAAAAGCTGTTGTTGCAATTAGACTTACAATCACAGTAACAACCTCGAAGCTAGTCATTTCCTTGGATTAACAACTAACTGGATGGAGGTGGCCCTCAGCTGTGCCTCTGGCCACCCATCCCCTAACTGGTTATTAATCCTTTGGAAATGACCAGCTTCTTGGTACATATTGTAGAGCTGATATTTATAACATAATGTTTGCTTTAAAATATTCCTGTAGGGTTTGCATCTTAGGGAATTAATTATGAACTTCATATATTGATCCAAGCACCATGAACTTTTGCATGTATTTATACAGCTATTTTTGCTTTGACATTTATATTTATAATAATATTTGATTTTGCTTATTTATTGAATTTTTCCTGTTCTAGAGGTGGTATTGGAGAGGTTCTATGCACACTGCACTTTATTTTGTGCTTGTTGAACTTTGCACCATTGCACTATAGGTTTAATGTATGCTTTTTAAATAGGTGCAGTACCCGATACCACCTCATGCCTTGAGAAAGCTCTGATACCATGCAAAAATGTTTGGCAATGGGGAGGGGTACCTGCACCAAGCTACTGGCTTCCATGGAATGAATGACTAAACATTTACCTTTTTATTCTGCTATATCTTGGCATGAATCTTTTGGTACGCAGTTACGGTGAAGCTGAACTCCCTGTCAGCACAAAAGTCAGTATAGAGCAGTTGCTTTTCTGGACCTTCTAAAAGTATTTGACTTAATTCACTATCACATGAAGTTGTTTTTTTCCATACGTCTTTTTTTCTCCCAGTGGTAAGCGGGCAGGCTCTCAGCCCTGTCTCCAATCCCCAAGGCCGATGCTCACCTCTCCCAACCCACTGGGGCTGAGTCTCTCAGAGATTTCTCCCATGGCAGGGCCAGGAATGGGAGGGGTGTCCTCCCCCCAAGGTGTGCAAATCCAGATGGCCCCAGCAGTCAGGCAGTGGTGTGAGCCATGCGGCAGTGGAAAGGGCTTCATTAAGCCAGTCTGTCCCATTTTCCATATTCTCCCATTCCCCTGCCATAATAATACATTAGAACATGAACGTAGAGGCACACATTCACTGCAGAGCAGTCGCCCCACCCTTTGAGCCACTCACTAATCTGCACTACCACCAGACCTCCACCTGTCAGCAGTCAGAGGCTGAGATGGCTGACCTTCCCTTCCCAAGAGATGAGATCAGTCCTTGGAATGCTCATTCTTCTTACAGCCCAGCTGATTCCCGGCAACCCATGCTCGTTCTTGAACATGGGTCACCAGCGTGGCAGAAGGTACAGTAAGGTGTTCAGTGCCTCAGTCCTTCACTCTAATGGGCCAGCTCATCACATACAGTTTTTACCGACTATCCCAACAGTCTCCAGTGCAAGGAATGCTCAGACATATTGTATGTGCTTGACAGCAATTTACTGTTCTGGCACAAACATGACAGAAGAAGAGCAACTATTACAAAAAAAAACAAAAAACTTTATAATTTTACACAACTGGTTGATCACCATAATCCCCAGTTAAACAGAACTATAACAAATAAAATTATATTAGAACTCAACAAACTTTAGAAAAAATCTATTCCACAATAATAAAGAAAAGTGGTACAGGTTAAAAATGGAGCAAAAATCATATTTTAAATATTTAGGCGTTTACTTAAACAGTTAACTTTTAAATCCCATATAACCTGCATTTCTAAAAATGTTAAATATAAACTAGAATGTTTGTATTGGCACAAAGAGAGTTTGACAGAAGATGTAAAAATTACACTAGCAAAACAAGTGTAACTGCCCATGCTTAAGTATGGAAATCACTTTTTATGTTTGCTTGCACACATGCGCAAGAAACATATCATCACAGCTCAGGAGAGAAGCAGGGTTTTGGAGGTGCGGCACTGTGGGGTCCAATGCTCTCAGTGCCTTTTGAGGCTTGGACCACTTTCTCCAATGTGGTGGCACGCTGCTGCTGACACTAGTTCAGCCAGCGTTCCACCACCTTGAAACATTTTCACTGCTGCAAACAGGGGCCACCTCGTCATTGCAGTGTCAGCCATTCCACTGCAATGAAGGAGAGACCCATCATTGCAGGATGGTGCCTTGTCATCTGCATGCCCCCGACCCAGTTCATTGCCAATGGGGAAGCCCACTCCCCGTCTGTATACTGTAACCCCCTTCCCCATTTGTTGTGTGCTGAGGGGGTGCCCAATCCCCCTCAGCATCATGCATCCCCCAACAGTCTTTCTTTGCCGATGGGGTCCAATCCCATCGGCTTCAGTCCCCCTTCCCAGTTCAATTTGCCCGATGGGGCCCACTACTCATCGGCAATACCCCAATTGGTTTTGTGCTGTGGGGTGCCCAATCCTCGGCTCTCCCCCCCTCTTGGTATGTGCCGACAGGGTGCACAATCCCCGTCAGCTACAGCCCCCAAAACACTCAGGTGGCATGCTGGAGCCCACCCCAGTGTGCTACATGTCCCTGAAAAAAAAAAAGTCCCACAATGTTTTTCGTTTTTTTTAAACCTGTAAAACAGAAAACAGTCCCTCTTTGAGTTCAGTGACCCCTCCCCCAACCCATGCCCACCCTCTGCGCACCCTGCTTCCCTACACTCCCCTCACCCCATACTTACCTCCGGAGCCCAGCGGATGATCTTCGGTGGACCAGGAACACGTCTGCACTCTTCAAAGTTGATCGCGAACTGAAGAAATGCTGGTAAGCTGTATAATGGCATTAGTAGTTTTTTTTTTTCAACTTTGGTGCATATCTCAGACATTTTTGGGAATTTTGGCACCAGCTTTTCAACATGGGGTTATTGGGATCCCTCCTCATGAATTCAGCCACTGTCATGGCATTATTCAGTCCTGAAAGGTGATTTTGTGGTCACTGCGCAGAATCACCTTTTGGGACTGATAACAAAATAACAGTGCCAGTGTACATTAGATGGGTTCTCAAAAAGCCTATGTTGCAAATTTGGTGGAAAAAATTAAAAAATGACTGTTTTATGAGCGTGCATTGCACAGTTTCCACAAATGTTCGTATCTTCTCGAATTTTTAATATTTTCACTCCAGATTTTCAACACTGGAATTTTTCCACACCTCCTTATGAACAGTATAGCTGTCATTTTCCACATCCTGACCAAAATGTGTTTTCACAATTCCGGCGCAGAATAGCGCGGTCACTGTGGGAAGTCAGTGTTTGGGACACATTAATAAAATCACAGTGACACTGTTCATGAGCAGAGATCCTAAAATGCCTATGTTGAAAATCTGGTGATGAAAGTCCATAAAATGACTGTGTTACGAGCATGCATTGCTCAGTTTCCACGCATGCTCATAACTTTGTGAATTTGTAATATTTTCACTCCAGATTTTCAACATTGGCATTTTCCACACCTCCTTATGAACAGTACAGTTGTCATTTTTTCACATGCTGGCCGAAATGTGTTTTTGCACTTCCGGGGCAGAATAGTGTGGTCGCTGTGGGAAATCAGTGTTCAGGACACTTTAAGAAAATCATAATGACACTGTTCATGAGCAGAGGACCTAAAATGTGTATGTTGAAAATTTGGTGACAAAAGTCTATAAAATGACTGTGCTACAAGCATGTGTTGTGCAGTTCCCATGTTTGCTGGGAAGTGTACACATTTGTAATATTTTCACTCCAGATTTTCAATATTGGCATTTTGCCGATTCCATTTGTATACATCAGCAAACAAATGTTCCCTCTCTAAAAGAAAAGCAAACTGCTACAATTCAGCAGGAGGTTCTCTGCAAACCAAAAACTGTGGAATGGGCTTTTTTCAGATACTATGCAAAAGTTTGAATGCTCCATGTTTTGATCTTGGCATTTTACATTTTGAATGGATGTTCATTCACAAATCTGGACTGTCATGTACGGTATGGGCTGCACGCCCATTGGCTCTTGCTCTGCACCAATGGGCGTGCAGCCCTAAACTGATCAGTCGGCGGCAAGTGGCGGCAGCAGGCGGTGGGATGCTGCCGCCCGCTAGCTGCCGGGGAGCGTGGTGGAGCTTCGCGGGTGGGTGTGGGGGGACGCCAGCCACCAGGGCTATGTTCAGGGGTTATTAAGCGTACTGCCCGCGATCGGGCATTTCGGTCCACTGGACCACCAGGGATGACTGCGGGAGGAGGGGGTTATTAAACTTACTGCCCGCGATCGGGCATTTCGTCCACTGGACCACCAGGGATGACTGCGGAGGAGGGGGTTTATTAAACTTACTGCTGATCGGGCATTTTGGTCCACTGGACCACCAGGGATACGTTGAGGGGAGCCACATTGCTGCCCTGACGTCGGCTGGTGGGGGTACACTATGCCCGCGATTGGGCCAGTGGGGAGTGGTGGTGGGGATTTACAGTCGGCTGCCCGCGATCGGGCTGCAGGGGGGCACAGGGAGTGGGTTGGGGGCCAGCCACAGGTGGCAGCTGCTGTGTTGCGCCCTGCAATGCAGCAGCTCACCTGTGGGTGACCCTCAACTTAAGCCTTTTTTTGGCTCAAAGTTGTGCAGGCGCAGGTTGGGGGTTGCACCTGCACAACTCTGTACAGCCCGGCTGAATATCAGGCTGTGCAGTTTATGCATGGTACCTCCCCTACCAGTTCAGCATGCATTCATTTGCATTGCGCTGTTGCTCAGCCTGTTTTCAGTGGCGCAACTGCCTCCTGCTGAATATCGCAGAATGGAGCAAGTTCGGACTTGCGCAGGCACAACCCTATTGTGCATGGCGCAACCCTTTTGAATATCTGGCCTATACTGTATACCACTCAGTCCACCATGATCATATCATACTATCCTGTCAAAGGTAAACCAGAATGTGAGCAGATGTCATCACCAATGCCAGGAAGTGATAACACAGCATCACTCACTACACACTGTTGACTTCTACTCTGAAATACTGTGCCACAGTATTACTTTGATATGCCCCATTCTACAGTTTTGGAAACTTTGTGTGCAATCATGTGAGGTGTGTGTGTGTGTGTGTGTGTGTGTGTGTGTGTGTGTGTTACTTACATCTTTAATAGGATTTATACAATAGGCCCTGGAAAATCCTTCTTCCTGAATGGTCAAAATATGGCCCTACAAGGTACAATAATATAGTATAGCCCTTCGGGACACAGAAGTCAAAACTGTAGTAAAATGTTTCAGCAAAATTATAACCATTTTATAAGTAGATAACACACTCCAGAGGTTTCGGATTAAGCCACCGTACTATATGTTACTCCCCCAACAAATCCACTGGGAGATATATTAAAACAGCATAACTTAGTCTCTCTTGTATAATATTTCTTGATGCTGCTAGGATCCAAGGTTCAGTATGGTGGCTATTGAATATTATTGGTAACACACAGTATTATAGTGGTGGTGGTGGTAATAACATAGTCCATTACGTACACCTTCAAGCTCTGTAAAATGCATAACCTCAGTGCATAGCAAATAGATATTCCTTGCACAGGATTATACTTGCATTCGTTATTCTATTGAATGGGCTTCAGTGAAAATACCCCACTGGCATCAGTTGGTACATGGCACACGTATTCATTTGACAAGTCCATTCTTTTAACAAATCTGTGGCCATCGTATTTTTCAGTACCATTCCATGGGAAGTGTCTTTATTCCTTGAGTATGTCTGTTCCTCTACCAGATATTCCTTTCCTAGAGTTTCATGATACTCACTCATCGGGTAGTGTATGACACTGTGCTCAGTAAAATTATACTTGAAATAAGTCTATTATTTCATCGGGTTCTTGCTGAAGTGGTATCACTGAAACACAGCTAACAAGTTTAACTTGTTATTGAGTACTTTATATACATAAAATATATATACATTTGTAATTGCTGCAGGGACAGAATGAAGCACTTTTGAAATAGGGCCATAGAAATATTATTTATATTTTCAGAAAAAAGCCTTAAAACAGTGAAAATCTTTCTACAACTATTACTTCTTTAATTTTTTTTTTAAAAGAAAGCGCATACTGAGCTGGTATCCTACTTGTTTCCAGAAATGTCCTGTTGTGGGGGGGATAAAGAGCAATATAAGCACATACATACACTATGATGACATTGGGTACAGTGCAGTGTAACACAGTATAGTATAAATTAACGGTACCTGCTGTAATTTAGGAAACCATTGGATCAGTAGAAACAAGGACTAGAATAACACTTAAACTAAAACAAATCCTGGTTCAAAATACACATGGATGAAAAACTGATACTCAGTACCAAAATAAGATGATTATTAGAAAGCAAACAAAGCAGCAGATAAAAAATAGCAGCCATTCAATCAAACAGCCCCCCCCCAAAAAACCACTTCCACTAACAATATTCACAGATGATTATTGTTTAATCAAAGCAGTGCTGAAATGGAAGTCACAGTGAAAGCATTCAAGCAGGTTGGAGACCAAACATCTTCCTTTAGGCTCCATGCCCTTGATTTATAGGGAGGCAGCAGGCAGCAACATTAGCTCAATATGCAAAGTTTACTTTTTTATTTATTATTTATTTGAAATTTGTTGACTAAGTAGGACCCAATAGCATCAGATGCCCATTGTCAAGGGTGACCTGGAGATGTAAACAAAAGCAACAGTACAGGATAAATGCACAATACATCAGAGTAAACAATAATCAAGAAGCATTACATTTACACATTGACAATACAGTACATTATTGTACATAGTAATCAGGTAGCATTACACATGCACATTGACAATACAGTAAGTGTGCAGTGCTGTGTTGAAGTTGCTGCGACTGTCTGGCACCATGGTTAGTGGAGAAAGCAGAGGCAGGCGAAATTCTGGTGAAATTGCAAATTTCGCAATGCGAAATATTTCACAGATTCGCACATTCTGCAAAATGTTCACAGGTGCAAAATGTGGAATTTCACCCTTGAGTGGCGAAATTGTGCCATTCGCAGGTGAAATTTCGCATTTCACCAGCGGAATTCTACATCTCGCTGGCGAAGTTTTCATTTTGTACACATGAAATATTTCACAAAATGTGCAAGTTTCACAAAATATTTCATGTAACACAATTTGCAGATTTTGCACATCTCTAATTGTGTAGGGATTTTTTGCAGAACTTGTTAATATGCTGTCCTTGTTCTTAGTGTCCATTTTGTTTCCTTTTATTTATTGAATCTTGGATTACAAAATACCCTTGAGCTAAGAGGTCTTTTACAAAGGTTCCGTGTCATGTTGGAAAATTACAAACATATAAGAAAATAATGAATGCACCAAATGAAATGACAAAATCAGTACAATGAGTATTAGTTAAAGGAAATGGAACTTGGTTATATAACCATTCACCTAAAGTGAGCAAGGTCTGACACTCACAGGTTCTATGTTAAATCACAGTATTATTATAGGATTAGCAAGACAGAGGGAAACAGCCCAATGGGCCTTGTCAGATGCAATACAACAGGGAGTTAGGGAGTTTGGGAGAGAAGGGGGGTGAGAAGGGGTGTGGCCTTGTTAAAGGCAAAGCCACAGTGAAAGGAAGGTATCGTGGAGGGTTACAGAGAGGGGGCAGGGGAGGGCTGAGAGGGGTAAGAAGGTAGGATAAAATTAGTGAGTAGGGGGAGGATAAAGGGGGTGAGAAGTGGTGGGTAAGTTGGGGGTATTAGTAGAAAGAGAAGTGGGGCAGGCAGGCTAGCTGCTAAGGGCTATTTTATCTCTTCAACCCCCCCACGTGACCCAGGAACATTTTCTCTATGTCAAAAAATGTAATAGTACGTTTCACAAGGGGGTTATTTTCCACATGCACACTAGTTGCATATTTTAGGTTCCCTGCCTCTTGTGGCCGTATTCGTTCACTTACACAGATTTTGAACTTACGAATAGTTCTACCCAGGCAAAAAGATTTGCATGAGCAGTTAAGGATATAAACTATTTGTATCACAACAAATAACTTCCCTGGCTTTAATTTTACCACCCTTTGGATGATCTGTATCCACGCCTGTCTGAAAGTAACTGCAAAAAACTGCATTTTGCATAACTCCTATTTCCTGCACTTAATAGTTTTAACCACAATATAGGATGAGGGCTCTGGAGACTACATATCTATATGGTATTGTGAGCACCACGTCTTTTATATTTGTTGATCATCTAAACACTACAGTAGGACTGCATTCTGCCAAATCCCTCAGGTGCACATCACGCTAACACTGGCCAGTATGTGTTCAGGATATCCCTCACTAGACCTAACCCCTAAGCTGACAGCATTGCAAGTCAAAAAATGTTAATTCTTGTCAGTTGCCATTTACTTTTTTGAGTTCTTGAAAGCATGAGTGTGTAACAGCAAGAAAGTCAGTGACATGTTTACAAGGTTTCGCAATGAATAGATGATTTCAATTTCAATGTAAATGTTGTTTCAGTATTCAAATTAGAGCAGTTCTATGGCAAATACATTCTATGGCATAATTTAATGCTGTGCAAAACAATGAAAAACTGCATAAGGCAAGTGCAGAATAGTTAGGCAGCATATAACAACAATGATTAATTAAATGTTTAGACATTATCAAGGTTAAGTGCACCCAAGAAAGGATAGTGCCGTGGTTTCATATGGGCAATTTAAAAGTGTAAATCAGTGTTTCCTTTAGGTTAATTTTTATTAATGTACCCCCACCACCCCAAACCAAGAAATTTCTTGGCATGACCTTCATTGTATCAGAGAGAGAGAGAGAATAAGAGAGAGAAAGCAATAAGAAAGAAAGTGAGTGAATCAAAGAGAAAGAGAGAGAGAGAGAGAGAGAGAGTGTGCATGTGAGTGAGAGAAAGAAAGGTAATTTGAGACAGTGAAAAAGAGAATGGTAGAGAGTAAGAGGACCAAGGAGTTCCTTTAGGTTAAAGGCTATCATAGACTCCATTTTTTTATTTTATTTATTTATTTATTTTTGGCTGAGAAAGGAGGACTAGGCAATTCTGTTTATTTTTAGCCTCATCCTGGGGGGAGGGGGTACTGGTGGTAACCAACTATAATTGAACCAGATAAAGCTGATGGTTGCATTTTTTGTTAATGTGGGACATTTGGACAGGACACCAGTGGGAATTCCCCCATTGTTTTTAAGAAGTGTCATAGGATGTTTAACATACCTGAACAACCACCAGAACAAGTAGACAGGACCTTGGTTTGATATCTTATCTGAAAGACAGCACCTCAGGAGTATAGCACCCTCATGCTAAACCACAGTGTCAGTATTATGTTTTAACCCAAGTTCCTGGTGTGGGGCAGGAGCCCATAGTCTTCTGATCTTCTAGCCTCAGAGGCAAGTATGCAACCTGCTGAGCCACTGACACAGCTGCATCACATGTATGCAGCGAGTCTTGTGAGGATGAATTCAATACATTAATTAAAAAATTATCTCTGCTGCTCTATAAACAGGTTCCTAGAGTACTGCGGCACTTTGTTCTGGTTCCTGTGACAGTAATCTTCGGCTTTTGGCAGCATGTTCTGATTTCTGAGACATGAATTATTCAATTGTGTGGCATAATGCAGTCCTGACATTGGCTTACACATAAAATGATGTCACAAATTACATGTTGAAGAGGGTCTTCAGGATAAACAAGATGAGGAAAGAAGATGGGCACTAGGAAAAATGGTATATCTGAATGTAAGTTCACCAAAAAAACACTCAGTTCTACGGCACTACTGTGTATACTGCAGCATGAAGCAAATCCAGTGCAGAGTCGAAAAATTGCAGGATCCTTGTCTATAACTTTAACTATATAATAGATGTACATTTGTGGTGGTAATATATATATATATATATATATATATTATGGTACACGGTAGTGCTACCATAGTTAGAGTTGAGGAGCCATTTCTATGTTAAACCCCAACATTTTGCACCTTAATAACTTTTCAACCATTTGACAGATTTGGCTAAAATTTGGACTACATGATCAAGAACCATAGGCCTTGGGATTTGCCAAGTTTTGTAGCAGTTGGATACACAGCTGTGGAGTTATTAAGCGTGATCTGCGCATGCATTTACGCTTTTTCTGGAATTCTATGGTCGTGCGTACAGGTCGCACGGTTTGCATGACTGGCCCAAAATCTTCAGGGAACATGCGGCCAGGGTCCCCAATGTGCCTTTCGAAGATTTGGTGAAAAAATATTAAACGGTTCAAAAGTTATTCAAAAAACAATTTCCCATTATAAGTCAATGGGAAAAGTTAACAAAAAGTTCGACAGTGTCGCAAATGCATTTTTACTTTCACAAATGGCCCTGTTACTTTCGCAAATCCACCATTTTGTTTTCAGTTGGTGATCAGAAAAATGGTTGGCATTTAACTTTGGGACCCTCTAGCAACCTAATTCTTTTTGTATTCACCTAGTCGGACCCTGAGGATGCTAGCCCTATCTTTATTTTGGGGTAAAACACCCCAGAAATACGTTTTTCAAATTTCTGGAAAAAGTACTTTCGCAAATTACTTTTGTGCTCACGAAAGTGTCGAACTTTTTTGTGAAAGCTTTCGCAAATTGCGACAGTAGTTTTCTAGTCTGTGGGAAAGTGACAGCAATTCTTTGGCACTGCACTGCAAAAGAACGGTTGGGAGTTTTGGGCTGCAATTTGGAGGGAACGCAGCCGACATTTCACAGATGTGTCCTTCAGTGTTTTGGTGAAAAAATATTACATGGCGGCAAAGTTACGGCACTCCAAAGTTGACGGCTTTTCCCTTAGGATAACATTACAGCACCCGATGCATTACAGGAATCGTTTGGCACCCTGCTGCAAGATAACGGTTTGGTCTTTTTTCCTGAAATTTGGAGGAAAGACAGCCAACAGCCCACAGATGTGCCTTTCAGTGGTTTGGTGAACAAATATTACAGGGAGGTAAAGTTATGGCACTCCAAACTTCTCTTTTTTCCCCATAGGATAACATTACGGCGTTCACCGTGCCTTTCAGGGCCCGTATCTCAGAAACGGTGCGAGATACGGACTTTTCGTTGGAAAAATGCTTAGCCCCCTCATAGGGGCTAAGCTCAAAATTAGCCAGGACAGTTGTAAATCATATGACTTTTAAATTTTTTTTCTACGTCGTAGAGATATAACCTATTTAGTATTCCAAGTCCTCATTTTCTGCTCTGATACCCATTATTATGCATACATTCTTTGTACTCACTGTCTTTCTCTATGCAGGTTTTGGGGAAAACCAGCCTGTGCGCTTACATTACTGTTGCCCTTTCCACTTGCGGTTCTGTACCTGTTCCACTTATCGCTGACGCGCCTGCCCACCATGTGCTGCTATCCTCTATGCTTTCATTTGCGCTGCATTTCTGTTATTTTTGCCATTTGTGTCTACAGTACTGTTTCTCTTTCTGTTTCACTTTGCGTCACCATGCCCATTGACATTTCCGTTTGCAGGCACCATGTTACTATGTGACAACACATCACGTGGCAGACCGTTCCCGTCTACGCCACCGTGTGCGTTACCCTTTCTGTTCTCATTCGCACTTGCATTACCATGTGCACCACTGTTAGCACTTCTGTTTGCGTTGCTGTTCCTGTTACTATGCCACAAGACATTGGGCCCCATGCTCCCGCCGCTGCATTACATTCACTATTTCTTGTTATCATTCTCAAAAAGAAGGGAAATTAGAGGCCAAAAACTCCGTTTAATGCATTAGTTAGAGTTGTTCCACAGCGACAAAAGTAAAGAAATTCGCTGTTAGGGTTGAAAACCCTAACTCCGAATTCACCCCCCCCCCAGCACCACACACACAGACACACACATACACATATGCAAGTATGGGGGAGGACCAAGTCAGCACAACCAATGACAGACATCCAGCAGCAGGTGACAGAAATAACAAACAATTGTCTAAATGTACTACGAGACATCCCCACCCACCTGACCAGGTACTGCATGCTCAGTGGAGATCAACAGCAAAACTGAGGCCATGTACACCAAACTACACATCCCTGATTGCAGCTGCACACACGTACCACACTTAGTAGTTGCATGGCCTTACCTAACGATGCCCTCACACCACACCACAACTGGTACTGTGCCGTTAGTCAATATAAATGCTAAAGGTGCATGATCACAGTTGTAGAAAGGTTTTAACACTAGTGAGTATACATTAATTAAGAGAAGTACATAAATTAGCTACAAGACACTAGCATGCTCAAGATAAAAGTAATGTTACATTTAGTATGTGATTTTCATAGTAGTACATTTACTGCAACTGTTTACTGAAGATAGAGAGGCTGATGTAAACGTATGGAAAAGCATTGCCTGTTCAAAGCTGTGAAATTCGTACTGCCAGTATCAGATGCAGTCTTACTGATGAAGCTGTACTGCTAATGTACATACATAGACCTTCAGTGTGTTTCAATACTAAAGATGCAGTAAGTACTCTTTGTAAGAAACAGTGTAATTGCATGGATCAGGCCAAGCAACTTCTAAATATCATAGGACTACTGAGCCAACAATGACGTACCTGTATCGGAGATGTCTATAGGATAGATTTTCCTGTAGGCACTTACTCAGTATGTTGTACCTGATAAAGACAATCTCATTGCATCTGTGATGACTAACTTATTCAAATAATGATACATTTACTATTGTTGCAATGAGTAATCTATGCTACTTATGGACACAGCGTAATTTTTTTAACAGTTGTCTCATACTCGGGCTGTATACGTAGTGTTTGGGTTTGCCACACTTCTGTCACTGATGCTATCAAAGTGATAACTATGTCAATTGTGGTACAACAGCAATCAAGTAGGTATAGTGTAGATATAAACAGAATGACTTTTAGTATTGATTTAACTCACAATGGGATAAGTGTACTAGGACGGCAAGGGTTATTCTCTATCACTGACTCTGTCAGTTATTATCACACTAAGGTTTCAATGACTGTAATGATCAAGTTACACTGTTCATCTTCATGAGTTCATATTCACAGCCATTCTCCAGTAAGTAGACAGAGTATGGTGTAACTGGGTGTGACACTGTGTTGCAAAACTCCTGCAGTGCCTAGCAGAGGAGAATATCTAGTCATAAAGACAATTAAGCAATAAGGCATGACCAACGGTTATGTTAAATGGTCTGTTAATCACCATGTAGGGGTTTAATGTTGAATGAGGCGTAGCCGAGTGCCACATGTTGCTAGATAGTGATAAACTGACCATTAACATAATACCTGGGAGTGGCTTAATGCTATCATAATAAAACTGTTTTTTTAAACAACATTAAAGCATGTTCATCATATAGTTAGGCTCTACATGTATGTTAATAAAAACTAAACATAAGGCTCTTACAATGTTTACAGTCAATTAGAAAGCTGTATTTCTACCCGGGTCACTGGAGGGCCGGCTGGGGAGAGAAGGATTGAGCGTCCTTTGGACAGCTCTCCTTCTCTGGGGGGAGGGCAGGGCAGCACTCATTGTACGAGCGGCACCTAGTGGAGGCTAGGTGGCCGCATCACGTCGACGCTCATCAGCACGTCAGGATGGGGCAGACTCAGGTCATCATTGCACGTCCCCATCCTCCTTAAAGGGGGGGGTTAAAATCCCGAACCTCGCCGTCTTAATGGCGCTCTGCCCCTGGGTGCCCTGATTGGCCTCCAGAGCCGATCCCCCGACTAGACACAGTTCCGCAGCCCGATATGGGGGTTCGGAGCCACGGCCCTGCTCTCTGGGGGGTAAGCCAGGGATGACCGAGGGGATGCGGTCATATCTGGAGGTGGGGGCAGCGGGGGTCCGTGACCAGAGCAGATAATTCTGACGGGAGTTGTAGGGGCAAAAAGAGATAATTAAAAAAAAAAAAAAAGAAAGCTGCATTTCTTAAACCCTTGTTATAATCAGAGATATTATACCTGTACAACTCCTTGGTTTTGCTCAACTCTATTGCTCAGGTGGCCCATCACATGTGGTGTCGTCTGGTGTGGGGCATCGGTAGGTAAGGCCATGCAACTACTAAGTGTGGTATGTTGTGTGCAGCTGCAATCAGGGATGTGTACGTTTGGTGTACATGGCCTCAGTTTTGCTGTTGATCTCCACTGAGCATGCAGTACCTGGTCAGGTGGGTGGGGATGTCTCGTAGTACATTTAGACAATTGTTTGTTATTTCTGTCACCTGCTGCTGGATGTCTGTCATTGGTTGTGTTGACTTGGTCCTCCCCATACTTGCATGTTTGTGTGTGTGTCGTGTGTGTGTGTGGTGCTGGGGTGAATTGAGTTAGGGTTTTCAACCGTAACAGCGAATTTCCTCACTTTTGTCGCTGTGGAACAACCCTAACTAATGCATTAAATGGAGTTTTTTGCCTCTAATATATATGTATTTATATACACACACACATATATATATATATATATATATATATAAATAAAAATAATCTTTCATAATAGGGTAAGGCCCATTATTCAAAAGACTTGTTTGCAGGGGTGCCCGAGGAGCACAGGAAGGTTAAATGATTTGCTCATGGTCACACAGTGTGCAAGTTAAGTTCATGGAAATCAAACCCAGGTCTGCTGGATGTACTAAGCTCACTCACAGCTCATTACTCTAACATCTAAAATATACTGCCAGCCCAGTAGTGTTTATAGCTTTAATTGCTGGACTCAGCAGGTTATGTATTTCATTCTTGTTCATGCACACCTAATGCTGCAACATCACTACATGATTCTAGTCTCAACACATCCAGAGGCAAGTTACTTGTCCAAACACCTGATCGTATTGCTTATAGATCTTTGAATTAACGCACTGGAATGAATGAAGTCAAAATGTTGTGAAATGGAGAACTGTGGCCTATGTGCATTTTCTGCATCATGAGTGACACGTGCGTGTGTGTATCGGGGGTTGGATATGTGTATATGTGTGAGTATGCAGGCAGTGAGTACTGATTTGGCTTCACTCAATGCCACAGGCTCTGTTGCTATTGTATGTGTAATACTTTTCTACACAACATAATCATACTTTAATCTTGTCTATATGCCTTGCTTATATCGGATAAGCCCTGATGCATGGTCACATTCTTTTTTCATCAAAGTTAACATCACCATCCTTATTTTGATATTGATCATCTGCACAGTAAAGTGCACCTAACCTGGGCATATGACAGGAACACACACACAAAAATAAATAAAGACTTTACATGGAGATTAAGGGGATACATGATGGCCCGGCATGTGATAACGTTTGTATCCTGAGTGGACAGTGACCTCAGCTCATGACTGGCAGAGCATAGCAGAACCATGAGAGGGAGGTTTCCGAGGTCACTGCCCATGAGTTGTGATACATAGGTATCACACAATGGGACATTGCTTGTCTGTTTTATACAATAGGGCTCCATTCTTTGTTAATTTTCTTTTTTTTTTTAGTTTAGTGGTGTGAGGAGTGGGCAAGTGACATGCACACTGTGTTGATAACCGACGATGATGTGTATACTGTGGTTGATATCTTCACAGTATACATGTCATGATCTTTTCCTCGGTTTGGGCAAAGGCCCAAACTGAGGAAAAGATAGCCAACTCGGTTAAGAAGGGGGATAAAACCTTTTACAGGTACATCAGGGAGTGAAAGAAGACCAAGGGAGGGATAGTGAGGCTTAATAAAGGAAAGGGGGTGGGCAGAGGGTGACAGTGAAAAGGCAGAGATACTAAACAAATATTTTTGCTCAGCATTCACAAGTGAAGAAGGGGAGGTACCCAAACCAAACAACAGAAACACTCTGGATAGGGGGGTTGATACCAGCCCATTCACAGAAGAAAGAGTTCTGAAAGAACTCTTAAAACTGAAGGTGGACAAAGCAATGAGGCCTGATGGAATTCATCCCAGAATTCTAAAAGAACTAAGGGTAGAACTAGTGACACCACTGATTACCCTCTTTAACAAATCATGGGAGGATGGAGTGGTACCTGAGGACTGGAGGAGGGCTGATGTGATTCCACTTGACAAAAGTGGACGCAGGGCAGAGACAGGAAACTACAGACACGTTAGTTTGACCTCAGTGACAGGGAAAATGATGGGATCACTTCTGAAAGAGAGAACTGTTGAGTACCTAAAGGCCAGAGGGGCACAGGGCATAAGACAGCATGGATTTACAGTGGGAAGGTCATGTCTGACAAATTTAATAGATTTCTTTGACTGGGTGACCAATGTAGTAGATCAGGGAGGGGCTGTGGACATGGCCTACCTAGACTTTAGCAAGGCATTTGACACAGTCCAAACACAAAAGATTAATGTACAAGTTAGCCAGCCTGGGAGTGGGTCCCAAGATGGTAACCTGGATAAAAAATTGGGTGCAGAACAGGACACAGAGGGTAATAGTAAATGGAGTCCACTCTGAAGAAATAGGGGTTACTAGTTTGGTACCGCAGGGTTCAGTTCTAGGACCGGTCCTCTTCAATGTCTTTATAAGTGACAATGCAGAGGGACTGGAAGGAAAAGTATGTCCTTTGCAGATGACACAAAGATCTGCAATAGGGTTGATACGCAACGTGGGGTTGAAAGGATGAAAAGGGGCTTGGCAAGGTTGGAGGAATGGTCAAATGTATGGCAGCTTAGATTCAATGCTAAGAAGTGCAAAGTAATGCACCTGGGAAACAAAAACCCAAGGGAAGAGTACACTACAGGGGGTGAGATACTAACAACAACAAAAATGGAAACGGACTTGGGGGTAGTCATATCAGATGCCCTGAAGGTGGGCAATCAATGTGAGAAGGCAGTAAGGAGGGCTGGGGGGGGGGGGATACTGGAATGCATAGAAAGAGGCATCACCAGTAGAAAACAGGAAGTTGTTATCCCTCTGTACAGACAGCTGGTGAGACCCCATCTGGAGTACTGCATGCAGTTCTGGAGACCCAGTCTCTGCAAGGACATAGACAGGATGGAGGCAGCTCAGAGGAGGGCAACTAAAAAGGTGCAGGGTCTGCAACAGAAGACATATGAAGAGAGACATAAGGAGCTTAAAATGTATGCCCCCGAGGAAAGGAGGGATGGGGGACATGATAGAAACTTTCAAGTACCTCAAGGGAATCAACAAAGTCCAAGAGGGTAACATCTTTCAGAAAAAGAAATGTGCAAGAACAAGGGGGCACAATTTGAAGATAGAAGGGGGGATGGCTCAGAGGTAATGTGAGGAAGTATTTTTTCATGGAGAGGGTTGTGGATGCATGGAACGGCCTTCCTGAGAAGGTTGTGGAGTCAAAAACAGTGGGGGAATTCAAGAATGCATGGGACAGACATAAGGCAATTCTAGGGGCTGGGGGTAGGAGGAAGTAGGCTGTTGGTTAACTAGGATTTGCAGCTTATCCATTAGGTAGGGAAATGGGCAGACTGGGTGGGCCAAGCAGTCCTTATCCGCCATCAAATTCCATGTTTCCATGTTTCTATGGTTATCACACTGTGGTTGTGATAGGGAATTTTATGTGATACCATATAACTTCATCCATATCATATAAAGTAAATTAGCAAATGATGGAAAGCAACTCTGTTTAATATAAAAAATATGAAATCTAGTGGTCAACCATCAAAATATAATCAGCATGCAGAGCTTTATCTCTATCTTTGATAATGGCTCAGTCATCATTCTATGCCAGTATACCACCCTTGGGAGCTCTTGTGGTAGACTGTGCCTGCGGACATATCCTATTTTTGCATATGTATAGCACATGCAGTCACATGTGGAATTCCATACGATGCCTTGGGTCACATATCCTTTTCATTACAGGAGATCAATATTAACAGTACTTGAATTCAAAAAGGATTCTGAGCAATGTATTTTATTTTTACACACAAGTAATTCAACTATACTGGACTGTGTGTGTGTGATGTGACTCTTGAAAAGGAATGCATGTTATATTTTTATTAATTAATTTTTTTACACAATACTGCGTTTTTCAGTCAGATTCTAAATAGCCTCATTCTATGTGTTACTGTGACAGGGCTTACCAGCACAGAAAGTGTTAAACCTGCTTTCACACCAACCTAACAGGCTGAGCTGTTGAAAGAAATAGGACTATGTGAGTGATCTTTAGTAAAAACAGCTGTATCTTCTATCCCCCCCCCAGCACTGTCTCCTTCCATTCATTCAGTCTCTACTGACTAATATATCAAACTTGATGCTAATGTTAGCAAAGCACATACGGTGTCTGCTAACGTACACATAACTATGCAGTAGAGCGAGTGTAGTTCAGCTCCACATTCCAGCTGATCAGAAGAAGATGTCATTCTCTTTCTCTTCAGACGTCCATATTTTAACCCATTTGGGAGGGAGGGGGCAGCCCTTTGGTAGTTGTGTAGTATCCTCCTGTCTACAGTGTCACCAGCCTTTTCCTATGCAACTACAAGGCCATTTTTGTTCTGTGTAGTCCAATAAAAAAAATAAATTGTGAAAGTAAAGCAATTTAAGGCTTGCATCACAGGTGAAGCCTTTTTGGGACGGGGAGGGACACACCTTTGGCAGTTGAGTAATAGCCCCAGCTTGTAGTCTTGCTATTGTTAGTCAGTTATTTCCTTAAGACATGCACTCATTATTGTCACCTATTTCCCCAAGGTGACTGAGGAATAGGGATGGGAGAACCTCAAAAGGTGCTGAGATTCTAAAAGGTTCAGATAAGCAAACAAAGGTTCAGATCCTTATCCGAATCTTATCCAAAACTTTTATACCCTTTATTGTTTTATGGTAACTGTATGTTAAAAAATCATTTTAAACTGCTTTTAATCAACATATCTGTAGAAAAAAACAATTAAACCACTGTTTAGTAGTAATAAGCAACTGTGTGCAGCCACAGTGGTCCGGCATAGTTTCCAATGATTCTGTTTATGCAGCCATTCCCCTCTGTGGGAAGCATAAACACACGCCTTCTTGGGCACTACTTTTCATTTTGCAAATGCGGAAGTGACGGCTGCTGTGTGCAACATGGCGGCACTGACTTAAACTGCACATGCGTGAGTATCATACATATGTACTTATGTCAGTGCTGCCATGTTACGCGCAGCTGACTCTGGGGTTAACTGGGCATGCACGAGTATCACGCATGTACAGTACTGTAATTACTGCAGTATTGACTGACTCCGGTGCGGCGAGAGCACCGCATATTCTTTTCAATGCTCTTGCCGCTCCTAAAAGCTCTCTGCAGTCGTATTGGCTCTGACCAGAGCATGCTTGATCTGCTGCCATGCAGATTATGGTTGCAAGTTCAGCAATAGACTAGCATAAAGGTAAGAAAGATGTGAAGAAAATATGCCCATTTTTTCTGAACAGAACTTACAATTTTTGATAATTTCATTACTGTAAATGGTGGTATTTTAACATAAACTTCTTGCGTTAAAACAAACAGTTAAGAAATGCTAGCCAGCATGTCCTGATATGGGTCTACTCTAAAACAGGTCTGCAGAGGAACCTGTCTGCAAGGTCACAGCTGTTCAAAAATTTTCTTTATGGAGAGTTGCAACTGCAATGAAATTACTTTTAAGTCACCTGCAGTGTGCCTTCTTAGTCTGCTAATCAGGGAATTTGCATGTGAGAAATGCAGCCTTGTAGTTATTGTTACCTACTGCACGTCAACAAGGAAGGCCATTGAGCCCTTGTTATTTACTGGATTAATGGATGCGGAGGCCATGAAACATTTTAGACATCCATGCGATAATATGTTTTAAATGTTGGAGGAGAGTAATCTTGTAAATACACGAGACAAATCCAGTCCAAAGCACTCTTAATATGGGCTTAAAATCTAAATGCACCAAACAAAGAATTAGCAAAATGCCAATTCAAGAACCACATGAAGATCACACTGCTATGTAAAGGCACAGATTAAATCTCAAACTGTACACATTGAAAGAGAGGAGGAATGGGGGGACATGATAGAGGTCTTCAAGTATGTAAAGGGGATAAATAAGGGCAGAGCCAAGGAAGTGTTCAGGCTCAAGAAGGGGGAAACTACTGGGGTCATGAGTGGAAAATGGAGGGGGGAAGTATGGGGGGAGCGCAGGAGACACTTCTTCACTGAGAGGGTGGTGGAACCATGGAATGCACTGTCCAGGAGTCTGGAGGAAGAGAACACAGTAGAGGGATTCAAGAAGGGTTGGGACAGGTACAGGGGGATACTGAAGCTGGGGAAGACCACCTGTGGGTCGGGGGGGCAGTGGAGTGAGCTCCCAGTAGTGGGCTGGCTTCCAAGCAGACACGATAGACCATGGAGCCTATTCTGCTGGCTTTTACTATAATTAGCAGCTATAATGTTCAAGCGTTTGGCTTTGTAATTTTGGAAGACAAGATCCCACTGGAGGTATATTATGCTGTGTGTGTGTGTGTGTGTGTGTGTGTGTGTGTGTGTGTGTGTGTAGTTGTCTTGCTTAGGGGAATACAAATCTTTGCCACAATCAATTAAAGCAGAATTTGGGTGTGTAGCTATAACTTTATCTCTATCCTATCTATCTATCTATCTATCTATCTATCTATCTATATATATATGTATATATATATATCTATCTATCCATATATATATATATATATATATATATATATATATATATATATATACACACACACACACACGCACATACCTATTTGCAAAAAACTGTGTTAATGCACTAGTTAGGGTAAATTAATGCCACAAATGTAGGGAAATGTGGTGTTAAGTATTCCTACCCTAACGCCTCCCACCCCCAAGTAGAGATGGCGAGTGGCCCCAATTCACTCACAAGTGATTCACAGAGTGAAGGCGACCATGAACGTTCAAGAACGCTGGGTTGAGTACTTCAAGATTATAATGGTAACGCGTCCATTGTAAACAATGACTTTGCATTATTCCGCCTTCCCAAACCACTATCAACAATCTAAGGTGAAGTACATTGAAACAATGTATCAGCCTACCGCCTTTGTTTTTAAGCTCTAAAGGCTAATTTTACAGTGATTCATGGGATTTCAGGTCACATGGGCTCTAGATTGCTCTGCACAGCCTCAGTTTGGGGTAGTGTGTGTAGGAAGCTGTAGGAGACAATCTGCTCTGAGAGCTCTCTGCGATTCAAATCTTCTAAAGCTGTTAAAAAAGCCTTTTTGAGTAATTTTTTTTGCTGAAACTTTAGTCCATCGATTATAGGAAACCCTCCTGTGCTCATATCATCGAGCATTTATTGTCTGTGTGTGGATTTTGAATGTTAATGTACAACATTCAGTTTGTGTACTGAGAGACAGTGGAAGTGTGCTTTGAGGGAGGGGCGTAAGTGTGGTGTAGGTAGATTAACTTGGAGAAAAAGACAGTCCTTTCTGTTTTGGTAATATTTTTCTTGTATAACTGTGTTAATGTACACACAGTAATATAATTCTTGCCATGTTTTTGCTGATTGTTGTGGTGCAGCAGTGCATAATTTTAGTTTGTTTAAAATATGTGATTATATTACTGAAGTTTTCAATTTGCTATGCATTACTTAGTGTGTGTGTGTGCTTATGTGTGTGACGCATGTCATCAAATCAGACACCTTTTATTGTGCCACATAATTTCAGCAAGGTGAACCTGCTATCCACTACAGCTGTGTAATTTTTGTACTTCTTTGTGGTATCTTTACTGGTACTAGTACTAGTGACTATTACTGCAGCAGTGCAGTACACTGCCCCCCTCCCCGCCCCAACCGGCAAAGGTATTCTTTTCCAGATTTGAATTTCTGATGGTGAGCACTGGTTAGGTGATGTGCCTTTGCATCTGCATCTCTTCAGTGTGCAGCGCAATCTTAATCTGTCTGTGCATTTGCATCTCTGTAGGGCCCAATCTCCATCTCTAACTTAAGTCACAGTTATTTCTTTGGCTTCCCTTCAGAGTACTGGACAGGTGTGGTGCATAATTCTGCATGAACATTGTACTCATTAATATGCGTTTTTAAGTCAGGACCATCATCACGAGTCACTCGTGATACAAATCATGTTCCCCGGGGGCCTCAGCACACCTCCACCTCACATAGGTGGCACTTGACCACACTGCTGTCCCCCGACACAGTCAAAAAACTGCCAAACAATGAAAGTGTGGGAAGGACCAGGCACAGGCAGGGGATGGGCAGATGAACCGGCAGCTGACTGGTCACAGTGCTGAACAGGGATGGGATCCACACCTGGGCCCATGGGAACAGGCACATCCTGCTCCAGAGGACCTGGTGCTGGACTTGGTGGTGGTGGTGGTGGTTCAACTGCCTCAGAGTTAGGACATGAGGTGGTGCTGGTCCTGCTTCCAGGGGGGGACACTCACAAGTTTCAAGTGGTCTAACAGGAATGGGTGCCCATGCCCTCCACACATGCATACGGTATGACACTTACCACTACCATGCTCTCCCAGAGCTGCCCTTGCCCCAGACATTCCCTCACCCTGGTCCATCTCTCCTACTGAGCTCCCTCAGTCCGAGCAATCACTACTCACACTGTCACAAAACACACACACACAGTCACACAGACAAACAACTAACTACTTATAAAGGTAAGAAAAATAAAATTTACAGAAAGAACAAATTAAGTAAAAAACAGTACAGAAAAGACAACAAAATGTAGCATTTAAAAAAGCTGCTGGGTCTAAATCAAAGTTTAAATATCCTCCTTGCTCTGATCTCAAAGTATCAGCAGTCACAAAACACACTACTCTCTCCATCTGCACAGGAGAAAGTCAAAGTCTCTGCTTGTATGACTCACTTCCTTCTTGCCTAGCTAAAGAGCATGCAACTTACAGTACTGTAAGCCAAGTGATGTGTGAGGGGGGGCTGCCAAATCTGAAACACTAAGTGGATCACTTAGAATCATAATGAGGTACACGAAGTCCATTAAAAGCAATGACTTCACCTTATTTCACATTGCCATTCTGCCTTAACGCGAAGTGGTAATGACAAGCAGGAGTGAGCACTTTGCATTGCCCACTCCATGTAGCGGAGTGGCAATGCGAAATGCCCACTTTGCGTTCACTTCACCGGTGGAATTTAAATTCACTGCATCTCTACCCCCAAGCAGCAAAAGGAAAAAAAAAATTTGGATTTGGGGTCTCTGGAGTCTTGATGAATCACTGGTGGGGTCTTCCTTGGGGGTTGTCAGTCCTAATGCTCACCTCATTCTATGAGCAATGTCACACATGATCTTTCTTCAAGCAGGTCTGACAGGGGTGAGCATTAGGGTTGACAACTCCCATGGAAGACTCCACCACAGATTTGCCAAGACTCCAGGGACCCAAAACCCTAATTCTTTTTTCTTTTACTGCTTGGGGGATGGGGGAGATGTTAGGGTTGGAAACTCTAACACCACATTTCCCTACTTTTGTGGCATTAAGTTACCCTAACTGGTGCATTAACACAGTTTTTTGCAAATAATTTCCTTGTTTTTTGAGATACAATAATCATATACTCATTTCCCTGTTGGAGCACAGGGCCTGCACTCCCATCTCTCCATAGATGTGTACATGTATGTTGCCATGAAAGCACAGGGCCCAAAGGGCCTTGCGCTTACATTTCAGACAAGACATCAAACAAATTGTCAGCATAGGCTTGTTAGTTCCCCATCTCATGAATGCTGTGCAGAGAATTTTCAAATCCTTACCAAAGCATCATTCTGCGCCACTGCAGTGTCATTCAGCACCACAGGGGCCAAAACACATTTTGGCCAGGAATTGAAAATGGCAGCTGTCATGTTCATGAGGTGATGTAAAAAAATTGCTATGTTTAAAATTTGGGGTGAAAATATTTAAAATTACTGAAGTTATGAGTGAGCATAATAAAATTTCAATGCATGCGTATAACTTTGTCATATTTATATATTTTGACCCCAAATTTTCAACATAGCCTTCTTATGACTCCATCTCATGAACAAGGTGGTAAAAACTTTTAAATCCTGCCCGAAATGTGATTTTGCCAAGTAACCATGAAACTATCTTTCAGGTTGGATTTCTGGAATTCCACTGACATTGTTCATGAGGTGAGATCCACAAAAGGCCATTTTGAAAATTGGTGGCAAAATAAGTAAAAATGCCCAGGTTATGAATCAAAGTTGAAAACCCCATTGACATACATTAAACCCCATTTACCTTAATTTCTCATACTGCTGTTACCAGTTCCAGCAGCAAGACATGTCTTCAATCAGAGAGTAGATCTTTGCCCTGTAACCTGTTCAGGTGAGTGAGGGTGTGTGGGTGTGTGTGGGGAGTGTTCAGTGGGAGGTCAGGCTGGGAGGGTCAGATCAGTTAGGGACCATTTTCTTTTTTTGTTTAAAAAAAAGACATTGAGGGACCGTTTTCTTTATTATAGTGAGGACAGCAAGCAGAGGACAAGGGTGGTGCCACTAGACACCATGGAAATATAGAATTCAATATGAGAATGAGACTGGAGGGTGGGGAGTGCCAATAGACACCAGGAAAATATCAGTTCATTGCAGTGACGGCACCAGAGGGTGCCACTAAACACCAGGGAAATATAATCTAAATACAGGAATGGAATCAGAGGGTGCTGGTGCCACTAGTTACCAGAGAAATGTAATTTAAATATGGGAGTGGAATCAGAGAGGGGACACCATTACACACCAGGGAAACAGCAGCTCACTGCTGTCATAGCACGAAGTCCAGCTGTAGAAGTCAAGAAAGTCCCACTGTTCTCATAGAGAGAACACAAGTCAATGGCTCCACTCTCTAAGCTGGGAACCTGGATGTTGGGATGTCCAGAAAATGTAGTTATGGCAGCTTCTTAAACAAACACAAGAATCTAGCTGAATGGGTCCCGTTCAGCTAGGTTCAGATGTTTGTTTGTAAATCATAATTTAATCGTACGTTTGTTTTTTTAAGTCAGAAACACTCAAAAGAAAATGGCAGCCATCTCAACTGTTCTTTTCCAACACAACAAGTAAATCATTCAAATAACCACTCAAGATACATTTTTTTTAACTTTTGTTTTTTTTTTTTCCTGTTGCGACAGGTTTTTTTTTTTTACCATTCACAAAAAAAGTTATCTTTAAAAACATTATAACTTTAAAATGGGACAATATTTCTTCTCCAAACCTTCCAAAGTCACATCCTTCACAGTGGCCCCTTCTACCCTAAAAATATTATGAAAAAAATTCCACGTGATCTAGGCTATAGGGGAGAGTAAAAAATTTGCAATGTTAAGTATAGGAAACCAAACATGTTTTTTTTCTGTTTTTTGCCACTCCATATCTTTAAAACCGTACAAGATGCTGTCACAAATCTTTCCAAGTCTTGAGATTCTGCTAGCCTGAGTGTGCGTGACAAATTCTGGGCTATTTCAACCAAGAATGCAAAAGTTATTAAGGTGTGAAAAATGAAATTTAACATTAAATAGGCTACTGAACCCTAATTATAGGGGTGTGACCGTGCCCTTATAATATCACACCCTTTACCTAAATTGTAGTCTGTACTGTATACAATTCAGGTGTGGGGAATCAGGGGACTGATACTCAAATCGGGGCAAAGCAGAGGGCAAAACTTTACACTGCCCCCTGCACTTGCCAAGGTGTCCAAAACTGCAATATTCAGTGGAATAGGACATTGGTGCTATTCCACTGAATATAGGGCCTGTGAGACCCTGTGCTATGCCACATGGTACCAGGCAGATATGGCCCCCCAAATAGGGTGGCGCAATTGCTTGCGCCCAGGCAAAAATCCCCATATTCAAAGGCAGCTATGCAAATGAGTCCATTGGGCATGTAAGGCACTAAGGGTCCATTTACATGCCCATTATGGGCCCATTTGCATAGGAAGTGAGGCTGTACTGCATGATACCATCCCCACATTGCCTGGTTCTTACAGCTATTTGTGGTGCTAGTGGCAGCCCCCCCCCCAACGGCAAGCACCATCCCTTTCACAAATGAAACACATAACCCTCTCTCCACATTCTCTGATCGCTGCCCCAGTCTTGATAAAATATATCCCTGGTAGTCTAGTGGTTCTTCCCCATTATCCAGTCGCCACCCCAGTCTTGATAAAATATATCCCTGGTAGTCTAGTGGTCCATCCCCCCTTCCTGTTCTCTGATTGCTGACCCGGGATTGATAACATATATTCCTGTTAGTCTAGTGGTCCCTCCCCCCTCCCTGTTGTCTGATCACCATCTGGTCTTGATAAAATATATCCCTGGCAGTCCATTGGTCCATCCCCACCTGTTCCCTAATAGCTGGCCTAGCATAAAATAAATAGGTTCCCTGGTGGCTAGCAGTCCTTCCCCCCACCTGATCATCCATCCCATATATCTAAACCATTTGCATTGGTGTCCAGTGGTCCCTCCCACCCGATCAGTATATACATATAACAATCACATTGGTGGCTAGTGTTACCCCCATACTGATTCCTTGTATGATGCAGTTCCATATTTCCCAGGTGGTCTAGTGGACCCCCCACCCTGGCAGGGATCAACCCACCACCCCACTCCCCCCAACTCGACCCCAAGCAGCCGTCACCAGCCCAGCACTCCTCTCTCCTCCATGGCTAGCCACCGACTGAGCTCATTGACAGGGATTGACAGCAGCTGTATACAGTACATGCTCATTGAGAGCTCAGTTGGCAGCCAGCCGTGAAGGTGAGTGGACAGCTGTGCTGGTTGCCAGCTGCTTGGGGTCAAGTTGGGGGGAGTGGGGTGGTGGATTGATCCTTGCCAGAGTGGGGGGTCTACTATGGGGAACTGCATCATTCAAGGGACCGGGATGGAGGTGGGCACTGGCCACCAATGCGAATGTTATATGTATATATATTGGATGGGTGATTGGGTGGAGGGCACCAGTGGACACCAATACAAATGGCTAAGATATATGGGACCAGTGATCAGGTGGGGAGTGGGACCGCTAGCACCAGGGCATCTATTTATTTTATCACCAGCAGGTGATCAGGGAATGGGGGGAGGGATCACTAGACCACCAGAGAAATATTTTCCCAAGACCAGGGTGGCAATCAGAGAACTGGGAGGAAGGAGGGACCACTAGACTACCAGGGAAATATTTTATCAAGACCAGGGCAGCAATCAGTAAATGGGGATGGGGAGGGACCACTAAACTGCCAGGGAAATATTTTACGAAGACCGGTGTGGTGATCAGAGAATGGGGAGGGACCACTAGGCCAACAGGGAAATATTTTACCAAGACCAGGGCAGCAACTGGAGAATGGGGAGGGAGGAGGGACCACTAGACTACCAGGGTTGTGCTTTATATTTTTGAACGGGATGGCAATCACTGGGGGGACCACTAGACCACAGGGGACCTCTGTGTTGGGGGATGGGACCTGCACATCCTCGCCAACTGCTAGGGTTGCGCAGGAGTAAATCAGGGTTTGAATTGGCGGTATGTGTGCAGGGCATGGGGAATGAGCGAAATGGCTTTGTGTGGCGCACATACTCTGAATATTGGACTGCATCAATATTCAAGTCCCTGCCACCTCATTTACATTGTGTCCCCATCTGCCCTTTGCCTGGGTGCAAACTGAGTTTGCCCATGCTATCAGGGCTTTTCAATTTTACTCTTCCGCGCAAAACCTGGTTTGCATGGACAAACTCGGTTTTGTGCCCGGGCAAAGTTTTAAATATCAGGCCCCATAAGTTTACATGTTATAAAAGAAAGAGACCAGGAAGATTAACAGTAACAATAAATGTCACTGCATTTATTGTATATATTTAAGACACCAGAGCAGGGGAGCAACAAAAGAGGAGACCCTGGAGTAGAGTGAGGAAGCATAAAGGTGCAAGTATTCTCACTTGTATGCATGCCAATATGAAGAGAGCACCCAGCAAAATGGGCAAGCTTGGGGATGTGATGCACTTCAGAGGCCAGATGGGGCAGAAAATAGCGGCAATACCAGGATATTGGGCTACATGTTATTCTGAAGGGATAGGCCTGATAAGAAAGGGGTGAGGTAGATCTCTACAGAAGGTAGGGAGTCACTGTGGAGGATAAGGAGGACAGCAGGGTGAAAGAGAATCCATCTGGGCCACATCAAGGGAAAAAGTAGCAACAGAGTAACCTTGACATTATGCTTCTGGCCCCAAATAATACAGTGGAGCATGATGTTCAGCTGTCCTGGGAAGTTACAAGAGGAGACAAATTGGACGTAGTGGAAATCCTGGGGGGGCTTCAGTATCCCAGGCATGGACTGCCATCTTGAGAAGGCGAATGCCAGGGTTTGCTTTCAAGGACTGCTTACTGGAAACCACACCTGACCTTAATTTGATTTTATTGAGCAAAATTGCAACTGGAAGGTTGAAGTTCATTACATTGAAAAGAATACACACAAAAAACAAAACAGTCACAAAAAAGAACAATATACAACTTCAAAGCATTTTCAAAGCACCAACATGGCAAATGCCTTGTTCTCCTTAGTGAGGAGGAGGTCATCTCCAGTGTGAATGTAAAGAAACCATCTGGAATCAGTGACAACACCAGGGTAACCTACCTTGTGACAGAGAAGTCTAGTTTGGCCTCAATCACCATAATCTGGAGCTTCAGAAAGGCAGACTTTAACAAGATGATGAATCTGGTTGCCAAATATGTGGAGAAAATGCATGAGCATGGCATTTGTGAAGTTTGTTGAAGAAAGAGCTTGAAGAAACATTTGAGGTCAGCATCCCTACAAGCAATAAGGGGAAATGGCCAAGAAGAGGCCGTCGCTTCAATAGGGACCTAAGGCATATGCTCCCTACACAAAAAGAGTTTGTATACCTGCTGGAAAGATATGGCCCACCTCCTGGCATGGGTGGAGTACAGAGCAGCACTGTGGGCCTGTATGGCTAGAATTAAGGATGCCAAAGAGAAGCTGGAGACCAGGATAGCAGTAAGAGCTGCGGATGATACTAAAATCTTCCAGTGCATAAATAGAAGAGTAAGGGGATGAATAGGGATTGGGTCCTTGAAACAAGGAAAGGGGGAGGAACTTTAAGAGAGGTGGGGCAATGGTGGAGATGCTAAATAAATACTTCACTTCAGTGTTCACCACAGGGCCCCAAATGGGACAGGTGTGAGAGTCCATTGTGTCAAGGATAACTATGATGCAACCTGCAGACATTGCAACCCACAGGTAACTGAATACACGGCCAAGTTCAAACCAGGTAAATCCCAAGGGAAAGACAGGAATCACTCCAGGAACATAGTGAAGCTAAGCGAACAATTGGCAGGGATGTATGCAGTAACCTCCTAGAAGGCTGGCTGCATAGGCGTGGTACCAGAGAACTGAAAAGTGACCAGTGTGGATCCTATTATCAACAAGGGGCAAGGCTGGAATGAGGCAACTGCAGACCAGTCAGCCTGACATCAAAGCTGGGCAATGTCCTTGAATCTGTTATCAGGGATAGAATAATGGAACACTTAATTGAGGCCAAGGTTCTCACACCCTCTCAGCATGGCTTTATGTGGGACAGATCATGCAAAGTAACCTGAGCAATTGCTGAGGATGTGACAGCAAGGTGGACAGGAGCAGAGCCAGACACATATTCTGTCTGGACGTCGGCAAGCCCTTTGACACTCTGATTCATGATAAGCCTCTCTTCAATGTGCAGTTCTGTTCAAAGTGTGTGCAGCTTGCATGTTTTGAGAATGGCATCATGTAATTTGGAAATGTCAGCTTGTTATGCATACATGACCCATGTGTGTTAGGAGTATTTAGGGAACTTTTCCCTGAGCTAAACCTTTCAGCCTGTATTTTGGATTAATGACCTGATTTTACTCACTTTTGTACTACAGATGCTTAAGAAATGCTCAGAAACATGTTTTCAGACTACCTACAGTTGTGTCAGTTGACATGGAGAGATAGATCCTGAAATGTCTGTTATATCTCTAGAGAAATTTCATGCGTGCCTGCAGTATCGCTGTGAGGTCACCAGAGAGAATCTCTTAAGGAATATTATGAAAGATCAGGAAATATCTGCCCATATGTAGTACTGCAACTGCATAAATACACCTGTCTGTCTACAGTAAGATAAAATGGCTTTAGTTCCTTGCTTGCTGTGGTGTGCTACTTCATTTGTACAGCTTCTGCACTTCTTCATTGCTGCATGTGATTTATGTTGCACCCAGGATTTTGAGCACCCCTACTCTGTAATGGCTGAGCCCAGAGGTTTTTCTATGGCTACTAACCTTCTTTGCTACTGTATGATGTAACCCATTGTATCATAAGGTGCGGGAAAGGACACCGTACCTAGGCATGAGTAGGGACAAAGTTTATTTTAGTTTGCTTATAAAAATGTCTGAAGTCTCCAATGTTGATGTACTGAATCAGACATTTTAGACAGATGAAGTGCTACAGTAATAAAAAAAGACTATGGGCTGGATATTCAAACTGTGCCATTCTGTGGCGGAAGCCCTTGCGCTGCACAAAATAGTTGCGCAGGGGTGTGGCCGAGGCGATATTCAATGGAGTTGCGCTATTGAGCAACTCCTTTGAATATCACCCCGGCCACAGCCACTAATGCATAAGCGCAGTGGAACTTAGTGCCACCGCGAAGTGGTCAGAGTGGAGCATTCAAGATGCGGTAGCACAAGTTCCATTGTGCCATGCGCAAATTTCCGATATTCAAAAGGTGACATGCAAATGTGGCCATAATTCATGCAAGGTGCGGGGAGGGGCCATTTGCATCTATTTATCGCCCCATTTGCATGCCATTAGCATGCAGGTGCGCCGATCCCCGAGAACTAGCACCTGGTGCCCTGCCAGGCAGCAGCCGTCGGGGACCAATGCCCCCTGCAGCCCGATCGCGGGCATAGCTGTGAAATCCCCACCCGCCCGACTGGCCGATCGCGGGCATAAGTGAAAAAAACCCTCCACCGATTGGCGATCGCGGGCATAAGTGTAAAACCCCTCCCCGACTGGCCCGATCGCGGGCATAGGTGTAAACCCCCGACTGGCCCGGTCGGGGATAAGTGAAAAAAAAAACCCTCCCGACTGGCCCGATCGCGGGCATAAGTGAAAAAACCCCTCCACCCGACTGGCCCGATCGGCGCATAAGTGTAAACCCCCAACCAGCCCGATTGCGGGCATAAGTGACAAAAAAACCACCCCCCACTAGCCCGATGGCAGGGCAGAACAGAGTTCACCCCCAGAACATATCCCTGGTGGTCCAGTGGACTCAAGCCTGATCAAGGCATTAGAGTCCACCACCCCCAAGGTCCACCTACCCTGGTGATCTAGTGGCCCCACCCCATCCACCACGGAGCCCCACCCCGCTCCCCTGTCAGCTAGCGGGCGGCAGCATCCACCCGCCTGCCACCGCCCACCAACTGATTGCTCGGTAGGGCTGCGCGCCCATTGGTTCATACATTCTTCATTCACATATCTGGACTGCCTTATGCGGTATGGGCTGCATGCCCATTGACTCTTGCTCTGAACCAATGGGCGGCAGCCCTACCGACTAGTTAGTTGGCGGGAGGCGGGCGGAGGCTGGTAGGATGCTGCCGCCCGCTGGCTGATGGGGGAGCAGGGTGGTGGGGCTCCATGGGTGGGTGGGTGGGCCACTAGATCACCAGGGTAGGTGGACCTTGGGGTGGACTCTAATGCCCATGATCGGGCTTATGTCCACTGGACCACCAGGATATGTTCTTGGGGAGGGGTTGAACTCTGTTCTGCCCACATTGGGCTAGTGGGGGTTTTGTCACTTATGCCCGCTGATTGGGCTGGTCGGGGGTGGGTTTTTGTCACTTATGCCCGTGATCGGGCTGGTTGGGGTGGGGGGTTTTACAGTTATGCCTGCTATCAGGCCAGTCGGGAGAGGGGTTTTACACCTATGCCCGCGATCGGGCCAGTCGGGGAGGGGTGGTTTCTTCATTATGCCCGCGATCAGGCCAGTCAGGGGAGGGGGTTACTATATGCCGGGACAGGGGACACAGGCATGTTGAGGGCCACCCGGCAGCTGCTGTAAGCTGCTTCCCGCGATGTGGCAGCTCACCTGTGGGTGGCCCTCGACTTACTCCTTTTTTTTTGCTCAAAGTTGTGCAGGCGCAGGTTGGGGGTTGCACCTGCACAACTCTGCACAGCCTGCTGAATATCGGGCTGTGCAGTTTATGCATGGTTCCTCCCCCTCCGGTTGAGCATGCCTTCATTAGCATTGCGCTGTTGCTCAGCTTGATTTGGGGAGCGCAACTGCCTCCTGCTGAATATGGCAGAATGGCACAATTTTGGACTTGCGTAGGCACAACCCTATTGCGCATGGCGCAACCTTTTGAATATCCAGCCCAATTTGCCTTTCTCTGTTTTCCTTTAAATTTCATAGTATCCAAGGTAGCTTGCCAAGCACGAAGTCAAATATTGGTAGCTCAGTGATTCTGTGTAGACCAACTGTTTTACTTGGTGGCATTGTTTCAGGAACAAAATAACTAGAGGTCAGAAGTCCCATTACATATATGTTTTAAAATGTGGAAGTTTGGCTGCAGTACTTCAGGAATGCAGAAGAAACCTGGTGCGGCTTCAGCTGGTCAGTGTCTCATTATAAAAGGAGGAAATATGGTACATCAAGAAAGGACAAAAACAAAGAACAATCTAAATGGGTCAAACAGTATGTGTCACTCGGTAGCTGGCCTAGTAAGCATGCTAAAAAACTGGCTACTGAACGTATTGGAATGCTTGATAACATCAATTATTATTAAGATTGATCCTGCATTTTGAATGCATATACTGTACAGAACCAGGATTCTTTCTGTCTCTCTCTTTCTGTCTCACTCTCTCTCTCACTCACTGCCTCTGTCTTTCTGTCTCTGTTTCTGTCTCTCTGTCTCTCTCTCTCAAAGGGTTTCTTGGGAACTGAGCAGAAGCAAGTTATGTTTATAGTGTGGTGCTGTGGGATTTCCTTCAGTATGGGGTTTTGAAAGGAATTCAGAGTGCTTGGAAATAAAGTAGATAGGTTCATATCTGGAGTTTGATGGAGTAAAACATTAATTCACAGAGGGTCCATGCCCCTTTATTCAAGCAAATAGTAGCCTGAAGGGCTGTTGTACCTGAAGAATATATCCAGCCTGGATTAAAAACAGCTTGTGATATGTGCATACAGTGTGACCTCTGGTATATTGTTTGAAATCCCTATGACCCTCTGAGTTAATAAAATTGTTTCTCACATCCTTTTTGCTCATGTGTCCTCATTGCTAAAGTGTTTCCCTTTCTTCTGAACACCTGGGACCAGACACTGAAAAGTTAGCATAGGTGCATAGTCTGCATAGTCAGTCTGCCTCCAGCCATTGCCCAATCATCCACCGTATTAGCCTCATCAGGTTTTCCAACATTGGGGTGTCGTCGCACATCTCTGGTCTGCCTCGACCCCATGGTAGCTCCTCATCCCCTTTGCATCTTTTTGTCGTCTTCAGGCTAGGCCATTCTTCAAGCTCCCAGGTCCAGTCCAGGCAATAGCTTCTCTCCTAGTCTGTTGGCCATGGTTCTGGTCAGAACTCCACGGACTTTTATCTCCAGGTTCTCCTCTGGCAACTCCTGGTGCATCAGTCCACTTGGGATATCTGGATGATATCCACCAGAAAATGTCCCTCTTTGGCCAGTCCAGATGCTTCCAGCAAGATATCCCACTTCTCACACCAAGTCTGTGGAGGGGTTGTGAGATAACAAATGGACCAGACACCAAACTTCAGGTTCAACACACAGTCTCTGTGAGATGTTTATTCAAAATACAAAAGATAACCTTAAGCAATGGCATATCCCTTCTTCAGTATATCAATTTGCAGCAACAGACTATGTATGTCCTTTCTCTTCACTTAGCCAGCACCTACTGACTCACTAATTTATGATCTAACTTAGCAGTTGAGATTCAGCCTCCTCTATGTGGGCCTTGTTTGCTTGGGTAGTGGGGGCTCAAATAAAAAACAAAAAAACAAGCTAAAGACAAAGAATCTCAGTGTAGAAGCACTGACACAAGGGTTACCCCAAAGGACATTGACAATAAACCAAGTTTCAAAGAAACACAACATCACACATACTCCCAAAATGCAAAGCATCATTAGATATATGCAAATCACTATGACATTTTAGACTCGCTCAGTTTACAGCAATTTACATACATTTTAAATAGCACAACTAACTTAATTTCTATGAAATACAGTTACCTAGTACTTTTTACCTTTCTCAAAAACACTTAGTTCCATGATATTTTCAACATTTCCAGGTTTAATACACATAAGGTACACACATCACTGTATTATATGACATAGTGCCATTTTATACTAAATCCGACAATGATAAACACCACCTATTGTTTTACATACACTCAGAGGTCACCACAATAACCTCCCTGTATGAGGACCTGAAAGGGAAAAGGAAAGGGAAAATTAAAGAAGACATTATAGCATAGTCAAGAATGGGAAGGGGGTGCCCATAGGTGGCCAACCTTATGGACTAGAAATGGAAATGAATAGATTAGGCTAAGAAATAGAAGAACTGTTGGAACAGATTTAAGAAAAGATCGGTCCTCAAGAGTGGCAGGAGCTCCCTGTCACATGAGTGTTGATGCCGTATTTTATTTCTAATGGCATGCAGCATAGATCATATATTATTCATGTATTTGCTGTCAATCTGTATGTTTCCATATTATGGTTAAAAGGTATTTTATTATAATCTATTAACTCACCTTATCCATTTACAATACAAATATTGCCTATCTATATGAAACACTTACCATGGAATGTACTTAAAGAGCTGCTGATGCCTCAAAGAAAAGCTTGACAAACATTGTAATTAGGTTCAATTCAGCTTTGATTTCATATACTGTATGTTATATAGATTTCTCCTCCCTATTATTTATTATAAGGAAATTTGCATGAATACATGATCTTTATCCCTGAGAGTTCATCTGCCTCTATAGTTTACTCCCTACTTCAAGTCATAATCCTCTATTATGACAATACAATCTGTTGCCATGGGAGTTACTGTGATATCACAAGCAATGCATTATGACCTCAGGTAGGGAGAAAGCAACACAAATAGATGAACTATTCAGTAGCACAGATCTTGTTTCCATACAAATGACCTCTGTAATAAATAATGGTGAGAAATACAGAACTAATGTGAAATGTAAGCTGAACTGTGCCTAAATATTATAACTCATTAAAGTTCTCCTGAAGGCGTCAGCTGCTCTTTAAAGGTTATATGAAAGGTATCTATTGTAAGCCAATTGGAATAGAAGAAAACCATCAGGTAATACCCCACAGACTACTACATCCAATCCCATGATTGACTATCCACATCTTAGACATGCCCACAATAGTTTATCCATATCTGAGGCATACCTAGAACAGTTTATCCACATTCCAGACCCACCCACGATAGTTTATCCATATTTAGTATACACCTGTTGTCTAAACATTCTTGGTGTGTAGGGTAAACAATAAAAATAATAATAATGCAGATTCTTGTGTCTCAGAGTCTGCCAAGAAACATTCGTAAACAAGCAAGGAGTACTAATAAAGTTTATTATGCTACTTACGCTAAGCATGTGACAGAGAAAATCACAAGGAAGATGGGTTTCTCAAGTGTTTCTCATAATGTTCCATAGGGCCTCTCTGTCCTTCTGGACAGCGAACATGTCTTTTAGGACTTTAGTGTAAATTCCACAGGATGCAATTAAATCATGTGGGCTTGTGAGGTATTCTGCCTCAACAAACTTTTTTGGATTACGTCACTGGTCCTTATCTGCAATACAATGTGCAGTTTGGGCTTGTAAGAAGACCCATATTTTTAAAAAGAATAATAAACATAAAAGCAAGCATCTCTCTCTCTCTGGAACCTAAAAGAAAAGAGAAAAGAAAAACATAGTTAGTTTAGTACTATTCCACCCATTGGGGTATGGAAAAGTAATTTCATCTCCTTTAAACAGGTTCATTTGGTTGGCATATAGCCATTTATCAATGACTGTTATAGTGAGGTAGTCTAACTTGGTAGACTGCTGGACTGAGTTTGTTTACAATGGGATAGGGCCTATTGTTGGGTCTTGCCCACACATTGTGAAGCAAATAAGTGTACCTTTTGGATGTCTTGTTTGAGATATTTAACACATGATGCTCTCTCAGCAGTGGCAGTACACAGGTCCAAAAGTAAATGTTCTGGAAGTCTCATGGACCGTCCGGTCATGATTTTCAAAAACAGTGTATGCTGTGTACCTGCAGAGGGTGTCCCTCTTACTGCCATAAGGAGTAAAGGCAATAATGAATTTCAGTCCTTTTTGGGTTTTCTGAACAAGTTTATTATAACATAACTAAGTTCTGCCTGTTATCCCGTTCCACCTGTCCTGATGACTGTGGGTTGTAAGGGATATAAAACTTTTGCTTTACCCATAACAAATCCAGAATTTCCAGCATTACTTGACTATAAAGCCGGATCCCTGTAATCAGAATTTACTTGTAGGGGTAAAGCCCTACCTGGTAAATAACTGGTTTACCAAGACATTTGCAGTCACTTTGACTGTGTTGTTCTGTTTTGGGATAGCTTTAAACTGTTTAGAAAATAGGTTGGAGATCACTAGTGCAAACTAGTTGTTCTTAGTGGTTGGTATAGGGCCAATGTAGTCAAACTGGCTATTGTTCCAAGGGCCTTTTGCCTCTGGGATATCAATGCATTTGTCCTAGCTGGCATAGGATTGTTCTGTTCACAGATCAGACAGTTACTAATGTAGTGTTCTACATCATTTCTCATATGTGGCCACAAGACAGAGGATTTCAGTCTGTCTATGGTTTTTACTGACTCACTGGTGTACACCAGTTCGAGTACTATGTATTTGGTATAGTTGATAAAATCTACTCTCAGGTGTTCAGGAATTACCTGTAATTTTTTATGAGTGTTACAGTAGTGATGTTCCAAATGAGTAGGTCATCACTGGATAGGTGAATGTCATTTTCACTTTCTTATAAGAGCTATTTCTGGAAGTTATTCTTCAGTTCCTTTATTAAGGAACCTATACACTGCCCTCAAATGAGAGTCCTTCTTGTAGAGCATGAAGAAAATACATACAACATGCTTGAACCTTATGAATATACCATATTTAAACTGGTTAGGTTTGTGCTGTACACAAACAAGTCACTGTATTTCACAGCGATACTACAGAGTACTGCTGGAACAGAAGTTTGTCTTCTGCCAAAGAAATTCAGTTTAGAGAGAAACAGATCCAACTAGAAATTATAATAAAAACATTGTATCTGCAGTGCTTTCTGTAATTATCTCAAGGACATTTCTTGAAGCGGGCAGAACTTAACCCTCTCATGGAGTGCTAGTATAATTTTACGTAAGGAAAAATCTTTTTATTCCTTTCTTAACACAAGCTGTGTCTTTCTCAAGGATGATCCAGCTCTCTAAACCATTCACAAATATTTGTGGTCATTAGGAGACTCCTCACCTCCCTGCTTTTCATTTTATTTGCTAGGCATGTTTTAACATTGCCTGTGAATCATACATACATGATGATGCGATTACTAGCTATGCACACTCTGTCATCACTAGGATGTACAATAAGAATTCCAAACCTTGCTATTTGACCATCGTTGGTATGTGTGGCTGAGTCATCAGTCAAAACATGACACACAGTGGTGTCTTTTAACACTTTCTGAGGTTCTGTCAGAAAGGGCGCTGGGACAGACAGGTCGGTGGGTTGGATTGAACAGTCATGAGTCTCTCCTGTAAATTGTATGCCATGGGCTGACAAGGATGGAGTTTTAATAGGAAGGACAGTGATGTCATGATCCTGTGAAATGAGAGACCAGTGTGTAAGTCTGGCATTGGATACAGGGTCATCTTTTACTCTGTCTGACAACAGAACGTTAGTTAGCAAATGATTGGAATGCAGCACAATGGGTGCATATCCAATGATGTACATAAAGTATCTCACTGCCCAGTATGTAGCCAAAAGATTCCTTTCACAAAGGTTGTATTTTAGCTCCACTGGGGCAAGCATCTGGGATGCATAAGCAATGGGTCTGATGTGTCCATTGTATGTTTGGGCTAAAACTGCTGAGATTGCTTTATCTGATGTAGCAGTTTCAAAATAATGTCCTAAAACTGTGTTGGATTAACCAATGATGGGGCTGTGGTTAGTGATTCCAAAAGAAAAGACAATGATATCAGTATTAGGATACCTTGTACCTTCTTACCTGTAGTGCCTGCCATTGCAGTCACAGTATGGGATGATCCAGGTGTCACTGATGGAGGTGGTTCTGCATCACATGCAGGCAGTGCTGGCACTATCAAGGGTGCCTGCACAGTGGAGAAAAGTGTTGTGCAAGCTGCACATAGTTCTCCAGCTATGGATTGTGGTCCAGTAGCCATCAGGGGTGGAGAAAGTAGTGCTGAGATAGCTGTCAGCTCAGGTTCAGAAATAAAACCTGTAACCCTCCCCCCCCCCACGTGGCCTGTGATGCTGAAAATATCACAGCCACGGGGCTTTCAGAATCAGGGTTGTCCCCTTCCCCATCAAATGTAAAGTGGGTTTCCCCACCGGAATGTAGCTGGATGGTAGCAACATTGTTTTTAATGTTGCAGTTTAAGATATTAATGCACTGCATAGGAAAAACAGTACATTCAGTCTTCTCGGTTGATGTTACTTTGCACAGGAAATGAAAACAACTTTTCATGTAATTAACTGCAATGTGTTCTTTATCCAAGGCCATGCTAATAAAGCAAACATTAACAGCATCAGCTGTTTCTTCAGCATCAGACGCTGACTTCATGACAGATTGCATATCAGCCTTATTCAAAAGTACATTACCATCATTTTTAATGAGAATCTTCTGTCCCTCAGAAACACTAGTGTTACTGATAACATTATTAATCATGCCAAACAACTCCGGTTTGTTTTGTTTGGTTATGGCAGCAATCACAGGTCCCTGTGACTGCAGGATAGAATCTCCGCGAGATGGTGGTAGGCCATTTTGGATTACCTCATGGGCATCATGGGTTACTGTGTCATGACCATCATCACATGACTATGAGTGGCCATCTTGGGGATGGTATGGGGATGCAACCTGATGACATGTGTGTCCACCATTTTGAGACTCTAACAATTCTCCATTTTGTGAATCACAGAAAAACAAGTGGCTAGCCTTTGCTCTAGTCCATCCCACAGCATACTGTGAGTGTTCAGAATCAAACTCTTCAACATCAGCAGAGGCAAGGTCTTTGGACATTAAGTTAGTATGCCCTGCCAATACCTCTGGCTGGTGGGGCAAGTTCGCCATATCTGACTTTTTACTCCTACATTGTAACTCAGATACAGGAGTTAGCATGCTATTAAGTGATTTGTTTTCAGATTTCAAGACAATCACATCTTGTAAAACTTGCTTTTTAGCAACAGAAACTGCATCATGATTTAGATTCAAAACCTTCATTTCAAGTCTGCTGTAATTAAAACATACTGAATCATGCTGTACCGTCAAGGTCTGGTGTTGAAATACCAGTTTGTTAACTTTTTCAGTAACTACTTCAGACTTATCATCTCTAAGTTCCTTGTTGCCAAAACGTAAGGAATTAGTGTTACTAGCCAGAACACCATTAGTTGCCTTTTCAGTGTTATCTCTTAAGGCATGCAGGTCATTGCTGCTTCTCTCATTAAAGAGAGACTCATTTTCTAGACAGACAGACTCCAGCTCAGACTGTAGTCCAATTATTCTTTCCATACTAGAAGCCTGTTTCAGACTAATCATCTGCATCAAAGCAGCATTCTCCATTCTGCAAGCAACACGCTCAGATTCCAAAACAGATATCTTATGTACAGCAGCATCAAAACAATTAAACAACGTTGCAATTAATAATACTTCAGGATCATTGGTACCATTTTTCAATTCCCCATAATGGGCTTTTTTGATATCCCTTAAAGGACTATCATTGGATTTTGCTACTTTAGCAAAATCAAGCCAACTACAGTTAGCAGTTTGACTTGTTAAGGTATCCAGCCTCAACTCAGTACTGATAGATTTAGACATGTTTTAAGATAAGAAACCCTTAGCTGTCTGTGGATCAAAAAACTTTGTTTGCAACCAAAATTCATGAAAGCACACAAACAGCCTTTGGCGTATGTGGACACCTAGATGAGTAAATACCCATCAGGATTTGAATGCACAAGAAAGCTGTCTGTTTGTTTTGGATCCTTTATAGCTGTGTTCCCACAGAGAAAGATTAGGAAAAAACAAAACAACTCATTACACAGAAATTGAATATCTGCCAAGAGATTGTTTTGTCTGCACTGTAGAACACACAACTGACCGACAAATTTTAAACATTAGACACTTTCAGCTTGTTTTTACTGGGGATCACTCACCCAGTGTTTTAATTTACAGAGGAAATTAACATGAAACTTGGCAAAAACATCCAGACTCCATTTCACGGCCACCATTATATTGTCTAAACACTCTTGGTGTGTAGGGTAAACAATAAAAATAATAATACAGATTCTTGTGTCTTGGAGTCTGCCAAGAAACATTCGTAAACAAGCAAGGAGTACTAATAAAGTTTATTATGCTACTTACGCCAAGCATGTGACAGAGAAAATCACAAGGAAGATGGGTTTCTCACCATTCCTGAAGAATGTACATAATCTCCAGAATTGTAGATCTCAGGTTCTCTAAGATCTTGTTCACTATCTCCCCGCGATCCAGCTCTCTGCCCTTCTAGAGAAGTTACAGTAGTGTCTCGAGAGTGCTACAATGGGTTGCAGACAGCTAAATACTACAGATAACAGCATAGCAACAGAGATTACAACATAGTTACAGTTATGAAAAACAATATGTATTGGTCTTAAGTCATTCTCCATTGGATAATGACTTAGGAGACAGAATTACTAATGAGTATCATTTGAGACAGAATATGCTTCCATTAGCATTATAGCTTAGACAAAAGAAATGCTGACAGTTCAAAACTACATTTCTTGCTTATGTACAATATAAAACATAGATACATAACAAAGCTGTCTCTCTGTGTGTCAGCTTGCTTAGACAAAGAGAACTGCTGACAGGCATATCTGCCTGAGTGTAAAATACACATTACATATAATTATATGAGAATGTGAGTATACAATAATCACTGATGATCCCTCTGAGTCATCGTATCAGTGATTAGGTAGATAATTCGGAATACTGTATCTATAAAAGACAAACTAATCTAGATAAATGTATTGTAGTGAGGTATAATGAATCATGCATGACAATATTAGCACATCTTAACAGCAAAGCACATTCCTAGCACTCATATCTATATATAAGTGCAAAATAGTAGTATCACAGTACAATAGACCAGGAATACAGTGTGAGGTGTATGTGAGGTGTATGTGGGACAATAGGGGGCATAACCCAAGTGTAACACACCCATGATAGTTTATCCACATCTTATCCACAGAAAAAAAGGAAAAAGTCACTTTTCCTTTCAACTACCTAGTAGCAAAACTCCTAATCCAATAACAGTAACAGCATTCACTCAGCTGTGTACACTTTGAATAACCAACTTCTGTAGTTGATTAAATGTCTCTGCCTTTGGCTTTCTATTGAATCACCCACATCAGTCGATTGTTCCTTTGTATACTCCTGCTAACTGTATGTTATCACTTAATTATTGATAACTGATATTTCACCTTCCCATTTTAAACACATTTCAAAGTCATTTCAGCAGTCTTTGGTCCCATGTGTTCAAACAGCATCAAATCATGCAGCCAAGCCCCATGTCAATGTGACTCCAGCAGTTGAGACACAACTCTCCCCGTCTATATTGAAAACTGGCTAGCTGGATGCACCCAGAGTGTAGTGGTCAGTGGGGAGCTCTCAAACCCTAGAGAGGTCGGTAGTGGGGTACCACAGGGCTCGGTCCTGGGTCCGATCCTGTTTAATGCATACATATCGGACATCAGGGAGGGTATAGGGTTTGAAATGAGTCTCTTCGCTGATAACTCCAAGATGGGAGCAGTAGTTGAGGGGGAAGAGGGGAGGTTGGCACTGCAAGGGGACCTGGACACCCTGGAAAGCTGGGCTCACACATGGAAATTAAATTTCAATATCATCAAGTGCAAGGTGTTACATCTTGGGTGGGGAAACCCTAAATACAGGTACACCCTGGGAGGGGAGGTGCTGGAGGCCTCAACAGGGGAAAAAGACCTAGTGGTCATGGTGGATGCATGTATGAATAACTCTGAGCAGTGCAGGAGAGTGGCTAGCAAGGCAAACAGGATGTTAGGATGCATTGTAAGGGGGATCACCTCTAGGAGCAGGGAAGTGATTCTGCCTCTGTACAATGGACTGGTTAGACTACACCTTGAGTACTATGTACAGTACTGGAGACCACACTTGAAGAGGGATATACAGCTCCTGGAGAGTGTACAGAGGAGGGCAACTAAGATGATACGAGGACTAGGGTATTTGATGTATGAGGACAGACTTGAGGAGCTCTGCCTGTTTTCATTGGAGGAGAGGAGAGACGGAGGGACATGATTGAGGTCTTCAAGTACCTCAAGGGAATAAAAAGGTTGAACATGGAGAGGATCTTTAGACTAAAGCAGGGAGGTATCACCAGAGGGCATGGTTTGAAGTTGGAAGGTGGAAGGGTGAGAGGGGAAAGAGGAGGAAGTTTTTCACTGAGAAGGTGGTGGACCCTTGGAATGCGCTGCCTGGTGAGCTGGTTCAGAGATCCACAGTGGAGGGCTTCAAGAGAGGGTGGGACAGACAGAGAAAGTGGATGTATCAGATGATGGCCTGGCCCAGGGGGGTGGGGAGGGATGATAGGGGTTTCTGGAGCACAAGGGCAGGGAGGGCCTCGGCACCCAACTAGGGATCTGAGGTTCAAGCATACTCGATAGACTGTAAGGCCTAATCTGCTGGTAATTAGTATGCTAGTATGTATATCCTTCTCAACTAAAAATCCATAGATCCTAAATATTTTTCTGTCTGAACAGAAGGATCTAAGTTTGGGAGAGTAAGATCTCAAGTGCTGGACTTGTCTTGATGTGTTGTTGAGTTTAACCATTTGATTCCATTTGAATCCATCGGACAAATTCCTGTGTAGTATGAGCAGCACCTACAGAAAAACTGTCATCAAGGCACAGTACATGAAATGCCTTTATATAAATTAGTGATTTGAGCTGGTGATGCAAGCAGGACTAGAGGGTTTACACTCAAACTAAGGGGATACATAACAGCAGAAACATGAGAAAACATTACGTCACACAGAGGGTAATTCACATGTGGAATAGCCTACACAGTGAGGCAAAAGAAGCTAGCCCTTTACAGACTTTTTAAGAGCAACTAGATAGATTTCTGATGGAGAATAGCTCTTAAAGTTGTACACCATGAGTAGGGTAGCATTCTGGCAGCTAAACCTGGATTGGTGTTGTGACTCAAATTGGAATATAGTCTCTGCCATGCAAAAGCAGACCCATCATACCCATAGAGTCTGGAGGACCACATGCCCCCCACCCAAAATTCCCATCCATATAGAGTACAATATCAGCTATCCAAAACTGATTAGGCATCTTGAAATTAGTTCATATAATCAAGAGTTTGTATAACTGAGTGTAAAATGTTCAGAGTGATATACACTTGGGAGACATGCTACAAGTTCATTAAATACGGATGTTCATATAATATGGGTTTGTTAAATCAAGACTGTACTGTAGTGCTTTGGGGCTGAGAAAGCCTAGAGAAGTGTAATTTAATATTCCCTCTAAATTCATATTTAATTGTGTCACCCAACAGAACTTCTCTTGGCATGACATCTCTGTTGTGGACTAGATGGGCCCTGTGTCCTTTATCACCACAATACAGTCCTCTGTTTTTAACTAGGCTGTTGTGCTTCACTCTGCCAGCAGTACATGTCTGTGTTCAATGTGCTACTGTATGTTCTGCATATTAAGAACCTGCCTCTGCTTCCCTTTAGCTTGTCAATGTAAAATGAATGGGGAATTTCGAGCACCCTGGTTGGCTGAGATGATTCCAAAGCAGTGCAGTTCAGGAATAGGAACCACACTGGTTCGCATTTCTTCCAGCAACCAGGACACAGCATAGTCAGATATCAATGCCTGTCAGAAACTGTTCTTTAAAAATCAGTCTAGAAGCCATGATGGTGTAATAAATATGCCCAAACCCATTTGCCATCACTTATATAAATAATATTTTTTTGACCACATTTTCTTAACACACACCTTCTTCTGCTATTCCACACACATGGCATAGTTACAATACAGGCTGTCAACCTTTTTGTCCAACAGTAATAAAATATATCTTTTAAACTTACTGCACCTGTTGATGAAGGCATGTAAACCTGCACCATACATTTCTAATTCCATCCAGTTGATCTCATTGGATTCCACTCCAGGCCCAGGGCTCTCCATCTAGTGACCTTATAAAGAATACATTAAGAAGGGACCACTTTTTTGTTTGTTGTTTCTTGCAATGTCAGTTTTAAAAAGCCAACATTTTGATCAAAAACTGCTTTTTATTTTTTATTTATAACCTAGTTTATAAGCAAAATAAGTCACTTCAAACTTTTGTTTTCTATTCCCGAACTACACTTCCACAACATACCTGGGTATGTGCTCAGGAATAGTATCACACTTGCACAACGTACCTGGGCATGTGGCTGAGGAATAGTACCACACTTGCACAACGTACCTGGGTATGTGGCTGAGGAATAGTACCACACTTGCACTAGCGTACCTGGGTATGTGGCTCAGGAATAGTACCACACTTGCACAACGTACCTGGGTATGTGGCTCAGGAATAGTACCACACTTGCACAACATACCTGGGCATGTGGCTGAGGAATAGTACCACACTTGCACAACATACCTGGGCATGTGGCTGAGGAATAGTACCACACTTGCACAACGTATCTGAGTATGTGGCTCAGGAATAGTATCACACTTGCACAATGTACCTGGGTATGTGGCTCAGGAATAGTACCACACTTGCACAACGTACCTGAGTATGTGGCTCAGGAATAGTATCACACTTGCACAACATACCTGGGCATGTGGCTGAGGAATAGTACCACACTTGCACAACGTACCAGGGTATGTGGCTCAGGAATAGTACCACACTTGCACAACGTACCTGGGTATGTGGCTCAGGAATAGTACCACACTTGCACAACATACCTGGGCATGTGGCTGAGGAATAGTACCACACTTGCACAACATACCTGGGCATGTGGCTCAGGAATAGTATCACACTTGCAAGCGATACTTACCTGGGCATGTGGCTGAGGAATAGTACCACACTTGCACAACATACCTGGGTATGTGGCTCAGGAATAGTACCACACTTGCTGGAGTGCCTGGGCATGTGGCTGAGGAATAGTACCACACTTGCACAACGTACCTGGGTATGTAGCTCAGGAATAGTACCACACTTGCACAATGTACCTGGGTATGTGGCTCAGGAATAGTATCACACTTGCACAACATACCTGGGCATGTGGCTGAGGAATAGTACCACACTTGCACAACGTACCTGGGTATGTGGCTCAGGAATAGTACCACACTTGCACAACATACCAGGGCATGTGGCTGAGGAATAGTACCACACTTGCACAACATACCTGGGTATGTGGCTCAGGAATAGTACCACACTTGCACAACGTACCTGGGCATGTGGCTGAGGAATAGTACCACACTTGCACAACATACCTGTGTATGTGGCTCAGGGAATAGTAACCCACACCATGTTGTATCTTGTTGCTTCCTTGTTGCATCAGTTTCCTTCCCTGCTCATTGCCAACTAAAGAACTACGGTAGACTGGGAATAAAATGAAACGGATATTATCAGGTACGTAAGCGTTAGGGGCAGGAACTGGATTTACAGTGCTTATTTTTGTACATTCTATACACTACAGAAACATACACACCTAATGGGGTGAGCTTTAGGCTTGACATCCCCAAGGCAATCTGCACCCTGATTTGTTTTAGGGGTGGGGGTGGTGTTTTAGGGTTGGAAACCCTATAACCACATTTCCCTACTTTTTTCATTGTAGCCTCAACCCTAAATATTGCATTAAGGCAGTTTTTTTACAAATATGTTAGGATACATGAAGGTTTCATCTGATTAACATTATATATACTAATCCTTCAAGTCCCATTTCTCTGGTTGGGGCAGACAAGTGGATAGCAGTGCACTATTGGCTGTTGCAAAGATTTCTTATAGTAGTAGAAATTCAGACCAATAATTAAAAGGCAGCCAAGATGGACTCCATGGGACTTTCAATCAATCAATCAAGCAATCAATCAAATCTTTATTTAACCAGGCAATCATCATTGAGCAAAACTCATTTTAAGATGGGCCTGGGTAGCTTTGAGATCAGTGTACAATACAAAAAAAGACATCAAAGTTCACAATGGTTACAGTATTCAGAAAGAGTGTCAACTAGAGAGCGGTAGTATTAGCGAGTACAATGCATTTGGTAAATGATGACAGTATATACACAAGAGCCAGCACAAGAAACATAAGCATAATTACAGGCATATTACAGCAGATATCCACAACATATCTCCAGCAATCAAAAAAAAAAAAAATAATTAGTAGGACTAGGAGAGCACAGCAGGTGAAGAGGGGACAAAGTACCTTGAAGGCAATAAGGAAGGTGGGAAGGAGGAGGGCGAAAAAAGGTACAAGAGCAGTAAAGGTGGTGAGTATTAAGGGGTTAGGGGCCAAGGTGCTGAAACAAGATATAAGTTTCAGCAACCACAGATTACTGTTCCTGCCTAATTAGTGGTAGGTAGGGCAATGACGCATGGCTATGGGAATCAAAAGTATTTAGGTATCAGCACAATGACCAACCATAAGGTATTTAGGAGCTAAAGGTGAGAAGATGGAAGAGAACAGGTGGGCAGGGTGGAAGCAAAGAAGCCAGATAGGATATAGAAGTGCACTACCTATAGCAAATGGGAAGATTAGGGATGAGCTGTGTGAGCTATATGGACTTAGGTCTTCTTCACTCTGTATCAAGCTATGAAACCCATGACATAAACTGACTTTCCACTGTCCAGGGATCTTGTCACCCAGATGAAGAATTCGACTAGGTTGGTCTGAGACAATCTCCACCGGATGAACCCATGCTGGCTTTCATCTTGAAAGCCATTTGCCTCCAGGAACTCCACCATCCTTTCCTTCAGGATGGCCTCCATCAGTTTCCCCACAATGGACATCAGACTAACTGGTCTGTAGTGTCACAGATCATCCCTTGGTCCACTCTTGTGGAGTGGCACAACATGTGCTGTTCTCCAGTCTAGGGGTACACATCCTGATTGGAGGTAGGAATTGAATAATTCTGTCATTGGAGCAGCCAGGACATCTGCCACTTCCTTCAGAACTCTGGCGTGGATCCCATCTGGTCCTGGGCCTTATCAGTCCTCAAGGACTTGAGACCCTCCCTCATCCTCCCCACTTAGATATCACAATCCATAAGTGACCCCCTTCCCCATCTACTGTCACTATCCTGCCTCCCCATGTGGCAATGGACCCTCTCTTTCACTAGTAAAGACTGAGCAGAAATACTCATTAAGTATTTCTGCCTGCTCTACTGTTCCTTCAGCCTAGCCCCCTTCCTTCTTTAACCTGTTTATCAGCCCCTCCTTTCTTCTCTCCCTAACATATCTATAACATTCCTTCTTCCTTTCCCTGATCCCCTGAGCAAGTCTAAGCCCCTTGTCTACTTTGGCCACTCTTACCTGTCTACTGACTTCATTTGAGATCCTGTGGTACTCTTCCCTATCTGCCTCCCTGCGGGAACGCTTGTACCATCCGAAGGCTAACTGTTTCTCCCTCACCCCCTACTGAACTTCTCTGGATCACCAACACTGGCCCTAGCCATCTTATGATGGGATTTAGTGCAGACTTTTGTAACCTCCAGCAAGCCCAGCTTCAGAATCCCCTACTGGCTCTCTGTGCCCATCCCTGGCCTGATATTTTCTAAATGCTCCCTGAGTATGTCAGCCATCTCACCAAAGTCAGCCCCCCTAAAGTCCACCACAGTTGTTTTGGTCTGGTTCCACTCCTTTCCTAGGTCTAAGGTGAACCAAACTACTGAGTGTTCATGATTACTCCCTGCCAGGGGGTCCTCCACTACAAAATTCTTTACCTGGTCCCCGTTCTCAAGTATCAAGTCCAGGATGCTACCCTCCCTTGTCAGCTCTCCCAGAAGTAGAGTTACACCAAATTATAACATGGCCTTTTTGGGACCCCACCTCATGAACAAGGTGGGTGGAAATTTTTCAAATCCATCTGAAAAGGTGATCTTGTGGTCACTGTGCAAAATCATCTTTCAGGCGGGATCAGAAACTTTTCACCTACTGGGTTCTTGAGATGGATCATACGAAGGCTGTGTTGAAAGTTGATGTAAAAATATGTTAAAATGACCACATTATGAGTGAACATTGAAATATTTCAATGTTCACTCATAATTTTGCTAATTTTTAAAATGTTTCCACAAAGTTTTCAACATGGCCTTTCTGTGACCCTACGTCATGAACAAGGTAGGTGAAATTTTTCAGATCTGTCCTGAAAGGTAATTCTGCATCACCGTGTGAAATCATGTTTCGGGTGGGATTTGAGAATTTTCACCTACCTGGTTCATGAGGTGGAGTCATAAAAAAATAATGTTGAAATTTTGGTGTAAAAATATTGCAAAATCGCCAAGTTATGAATGACCTTTAAAATGTTTCAATGTTCACTCATAACTTTGCTAATTATCAATTTTGTCACATCACCTCGTAAACATGACAGGTGTTGTGTTTCAGATCCTGGACAAGACGTGTTTTCCCAATTGTGGTGCAAAATGAAATTTTGGCCAGTATCCTATAAATGACACATGTCAAGGTGTGTGTGTGTGTGTGTGTGTGTGTGTGTGTGTGTGTGTGTGTGGGGGGTCATAAAATGACCATCTTGAAAATTTTGGGTCAAAATAAAAAAAGAAAAGAATCATTGTGTATAGTGCCAGCCTTTACCCCAGTGGGTAAAGCTTTGTGATGCTGTGTTGGTGAGCTAAATTCGGGGGCAGGCTTAGTGAGCCAGCTGGATGGGCCGAGGTTTGTGGGGGAAGGAAAGGATCAGGATTGACCACACATGCCCAAGTACCATATAGTGAAGAAAACTCTCCTCTTGACATAGGGCCCTGCACCTCTGCACCCATAGGTGCCAGAGGTCCCTGTACTGTGGCCAAGAGATGGTCTCTTCATCCTGTGCATCTGTATCTGAGGCCACATGGAAGCACAGGGCACAGAGGGCCCTGCGCTCCCACAGCCCACCAGACAGCCCCATGAATTCTTTATATTCATTGCTTCACAGAAGTGCAGGACCCTGCTATTCAGTAGGTAAATGGAGTCTTCCCTTGGTGCAGAGCCCAGAGGGCCTGTACATCTGCATCTGTTCAGGGACCTGCGTGAATGAAACAGATCTGGAAAACAGCCCACAAAGACTTTAATTTGCTGATTTATATATCCTGGTTCTTGTAAAAGAAGTGTGGTGCTGGCTGTTGGTTCTGAAACAAACAGGCTAATCTAACAGAGGGCCATTTTAGTGGACAGGACTTCCATCACTGAGAACCATTGGTAGGCAAGTCAAGCTAATGCCAAGGGCAATTTATGAAGGCAGGACTATACAACATGGGGGTGATCTATCAGGTGAGCCAATCCAATAAAGAGAATAGTCTGCCATAGAGGGTAATCTGGCAGGCAGTACCATCCAATATAGAGGGCAGTGTAGTAGAGAGGACAATCTGGTAAGCAGGGCAATAAAATATAGTGGGCAGTATAGCAGAGAGGATAATTCAAGCAGGCAGGATAATCCATTACAGATGATTATATAGTAGGGAGGGCAGCCTGGCAGGCAAATGCTAATATTTTGGTGCACTATTATCTTAAGAAAATAAAAGACTGTTATTGTTTGTGTTGCAAAGCACAAGCACATTTATTTCTTTTTACTGAAAACATTATTTTCTGAGGCTACAAACCTGGTATAGCTTCTAGAATGGTCACCAAACTTACCTTAATAACCAAGCAGTCTTTCTCCTTAGAAGCCAGCACCCCAAATGGTTGCTAGTGATATACACCTCTGGCTGTCAATCACAGCTGTATGGATGGAGCTTCTCTACCCATTCTAAGGGAAATAATTTTATTTAAGCACTTAAACACTAAAGATCATCAAATACAATCTGAATTTGAATTTCTTTGCATTGTGACTGAAGTAAATATATTTTTAAATTATTTGTGAGCTAGGAATACCCAAAGGGACAAGAGTGTCACAGAATGAAAGAAAACCAAGAAGGTATTGTACAGCTTAATGATTCTGCCTGACTTTCACAGCTACAAATACCTTTAGTCAGGGTTGAAAAGTTTGTTCAGAGCTCCGTGACATTCATGCTTTTAAAGTTAGCATGAATGGGACAGGAATGGCAAAAGAAAATGTGCACTCTCTCTCTTTATTAGACATGGCATGACCTGGCTTTTATTAAACTACGTATGTAGGCTTTACTTAAAATATGCCTTTCACTGCACTAAACACAAACCTGCATTTTACATACAATAGCAAGGGTTTAAGCAAACCTAAAGTAAGGAATGCTTATCAAAATGGAGGCTCCCAATGGCAAGCACACAATGTGAGAGAAACAGAAAATGGAAAATAGAGAAATAAGAAGATTAGCTGGCCAGCCTACAGGCTAGTATAGGATAAAATAGCAAAAATAGAAGAAATGCTGTTGCAACAGACTAGTGAGAAAAGAAACAGCATCTCTCTGCACAATGTCTCCCACAAATGGGGGGGGGGGCTACAGGGATCTAGCACACACCATCCTGCTCAGAAGGAAACCAGGGGGTACATATTTTACTGGTTTTCAAAATCAAGATACACAACCCACTTGGGGCAACCCCATGGGTTGGTTGGGACTTCCGCCCACCCTCACTGGAAGCCCCACCCCAGGGCACTCTAAATTAAAGTCATACGTATTAAGACCTAAATCTTACACCATAATCCTATATGGTCATAATAACCTATCAGTCAACATTTGCCCTGGGGTCTTCTGTTATTTAATAGTATATCAATCCCAAATATCTATACACATTGTCTGATTAATCACCCTTCACCAAAATTTACATATTTACATATTTACATTTCCTGTGTGAGGAGAAGTTACACCTGCAGCATAACGAGACATAAAGTCTATGTTTTTATGCTGTGACCCCGGCATGTGTTGGACAACAAATTTATAGGGTTGTAGGGCCAAATACCAGCATAAAATCCTGGCATTTTTGTCCTTCATCTGGCACAGTCAATGAAGAGGTTTATGGTCAGTTACTAGGGTGAATTCAGCTCCCCACAAATAGAATCAAAGTGCTTCAATGGCCCACTTTATCGCTAAGCATTCCTTTTCTATTGTACAGTATTTTATTTCTTGATCATGCAGTTTCCTGGATATATATAACACAGGGTGTTCCTCTCCATTAATATTCTGGCTCAAAACTGCACCTATACCATTATTTGAGGCATCAGTATGAACCTCAAAAAGTTTAGAAAAATCTGGAGAATTTAAGACAGGAGATGAACATAGGGTGATTTTAATAGCCTGAAAAGCTTGTTCCCATTCAGGGGTTCATCTTCCCATGTTCCCCCATCTCTTTTTAGTGAGGTCAGAGAGAGAGGATGCTAGAGAGGCAAAGTTTGCTATGAATCTCTGTTAATAACTAGCAAGACCCAAGAATGACCTTACTTGTTTCTTTGTCTGGGGTGTTGGACTTTGTGCTACTGCTTCTATCTTTGAAATTTCTGGCTTCACCTATCCATTACCAAGGATAAACCCTAGATATTTGGTCTCTCTCATGGCTATGGCACACTTACTTGGGTTAATAATCAACCCAGCACCACTAATGGTGTTAGTAACAGTTGTAAGATGTTCCAAGTGTGTCTGCCAATCTGGACTAAACATAACTACATCGTCCAGGTAGGCAGCTGAAAAGGAAGCATGAGGGGCTAGCAGTTGGTCCATGAACCTTTGGAAAGTGGCTGGTGCCCCATGCAAGCCAAAGGTCATGGTTATGAAGTGAAAGAGAACCATGGGGGTAGTGAATGCAGTCTTTTCACGAGATGATTGACTCAAAGGAATCTACCAATATCCTTTGGTTAGATCAAGGGTTGAAATATATTTGGCATTCCCTATATGGTCAATCAAATCATTGACTCGAGGCATGGGGTACCCGTCAAATTGGGATACCTGGTTCAGTTTCCTGAAGTCCGGGCATAATCTAATTCCTCCCTCTTTCTTGGGTACTACTACTACTACAATGGGGAGGTCCAGGGACTCTTTGAAGGCTCAATAATACCCAGTAATCTCATTTTCTGTATTACTTGCTGGACTTGGGACCTAATACTCTCGGAGACAATAAGGTCTCTGCCAGATGGGAGGAGAAGAAGTATGTATATAATGTTCCACCGCTGTGGTTCTCTCAGGTACTTTAGTTATTGAGTCACTAAACTGCTGCAAGGCCTGTAACAACTCATCTCTTTTGGAGTCTTCTAAACAGGGGTTAATATATAATTCATCTATTACTGTTTGTACCTCTTCGTCCAGCCAGTTATAAGCTGCCTCCAGATCCGATTCCTCTTTTTCTGGAGCAATTAGAAGACTTACCACTGGCTCAGATTTATCCTGCCGTCTTTTCAATAAGTTGGTATGATAGATCTTCTTGCCAGGGCATTTCTCTGGTGTCTCTATCTCATATGTCACAGTACCTACCTGTCTCAAGTATCTTATAGGGCCCTTGTCACTTTATCAATAGCTTGTTTTCGGTGGTAGGTAATAACTAAGGCTAAAATATTTTCACGGTAACAAACGTCTGATTTCACGGCATTTCACGGTCGCCGAAGAAGTAAGGAACCAGGGCAAGTCGCAATACAGGAGACGCAGGGGAGCACAGTGGCCGATTTCATGGCATTTCACTGCCGCCGAAGAAGCCGAAACAGCACAGTCTAGTTCTCTAACCCCCTTCCCACGTCCCTAGTCTGAAGGATAGCGAGCCTTTTGGAGGCTATTTCTCCTCCTTCCCCCAGTTGCCAGCTGTAAAACTGAAAAGCCGGCATGATTTTGGATTTGGTGATTTTCACGGAGGACTACCGATTTCACGGTAATCATGAAATCCGTGACCCCCATGAAAAAATTTCAGCCTTAGTAATAACAAAAGTACCTTCTCTCCCACTTGAGATTCTTTTTCAGCAACTTTCTGGTTGTAACACAGCTTCTGTTTGTGTTGAGCCTGACTGACATTTTTATGAGCCATCTCAGTATATTTAGCCAGTCTTTTCCTCAGGTTACCATGTATTTAGAAATACTAGTATTTCCTGGACTGGTCCCTTCCTCCCAATACTCTTTAATGTCATTGAGATGTCTTCTAGGAATTCGACCATACAACAGTTCGAAGGAGGAATATCCCATTGAAGCCTGGGGAACCTCTCGATTGGCAAAAAGGAGAAGGGGGCCAAAATTATCCCATTTCTTCCCTTCATCCTGTACGAATTTACGCAACATATGCTTCTAGGTCTGGTTAAATCTCTCAACGAGACCATCTGTCTGGGGATGGTAGGGAGATGTTCAAACTGCTACCACTCCCAACAGATGGTACAATTCTCTTAATAAGGCTGAATTAAAATGACTGCCCCTATCAGTTAATATTTCTTTTGGAATGCCCATCCTACTGAAGATCTTAACCAGTTCCTCAGATATCTCTTTTGTTGTGATGGAATGTAGGAGTACAGCCTCAGGATATTGGGTAGCATAGTCACATACCACAAGAATGAATCTGTTCCCCTTGGCACTTTTCTCAATGGGGCCAACAATATCCATGGCCATTCTTTCAAAAGGTTGGGATACCAGGGGTAGGGGCTCTAATGGAACCATGTCCATCATTCCTATCTGCGCTACTTTTTGGCAAAACTCACAAGATTTATAGTACTCTGTGACATGCTCATGTATGGATGGCCAAATAAATCTCTGGAGTAACCTAGCAGGGTACGGTCTCTACCAGCATGTCCGGAGCATGGTAAATCATGGGACAAAAATAGTAGCTGATTTCTATATTTCTCTGGAACAATCAGTTGGTCGACTATCTCCCCTGTTTTTGGGTTACAACATCTCCTATATAAGACATCATTTTGCAATATCATCTCAGGGCACCTTTTGGTACCACCTTACCAACCTGTTGAAATAAGAGGGTTAAAGTAGGATCACATTTTTGGTCATTGGTTATATCATATTTTGTCACATTCAACTCAACAGGTACTTCATCAAGTCCCTTATTATTGTTAGTCCATAAAGTTTTCAATCTTCTCTTTTCCCTTTTGGTCTTTCTAGACTTTCCCATGCTTCTATGATGTCCTCATCAAAAGGGAATGCCTCTCCTAAAAGTTTTCGTTGTTGGCTTTGGGCCCTTGTTGTTACTGACACAATGTCCTGGTGATTTTTAATCAAAGTTTGGAAAGTCATGGCCAACAACAATTGATACTGGCAAATTTGGTACCAGGCCAGCACCCACAGTGGAGGTTTGGTCTTTTACAGTCATGTCCACTATGGCCATGACATAACTGAGTGTGTCCCCATGGATACAGACCATGTCTACAGGTTCTCTGGGTTCCTTTGTAGGGTTTAACAATTCAGGCCGAATCAGGGTATGCTTGCTCCAGTATGCAAAAGTCCCAAAACATGATGGTTATTGAAAAGAATATCTACCATATTATATCCGGCAGTCAATAAAGCAAGCTGGGCTGCATCAGTTTTTCTTTTTGGATAATATCTGGCTATATACCCCTTGGCAAAACAATGATGACACACAATATCAGCGGGGAAGGTTTTCCCACCTTTTCCACTTTTAGCATCACTTCTAGATGGGCCCTTCCCAGCAGTAGATGGAGTTGGGGTAGGAGCATATTTGGTGGTTGCTGAGGTTGGAGCAGATTCTGCTCAGTAGGTCTTTTTATTTAAAGGCCTGGCTGATAAAAAAATCTTCAGCCAGGGTAATAGCAATCTCCGCTGATTCAGAGTTATGCTCCCTCACCCCGATTTGTACCACATTTGGAAGAATCTGTAAAAACTGTTCCACAACCAAAACCTCAACCACCTCAGTACTGGATCTTTCCTTAGGCTGCAGCCACTTATGGCATAGTTCCCTCAGTCTTATAAAGGTCTCTCTAGGAATATATGATGGTTGATATCACAGAGAATGGAACCTTTGCCTGTATGTCTCTGTATTTATATCATACCTTCTTAATATTTAATTTTACTTGTTCATAGTTTTCTGCATGCCTGGGGTCCATGTTAGAATAGGCTAGTTGGGCTTTACCAGTAAGATAACGGGCAAGTCAAACAACCCACTGGGTCTGGGGCCACCCACATGCTCTGGCTACTCTCTCAAAAGTTGTTAAATAAGCCTCTATTTCATCTGTGGGGGCCATTTTAGTTAATTAATGTATTTTGGGCCAGTGTCTTGCCCACTGTTACCTGTACCAGTGCCAATGGTTTGAAGTGCTCTCAGCGTCTCTGCCCATCACTGGTCCTGCTGCCACCTTTCCACTTCTCTTTCTTGGAGGTCCCTCTCCCGCTGCCACTCCATCTCCAATTGTCGGATTGCCAACCATCTCAGGAGGTCGCTAATGTCAGTGGGTGGTTCCTCTGAGGCTTCCTCTTCTTCTTCTCCATTATCATAAAGGCTGGTTCTTGCAGGTTCCGCCAGCTTCATCTTAGGCTGGGCTCCAGGATTTAGACCAGGTACCAATGCTTCACCAGTCTGCTCCCATCTGGATCGTGTTAGGACATTGATATCCACAGGATCCTCCAGTTCTGCCTTCTCTGTTTTCTTAGTCATGATATCCTTCCTATGTGTCTCAGCAGATATCTAGGCAGATATCCTGAAATAGTGCCCACCACTAGGCTTGGACAACCAAATCCCACTGCTGACACCACTGAGGTAGAGGCATGTGGGATGAAGAGGCACAAGAACACAAAGAAGAGTTCAAACACACAAAAGTGTATATTTATTAAAGAAAGAAAAAAAAACTTGTAAATAAAAGCAAAATAAACAGCAGTACTCAACAGTACACAGCAGTACACAGCTAGGACTTATACAGCAGCAGTCCCACTCTCTGTGTCTTCAATCTGCCCTCAGGCTGAACTGATCTGATTGTTATAGCACTCACCCAGAATATATATACAGAAACAATCATATGATGCATAACTCCGCCTCCTGAACTAATACAACATTTGTTCTGCTCTAAAATAATTTAAAAATATATTTACTTCACTCACAATGCAAAGAAATTCAAATTCAGATTGTATTTGATGATCTTTAGTGTTTAAAGTGCTTAAATAAAATTATTTCCCTTAGAATTGGAAGAGAAGCGTAGCCCATACAGCTGTGATTGACAGCAAGAGGTGTATATTACTAGCAACCATTTGGGGCGCTGGCTCCTAAGGAGAAAGACTGCTTGGTTGCTAAGGTAAGTTTGGTAACCATTCTAGAAGCTATACCAGGCTTGTAGCCTCAGAAAGTAATGTTTGCAGTAAAAAGAAATAAATGTGCTTGTGCTTTGCAACACAAACAATAACAGTCTTTTGTTTCCTTAAGATAATATTGCACCAAAATATTAGCATTGAAACAACAATAGTAGCCTTGTTTTACCCTACATGCAAGGTCTGAGCACAACCTGGCATGCAGGTAAAACACACAAAAGCCAAGGCATGCTGAACTGCTCAAAACCAAAAGTTTTACTGTTGCTTTTCATTTGTGTAATGTTACATAAGGGAATGTAAGGCACCACAGCCTCATTTCAGGCTGCAAAGAAAAGCGAGAAGCACTCTTTACTCACTTCCCTGCACTTCTCTTGACTATACAGCAACTGTGTTGCTTTACAAGCTAGGAATACCAGTGATCTAGGAATACCTAAAGGGACAAGAGTGTCACAGAGTGAAAGAAAACCAAGAAGGTATTGTACTAAACAGTTTAGTGATTCTGCTTGACTTTCACTGTTACAAATACCTTTAGTCAGGGTTGAAAAGTTTGCTCAGAGCTCCGTGACATTCATGCTTTTAAAGTTAGCATGAATGGGACAGGACTGGCAAACGAAAATTTGTACTCTCTCTCTTTATTAGACATGGCACGACCTGGCTTTTATTAAATTACCTATGTGGGATTTACTTAAAATATGCCCTTCACTGCACTAAACACAAACCTGCATTTTACATACAATAGCAAGAGTTTAAGCAAACCTAAAGTAGAGAATGCTTATCAAAACGGGGGAGGGGGGGTCTCCCAATGGCAAGCAGACAATGTGTGAGAAACAGAAAAGGAAAAGAGAAAATAGAGAAATAAGAAGAGTAGCTGGCCAGCCTACAGCATAGGATAGGATAGGATAGCAAAAAGAGAAGAAATGCTGTTGCAACAGACTTGTTAGAAAAGAAACAGCATCTCTCTGCACAATGTCTCCCACAAATGGGGGTTGGCTACAGGGATCTATCACAGTGACTGACCCTCCATCTCAGCAACTACTGCCCCATCTCCCTCCTCCCCTCCCTGGTTAAACTTCAGGAACACCTGGTCCTTTCCCAACTTTCCCCTCCCCTTAACAACTCTTTCTTCTCTCCCTACCAGTCTGCCTTTAGGAAATCTCACTCCACCACCACCTGCCTGCTTAGGCTCACTGACTCCATCCTTTCAGGCATGGACCAGGGGCTGGTCACCTCTTCCACCTTTGTTGATCTGCCCAAAGCCTACAACACTGTTATCCACCCTATCCTCCAGGACAAGTAAAAGATGATGGGCTCTCCTTCTCTGTTGAGTGGTTTTGCTCATACCTTGAAGTAGGACCCAAGCTGTCCATATTGGTGATGCCATCTCCCCTCCTCTCCCTATTTGCTCTGGCATACCCCAATGACCTGTCCTCATCCCTATCCTATTCTCCATCTTTCTAAGTCTAAATAACCTCCCCCTCACCTGCTCCTCTGTGTCCACTCACATGTAAACAGACAACAAGGTTCTCTACACATAGAAACATAGAATTTGACGGCAGGTAAGGACCGCTTGGCCCACCTAGTCTGCCCATTTCCTTATCTAATGGATAAGCTGCAGATCCTAGTTAACCAACAGCCCATTTCCTCCTATTCCCCTCCACAGAATTGCCTTGGTTACTCAGCCTCTGGCCTAACGATCTGACTCCAATGGGATTTCAACAACATCTAGCACTGATCTGGGGCCAGTCAGCTTCCCTCAGTGCCACAAAAATGGTCTCCATGATCTTTGGCACTAGGCAGAGACTTACCAAGTTTTCCACTTCCCCTCTTTCCAGATCCTTCATGGTGCTGTGATTGAGTATGTCTCCTCCTTTAAATACCTCAGGGTATGACTGGATTATCAGTTTCACTTCTCTACTCTTGAGGATGCCATCCACCAGAAGCTGCACCATAAACTTGGGGCAATTTACAGGAACAAAGCAGTTGTCACAAAGATGATTCTACCTGGCTTTGATTTCGGTGGCGTTGCAAATAGCTCTGCTCCCAAGTCCACCCTTGCAGGCTGGATTCCCTCTTTCACTCCTTCTGCAGCATTGCCCTGGATTGCCTCCCCAGAGCCCACAACTGTTCTGTATATTCTGTAGAGTTTGTAGTTAAGAGCACTCACCCCTCAATAAATCACACAGAACAGTTGCAGCTCAGAAGTTCTTTATTGCAGCATCCATCCACATAAACACCGGTGCAGAATGAACAAGCTTTACATTTTGTCCCCTAGAGGGCTTCCTCAGAAGATGCAATCACAGTGGTACTGAGTGTTTTTAAATTAAATTCGGCCAGTCACATTCAAAAATAAATCCTGGCTTTCTATTGGCCGATTATAACCCCCTCACCAAATACAGCAAAAAAACTCCACAACAGTGATCAATTAAGCAATAAAACATGACAGGGTGTGGGTAATGGGGGGATTTACCACAGCTGGCGTGGGTTGGCCACGAGAGCCAGGGGGATACTGGGATGCATAGGGAGGGGCATCACCAGTAGAAAACAGGAAGTGGCTATCCCTCTATACAGACAGTTGGTGAAACCCCATCTGGAGTACTGCGTGCAGTTTTGGAGACCTCATCTACGCAAGGACATAGACAGGATGAAAGCAGTCCAGAGGAGGGCAACTAAAATGGTGCAGGGTCTACATCAGAAACCATATGAAAAGAGACTGAGAGAGCTTAATATGTATACCCTTTATGAAAGAAGGGATGGGGGGACATGATAGAAACTTTTAAGTACCTCAAGAGAATCAACAAAGTCCAGGAGGGAAGCATCTTTCAGAAAGAGATGTGTAAGAACAAGGGGGCACAATTTAAAGTTAGAGGGGGGATGGCTCAGGGATAATGTCAGGAAATTATTTTTCACGAAGAGAGTGGTGGACGCATGGAACTGCCTTCCTGGAGAGGTTGTGGGGTCTAAAACAGTGGGGGAATTCAAACATGCATGGGACAGACATAAGGCAATTATAGTGGGGGGTTGCAGGAAGTAGGCTGTTGGTTAACTAGAATCTGCAGCTTATCCAATAGGTAGGGAAATGGGCAGACTGGGTGGGCCAAGTGGTCCTTATCTGCTGTCAAAGTCTATGTTTCTATGAGACCGCAGGCCGATTGGTCAAATCCTCACCAGCCTTGGTAAATCCCCCTATAACCCACACCTTCAAGTGGGCTACTGCGATTATACCATGAGTGAAGTATATAATTGATTTAAAAAAAATGAATCTTTTTTTTTAAGCTATGATGGTGTTTGTTAAAAATAACCTTACACTTTAAAAAAATAGTCCTGGCCAAGCTGGTATCAGGAGGACCACAGAGTTTGAGTTCTGTACTGTGTGTGAAGATGATGTTGTGGTTGAGTGAATGGCTGTTGGATTTGCATGGTGTTGGTAGGCTAAGGAACTGGAGTAATGGGATCTGCAGGACCGGTATGTTGAAGTAAGTGCTCTGCGATTTGACTGCTACTTTCCGATTTGGTTTTGGGAAAAGACCAAAAGATTTCTTCAGTTTCAGCAGGGTTAATCAGTTCAAATGATGTATCCATTGCTTGTTTCTTAAACTGTTAGGTACGTGATGGAGGTTAGCGTCAACAAAGATGGAAGGTATATGGGCACGGAAAGGGCATTGGAGGGTTTTTTAGACATGTTAGCATGAGTCTGTGGCAGGCTGGCACCTCTTGTGGTGGTTATCAGGGGATTTACAACAGGTGTGAGGTGCTAGCTAAGGAAGGTGATTATTTATTTATTTTTTTAACATGGTATAATTAAAAATAATAATGTCCCTTTAAACATGTATTCACTTGTGTAAGTTCATAAACTCATCCAGGTTCTAGTTTACAGATTACTAATATGCTCATGGCTCCATATACCTAGAACAGAAGCAGAAAGAAAGCGGCTATGCATTAAGCACTGATTGCTTAATGGATAACCATTTTCTTTCTGCTTCTGTTCTAGGTATATGGAACCTGGATGAGTTTATGAACTTCTATAAGTGAATACATGTTTAAAAGGACATTATTATTTTTAATTGATCACTGTTGTGGGGTTTTTGCTGTATTTGGTGAGGGGGTTGTAATTGGCCAATAGGAAGCCAGGATTTATTTTTGAATGCAATTGGCTGAATTTAGTTTAAAAACACTCAGTACCACTGTGAATGCATCTTCTGAGGAAGCCCCATAGGGGGCGAAAGGTAAAACTTGTTCATTCTGCACCGGTGTCTATGTGGAGGGATGCTGCATTAAAGAACTTCTTCTGAACTGCAGTTGTTCTGTGTACTTTATTGAGGGGTGAGTGCTCTTAACTACAAACTCTACAGTGTCAAATTCCTAAATTGCACCACCATCCTAGTGTGTACCAGCCTGTGATTGTTCTGTATATTCCTGCCTCTCCTTGTCCTCCCTTGATGCCAGGTGCCTCACTCGTTGTGCCACCATTGTCTCCAAATTCTGACTGGACTCCCTCCCCCCACCTTTCCTCCCTCCTATCTTCCCCCCTTCCACCTCTGACTTTCTTTGCAGCTCTGACTCCCACTTTCTCACCCTCCCACCTGTTTAATCCTCTTCTGGTCAAGCTGCTTCCTCCTTCTGCTTCCCCAAACTTTGGCACACCCTCCCCATTCCTATTAGCAATGCTCCCCTTTCCCTATCTTTAAAACCTTCCTCTGTAACTTCACTACTCAGTCCTGCGGTTGCACTGATCCTAGGCTAGTCCCACTCCTCCTCCCCAGATATTACTCTTTCCTCCTACTGCAGGGATTTATCAGTCCACTATCCCCTTGAACTTGTCCCCGTTGTACTCCCTATCTCCCTTCCCTCCCTTCATTTTGCTGCAGGTTGCACTTGCTGAACTATTGCTATTGATATGCTATGTTTTATACTACTTAAATACTGGGCTTCCTCTTAATTGTTTGTTGCTTACTTATTTTATTGTTATTATAATTGTAACTTTATTGATATAACTTATTACTGCACTCTTCTCATCCCCCTCCGGGACACAACTGGAAACAAGCTATTTATCTCAGTATGTTTTTTCCTGCTGAAACTTTTGAAAGAAAATAAATAAATGCTGTACATACATATATACATACGTACATACATATATACTGCACATACTGTACATACATACATACTGTACATACATACGTGCATACTGTACACACATACATACTGTACATCCATGCATACTATACATACTTACCTACTGTACATACTTACATACTGTACATACATACTTACATACTTACTGTACATACATATTGCACTAACATACAGACATACATACTTACATACTGTACATACATACACACCTACCTACATACATACTGTACATACATACATACACAAGGTACATACATATTGTACATACATACATACTGTACCTACATACTGTACAGACACACTTACATACTGTACATACATACTGTACATATCGTACATACATACTGTACATACATACTGTGCATATATACTGTACATTCTGTACATACATACACACTGTACATACATACATATTGTACATACTGCACATACATACTGTACATACACACATACATACTGTACATACATATATACTATACATGCATACTGTACATACTGTGCATTCATACATATGTACATACTGTACATACATACGTACTGTACATACACACTGTAAATACATACTGTACATACATCCTGTACATATTGTACATATATACTGAACATATATAAATAGAACAGAGAACAGTTCAATGGTTTCCCTCTTTACAGTAGAGAACAGTGGTCTAAAAACTATACACACTTCCTCTAAAATGTAGTTTATTCATTTATGTTAATGTCCCTTGACTGTTACACCCAGTGACTAAATTCTGAAAAAAGTTATGTATTATTTTAATGACAAACTTAGTTGAACATATGTTCTTTTATGGGACACTCAGTGGATCACAGTTTTTTCTGCACTGGACCGATTTCTTTTAGTAATGCAATACACCCTCCAGTGGCAGTTTGTAATAAATGATTCATTATCAAATGCTGCCAAACTGAGTTTCTTACCAAAGGCTTTTAGGCAGGCCCAGAAAAGTCTTAAAAGCAGAAAGCAGAACAATAGCATATAAAAGAGGCTGTCTGAAATATGAGTGTAAAATTAGGGCTTTCCTTTTTAATCTCTTATGGCATTAGAGCAAAAACAGCTTAACATTCAAATCCAGGCTGTGGCTGCAAAAAGCTGAGCTTTGTTTTACATGGGATTTGTCAGGTTTTTAGTAGCAATTCTCACTGAAAGGAGGGAAAGGATCATTGTGGGGGATGGTCTCTGAGGCACTCCACCTTCCTGACATCATGGGTTGTATACACCTGATAGGTTGTCTGATGCACATGTGACTGAAATTGAGGACATCCCTTCAGAGGGTCACTGGTCACTTCTAATCAGTACAAACTATGCATCTGCAGAAGGTTGTCACACTATTCCAGAGCTCCAGACCACAGAACTTTAAAACCAAGCATCAAAAGGGAGGGAAAAAAATTCACCATATATCTGTTACCCCTATTAATTAGACAGCATAGCATAGCACAGCATTTTGCATCTAACTGCTACGTCGGTTTAAATCTGCAGATCATTTAGTATTCAGCAGCTTACCTACATTGCATACAGCAAGTGAGAAACCTGTGTTTCACTGTATCAGGGACACATCACTCCCTACCATTGCTACTACACTCACCAGATTACTGTCTCATTCTACCTTCAGCTCTACATATGCTACATCAGCTATGTATATCACAATATCACTACAACAGCAGGATCCCCTCTATAGCTCAGTTTGGATCCCCTCTATAGCTCAAGTTTGCCTCACTGCACTCAGTGCTCTGGACACCCCTAACCTAGTGGTGCCAGATGCTGTTCATCATGCCCCATGCCTGACAAAAGCTACAGAAAGTTGCTTTCAAACCTCCAGACTCTACTCTGTCCTTTCTGTTTGCAATGCTCTGGACACCCCGGCTTAGCAGTTCCAGATGTTGCCACGCAAGACCACATTTGGGCATATGATCAATATTTATGTACAATCCTCAATTTGCTCTACTGTGTATAGCACTCTGGGTATCCCTACCATAGCAGGCCCAGACGCTAATGTGCACAAAGCCACAGCAGCAGCAGCCGATTCAGGCTGCAATTTCTTACCTACAGCTTTCAAATTAACGCTCTGCGGCACCTTTCGTGCATGGTTTCACAGATGCACAATTTTGGATTCGCCCATGCCCTTACGGAGATCCCTACAGCTGCAAACACTAACTTTGAAAATGGAGCAGCCACAAAGTTATTTTATGGCTCCCCAATGCTCTCACTTCCATGCCTGGCTTCATTCTCTTCCTATTTCTCCCCTGTTGCGTGGAGCGCACCTCACCATTGGCTCCCAACTCTCGCGAGACACACAGTACTTCTCGCATTACACTACCACGTCATGATGTGGACTCCTCTTTGATTCCTACACAGGGTGAGGTGTGTATTGCTAGTAAAGCATACGCAGCGCTCACAGATATATTACTTATAGAATAGCAATTTGCTTACCAGACAAAGACGTCTGTTTCAAATGGCATAAGCACTACTTTCAAGGAGGTTTTCACTGCCCAGATTAGATATACACCTCATTCCACTTGTAAATGACACAATTATATGCAGTGCAGGCATAGGCATTTCAGGCTACTGATACACACTACCCTTCAGCAGCCCTCCTCTTAAAGGCATAGGAGCACTACACAGACAGCACACTTGCTAGCCCAGATAGAAGCTCGCTAAGGACACACAATACCTGGCTACCTCTGACTACAGAAAAGCAGCACCAGTACAAACAAGGTTTACTACTGTTGTTTTACATTACAGTTATAAAATAAAACACAAACAGAGGGGGTATCACATTCTAAGTATGTCATTTGTATTTAATTACCAGGTCATCATGCCAAAAGCAAAGAGCTGCAGGCAATGCAGTGTACCACTCCCACACCAACAAATAGGCAGGCTTTGTGCCTCCTGCATTGAGGAATCCACTTTACACAATGATGACCAGGACGCGGAGGATGACTTTACTCCTCCTACTACTAGTCAAGATAGTCACCAACAATCAGATACCACAAAAGCACTACTCTAGAATAACCAACTTATGCAAGCACAGCAAGAGGTTTTAACAGCTATGTTACAACAATTAACAAAACTTTCTAAGCAAAAACAAACACAATCACCATATGCTAAGAAAAGGAACACTAACTCTCTTTCCAGACATGCAGCCGATCTAGTAAACGAACCCACACCACTGACCACTGACTCAAGTGGTTCCTCAGATGAGGAAGAGGGAGGCTTAGAGCAAGAGCTCACAAATCCTCACAGCTAAGTGGTGCTTCCCTGACCAAATCCCAGCCCTAGTACACCACATAATGGAAACGGTGGGCTTTGATACAATAACACCACCACCTACATCCAAATTACTCCTGTCACTTCAACCTACTGCAAAACAAGCAGACACCTTCCCCATATGTGAGGCCATAGAAGAGATTGTTCTAAAAGAACAGTCTGCCTCTGAACCAGTCAGAATTCCTGAGAGAAAATCATGGGACAGAATGTACCCCTTGCAGGAGAAGAAGCTAACGCTTTGGTGTACACCTCCCGCTGTGGACCCACAAATAGCAGCCCTCAAGAAAAAGACTGTGTTCCCCACTGAGTCCGCCTCAGGTATATGTGATCCCATTGACAAAAAGCTAGAAGACAACTTAAAGAAAACCTCTGAACTAGCAGGCTTGGGAAGCAGAGCAGCCGCTACCACAATATAAGCAACAAGAGCACAGCTAATCTGGCTCCAAGAAATTTAAAAAAACCATCCCTGCAAAATCCCACAAGTCCACTCTCTTAGACAATGCCATACTTTCCACCAAATATCTGGCAGACATGGTGGTAGACTCACTGAAAATAAATGCCAGATCGGCTGCCATCACTAACAGATCTCGTAGATCACTCTGGATGAAACTGTGGGATGCAGACAAAGAATCGAAGGCCACCCTGCAACGACTGCCTTTTAAAGGCAACATGGTATTCAGACAAGCACTAGAGAAATATCTCAAGGGCAAAGAGGAAAGTAAGATTCTAGCTAGAGAACAAACCAGATCCACATACCTACCCTCTAGTCCCAGAGGCAGATACCATTCCTTTTGTGACAAGAAACGAGGAGGCCACATCTTCCGAGGTACTAACTTCAGACAGAACTATTCCACACACTACCACTACAACAGATACAGAGGTAGGGGTACAACACAAAGAGGCAGAGGGAACTACCATCACCGCAACACCTCCCAGTCTTGACTACTCTTACCTCATGCTACACCACACTACAGTGGGAGCACGACTGCAACTATTCGTAGAACAATGGGAAAATATGACCACAGACAAATGGGTGCTGGAAATAATAAGAAGAGGCTATGCAATACAATTTACAAAGACTCCAAGAGAGCACAGAATGATTCAATCTCCATCTTCCAAGCACAAATACAAAACAACGCACATTACTACAGCTATACGAGAACTAAGAGGCAACAATGCCATTGCTCCAGTTCCCAGGCAAGAAGAAGGTTCAGGAATATATTCCATATTCTTCATGGTTCCAAAAAGGACGTGAGGATACAGACCAGTACTGGACCTTAAGTACATCAACAAGTCAGTGAGTTACATACCATTCAAAATGGAGACCATACAGTCAACATTCAAACTACTCCGACAAGGAGACTTCCTCACACCCATAGACCTAAAGGATGCTTACCTCCACGTGCCGATGAGACCCAGACATTATCAATTCCTCTGCTTCTGCATTCTTGGACAACACTACCAGTGCAAAGTACTGCCATTCAGCCTGGCATCAGCCCCAAGGGTATTCACAAAGGCTTCAATAGTTCTCGCAGCAAGACTCCACCAACAGAGAATCCATGTCATACCATATCTGGACCACTGGCTCATCAGGGCAAGATCGCTACAACAATCTCTAAGGGAGATGCACACAGTGGTGCAGTGTTTACAGCAACACGGATGGGTACTCAATCACAAGAAAAGCCAACTAATTCCCAGTCACATCATAGAACACCTGAGAACTCTCATAGACACAGAAAGAAGACTAGTTACACCATCCCAGTCACAAATTCAGACAATAATATCAACTGCACACAGACTACAGACCGCAAAACATCCCACACTGTGGCACATATCTCAAATGTTAGGCCTGATGTCTTCCACCATAGACTCAGTTCTCTGGGCAAGATGGCGTGCCAGACCTCTTATGTCCTTCCTTCTAACTCAAGGAAACACACACGACCTCAACCTAGCAAAACAGGTCACGATACCACCCCTGGTGAGCTCAAGCCTCAGATGGTGGACAAACAGATGCAAATTCACACAGGGCATGCCCGTAGACATAACTCCTGACATAATAATCGAAACGGACTAAAGCTTGTCAGGCTGGGGAGCCATCCTGGGAAAACATACGGCACAAGTAAAATGGTCAGTATCAGAGACAAAACAAACCATCAACGTTCTAGAGCTGAAAGCAGATTTCAAGGCACTACTGCATTTCTCCAAACTAGCCCAGCACAAACATGTGCAGATAAAGTCAGACAATCAGACCACAGTTTCGTATATAAACAAACAGGGAGGCACAAGAAGCAAAGCAATGATGTCAAAAACATCCAAACTAATGACATGGTCACAAACACATCTAAAATCAATATCAGCAATTCACCTGGCAGGAAAACTCAACATCACAGCAGACTGGCTCAGATGACAAATGATTCATCCAGGAGAGTAGAAACTTCTTCCGCAAGTTTTTCAACAAATCAACCAGAGATGGGGTCTAATCGAGATAGACATCATGGCATCACACAAGAACCATCAATGTACAAAATACTGGTCGCGATTCAAGGACCACATGGTACTAGGAGTAGATGCACTGTCAGCCAACTGGACATTCCAAATAGCCTATGTCTTTCCTCCGATTCCACTGATTGCTCGAGTACTAAAGAAGATCCGCATCTCCAGAGCGCGGGTCATATTGATAACACACCACTGGCCAAGGCACGCATGGTTTGCGACAATAGTCTCAATGGCACTAGCCAATCCCTGGACACTACTGTTCAGGCCAGACCTTCTCTCACAAGGACCTATCACACATCCAAACCCTCAGCAACTGCAACTGACGGCATGGCTCCTGAAAGGGAGAGACTGCTAAAAGCAGGATACCACCCTTCAGTCATTCATTCACACTATGGCTTCCTCACGTCAACAATCCACAATCACCACTTACCAACGCCAGTGGGACATATTCAGCAAATGATGTAAGCACCACAAAATAGACTCCACAACATGCACCATCCCTCAGATTCTGCTATTTCTACAGGAGGGGACTCCAACTAGGCCTCTCCACATCATCTCTGAAAGTACAAGTTGCCGCCATTGGGGCAGCAAGAGAACAGATACAAGGCACGACTCCAGGATCACACCAAGACATAGTACACTTTCTGAAAGCAGCAGCTAACATACGTCCCACGCATAAACCCCTGCTGGCACCATGAGACCTTCCATCGGTACTAACAGCTATGACTAAACCACCATTCGAACCCATAGACTCCATTCACTTAAAATGGATTAAACTCAAAGCAGTCTTTCTAATGGTCATCGCATCAGCCAGAAGAGTAGGAGAATTACAGGCGCTATCATATAAAGAACCATTCTTTCAATTCTACGCGATGACAGGATATCTATGAGACCAATCTCTTCATTCAGACCCAAAATCACATCTAAGACCATCTCAACCAAACTATTGAGATTCCTGGCCAGCTTCCGCCAGAAGAGGTACAGGCCGATCCACAACTAAAACTGCTTGGAATGATACGACTGCTAACAACCTACATCAATAGAATGGCTGATATCAGAAAGACAGACAGACTCTTCATCATCATACAAGGATGCAGAAAAGGACTTCCTGCCTCCAAAGCATCCATAGCAGAGTACCTTAGAAAGGCCATATCAGAGGCTTACAAAGCAAATAACATGCAAGTACCAACATCAGTAAAAGCCCACTCAACCAGAGCTATTGCTTCTTCCTGGGTGGAAAGGAACATGGCCACCGCAGAAGAGATTTGCTCAGCAGCCACTTGGTCAACAATACATACTTTCACAAGACACTACAGATTCGATGTGTCTCAAGACAACAAGACATATTTTGCAAGGGCAGTTCTACTGACAGCAAGCACAGGACAAAATTACAATATCACATCTCACCCACCCTAAACATTGATCACTGCTTTTGACTAACCCATGATGTTAGGTAGGTGGAGTGCCTCAGAGACCATCCCCCACAGTGGTAGTTTACTCACCTGGTAAAGGTGATTGTGGGGGAATGGCTCTCTGAGGCACTCCACACCTCTCCCAAACACTGACGTGATACAATAGGACACTGCCAAGAACACTATGGACACAATGATATGTCAACTTACTTTCGCTAATACAAAACACATATGTAGAGCATTTGACAATTAAAGATTATAACTTCAAAATCTCAGCAGAGACATCACATTACTATTATTCAGGGTACAAGTAGGGGGCAATATAACTTTTTTTTATTTCAAATACAGCTTTGGAAAACATTGAACTGATTAGAAGTGACCAGTGACCCTCTGAGGGGACGTCCTCAATTTCAGTCACATGTGCATCAGACAACCTATCAGGTGTATACAACCCATGATGTCAGGAAGATGGAGTGCCTCAGAGATCCATTCCCCCACAATCACCTTTACCAGGTGAGTAAACTACCATTGCTACCAGGGATTAACAACTGAATGACATCATTACAGCCCAACAAAAATCCTGAAATCTATGAAGTATTGTTTAATTCCCCCAATACCATTTATGAAGTTTTAGAAAATTCTCCTGTCCCAAGGCATTGCATCAGTGATGAACTGTGATTCTGTCAAACATGTTTGAATACATATAATTAAGTCAGCCAAAAGTTAGCCTTCGTTTCAGCAGATATAATCCCATTTCCAGTGGCATCCTGCCTCAGCCATAATTTATTAGGAAGATGGTATCTCTTTTGAAGGGGGGACATAAATGTCTAGAAAGGACAGTCATGTGGTGATACAAGATTGTTGCTCAGCGGAGTATCAGGTTTCCAATGATTTGCAAAAACTAACATGCACTGTACTGTAGGAGCGTGTATTAATATGCCGACACGTGGGGACAGGAGCACATCAGCTAATATGCTTCTCCATAGCAATCTCTAGATTTGTATTGATTCGGTAATAAATCTGAGAAACACCATGTGCATGTAATGTTGACGCTTTGCCAGTTGTGAGACAGCAACAGACCAATACCATTTGGTGAAAATTAAAATGATATCAGAGAGAAGGCATGCTTTACTAAGTTATATAACTGGGCCAAGAGGGGGCCTGAACTATATAATCACAGTCTTACCTTTGGAGGGGCTCAAGCTAGGGTGTGTGGGAGGGAGCGATATTTAAAGCGCACTGTTGAATTCCTGAATACTACATACCTGAATATTTGACCCCAAATACTGAACATTCAGCAGAATATTCAGAAACAGGTATTCACACGGCCCTATTCATTTTTAAGACATCTCATTCTCTTCTTTGTACAGAATGTAGGAAAAAGTCTGCATGATCCCCTTGTTCACAACAGATAGAAAAAGAGGAACTACTGCTAAACCGCAATTTGAAATGATAACACCAACACCACATGTTCAAGTCAGCCTCTGGACATTTTTTTCTGGCATCCTGGTAACCATATTGGAACAACATGTGTGATGGGTACACATCTGGCCACTTCACAGCCCATTGCAGGAACATTTCCTGTCTGCATATGTTTATTTTTTCCAACTGACCAGAAATTTGGTGCAGATAGTAGTCTTGAAATAAATGCCACATCCTGCATCTGAATGGCCTTAGTTCTGCAGCAATTGTTTTGCCTGTCTTACTTCTTCTGTGAGCTTGTGCAGCTCAGGCTCTTCTTCAGCCTGACCACAAGTGCCGACCTCACTGCTGGGGAGCTCAAATGTAGTTTTCTGCTCAAACCAGCTGTTCCCTTCTAAGCCTTAGAGGACTTACCTTCATCTGGTGAATGATGTAGTTAGACGTCGGTGTCTCAGTTGGGTGAGAGAGACATCATGGCATCATCCCCCATTTCTCATTCATTTTCCCTTATTCTCGCCCTCCCATTGTTTAGCTTTTATTTATTGATTTTGTTTTTCATTTGCTTTAGTCCTCACATTAGACAGAGGTTTTTAGCCTGAGGCCAGTCCATTTCACAGTGAAGATGAATTTCAAAATTAAACAAAAATACGCTGGTACTGAATCTGGGGATCAATTCATAGTTCCAATTCTTTTGGCCATAAAATGGGGTGCAAAGTGTGCCTCATTGCACTGACCTAGAAAATTGTTATACTAAGAGTATTAGATTTGTGCTGTTGTGCATAGACCCCTCCCCTCCGTGGTGCAAATCGTGGAATGCAAATGAGGCATTCCAGCTGTTACTATCCACAGATTTGGTCTTCACACAGTGACAGTGACCAGTGACCAATGAAAGTGACAGTATGAGTATGGTGCCCCTGAGGACCCATGAGGAAGCTCCATAGAGTGAAGTGCTGGGACTTTTGTAGTGTGGTTGACTATCACTTTCTGTGAGCTGCTGTCTCCAAATAAATGAATTTCAGTTACAATATTTGGCTTCATTCGCCTTTGTCAGCAACACAGCAGTACAGCATCAAGCTCTGTTGTGTAGTTACTTTTGTCTTTGGTCTTTTGGGGTCGTATGCACATAACCAGCACCACTCACTACCTCTGGCACAGGTTTGTTTGGATTTGTGTGATTATAGTACATGACTGGCAATCATTTTTTAGTGTAGTTAGTTTGAGCAAAATTTAATTTGATAGCATGCACCTAGTTCACAGTCCGTGAAGTACTGTAGGTGATGTGTTCTGTGTGGACATCTGGGCCCAGATATTCAGAAATGCACCAGAGCCCAGCACAAGTCTGGCACAATGCATATCTGATGCACACTGGTGCAACAGGAGCGATATTGAGAGATTGTGCATGCCATAGTGCGCCAGCGCAACCTGGCTGAATATGGCACAGTAGCGCAATGGCACAACTGGGAATGTACCATGGTGCAAGGAGGGGTATGCCATGGCACAAGTAGAGGAGCGCCATGGCGCACACACACAGTTGCACCACAGCAGCAGAGCAGCAGGGGAGGGACACAGCACAGAGAAGTGACCCAGGGACAGAACCAGGGAAGCACAGTGACAGACCACAGGAAGCCACCACCAGCAGGGCACAGCAGAGTGCATACAAGTACCCACACCCCTACTCCAGAGCACAACAGTGGCACCATAGTGAGGCAACAGGAGATGCCAATGGCCAACTGAGGGCCCCCCCAACACAGCCAGACCAGAGCAGGACACACCCAGGACCATGCAGCCAAGCACACACGCCCACAACACACCCCTGACAGCCCACCCATGGGCACCCCCACGACACGCCCACTGACCAAGGAGGGGGACACCACCACAGTGGGACAAACCACAGCACACAGCAGGCAACCACAGTAGTACAACAGGCACCCTGACACATGCACATCACACAAACAGGCACTGGGCCACTGCAGCATGGCGCTGCACGCCACCTGCCAAGCAGACACTGACACAGGCAGGCAGGTCAAAATAATGTATTAAAGAACAGAACAGACAACTATGTACAGAACAATGGGGGAGGGAAGGCGTAGGAATGTGAGGGATGGGGACAGTGAACAGGGACTGTACAGTGGGAAGGGGAACTGGTGGGGGAGGTACAGCAGGGGAAACGGGATGGTAGGGTGCTCTTCAGCAGCGGCCACACCATGCCGCCCCACGTCATCCACGGAGTCCACCACCAAACACCCACCGGTGTAGCTGTAGCACCGCCTCCATTGTGCTTGATGTGATCAGTATGATCTGCTACAACAGCCTACAATACAGGGGCATCCTGCTCCACCTCAGTACACCTAGGAGAAGGGACAGGACAGACGACCAGTGCAGTGTCCCACAGAACCCATGATCAACCATTGTGCACATAGGGCAGTGGGAATACACCCCCCCAGAGGGCCTGAACAGGATACACACAGAGGGATGGGCCTACATCTGCCAGCAACGCGGCACACCACAACAGTGCACAATGGTGGTACCTGCCACACAGTAGCCACCCAACTGCGCAATGCCAGTCACATGGCACAGTGCCCATGCAGCACCACAGCATCGACAGTGGCAGCTGAGCGCACATCCACCCTACCAACAGCTGGCATACGAGTACAATGGATGAGCCACAGTGGTGGGCACCAAGCACATTGCAGCATACACAGCTGCTGCAGCATACTGCACAGACGGCCATGCCTGGACCCATATCTCTGCCAACCCCCAATACAAGTGCGAAGGCCTGTGACAGTGTCTACCTGCTCTCCGTGGCCCCACAGGTGCTGAGGCCACTCAGGCGCCACCGTTGGGTCCTGCTGCTGCCTGCTGACCTGCTGCGGTGGCTGCCAGAGCTCTCTGGCAATCTTCAGGGCCTGGGAATGGAGCATAGACAGGAACACATCAGTACACGGCCACAGCAGCTGCCCACCCCCACACAGTGTGGTCCCCTGCCTGGCACGGTCTGCGCAGCAACATAGGAATGCAAGCGGGGGTGGGTGATGCATCCCCGTGATGCACACAATGACAGCACACCACCCTGCGGGATACACCAGGCAGTCCACCCAACACCACAATATAGCACCAGGGCACACATGCATGCTGGGCCTACTCACCTGGCTGTGGCACATGCCCACACCTGATGCGTGCCTCCAGGTGTCAGAGGCAACCTGGGTCCCTCTGCAGGAGGTCCCCATACCAGTGCCGACACAGTTCACCAGTCCTGGCCACCCCAGCATGCTGCACTAGTGCAGCAGCTATAATATCCCAAACAGCCACACGGGGCTGCTGTAGTGGGGTCTGTCCATACAACTGGGATGTGTTGGGCTGGAAGCAGGCCATGAGATTGGCCAGCTCCACCTGCATCCAGTTACTAGCATGAGTAGCCTCTGCTGCGCCATGTCCCTGCTGAGAGCCATGGTGCAAAATGGTGCCCATAGCTGCATGTGGCAACAGCATGCACCACATGCGCTGGCCAAGTGGATATGCGCTGTATCCACCAATTGTGCAAAGGCAGGGATGTGCAACATGGGCATGGCTGGGCGGGGCCATGTGTGCGGGGTCAGCTAGGGTTAGTGGTCAATGCAGGGGTCGAGGCATGGCCGCATACAGTGCGCCGACTGCACAATAGCACTCATGGCACAGAAAGTGCACCATGGATGCTATTGTACAGTCGGTATACTGTGCACAATAGGCGGCAGTGCACCACACGGAGCAGGCACACAGCACCAATGTGCACCATGCATGCATGTGCATTGCACCACGTTGTGCTCTGGAGCAATCAGCTGACTTGCTCTGGAGCACTCTCAGTGCGCACGGAGGAAATACTCGATATTCACCCGCCACATGCTAATGAGCTCATCAGCCAATGCATGGTGCAATTGGAGCATTAGCATATCATTACCACTGCACCAAAGATGTTTGTATATGATGCACCATAAAAGTGCCACAGAACGGCACAATCCATGGACCAGTATTGCATCCTTGTGGGGTAAGTTGTGCATGCTGCAGGAGCACACTGAGCACAGAGGGTATAGCAAGGGGGATGGCACTGGGAGCTGCAGCCACTGACACACTGTGTTGTCCATTACCACAGGAAGCTACATGTCGGAACCTAAGGAGGTTGGGGAGCATGGCCCTGCCCACAAGCACAGGCCCAACTTCACAAAAGCAGAGACAGACACCCTGTTTGAGGCCTATCTCAACAGGGAGCCACTCTTGAGCGGTGCCACGGGCACGCCACAGGCCAGGGCTTGGGCCTGGGTGGAGGTGCCAGACTGCATCTACCAGCAGGGCAGCCACCAGCAATCAGTGCAGGAGTGCTACAAGAAGGTGGGCATTGACAAGAGGTGGATCAAAGAGAAGGTGGTGGCCATCTGTGCAGCCCAGAATGCCACCAGAGGGGGGCATGTGGATGCACCACAGCTCATGGCGCAGGAGGAGCTGGTGGCAGCCACCTTGTGTCACTACACTGTGGAGGGTGTGCCTGGCAGTGGATTCCAGACAGGTGGCAGCCCATCCCTACATGGTATGTATGGTGGCAATGCACAGCATGCTGTGGCATAAGGGGGGGACACATGTGGCCACTGCTTCACTGACTCACCTGTTTTGTCTTCCAGCACCAGCATGGCTGTGAGCAGAGGATGGGTCACTGGCAGCAGCCGTGGAGGCAGATACAGCCCCGGACGACCAGCCATCCACCTCCACAGGCATCCGGGGGCCTGGGAGGCCACAGCACACCACCATTGTCTAGCCGGATGTCTTGGGCATGGGGTCGGACGAGGCCCTGGACGTGTTCCTACAGGATGCCAGCCTTGGCATCCTGTGCATGGAGACACAGATCGGGTGGGGTCTGACACCGATGATGACCGCACCATAATCCTGGACAGCATGGGCTGTGCTGTGGGGGAGACACCCATACCAAGCACAGGCAGTATGTCCAGTGACCTGTCAGTGGAAGATCAGCTGCCTGCTGCCACTGTGGGTGCCACTGTGTGCACTGCCACAGCTGTGCTGTGCAGTGGTGGTGGTGCAGCCACGCAGGCGCTGGGCACAGGTCAGCAGCCGGAAGGGTAATGGCAGCAGGCTGCTGGTGCCACAGGGCAGCTGGATGCAGGGTCTGCCGCTGGGGTGCCAGGTAGGGACATACCCCTAGAGGACCCCTCTGTGCAGTGTCCATCTGAGTGGGGGGCTGTGCAGCATGGCTGGTCACACAGGAGGGTCAGTGTCCCACCCAGAATCCCCAGGATGCTGACCCAATGGCAGAACACAACCGTTTGCTCCGGGCCTCCATTGAGCAACAGGTGCAGGCTGCCGCTGAGCTACTTGCACTGTGCACGGAGGTGCGCCAGCTGGCCGAGCAGTGCAAGAGGGGCATTACACAACTCCCGGCAGGGATGCAGCACATGCAGGAGGCCACAATGGCTTCCATGGATCACATTGTGCACTGCATGCAGGAAGCCACGACTGCATCCTGGATCGCATTGCACAGGTGGTCTCAGATGGCTTTGCGCTGTTGGCTGCCACAGGACATGGCCACCACTGAGGATCTGATACAGTGCATTTTCCACCCCACAATCCCGGCATCAGGCAACACCCACACTGTCAATGCTGGGCTCTGCTGTTGGCATCCCAGGCATGCCTGGGGTGGGCCTGTTTAGGTGCCTACACCCCCCCCCCGCATGGACCCAGTAATGGTCCCATGGGTCGACCCCTTGGGGCTGTTTCAAACACCCTCTGTGGCTGATGAGCAGCCTGTCGCTGATGATCAGCCCCGACATGGCCACCCCCATGGCCGTGGTGGCCAGGGATCCATGCGGCAGCCCTGATATGTGGCCCACCCTGTCTACAGTCTGCTGCTGCTGCCCAGTGCATGCATGAGTGGCGTGTGCATGTGCATACCACTGACATGGCACCTGTGTGTCATGCCACTCGCTGCCTGTGTGCGTACTTGTCCGGCTGTTGGACCATGTGGTGTGGGCGTGATGAGGGATGATCTGCATCGGTTGCGCCTGTGCACCGGTGCTATGCATCTGATCCTTGCCACATACCAACAGTGTGTGTGTGTGTGTGTGTGTGTGTGTGTGTATTGCTGTGTGCTGCACTGTGCAGTTGTGTGTGGTAGTGTGCCACCAACTCCTGTGACCCTGCAACATGCCTCTGTGTATGCATGCCCATCGCCATGCTTGCCCCGCCTGTATGCTGTACCTGTGTGTGTGTGGTTCTTGCATGGGTTTAGCGCCACCTACCTTTGTGCACCATAGTGCTCCTGTGCAATGTTGTTGTGGTGTTGTTGGACCTGCCTCATCAGCCATGGATCTCTCCGCCTGGGGGGGTGGCTGTCCACCTCCCTCCGGCACATTGCCTCCATTGTCCCCTCTACTGTCACCCTCATCAGCATCAACAGCTATCTCACGGTCAATGGCTATGTTGTGCAGTATGCAGCAGGCCAGGAATAGGCTACAGGCTTTCGGGGGGCTGCACTGTAGGGCACTGCCGGACCTGTCTAGGCAACAGAAACATGCCTTCAGCATTTCAAATAGATGCTCAATAATGTTCTGCATGCTGGGGTGTCCCTCATTGTACTGTTCTTCAGCTGGGGACGAGGGGCATCGGTAGCTGGTGAGCAGCCAGGGCCTCAGTGGGTAGGTGCTCTCACCTGTGTGGATAGTGACATGGTTAGCTCTCTGCCTTCCCTTGCTGTGCTCCTTGCCTGCCCTGGCACCCTTGCCTGCTTGCCCACCCTGCTCTCCCCCATTCCATGGCCTGCCTGCCAATCACCCCTTGCCCATCCCATACTCCCCCACTAGGTGGCCTGTGGGGATGTCCCCACATTCGAATCTGTGGCACAGCATGGAGTTGTGCCACATGAATGCATCATGTGCACTCCCAGGGTGTGTGGCACAGACATTGGTGATGCGCCCCGTGGTATCACACACCACCTGGCAGTTGATACTCATGTTCCCCTTCCTATTGATGTATGCTAGACCCTCGGGGCCAGGTGGCATGTGGATGCCCACATGGGTGCAGTCAATCGCCCCAAGCATGCCAGGCATACGTGCTACCCTGTGGAAGTCCTATATGGATGTATTCTGAAGCATGTGGCAGCAGGGCATTGAGGAACTGTGTGAGGAGGTGTGACGTGGCCGACTGGGTTATGCCTGTGATGTCCCCTGTTGTTCTCTGGAAGGTGCCCATGGCGAGCAGGTGCATGAGTGCTGTGACTTTTATCTCCACAGATATTGCATGGCTCTGTCTAGGGGGTGCTTGCATCTCCTCACTGCACAGCTCGCAGAGCTGCCTCAGAATTGCCCTATTCAGGCAGTACCGGCCCACTATCTCTGTGTCTGTGAAGTTCTTGAAGGTGGTGTGGACATAGTACCACCTGTGTCGGGCATACCACTGACGGGACCTTCCTTGGCTACATCGCTGTTCCACCTGCCCCCTCACACCCCTCATTATGGCCTCCATCATGTATGGTGCACTGTCCATGGCCCCTGTTGTCTTGTCCCTTCCTGGGCGGTTGGCTGCTGCTGGATGTGTGGCACCCTGGTGCACCACCTGGCACTGTACCTGCCTGTTCCTCTCACTCTCTCTCTACTCCTTCATCTTTTCCAATGCCACCTCTGTCACACTCCCTCTGTGGCTGCCTCTGTCTGTATCTCTTTCTTTCTTTCTTTCTTTCTTTCTTTCTTTCTTTCTTTCTTTCTTTCTTTCTTTCTTTCTCGCCTGGTGCAAATGCTGTCCGTGTGCTTATGCCTGGGTTTTTATAGGCTCAAATCTGCTCGGCGCATCTTGGTTTTGCTCCCCACATGTGCCATGGTTCCACAGTTCAATATTGCACTGCGCTGGATATTCATGGGCACACCCCCTACGGTTGTGCCTGCATTCATTATCGTCTACATTGGTGCAATGGTATTTGCGCTGCGCATTGGTTCCCGCTAAATATGGCTCCTTGGCACAATTCCGCAGTTGCGTCATGTGCAACTGCTTTGAATATCCGGGCCCTGATACTGAAGTTGCATCTAAATACATACCCAAGTATTTAAAGTTTTTGGTATTTTCAAAAGTACTGCCATAAATGTATTGAATATCTAAAGTACTATCTTGCTTCTAGGGTTTACAGCCAAACAGTAAAACTTGTATTTTCTTTTCATTGAGTAGCAGATTGCCTTTAATTATTTAGTTCTGAAGAGAGTGAATAAAACCCCCACTGAAGTTTTTAGCCTAGATCTGATCTGTAGATTTGCCTTTATTGTAAATTACTGTATCAACACTGAACATGTGCAGTTTTACACCATCACAAGCTGATTGTAAGGTGTTAATACATAAAAGAAAATAATATGGCTCTGAAGATCAAGCTTGGAGGTCGTGCAGTTTTGTCTGGTTGTATCAGTGTTACAGTGTGATGTGGGGAGATGCTGGAGTCTCTCTTTCCCTGCAGCAGCCATGTCTGTGCGGTGCTTCCTCCTGGGCCATCCTGTGGCTGACAAGCAGTGAGACAGCTCACTCTCCTGAAGAAGAGTATGAACAGGAAGGCTACTCATGCAATATTTCCTGCCAGACTGCAGTGGCAAACCTAGGATTATAGAATGGACCAGAGTCACCAGCAGAGTGGCATGAGCTTTCCCTAGCCACTGTGTTATCAGGCAGTGCCACCACAGATGCTTTGCCACAGTCATGCCATGCACCAGCGCTGGGTCAATAAACTTCAGCACAAGCAATAATGTGTGGTGTTCTCCAACATGCATGCAGGTGTGCTAACCCTGCTAAATCACTGCATGACAAGCCCTGACATAAGGGTTAGGCTGTACTCTGAAGGCAGCTGATGGCTGGGTTTATTCCATAAGGTAATGTAAACAGGAGAATGTCTGCAGCACCCCCTTCCCTCCCCCAAAAAATCCTAGCTCTTTCACAGGCACATGAAGCATATTTCTAAGATAATTAGTTCTCCTTAGTGACCTCTTGACTGCTGAAAGTGTTAGAACACACACACACACACACGCACACACACACACACACACATATACACACACACAGATGTAAGAGCTATGCAAATATTTCATCTGCCAGCAACATTTCATTTTTCTGAAGCTATGTAAAAAATCTTGCATTTTTACTTTGTTGCAATGTCTGACAATTTTGTGAAATAATCCTGCATTTTTATTCCTGGAAAGTTCAAATAACTGTGGGAAAAATGTGTACATTTATATACTGTATGTGTAAAAACATTTCTGCAATTGCCACACTTTTTCAACACAAAATGTGCACGCTTCACCATCTTCTCAAATCCTAGCATTTCCAAAAAGGTGTCCTAATTAGTATGAAGTATACCAATGTTGTACTAATGTGTGTTGAATGGGCATTTCTTATCTAGTCCTGACGTATGTCATAGAAATATCACACTTGTTATTTGATGACCTATGCCATTCAAGTGTTACTGGTTACACACTTGTGGGTTTCAAGGCCACCTCATGCCTACACAGCTGGGACAAGCTTCTGCCTCTGATCAGTCACTTACTCTCTTGTAGCGCAAAGGTCTGTTCAGTTTGATACTTGTGCCACTGTCAGAAGCAATGCAGGTCAGCAGTTGTGCTGACAAATTAGTTTTGACAAGCTTAATGACTCCAAGGAAGAAAAGTCTACAGCCCTGATAGAAACTGTAGAATAATTGGTCAGCTCAACCAAACAGGGAAGGTGTTAGAAATCCCAGATCCTCTCTCACAGGCCAATTACTCCATTAAGCAAGAGGTGGAAGGTTGCTGTCAGCTACTGCAGGCTCACAAAAGCATCAGCCGGCTGTATTTCAATCAATTCAGTTTCATTTGGTGGTACATCAGGACATGGAAGGAAATAAATGGGCCTTTCAGCCAATGTTCATTTTATAAACTGCAATGCTCAGACCAAAAGCACTGAGAAACATTATTGTTGTATGGGCTCCCTATAGTGAACTGTATTCTTTTGAGCTGGATTTTTTATGTTTGCTTACACGCATGAGCAAGAAACATAGTGCCATCATCCGAGTTTTTCTGAGGTGTGTCAGCGCCTTCTAATTCAGTCAGTGTGTTTGCAGGCGTGGTCGAAGTTCTCCAATCACTGCTCCAGCTGTCTATGACAGCAGTTGAAAATGCAGTGGCATACAGTTGAAAGGGAGAGCTCCACTTCAGTGAGCAGAGCTTCCCCCCTCCACATGCATGCATGCATATTGTGTGCTCACATGCTCCCCCCCCACGCACATTCTGTATGGCCAACAGGGGTACCCAAACCCCGCCGGCTCCATGCCCCCCCCAAAAAGCTTTCCAGCTGTCACGCTGGGAGCCCACCCCAGCATGGCAAAAGTCCGTGTGGTTGATGGGGGTGCCCAATCCCCCCATCGGCTCCAGCCCCCCCAAACAGCCTTCTAGCTGCCACACTGGGAGCCCACCCCAGTGTGGCAAACGTCCCGCGTCGTCTTCCTTTAAAAAAAAACCCGTAAACAAGAAAACGTTCCCTCAGTGCTCTCCCAGCCCACTCTCACCCACCCACTGTGCACCCTGCCTGCCCACACCCGCTTCACCCCATACTTACCTCCGGAGCTTGGCGCGATGATCTTCGGTGGACCAGGAACACATCTGCACTCTTCAAAGCCGACCGCGAACTGAGGAAATGCCGGTAAGCTGTATAATGTAATGAATAAGGTTTTTTCAACTTTACTGCATATCTAGGCATTTTTTGGAATTTTGGAGCCAAATTTTCAACATGGGGTTTTTGGGACCCCTTCTCATGAATTCTTGAACTGTCATGGCATTAATCGGGCCTGAAGGGTGATTTCGCAGTCACTGCACTAAATCACCTTTTGGGACCAATTAACAAAATGACAGTGCCAGTGTTCATAAGGTGGGCTCTCAAAAAGCCTATGTTGCAAATTTGGTGAAAACATTTGTAAAAATGACTGTTTTAGGAGTGTGCATTGAGCAGTTCCTACGCACTCTCATAAGTTCACAAATTTTTTATATTTGCACTCCAGATGTTCAACATTGCCATTTTACCATACCTCCTTATGAGCAGTACAGCTGTTATTTTTCACATGTTGCCCAAAATGTGTTTTTCTGCATGTAGCGCACAATGGCACAGTCGGTGTGCACAATCAATGTTTGGGATAGATTAAGAAAATCACAGTGACACTGTTCGTGAGCAGAGGTGTTACAATGGCTATGTTGAAAATTTGGTGACAAAATTCCTTAAAATGACTGTTTTAGGAGTACACATTGCGCAGTTCCTACACATACTCGCAAGTTTGCAAATTTTTAATATTTGTACGCCAGATTTTCAACATTGCCATTTTATTACACTTCTTTATGAGCAGTACAGCTGCCATTTTTCATATCTCGCCCAAAATGTGTTTCCGCACATGTAGCGCACAATGGTGCAGTTGGTGTGTGAAAGCAATGTTTGGGACAGATTAAGAAAATCACAGTTACACTGTTCATGAGCAGAGGTCTTAAAATAGCTATGTTGAAAATTTGGTGACAAAAGTCCATAAAATGACTGTGTTACGAGTGAGCATTGTGCAGTTTCCACACACCCTCGTAAGTTCATGACTTTGTAATATTTTCAGTCCAGATTTTCACCAGTGGCATTTTTCCACACTTCCATATGAACAGTACAGCTGTCATTTTTCACAACATGGCCAAAATGTGTTTTCACACTTTCAGAGCAGAAATGCGTGGTCACTGTGGGAAATCATTGTTTGGGACAGATAAAGAAAATAACAGTGACACTGTTCATGATCGGAGGTCCCAAAATGCCTATGTTAACAATGTGCTGTGAAAAATCCCCTAACTAATTACATTATGGGTGTGCGTTGCACAGTTTCTATGCACGCTCGTGACTTCACCAGTTTTTTTAATATTTTCACTGCAGATTTGCAACATTGCCATTTTTTACACCTCCCCTTGAACAGTACAGCTGTCATTTTTCACATCCTGTTCGGAATGTGTTTTTGCACCTGTGGTGCTAAATGCCGTAGTCACTGTGCAAAAGCAGCTTTTGGCTAACAAACTGATATTGCCACTGTTCATGAGGTGGGGGTCACAAAAAAAACATGTTGAAAATTTGGAGTGAAAATACCAATGAATGCCTGAGGCATTAGGGTTTCCAACCATAATGCCCCACCCTGTAGAGAATGACAGGCATCAGGGGTGTGACTTGAGATTCTCACCAGTAATGCTCATACCATTCCACATTCTGCAGCCAGTGAGAGGCATCGAGGTATGCCTTGGACTCTTCGGCCCCAAAGTTCACCCCATTGTCCTATACCGCACCCATCTCACCGTATTTCCTGATGGAATGGGGTGCACATAAGGGCCAAAGACCCCAAGGTGCACCGTGACACTTGTCAGTGTCTGCAGGATAGGGTGTGGTGAAATGTCATGGCCGTTATGCCTGACGACCCAAAGGCACACCCCAATGCCTGTCAGTCTCTGCAGGGTGGTGGGGTTGGCTTCAGTTCAATACTTCATTGTCATTCCTATTATGCAGCTCTGTAACTTGTACACTACCAATGCCAATGCCAGCAAGCAAACATTCGGCATTGACAAATGCTTATTTACATAGAGCTAGCTTGAACTCTTGAAGAGATCTGCTTTTGTAATAAAAGAGTTACAGCTTGCAACTGTAAACAGTATAATTGCCTCTAATGTAGTAATTGAGATTTTGAAGACTTAAAAAAAACTCTTTCCTCTCAAGTCAATGTATCCACATACTGTAGTAGCATCTTGTTTACATCAGATACAATGTCAGAAGACAGAAAAGCTATACAAGAGGTGATGCACCCTTGTTCTGGGGTCTCTTTCAAACCCTATTTTCAAGTATTTTTATTTATTTTATTTTAAATTTTGATGCCTGGGTAAGCCCACTGAGACCATAGATACCTTTTGCAGGGGCGACCCGGGATTAGTTACAAATATAAAACTGACAAAGAAATCCCTGCATCCTGATTAGCTGTGGCTTAGTTCTAGATATGGGCTTGTGAATGCACAACCCATGGCTAAAAACAAGTCTCTGCCAGCAAGGGCATAACACATCAATGTGTTAATGTGGAATTTTTATTTTTTTAATGTCAGCCACCTTTCTATTCCACCATCACAACAACAGACAGTTTAATAAACAGTACAGCTCAAACCTCCTGTACTATATATTCCCCCATGCTCTTCAGAGATGTTCCTTCTTAACTTTAACTCCCCCACCCCAACCGTCTCCATTGATATGCCATTTTTGTTTGTCTTACTTTGAGCTCACTCACTCTCCCACTTGCCCGCCTGCTCACCAACACGACCACTCTTATTCCCTTTCCCACTGGCAACACACAGACTGATTTAAAAAAGAAAAACACCCTGCAAAAAAGAGACACAACCTGACTGCTGAGAGTGAGTCCAGAGACCTTAGCCACTACCAGCGCCGCACTCGCTCGCTTCCGAAATCAAAAGTAATACACAGTGCGGGGTGGTAGCAGATGCCAGCTGGCAGCGCACTTCCATCTGCAGGAGCTGTGCTCTGGAAAGTACCAGCTGTTTCATACAGATGCGGTTCTCCTCACTCATGCCTGCCCTGCCTGCCGCAGCTCAGGAAGTAAAGAAAAGCACTCACATTTAAAAAAAAAACTAACAAGTAAGAACTGGCTCCATCACTCCCTGTTGCAGGTCACACGCCTCAATAAATCAAAATTGTTTATTATATATAAACTTGGAGTAGAAGGAAAATAGTGCAGAGAAATCAAAACAGATGCTATCTGTTTGATAGAGTACCTTCTAGTGACATACATTTGAGGAAGGACATTTTACCTTAATTTAAAATTTTTTTAATTTTTCTGTATCTAAAAAAAAACAACATAGAAACGTAGAAAGGGGATGGCAGAAGGAGACCAAAGGTCCATCTAGTCTGCTCATTTGTTTGCATGGATCCCTGTTGGGCAGTGCCTGCTAGCACTGAACTCTTACTCAAGATGAGTTCCCACCCTCGACTCTGTGTTGCATGTATGTCCTGTCCCAACCAAGTTTGAAGGAGGTGATTGTTTTGGCCTTCACCACCTCGGTGGGTAAACTATTCCAAGCTGCCACCACCATCTCAGAGAAAAGGAACTTCCCGACATCACATCTAAACCTCCCCCCCTTTGAGTTTCTAGTTGTGCCCTCTAGTATTAGAGTTGTGGGACCTAGTAAACAGTTCTGAGTATGGCACTTTGTTGATGCCTTTCAGGTACTTAAATGTCTCGATCATGTCCCCCCTCTCTCATCTGGCCTCCAGTGAGAATAACTTCAACTCTTTTAGGCATTCCTCATATGGCAGGTCATGCAGTCCTGTTATCATCTTTGTTCACTTCTCTGGACTATCTCCAGTCTGTTGATGTCCTTCTTTAGGTGTGGGCTCCAACACTGGATGCAGTGCTCCAGCTGAGATCTCACCAGGGATATGTAAAGAGGCAGTATAATGTTTCTGCTCCTGCTGCCAAAGCTTCTGCTGATGCACCCCAATATTCTGTTGGCCTTGCTACATGCAGACTTACACTGATTGGTTGCCTTAAGGAACTCATGAATTAACACTCCTAAGTCCCTTTCCTCTGATGAGGTATTAAGTTGCACCCTGTTCAACCAACATTCTGTTCTAGGGTTGTTTTTGCCTAAATGCATCACTTTACATTTCTTAGCATTAAAGCCTATTTGCCATTGGTTGGACCATGCCTCAAGTTTTCCTAGGTCAGCTTGAAGCTTGCTGATGGATTTTGCAGTATCCACCCTTCCTCCCAGTTTAGTGTCATCAGCAAACACAGCTAATCTGCCATTTATGTCCTTACCTATGTCGTTAATGAAGATGTTGAAAAGCACAGGACCAAGGACAGAACCCTGGGGAACCCCACTTATAACATCTCCCTTCCTTGAACTGACTCCTTTGATTACCACCCTTTGGCTTCTGTCATGGAGCCATGCTTTTATCCATTTGATAAACTGGTCTGAAATACCAGTGTCTTTGAGTTTAGCTAGCAGATGCTTGTGTGGAATGGAGTAGAAGGCTTTACTGAAGTCAAAATAAAGTAGGTGCCCTATGTCTAATTCAGCGGTTACCCAATCAAAGAATGATATGAGAATCGTCAGGCATGATATTCCCATCATGAGTCCATGTTGCTTGGGGTCTTGGAGGTTGTTCTTGTCCAGGTAATTAACTATGTCTTGTTTAATCAGTGTTTCCATCAATTTGCACACCACTGAGGTCTGACTAATGGGTCTGTAGTTTCCAGGCTCCTCTTTGCTCCCACTTTTATGCAGCGGGATCACGTTGTCATTTTTCAAATCCTTCAGCACTATATCAGTCTCGAGGGAGAGGTAGAATAGTCTGGACAATGATTCCACTAGTTCCTTGGCTAATTCTTTTAGGACCCTAGAGTGAATGACATCTGGGCTGGGTGATTTATCTTGATTTAGAATTTTGAGAGCTTCCATTACTCTTTTGGTGGAAAAGCTTGAGTTCCCATAACTTCTGGTTTGCTTGAAAAATTTTTAAAAGCTGTTTTTTGCAAATATTCGCATGTAACCCTTTTTGTATAAGCAATAAGACATTCTGGGACATGGGTTGCACTTGGTTTACCATACACTGAGGGGTTGAAGACACTCATCTTGCAGCATCATGTCTCTCAGCACCCCTGGGCATGTGGTAAATCCAGGACAATCCATGCCCCATCATGTCTTATTACTTAAACAATTAGTGCCATGTACTTACAATAGCAAGAACTCTTTTAAGAATAGGGCCTATCCTTGATGGAAACATAAAAACTAATTTATCTTTAATAAAATTTGACAGTCATTCATTCATGTTGGTAGCCTCCTTAATCTTCCTACTGAGCATTTTCATTTATTCACTTTGAAATAATCTTGTTTTGTTTCTGTTTTAGAGTCACTTGTTGAGTCAGCTTCCCCACACCTAATATTCATTTTGCACTACTGGTCAGTTGTGGAACCTCGTAATGTCAGTTGAGTAGAAGCTCATAATACACGTTACAGTGCATGGCCTCCACTCAGCTGATGTCACCGGGTTTTAAAACTGATCAGGTAATTATAAAAATTAATATCAAGCAGGAAAATGAAGCATCAAACAGGGGTTCCAAAAAAAGGAAGAAAAAAAAACAATATTATTTCAAAGCGAACAAAGGACAACATAAAGAAGGGAAATTAAGGAGGCAACGTGCATGCCCAAATGCCCAATCATTTAAAAAAATGGTTGTGAAAGGTTTATGTTCCTTAAACATCAAACTCAGACAACAGTATGTAAAAGGCAATTTGCTCTCACAGCACTGAGAAGGGCATTTGTATGGGCTTTGGTACATGGCCTGACCTCTCCTCTACCCACTCCCTTCACCATATCATTTCCTTTATGGCCATCTACCACACTTACGTCCCCACATATCCACACTGTTTAGCTTAAAGAAGAGCTGTTTAGAAACTTGTAAGCTATCTGTTCCTGAAGAAGCTGTGCATCACATACTGGTAAAAACCTCCAATTGTTTCATCTTTTCATTTTTACTGAACTTTCAGTTCAAGCACTCAGGTGGCAACTACCATTTAAGAACATTATCATGTTGTTTATGTCCCTCTCAACCAAAAAGTTCTACAGTAGGACATGAATGCATTGTAACACCAGTTTTAGAGCTTAAAGAGGACAGAAACTACATATTACAGGCCTAAAATGGCCCTTAGTACCAGTGTATAAATCAGAAACACCCATTGAGTTTGCTAAATGGCCAGCAAAGATGGAATAATAAGAGACTTTGAATTAGGAAATACAAGTATGTAGATTAATGACTGTTGAATAAATGAATGAATGAATGAAAATGAATGAATGAAATTTTTTTTTTTGAATGAATGAATGAATGAAAAATGTATTTTTATACAGGAGAAATACAAAATGTAAAATACATCTTGACATTTCATGTCATAAGGGCATTAGCCCTGTTTACAAGACAGTCCTGTAAAAGATGTTGCAACATACAAAATTACAAAATCTCTCAAAAAATATAATTTAGAGTTTTTATTTTATTGCAGTTGTAACACAGCATGAAGAAATTCTAAGTTTTGTATGTATTTTCATGGTCTTTCCCTGCCAACATTTTCTGTGTTTTTATGTTCCTATGTCAACTGTATATTAATTGTCTCTGTAATCTGGTATCTAGAGACTTTATATTTTGTACACAGTGCAACAGTTTAACTCTACTGCTGTACTATCCGCCCAGACCCTCTTGCAAACTAGGTGCATCACCTATATGAGACTATCCAGGAGTGTGCAAATCCTAAATAAATACATATGCCTTCATAACATACTGTAGAATGCAGGTCCTGTGGGTTTTGGATCAGAATACAGAAAGCTGTTTCTGCAGATATTGTATACTGATGCAGGAGAAACTGTGATTGGGCTGAAGCAGGAACTAGATAAGAGACCATCTGTTTGCACTACAGTACAATATATCATAATGAGTCTCTTGGTTTGGTTTCTAACCCTTGGGGAAGAGAGGATGGAAGCACAATGTCTTCTCAACACTAGGCATGGGAGAACAATTCTAAAACTTAATTAGAATCCAGTTGAGGCTGGTGGGATCAAATTCTAAGTTCAGAATTAGCTATTGCTGCTGAAAGCTTGTGTTTAAGTTATTTCAACATTTAAGACCTTACCATCCAGAGGAGAGTAAAATAGTCATTTTAGATCCCTGTTGCAACCAAAAGGTCCCTTCCTCTCTCTCTATACCTCCATGCACCTGTTTGACTTCCACCTGAAATATGCCCTAATCTGAAGAATGTAGCTGAAAATGGACGGTTCCTCTTTCCATGTCTGCAAACATGTTGTCTAGAGAACTGATTGCTAAAAAGAGGCCTCCCCATACAGAGGCAAGAAAACTGCCTCTCTTAATGTTCAGCATACTAAGATCAACATTCAGAAGCTATTGATATTTTTATATTCCTTTTAATGTTAAAAAAGTTTGAATACAAGTTCTAGAGACTCTAATGTATTAAACTTTAAGGAAAACTTCCATCTCTAAATTAGAACTCAGACTTCTCCAGCTTCCCCTTACCTGCTTAAAGAGCTAGTGTACTGCCTAAAAACTAATATTAGTTTTTAAAAGCAATCAACCATTACGTTTTGTACCTGAGGTACTTTTTCTTTTACTTTTGGGCAAACGGGACAGGAAATTTGTACTAACTGGCAGCAGTTAGTAATGTTTCCGTTTATAGAACTGAAATGCATACCTCCAAGTGATCCATATGTAATTGCATCTGAATAATCACTGATGTGAAAACTGTGTTTTCAATTGCTTTCTTTTTATGGACAACATTCTGTGCAGCTCTTTTCATGGAACCGGTAGTTTTGAATTTTTACTATGTCATGGCTTGTGTTCAGAATGCTAATTATGAGCTATTGACCTATCAGAACCTTAGTCAGAGTTCTGTGCACAACCCATGACATAGCTAAAACTCCAGATCACTGGTTCCATGAAGAGAACAGTAACAGAATGATGCTCAGAAAAACAAAATCATGCAAAATACAGTTTTTCAAGTCACTTTTTATTTAGGTACAGTTAAATATGGATCATTTAGGGGACTGAATATCATTTCTGAAAATAAGAGCTTTATAAACAGCTGCCATTTAGAAATGATTTCCTGTCCTCTTTCATTAAAAGATTGTTCACCCGATGACAGTAGGTGTGATGTGTGGGACAGCACTCTGCCTAGCAGCAGACATATCTAGCTGTATTCCCCTACTACATCATTAGCATTGTGATCTCCCTGATGGTGACATCACTGCTGCTTTGACACAGCCGTTCGATGGATGCCAGGTCACTCACCTGTGATGTTGCTGTCAATGAGATCACAATGCTGATGATGTAGTGGGGGACTAGAGACAGATATTCAGCTGCCAGGCTGAAAGCCATTCCACACATCCAACACAATATAAGTCAGTAGAAGAAGACCATTTGGTCTATCAAGTCTGCTCATATTGCAGGGTCCACAGCTTGAGCTAATGTCTCTGCCCTCCCTCCCTCCCCACTCCTCCCATCCTCCCTATCCATGATCCTTTCCTTCTCCCATGCCTATCCCAGCCTCTCTTAAAGCTACCCACTGTCTTCAACAAGATCACCTCTTCCAGCAGCACATTCCAAGTGTCCACCACCCTCTCTGTGAAGAAGTGCTTCCTGACCTCCCTCCTAAACCTCCTACCCTCCAGCTTAAGATTGTGCCCCCTCACGTTATGGCTGCCACTCAGCTTAAAGAGACTCTCCTTATCAACCTTATTTATCCCTTTCAAGTGCTTGAAGGTCCCAATCATGTCCTTCTCTCTCTCTCTCTCTCCTGTCTTCCAGGGAGTACATGTTCAGTGCCCACAATCTCTCCTCATATGCCTTACCCTGCTGACCCACTATCATCTTTGTACCCCTCCTCTGAACCTTTTCCAGAAGGTTAATGTCCTTTTTATTAGGACATAAAAAAAAGCATTCTAATAATCAAAGGGAAAAAAGAAAAAAAGACATCAAAAATAAAATGTTACAGCTGACTACTTCTTAAACTTTGCATCATTTTCCTGTCTGTTTTGATTCCACTAGCTCTTTAATACAGGTTGACTTCTCACTGAATACACTGTACGAGCAGTGATGCAACACATGCTTGAAGAGATGGTCCTTGCATCAATATTTTTCTCAAATGTTAATGAATTAAAACATCTAATACACTGTACTGAGAAACAATTTCCTGATGTTTGCTTTTTTCACCTGTTGTAATACACCATTTCACATTCATGGTCTATGTGATGCATGGTATTCTGTAAACTCACAGTACTGTCTGTGACGCGGGGCTCCCAGTCCAAAGGCAATGCTGGTATTTTACAGAGAAATAAAGCACGTTACAGACATATCTACTGAGAAATTAAGAAGTTCAGATCCACAGGAAGTAAAGTACTAACAGAACACAGGAAGATACCTCTGTAACTGCTGAGAAAGGAAAAGTTGAGCTGATGTAACATCTTAAACAATATGGCAGCCCTATCCATTGGAACATGGGGATGCAGAGGCTGCAAGATGCAAAGCAAGAGTCAGAAGAACAATACTAACAGACAGAAGTCTACATTTATATGATTTTTACATTTATGCGATTTGATGCTATAATATACAATACTAAAGGCTAAAATTATAGTTTTAAACATGTGGTTTGATAATGGACAAGCTTTTCAAAAGACTGAGAGGGAGAGAGAGAGAGAGACAGAGATAGAAATTAAAAATAAAACACTGCCTGTTCTGAGGAAGTCAATACAGCTCTTATAAGATAGTTTCTTTCATGAAAACAGTGTCTGCTAGTCCAATAAAAGGTACTGTCAACAATTTCTTTTCTGCAGAGTACAACACAGAAACTAGAAGTTATTTTCAACATGAACAACTCTATAGGTTTGTTAGCAGAGAGTGAGTTTACACATATATAGAATTGTTTAGCAATTTAAAAATATGTTGAAATGTCTGGTACAGTGTGTTTTGTTTAGTGTACTATTTTACCAATCATTGTCATTTGAAATTTCAGACCAGGAGGTTGCCACATTTCCTAAAAAGCTACAAAACAAAGTTGTAGTATGGTCATTAATAGTACCATCTGGCTCTGTGATAACACACAGAGCAAGAAGAAATGACTTTACTAAAAACTTGAGTTTGTTTAATCATGTGAGATGTTTGCATCCTAAAGCTAGAGGTTTGAATTTAACAAACTGCAGATTGTCTGAGTCAACCACATGTTATATTATTCTGTTGCTTGCAGGTGATGTGGAACTCAGTCCTGGTCCCCACATGACAACAAGTCCAGATTTAAAAATAACACTGGAAAATGCCAGAAGTATCATAAATAAAATACAAGAATTTAGAATATGGGCCCAGTATCTAGAACCAGATGTAGTTGGTATAACAGAATTCTGGTTATCCCAAAGTGTGCAAGACAATGAAATAACAATGGATGGTTATGCCCTTTTTAGACAAGATGGGGTAAGCAGGGAGGTGGGGTTCTTTTATATATTAAAAAAAATGGGACCCTATGAAATTGTATTTCAAGGACCACTGGAGGAGATTGAATGTCACTGTGTAGTATCAAAAGAATTAAAACTCCTCATTGGTATAGTTTACTCTTCCCTAACATAAATGTTAACAAGTTTGAAGTGTTGGCATCAAAAATAGCAGCCTTGGTGGTGGGTAAGGACATAATTTTAATTGGAGACTTCAATGCTGCCTGGGGTAAACCCAGGGGCATGAAATTAGAGAAATGTTTTGAGATTTTAAATGTTAGCCAGATAGTAAATCAGGTTACAAGGAACAGTGGGGTAAATAGCCAGGATAGTAGTTTAGATTTAATGTTCTTGTCAAAGGGATTTAAATTGAAAAGTGTCAGGTCCTGCCCCCTAACTTGGGTGATCAGAACCCTGTATTTTGTGTATTAACAGATAGTTATATATGTAGAGAAGAAGGAAAGATAATGATTAAGAGAGATTACACAAAGTATCACCCAGAACATTTTGTTCAGGATTTAAAATGTGAAAAATGAAGTAGGTTTAAAATGAATGCCAGATGTAAATTTGGGGGTAGAATAATTCACAAGGACCTTTCTGGGGGTCTGTGATAGGCATGCATCCTTTAAGACAAATAAAATAAAGAAAAAACATGTACTCTGGGTAAGTGAATTTTTAAGGAAAAAGATATGTATTAGAGATAGAGCCTGGAAAAAAGCCCATGAGACAAGAAATGGGGTCAACTGGGACATCTATAAAATTAAATGGAATGAATGCCAAAGACTAATTAAACAAGCTAGGAAAAGGCTCTATAATAATAAAATCGGAACAGTGTCAAACCCAAAGCAGTATTGGGATATAATAAAATATTTGGATAACCCCCTTAGGACCAAACATATAATAAAAATGTCCAATGATAAGGGTGAACCTCTTGATCTGAAAACAACAGTCCAGGTGTTAAATCATTATTTTACAACATTACTGAATATAGATATTCCAGCCAGTAAATCAATACAGATAGATACCCATAAAGTAATGAGTGACATAGAAAATTCTCCTTATTTTTATTTTAGGAAAATAAAAATAAAGGAAGTTAGGGATGAGATTAAAAAAATAAATATCAAAAAATCATATGGTCTGCACAAAATTGAATCAAAATTCATTAAAGATGCAGTGAATTTATTGTCACCAATATTAATATATTTATTTAATCAAAGTTTAATGGAGAATACCTTTCCAGAAATATGGAAGGTTGCAAAAATTGTTTCCATATTTAAAGGTGGTAAATTAAATGATCCCTCTAATAATAGGCCAATTGCAGTCCTCACCATCTTCTCTAAGTTAATGGACCAGATGGCATATAATCAACTGTATGACTACTTAGAAAAGTACTCTAAACTAACAAAATTTCAACATGGTTTTAGGACCAGGTATTCGACCAGCACTGCTCTCATGGACTTTGTGGACAAGGTGGCAGTTGCCCTGGATGCAGGGGAGTCCACGGGCATGGTGTTAATTGACCTGTCCAAAGTCTTTGATTTAGTGGACCACCATATACTGTATGAGAGGATGGAGAGGACTAGGATCACACTCAGGTCAATACAGTGGTTTAGATCTTATTTAGAGGATAGGAAACAATGAGTAGAAATTGACAGTCAATTATCTGACATAGGTAATCTGTCACGAATTGTGCCCCGGGGTCAATCCTGGGGCCACTGTTGTTTTTGATCTACGTAAATGAGTTGCCCACAGAAATAAACAATACACATATGAGGCTTTATGCGGACAATACCGTACTACTAGCAACAGTAAAAATACATGATGAAATGATGGAAAAGTTGCAATTAGATTTTGATATTCTTCAAGATTGTTTTTTTTTCAGCTCAAAACTTGTGTTAAGTGAAAAGAAAATGCAGATTATGTACTTCAACAAAAAAAATCAAATAAGGTTACAAAAAAAGCAATAACAGATAAGATAAGGGAATACTAACGAGAGAGGGTAATAAATTAATAACTACAAAACAATATAAATACTTATGAGTTATTATAGATAGTTCTTTAACATTTTCAGATCATATTGACAATATCACAAAGAAAATTAATAACAGAATTGGGGCATTGTGTAGATCCTCCCAAATATTAAATTAGCAGACACAGAAAACAATTGCTATGCAGTTGATATTGCCTGTGTTGAAATACAGTAATTTGGTATATAATTTTGCAGAGCAAAAATATCTGGACAAACTTGTTAAAACATATAATCAATTGGAAAGATTTGCCTTGAAATATAACTTCAAAACCCATCATTGCCTTATGTAGAATGAATTAAAATGGGATAGTTTACTGGTATGGTATAAAAACAATATTCAATATTTACTTTTAAGATAAACAAAGGGCTGATAAAAGGAAACATGGATATTAAACTTAGTTGTGAGACTCATCACTATGCATTAAGGGAGATAAAACATAGGGGGTCTAAATTTCCCAAAAGTCAACACAAGGTATGGAAACATGACATTACAGGTTCAGGCAGCAAAAATATGGAATGAGATCCCCGCCCCCCCCCCCCCCATGAGAAATTTGACAAGATTATCCCAATTCAAATCTGAATTAGATGAACGTTTTAATGTGGAATGTAAGGGGTGGTATGATGCACTTGTTTAATATTAACATGGTATAAATTAACTTTCGGAAACTTTTATACTCATATTAGGCATGACTAACAATGTATTTTGATGATTACATTGTATGTATGGTGATGTGAAGGATTATTGTAATGTATGTACTGTATGAAACCTGTTATAATTCTGTAACCTGAATGCTTGTATGTACAGGACAACTTTGAAAATAGGTCTTATAGTCCGTTCATATACCCCTTTAGTGTATATTACAGCATGTCACCTCAAACAAAAGAACATTTGTCATAGTTCCAGTCTTCCTCACCCCCTACTGATAACATTTTTGCAGCTGAGCAAATCAAATGAAGTAGGCACCTGTTTTAATATGTTGAGTCTTCACAGTGGGAAGACTGAAAAAAGGATGCATAGTCTACATGCTAACAGATTTTTTAATATGAATTCTTTCTGCATACAGAGAGACAAGCTAATCCATCCTTTAGACAGGCTTTCTAAATAAATGGGACCTAATTGGAAGAAGCTGAGAGTGAGAAAGAGAGCCTAAGCAGGCAAGAATAGAAAACATTCATTCAGCTTGGGAATTACATATACTGAATGTTGCAGGAAAATTGGAATGTGGCTTGCTGCTTAAAAAGAAACAGTTCTGACACATTTATAACCGTTCTGAAGTCCAAGTCATTAGAAAATACTTCTGCTTAATTTCCCTTGCTAATCCTGCCATGTCACAGAACACAACACTCCCAACATTTTTTTACCATTACACCTAGCACTCCAAGAAGGAATTTGCTCATTTGAAAAGTGATAGGATTTAGGTGCTAGATGGAATTCTGTGATGGTGTGCACTGTAATGTCTGCCAGGATCAAGCACTCTTACCACAGGTGTTGCTGTGGTATCTTGCAGGATACTGCAAAGATTCAATGTAATCCAGTGACAATTGTTCCAGTTTGTTGCATTGCAAACTGTGAAATCTCACACCAAGAACTTGACCAAGAGTGCTTACACTGTGGAGAAACAGCACTGTCAACCTGACAACATACTGCTTAACAATATAAAGAATAATGTATGGGTGACCCTACACAATGATCTTGTGTTTCCATTGAGGGGCTGAGTCCTGTAATGACATATAAACCTTGAGAGTGAAATTTGAGCGGTCCATACTGTTATCTCACCCAAGATGGAAACACAGGGTGACTTTTGTATGATCACCTATATTTCATCTGTTATAGTACATTGTTTCAGGCATTTTCTTGAGTTTGTTGCCTTTATGTAATTTTAGCCAAGTGTTGCTGTGAAAGGGAAAGCGGAGGCTGTGGGAGTGTGCATGAAGGGGGACAACATTGTGTGACTGAGTGGAGAAACTGAAAGGAACAGGAGTGAGGCAAGGTGGAAAACAGCTGAGTGAATGACAAAACATGCACAGCAACATTTAGATTATGCACAACAAGGTTTTTGAACAGTCTGAATTCCATACACAGGAAGGTCAAACCATGTACTATATTCACATTATGAAATGACTCCTTAAATATAAGATATCTGATTGGCCACTAACTGTGTGCTAAAGTGTCTAACACACAGGAATAAGACCAGGCAATGCCCACTGGGCATTGATATGAGTGATGCTGCCTGCCAGGAATTTTCAGAAAACACATGCCACCATCTTGTTTTCTGCCACAAATGATGCCACCCTTACTGTCAGGCAAACCACTCAAACCCAGACCTAAGTGTGCATAGAAGAGAAAGCTACGCCAGACATGATCTCTCCACTGGTCAGCACTCAACTCACTTGCTCTCCTCATCATTACATACAGAAAAGAAAGTACCAAAATGCATGATCACTGCCTTGCCAGACGCTCGTTCACTCTCGTCAACAAATGCTCTACCTGCCCCTCATTACTTCTCTGCCTTATTTCAGCAGCTCCACGAAATGTTATTTTTTTTAGGACATCCAAATCTAAAGCCATCTGTTTAAACAATGCTGCCCACATTGTCACTTACAGTGCAGTTTCCCATGGAACTTCCATACCCATTTTCCATGTTCCACTGAAACAGCAACACTGTCTCTTCCCTGGTACTCCCAAAAGCGGTAGCTCATACAAATAATAAAAGAATACATATTCCATCTCAATTGTTTACACACAGTATTTTCACACTGTAAACTCCTTGGGGGGGGATACTGCCATGACAACCAGACGAAAACTATATAAGCCTTTGTAGGACAAAATTCCTTCACTCAAAGAAAAACCATACAGGACACTTAGGTGGAGGAACTATTTTATTAAAAACTGACACAAAGATACATGTTTTTTCCTACTTAACATTGAGAATTTTACTTACCAAATGCATTTGCACTACAGATGGCCATTTCATTAGGGCAATAAGCCACTCCAGGGTGTGTGTTATGCCTCCTAGCCATGTGTTAAAGTGTCTAACAAACACCCTTTCATGTCTTATTGCTTACTTGTGACTATGAGACTGTAGGCAGGATGTGGTTCACTGGTACTGCCACTCTGTTGAGAACTGTGACTACAGTACAGTAACTGGGAGTTTCAGAGCCCTCATTGGCAAGGGCAGTGGTATACCTTCCTTGGGGGATGGAAAACCTAACAGTTACAAGTGGCCTTATATCATTCAACCAGCTAGTGTTAATGGGGCCCATGGGCATATCAAAGGATGCTCAGAAATGGTCCATGAAAAGAAATCTGACATTTCAGGGGAAACATTGAAAAAACACACTTGTTACACATATTTCTGATTATGTTTTTTGTTCTGTATTTACTTTCCCTTGTTCTTTGTAACTTTGCACATTAACATAAAAACCAAACCACTGCCTCCTGGTTACTTGTCCACTTCTGGCATCACAGTCCTTTGTGTGTGACATCGCAGTTTGTCACATAGAAAATTATTATGAAATCACAAGCAGAGGATTCTGATGTCAGGCATAGACAAGCAGCCAGAGCAGATGAAAATTTATACTCACGGATTCTGTTTTCATGTAAATGTACATAATTTATAGTGAATAAAGGATTACTAAAAACAGATAATGTAAGTAATACTAACTGAACTGGGCATAAAATGAGTTTCTTCACCTTCTCCTTGAATATCATTGGCTCTTTAAAGCTCCACTTAAATGTTTAAAATGTCCATTTTTCAGTGCAGTAAAATGTCCACCTATCCTGTTACAACTCCCCACCTTTATTTTATTTTATTATTGTCTTGGATTACAACCTAAAAGCTCATTTACAAAGGTTCCATGTCACAGTGAGAACAAACAAGAAGTAGAGAAATAACAATGAATGGTGAAGTAACAGGTGGGAATTTTTTTACATAGAAACAACAATAAAGCATTTTTACCTAGGAACTTTTTGCATCTGTGGGCGAAGCCTACAGCCATTTTGCTATCTGTAGCTTGAAAATGGAGTTTTGTGTAACTCATTTTTGGACATTTCAATGTACTCTTCTACATCTACAAATCACTATGACAACTAAAATAAAATAATCCCTTCTTTCTGTTTAGAATGTTGGAGACATAACTCCAAGCTGCTTATTTGACGGCCATTAGGAAACTGAAACAGCTTGTTAAATATTGGTTGCCTATTAAACTAGAGATTTGTTTACCCCCTTCAAAATGCAACAGCTTGCACATTTAAATGATTAGCATTTAAACATGTTTTGCTACTAATTTAGTTGGGGATGAATATCTTTCAAGAAAGATTCATACCTCATAAATGTTATCCTTTCCCAGCAAATTCTGTAAAGATTTACACTGCTTTTAACCTCTCAAGACCTATCTGATAAAATGGCAGGTCTTCAGTGAACTACCCAGACTCAAAACAGAAATTTATTTTTGACATGAAAGGGCTGGGACCTGCTTCCCAAACATAACAGATAAGAGCTACTGAGATCTCGTATAGTAAGAGTGTGTGTGTGTGTGTGTGTGTGTGTGTGTGTGTGTTTGAGTGAGGGGTGGAGAAACAATCAAACTCTAGGTAAGGGAGACCTCATTTAATGAATTAACTGCTGACAGACCATGAGTGATACAGAAGCAAATGATTTGATACCTTCTATTGGACCAACATAGATGTGACAAAAATAACTTATACCATTTATAAAATTCCTGATCAAACAACTGCAAACAGAAGATTGTTTTTTTGTCATTTTACAATATGATATACTGAGTGTGTATTTACTGAGTTGCTGGATCAGGGCTTTGATAAAATAATAACATTTGCTTAACTCATTCAAGATTACATCACGTGGACAGAAAAAAAGTCTATAAGAATTCGTCTGAAAACTAACAACTGTAAGATGCAAAAATAACATATGTGTGTGTGTATATATATATATATATATATATATATATATATATATATAGTTTTGTTAACTGGGTAGGTGCACTAGCCATGAAATGACTATTTGCAGGCACGACCTGGGAGAGTACAACAATCAAAGACAGGTACATAGCATGAGTACAATGAAATTACAATAGCATAGGTCAAAACAGTCAGTAGTAATGAATACATGCAGCCAGGACAATAACAATCAATGAAATTCACATAGAATTTTTAGGCATAAAAAGCCTACACTGTCTAGGAGAAGATACCACAACATAGCAGCAAAGAAATATTGTTCAAATTAGTCACAACAATGAAGATTAAAATAGGCAGTGAAACATGGTAAGGGCAAATTCCTGACTGGGCAGGATGCATTATCATGGCCTCTGAAACAAGACTCAAGTGTGGGGGAGGTTGGGTAGATTAGCTGTCAAGGAGATAGTAAGGGTAAGGAGCACTGTGAGGTAGGGAGGTGAAAGTTAGGCCAGGCAGCATCTGGCGGGACAGTGGATTAAGGAGAATTAAAACAAGTGCAGAGATCAGCAAGGGATAGATGTAGGCACAGCTCCTTTTTGAAGTTGTCATGGGATCCGGATATTCAAAGTGCTTGGGGAAGAGAGTTCCAAAGCTTAGGAGCAGAGTGATTGAAGGCAACATAGCCTTTTGATGTTTTACATCTAGATACATTCAGCAGGGATTTATCTACCGATTGCAGTCTGTGGGTGGAGGTTTGAGGTACCAGCAATGTTGTGAGCACTGAAAGGGTCTGGTTTCTGAGTATAGAGACAATTAGGGAGCCAACAGAGTATTCACAGCAAGCAGAGGGGGGATAACCAGCCCAGGTCCCTCTATAGTTGGCAGTGGTGCTTAAGCTGTGGTGACGAGGAGGCGTATCGACAGACATTATTATAAGTGACATCCCACTTATGAAGGATGGTTTTGTGTGTGGCATCAAAGATCGGCATGCCGTAGGTGAGGGCAGGGAGTAATATGCCTCTGGCAATAGCAAGTTTAGCAGAGGGAGTCAGCATGAAACTGGACTTGTAAGCGACCCCCAGTTTAGCATTCACTGCCTTGCAGGCAGATTGTATATACAGGCTAAAGTCCAGGGATTAGTCCAGAAGAATTCCCAGGTACTTAAAAGATGTAACACATTCTGTTTGTGTGCCACTGTGGTCTTGCACCAATGGGGGAGTTTGACATGTCCTAAGTTTAGGGGCAGATCCAAGTAACATTGCTTGGGTTTGCTTAGCATTAAAGGGGACAGGAAATCTGTGCTAATTGGCAGCAGTTAGCAATGTTCCTAGTGAGGGAAATGCCAAACTTGCCTCCAAATGAACCATATTTAACTGTACCTTAATAAACAGTGAAGTGAAAAACTGTTTTTTCAATTATTTTCCTTTTATGAACAACATTCTGAACAGTTCTTTTCCTGGAACCAGTAATTTGGAGTGGTTACTATGTCTCGGTTTGAGTACAGAATGCTAAACATGAGCTATTGTCCTATCAGAACCATTCTTAGAGTTCTTTCCTGAAATCATGACATATTTAAAACTCCAAATCACAGGTTCCATGAAGAGAACTGTAACAGAATGCTGCACATAAAAACAAAACAATGCAACATATAGTTTTTCATGTTACTTTTTGTTCAGGTACAGTTACATATGGGTCATTTAGGCTTATGGATGTCATTTCTGTAGACTGGAACATTATAAACAGCTACCAATTAGAAATCTTTTCCTGTCCTCTTTAAGTACAAGCTTATGTGCAGAAAGCCAATTTTGGACATTTGTGAAATCTGAAGAAAGGGATGCATTTATGCTGGCAACCTTATCAGAGCTTGAATAGAGTACAAGATCATCTGCATAGAGAATAGATGAGCGTGAAAGAAAAACCTCATCTATGTTATTGATAAAAAGTGAGAAAAGAAGAGGTTCCAGAATAGAGTCCTGAGGAACCCCAATATTGATGGTAGCACCATCAGATAAAGAGAAGTTGAATTTCACAATTTGGCCCAGATATTCAAACTGTGCCCAAAAAGTGCACAATAGCAGGAGCAAGCGCAAGTCCACTGTGCCCATGCGCAAGAAGCGCGATATTCAAAAACTGCGCAGGCCAAGATGCGCCTACGGCCGACGACTGAATATCACACCACCTGTGCCATAGCGCAACTAGACAGGTGAAGCTGAGTATACCTGATGCGCCATAGCGCAACAAGGGATGCCCCCCAGCAGCAGGGCAACAATGCAACAGCACAACCAGGGATGCAGGGGCCCACCACCCATGCCACAGATGGACAGAAGAACACACAGCAGAACAGACATCGTCCCCCCACACCCCATGCACTGCACAACTGGGGGAGGGCTGGAATAACCACTGGCCCATGGAGACCAGCAACCAACCCACAGCCGGGCCATGGTGCCCCATCATACCCCCTGGCAAGCTGTGACCGGCACACAAGGATGGCCGACCACCCCGTACCACACCATCCCACAAATGCAGAGCACACCCTGCACCATGATCCCCATACACCCTGCCCAGGAGTAGCACCCAACAGTGCAGGACACCACATGCATGCCACCACCCCAACTGTGACAATGCAACCCTGTGCACCATGGAGCCATGCAAGACAGCCCCACCATGGACACCCTGCAGCGGGTGGCAGCAGACAGTGATGCAACAGATGCATACACAGTGCCACCCTGCACGTCCCCCTGAGGTATAGCTGAGAGACCGACCATGCATCAGCACACGAGGTACCCCACATGTGACAGGGCATGCCCTGGACCCCACCTCCAGTGGTACAGCACCCTGCACACCCTCCCAAGGACACATTCCGTCCCAGCACTGGCCACAACAGCCACCACTGACATACCAGCAGACCGTGCATATCACAGACATGCAAGGCTGTCAGCTGCACAGGCCATGGATGGTCTGACAGGGGTGCCATGCACACAGTGCAGGCCCCATGGACCACTGCACACAGGCATCCAGTGCACAGAGTACAACACACAAACCACAGACAGTGACTGATCTCCCTGCCCACACCACAGGCATTTCATCTCTGCACACACACACACACAAACACACACACACACATGCCCATGCGTGCACCACCCCTGACGCCATGCACACCACTGCAGCTGAGCACCTGTAGCCTGCTGCAAATCAGAGACCACCACAGTTGTCATAACAAAACAAATGTATTTAAAACTGGAAATACAAAAACTATATACAACTATATACAATGGGGAGAAGGGCCACATACCAGGTGGGGGTGGGTAAGGAGCAGGGGTGAACATATGGGAGAGGGAACAAGGGGTGTGAGGGTGGGTCCGGGGGGAAGGTGTAATTAGGGGCATGGAGTGATTATCATCTGCCCCAGTCCTCCTCCACGTGGCGCCGATGTCATCTCCTCCTCTTCACCCTGTGGCAGTCCATTCTCTGCAGGAGCTCCAGGTCACCCTCGCCACCTGGAGCAGCTCCTGCAGTCCTTGCTCCGGCGCTTGGAGCCACCGTCCTCCTAGGACGAGGGAGCAGAGTCAATAAGTGTGACTGTCCAGCCCCCTGCAGCCCACCCATTATGCATGGCATACAGCCATGTGCCACGCCCCTGTGATGGTGTGTGACCACCCACAGTGACCATGTCCACAAGACCTGCCTACCCAGGCAGCCACAGCCATGTGGACCACTGCACACACCACGCCCATGTCCTGCCAGCACCACCATCGCCGTACAGTGACTTGGCTATGCGGTGTGAAGGCAGTGGCACAGCCATGTGCCCGGTGCACGCATGGACCACCATTGACACACACTCCCAGACATGCAGTGTCACTGGACAGTGCTGACTGTAACAAGTTGCGTGCATGGCAGTGGAGTCAATGGATGGTGGCCATGCCCCACTGCCCACCCAATTATACAGCATGCAACAGTAATCATGGATGTAAGGCACTCACCATCATCAGGGTGGTCCATGAACCGCTGACCACCATCACCCCTCCTGGCTTGCTGCTCCTCCAGGCGGCGCTTCTGGTCTATGGCCTGCTGGCATTCTGTGGGCCCTAAGGTGCAAAACATGGAGAGAGGAACATCAGTACAATCCTGTAGCAATTTCCCCCTGCCCCCATGTGTGTACAATCCCACACAGCCAGACCCACCCACCCCACACCCCGATAACACCACCACGGCCAACACCAGGCGGCCCCATGTGCGGACACACATGCAACCGTGATACCATGTATGGGCGATAATAAAGTGTATGGATATTGCACCTACCTGGCCGTGGCACTGTGCCCCTCCTGGCATGTACCCACAGGCGGGCAAGCAGGTCCGGGTCCCTCCGCCTCAGGTCTCCATATCGGTGATGGCACTGCTCTGCTGTCCGCCTCATACCGGTGGCCTCCTCCAGGGCGTCGGCCACCTCCTGCCATACCTGACTCCTGACCCTGTCCAGGTGTGCCTCCCCAAATAAAGGCCCAACATGTGGCTCCACAATAGCAACAAGGTTTGCCAGTTCCACCTGGCTCCACTGCACAGCATGCCTCCACGCCATCTCTGCTGCTCAGTTCAGTCAAAATGGCACTCTGCAGTGTGGTCCTGCCACGTGCAGATGCTGCGCAGTACAGCACTGCCATTCCCTATCGCGCTGTCACTGAACAGCGCTATAGTGGTGCACCCATGCCTGATGCATGGTGCCCTAAGTGGTGCAAAGGTCAGGCACAGGGTCAAGGGTCTCTCTGGCACACAGACAGCCACATCCGATTGAGACCCAATGCATGTTGGGTGCCTGTACCACCTCCTGTGGCGGCCTCCTGCGCGTGCCCCCAGTGCACCTACGACGCCCCAGTGCCACAGCGCCTATAGGTGAACAGCGCTGTAGCGCCACTGGCACCAATGGTGGCCGTGCCCACCATTGGCTCCATGCACAGCACATCAACAACATGGCGAGCGCCTGCGTCATCAACTTGGGCATGCGCAGTTAGATGTGTACTGCGCATGTCACAGAATTGCGCCCTTGGCTCAGCACGTTTAACACAATTGCGCAAAGCGCAACAGTGCGATATTCAGCCGGCATACAGTATGCAAATCAGCTAATCAGCCATTCAATGGCACAGTCACTGCATTTGCATCCACTTAAAGATGTGCCTTGCCTCATTTGCATGGGTTGCGCTATAAAAGTGCGACATTGGGCTGCACTGGCCATAGTCGGTTACTGCAGTCTATTGTGGTGAGTTGCATGCTGTTTGGGACTGTGGACTGTGGATTTTGGGACATGCATGGGACTGCACAGTCACAGGTAACACCTGTCATTCACACAGGCTGAATCATGACCGAGCATGTTGTGGAGGAAGAGGAACAGAGTCGTGGGAGGAAGAGGAGGCCGAATTTCACTGAGGCTGAGACGGAAGGCCTGTTTGAGGCCTACCTAGACCAGGAGCTGCTTCTCAGCGGACACCAGGGAACACCACAGGCCTGTGCTGCTGCATGGGAGGAGGTGGTACGTGCTGTAAACCTGCATGGTAGCCACCAGCGGTCCGTGCAGGAGTGCAAGAAGAAGATGGGCACAGACAAGCGGAGGATTAAGGAGAAGGTGGCAGCACGGTCTGCGACAGGTGGGGGACAGCCGGAGGTGCTACGCCTGACCCCACAGGAGGAGCGGGTTGCTGGCAGCATGCAGCATTGCACCATTGAGGGTGCTCCGGGTGGTGGATTCCAGATGGGTGGTAGCCCGTCAGTGCATGTAGGTCATGGTCTGTCGATTGGAGGGGGTCAGGGTAGGTCACATGCAGTAACGCAACTTTGTTTTCCCTTACAGCTCCTGAGCATCTGCATGGGTCAGCAGTGGTGGGCTTCTCCACTGAGGCCAGTCACATAGAGATGGAGGAGGGCCCATCCAACTCCACAGGAATACATGGCTCAGGGCAAAAGTGGGCCCACCTGGATGTCCAGACTGATATTGGTAGATCAGGTACGGAGGAGGCCCTGCCCGTGTCCCAGCGTGCCAGCGTCCACGGATGCCAGCATGCTGAGACTCGGGCTGGTGCCGGATCCGTCACCGATGATGATGTCGCTAACGTCATGGGCAGTGACACATGTGTGCCACAGGATGGCCACACAGCAGGTTACATCGCGGCCATGGCTGTGGGTGGTGCCGCCGTGGAGGACTGCCTCTCATCACAGTCCCAGCCTGTGCCTGTCAGCACCGGTGGGGCAGCACTGGTGTGTGTACAGGACCGTGGGACTGTTGCGGCCACTGCAGTGGCACCATTGAGCCCTGGAGAGCGGCAGCCTGAGGGGCAGCATCAGCAGTCGGCCAATGGGCATAGTGGTACAGTGTCAGGGGGCGGCATCAGTGCACCACCTGTGGACATGCCCAGGCCTGGCCCTGGTGTGAAGCGCCCACCCTCAAGGGGAGATGAGCATCAGGGCCACGAACACCCTGAGGGACAGCATGCCAATCAGGCAGATGACCTCTCGGATGAGCACACCCGCATACTGCAAGCATCAGTCAATCAGCAGATGTGGCTTGTGATGGCGGTGGATGCACTGAGTGTGGCTCTGCGCCAGGCAGAGGACGTTACAGCAGAAACACCGCTCTACTCCTGGCAGGGATGGACCGGTTGCGGGAGGATGTGACCGCTGCCATTGACAGGCAGACACAAGCATTCACTGATGTCATGGCCACATTGGGCACACAGTTATGTGCCCATGCATTGCAGATACCACTCAGTGCACTGTTCACCTCCCGTTCCCGGCGTCGTACGACACCATCCTTGTCGACACCGGGTTCAGCTGTGGGCATCCTGAGCACGCCTGGCGCAGGCATGTTTGGTGTGCTGCAGGCCCCTGTGTGAGCATGGTCATGTTCACACACAGTGGAACCCCTGGGGGACCGTTGGTGCCACCCCATGATGCCAGTGGTCAGCCTGTCACTGCTGGCAGGCCTCGGCGGAACCGCCCACGCATCCGTGGTGGCCATGGCACTGTGGCACGTGACTGAGCTGTCTACCAGCATGGCTACTGTCTGATGCTGCCCTGTGTGCATTGTGTCATTCAGCGGGCAATGCACGGGTGGGTACCCGGCCCTGCATGCACACACACACACACAGTCCATCTGCACACCCTCCCGGCTGCTGTCCGCAGTTGCATGTGCATGATGATGCCTGCATTGCGCTGAATGGTTCTCAGCGTCTGACACACGCACAATGACAGGCAGTGGGCGTGGTGGTCTGTGGACATGTGTGTGGCTAGGCGTGGCATTCTGGGTCAGCGTGCCTCCTACCCTTTGTGCATATCTGGTGAGTTGTGTGTGTGTGTGTGTGTCTGACCGCGTGCCATGTTAGACCTCGCTCATCCCTGGCGGTGTGTGTGGTTCCATGCCCAGCCACTTCCCTTGACAGCATGCACCCCTGGTGTGTGTCCATGTGTGTTTGTGGGTTGTGCCTTAGCCACTGGTGGTTGCACATGGCCTCATGACTTACCTGGGTTGGCTTAAGTGCTCCTCCATGATGGTGTCCCAATACAGCTGTGCCAGCCAGAGCAGTCAGGGGTCCCGTCGTCCAAGGGGGGGCTGCCCATCACCATTGTCACCAGCATCCTCATCGTCCCCATCGCTGTCCCCCTCTTCGACCTGTATGGCTATCCCACATTCGTTGGCCATGTTGTACAGGATGCAACAGGCCAGGAATAGCCCACAGGCCTTTGAGGGGCAGTACATGTAGGGCACTGCCGGAGGTGTCAGGCAACAGGCGTGCTCTTCACGCCACCAAACACCCGCTCAATGACATTACATGTGGTGGCATGTGCCTCATTGTAGCGTTGCTGCGATGGGGTCGCAGGGCGCTGGTATGCTGTGAGCAGCCAGGGACGGAGTGGGTATCCACTGTCACCTGTGTGTAGAGGTTAGTTTGGTGATCAGCATCGCCCTGCCCCGAGCCATGTAGGCCACTACCCATGTCACCTCTGACCATGCCCCTCCCAAGCCCTAAGTTTGTCCGTGTGGTTTGCATACCCACCTACTAAGTGGCCAGTGGGGATGTACCCACTCTTGAATCTGTGGCACAGTGCCGACTGGTGCCAGATGAAGGCATCGTGTGCTCCCACAGGGTGCATGGTACAGACATTGATTATGCACCCCCTGGCATCGCACACCACCTGGCAGTTGATGCTAGCATAGCCCTTCTGATTGATATATGCGGCCCCCTCGGGGCCAGGTGGTGTGCGTATGGCCACATGGGTGCAGTCTATTGCCCCAGCATGCCAGGCATACGTGCTACCCTGTGGAACTCCTGTATGTTTGCTGTGCGCTCCGCTGGTGTGCTGGGGAAATGCATGTACTCCACAGCATGTGGCAGCAGTGCACTGAGGAATTGGGTGAGGTGGTGTGACGCGGCCGACTGGGTTATGCCTGTGGTATCACCTGTTGGTCTCTGGAAGCTACCCGTGGCGAGCAAGCACATGCAAGCTGTCACTTTAGTCTCCACTGACAGAGCCTGGCTCCATCGTGTGGGTGCCTGCATCATATCACTGCACAGCTCACAGAGCCACCTCAGAATTGCCCGATTCAGGCGGGTACCAGGCCACGAATCTCAGTATCGCTTAAACAGCTCTGCCGGTGCCGCCTCGCACTGCCTGTTGGGTGCATCACCGCCAGGCCCTTCCATGGCCACACACCCCTGCTGCCCACCTTCTCACCCCCTCATTACTGCCCATCTGGATGGTGGCACTGGCCAGGTCCCTGGCTTGTGTCACCCCGGCAGCTGTTTCTGTGTTCCCCGCTGTCCTGGCTGCTACTTCCCTGCACCGGAACACCTAAATGTGGTGGCCTCTGTGCTATGTGGCACTTCCCCTTCTGCACTGGCTGTGTCTCCCCACACCTTCCCTGTACCTCTCTGTTCAGGGTGCCCTTTCCCTGGCCTGCCCTGTGTGTCCAACCTGTCCTCTTTGTGCAGCTATGGTTCAGCCTTATGTGCCTTCCCTGTAGTGTTCTTGCACCTCTCCCTTGTTCCTTTTTATTTTGGCTCATTTCTGCTATCGCGCAACTTCCGCTAGCTCCTCTATTGCGCATGGCGCATGTTGTTGAATATCACACTGCACCTATTATGCATGGTTCCTGCCCCTTCAGTTGTGCATACATTCATTATCATTGCGCTATTGCTCAGCATGCTTTGGGGGGTGCAACTGCCTCCCGCTGAATATCGCAGAATGGTGCATTTTCGGACTTGCGCTGGCGCAACCCTATTGCACAACCCTTTTGAATATCTGGGCCTTTGAGTTCTATTTGATAGATAGCTTCCATACCAGGCGACAACTGGGGGTGAAAAGCTCAGATTGCAAAGAGTGGAGAAGAGCAGGGGGTGAGCAACAAGATCAAAGACCTTTGTAAGGTCTATAAAAACTGCCCCTGTCAGCTGGCCAGCGTCCATACTGGTAAGCACATTGGTAGTGAATTTGAGAAGCACTGTAGTGGTACTATGACCTTTACAGAAGCCATGTTGGGTGTCAGAGAGAAGGCTGTACTTTGTGAGGTAGTCAATGGTTTGATTTGCACCAGGTTTTTCCAGAATTTAACTTAGGACTGATAGGATGGCTATAGGTCTGTAGTTAGTAATCTCCTTGGGATCACCTTTTTTAAAGACAGGCATTACACGAGTAATCTTCCAGAGGTCAGGAACTTGGCTATTAGAGAGAGACAAGGTGAATATTCTAGCCAGATGGGAAGCTATGGTGCTGCTAGTTTCAGGAGCCGAGGCTCAAGTGTATCTGATCCAGAGCTAGTGTTGTCAGAAACAGTCCGTAATAGTTTTAAGACCTCAGTCCTTGAGATTGCCTTGAAGTAGAATGGGGAATTTTTAGACATTTGTTGGGAAGGATAGCTGGGGGTAGTGGACTGTGTTGATTTTGAAGGCAGAGGTATACTGCGACAGGTCTGAGAACATTTGATTGAAGGAATTTGCAATGGTGTTGGAGTCATTGCAATGTACTCCATTTAATACCATGTCGCTGGGAGTAGTTGACTGGGACATACCGAGAAAGGTCTTGACATGGGCCCAGAATTTTCTAGGGTCCCCAGCAGAGCCTAGTATCAATTCTTTACAATAGGCACTCTCGGCTGTTCTGCCCAGTTTTTCACAGTATATATATATATATATATATACTGTATATACATATATATATATATATATATATATATTTGCAATAAATTTGCTTACAGGGTATCTTTTACTAGTATTACTAGTAATTTTTTAAAAGATTGCCTGACTTGTGATTACAAATTTTGAGTATAATTCATGAAATAATGAGGTTGATATTTGTTATTTCATATAGTCCCCCATTATGCCTTATGCATAGCATATAAAATCCAAATCATTCCAAGGCCATCATGACATATAATATTAATACTGAGCAGCAAATCAGAGCTCTTTTCCTAATAAAAGGCTGCTGATGTAATAAAGAACAAAGTCAGAAATAAAGAACCAGTGGCTTATGGAAAAATTTACAGGGATTTATACAGGGATTTGATTCTGCCTTTATGGGGAAAACACAGAGAAATGAGGGCTTATTAGAGAGTAATGGTTATTTGGATCTGGAAGCACTGAATATTTCTTATCCTGTATTTTGCATCCTGGATAGGGCAGGGGAGATGCTACATCTCATTGTCACAGGGTTGTTCAAATACACATTTTTGCACTGTATTTACTCAGGCTGTCCCAGATTAGCTGCAATATCTTGTTTTCAGTGGGGTCATGATTTTACCATTTTTATAATGTATTCAGGCTAACTAGTCCAGGGCCCCCATATTCAAAGAAGATACACAGTGCATCCTGGTGTAAAAGGGAGATGTGCCACACAACTCCAACAGTGCACAACAGCATGATATTCAAATGTGCGGGATGCACCGGCCACAAGAGAATGGGCCAGGGCACACACAAATGGCATGCCATTCAAGTTGAGGGGGCAATCCCATGCATATGCCATGCTGCAACATATTCAGTGGGAATGTGCCCCTCACAGTCCAGAACACTGCAGCCCACAGTTAGGCCATGTATAGCTGACCTAATTCGGCCAGTCACCCACAGGCAGGCTGCAGGTGTGCACCCAGGTGCACAGCAGCCTGGCAGCCCTGGTAGAATATAGGTAACCCCTTTCCATCCCCAATCTAGCTAACTCCATCCCTGAAGAGCTCCATGGTGTAGAGCTCCCCAAACCTGATTGCACCAGAGGAAATCATGGTCTATATCCATAGTCTAGAGGACTCCCATCCACCGCCCCTGTACACAGACACCCTCACTCCCCCCATACCCAGCATGTTGCAAAGACTGGCACTGCCCTCCACACCCTGCCATGGCCAGTCATTGACTGCACTGAACCCGGGCTGGGGACCTGCACTCTGGAATGATCCAACTGTCTGTACCATGCATTGGGGCACCATGCCAGCTGTGGATCCACCAGTGTATGCAGCTGTGTGTACATCCCTGGCAAACTGAAGCAGGAATTTACATACCTCCAATGCATGCTTTGTCAATGCTGTAGCTTCCTGCTGTCATACACTACTTCAAGTGCACACTCTCCCCTGTTCTCCTGTGTAACATGCAGCCCTCTGGACTTCTGAAGTATTCCGGGTGCCATGGGGGGGTGCGGTATCCTGTAATGCCATTTGCAGTGCGTGCTTCAGACTATAGATTGTACAATTGGGGAACTGTGGATGAACTAACGAATGGGAGATCAGCTGTAACATGCCTGTTTTGGGACCTGTGTGAGCGGGTACAGTATCGGCCGTCACCCACACTGAGCAGTGCAATGGCACCGGGATGATGGATCTCCATGTGAGTACCTGAGGAGTATGGCTACTGGGTGTTATCACCCACACACAGCTCATGCCTACGTATAACACATTCCAGCATCCTTCTGTCAGTGCTCTGCCACCCACCGATAGAGTGGTATGATCCCATTACAGAGCCAGTTATCGCAATGGGATAGGCTGGGGGGCAGGGGGGGCTGTCTGTGCACCATTGAGGGGGAGTGGGGGCCACTACACTATGGACATGGACTGTGGGTGTATTCAGGCACAATAAGGGATGGCATTTGGGTCACTACAATATGAAACCAATGGAACACGGACTCCGGTATGATCAGGGCTGGTGGAATGGGTGGGGGAGGTGCCACTATACCACTAGAGACTTCAGGACCTGTCCCACATGGGAGCGATTGAGGTTGGGGCTTGGGGGTGAGAGCTGCTCCGGTGCGTTCATCCCCATGCCAACATGCAAATGGGCTGGTAATGAGCATGCATAAGGCCCCTTTGCACCCTGCATGCTCAATTAGTTCATTTGCATTCCTGGGCTGAATATCACCCATGGGGGCTGTGGTGCATACCAGTATGTGCCACGCATTCCCTCTGGAAGGTACAGTAGTAGCCATAGACATCGCCAGCTATTTCCTGAGATTTTTGTGATATTTCTAGAGAAATCTCCTGCTTTCTGCATTTCCACAGCAGGGGCAGCAGAGAGAAACTCTTTAGAAATTTCATGAAATATCTGGAAATAGCTGGCAATGTCTGTGGCTACTACTGTACTCAGTTGGGGTCATCCAGGATGCACCTGACTTGGTGGCCACCTGCACTGCGACTCCTGTCCAGGGTCACATTTTCAACAGGAACGATGAAGCCCGACAGGATGAAATGCAGTGTCACAGGTTTACTGCATGACAAAAGGGATTAACTCCCTTTGAAATTGAATTGTTTGCTGCAGTAACTCTACTGCAGAATTCTGCAGTGCTGCACTTCATCCTGGTGGGCTTCATTGAATGCACACCCTGTACCGGTGGTGCATTCTCTTTGAGTTATGAATCAGTGCCGACTGGCGCACCCTCTTTGCGCAATGCATCTTTCTGATCGTGCATCAGTCTGGCACTTAGTATATCCTCCAGATGTAAAATATTGTTTTTGGAGCATTCTGATTTTACACAATGCAGCATAATATTGTGTAGATGTACAGCCCCACTGAAAATAAGATGCCATTTCTTCTGTGAACTATCCAGGCTAAATATATAGCAATCGGCAGCCATATTCTAGAAAACACATTGTAAAAATGTGTAAAAGGAAGACCACATTGAAACTGCCTCTCCACAGATCTGCATTGTACAAATTCATTAGAAATAATGGGTAAAAGCATCCCAAAAGCTCTCCACAGCCATATCGGCTTTGACCATAGTTAACAACAATAAAGCAGAATATAAAACATAACAGGATTAGGTCACAGTAAAACAATAATACAAGACCACAAATTATGCTAACCAAAAAGTTTTACAAGACAGGCAATTCTGGCAGAAAAGTGAAAAGGGGATTAATGTGCAAGAGAGACAGGGGGCAGTAGAGAGAAGGAACTTGTAGGGAAGGCAGTGGGGAAGCAGGTTAGAGGTGGGGGAAAGGAGAGGGTGAGGAATCATTGTACAATCATGATTTGACCAGCAGGTTGGATTGGAGTAGTGAGGGGTAGGCAGAGGTGGAATAGGAGGAGGAGGAGGTAGCTTGAGATTAGTAGTAAGGATACAGCAGTCTAAAGAGTAATGCAGTGGATGGAGTATGGATGTGGGAAAGGGAGGGAGGAAGGAGAGGTATCAGAGGGAAAGACGTATGGGGCAAAGCTAGTAAAAAGCAACATAAGCACTAGGTTGAATGGAAGGGCTGGTTCAGAAGAGGGAAGTAGTAAGTATGAAAGAAAGAAAAGAGAGATATGGGGTGGAATTGAACTAGGTATAGGGATAGGTAGGTGATAGTGCAAGAGGAAGGAGAGGAACAAGTATAGTGGTAGTGAGATATCCATACCCATGCTACTGGTGGAAGAAGCGAGGAGGAGTGAAACCAGTGTTGGGGGGGATTAGTCTGAGCAATTGCATCTCATTCAGTCATATAGATACCATTTAAGATATCTTTTGAAAGGCCCAAGTTTAGAGTTGTTTAGGATGTTATCTGGAAGCTCATTGAACCTGAATGGGACCTTTTAGGAGAAAGTTCTCTGGGCTGGAGCAGTGCGGTAGAACGGGACAAGCAATGGGTTTCTAGCATTGCCTCTGGTCTGATGACGATTGTGTGCAGGTTTGAGTAAATTATGGATGGTTTTCAGGGTCAGGCCTAGTAAGGCTTTTTTTTTCCCCAAGGAGGTTGGCATGGTACTGTACTCTTCCTTGTAAGTTGAGCCACTTTGTTTGGGAGTAAACGTCACATGTATGCATGCGGGAATCTGCACTTAAGCACCAGTCTGCAGGCCTTGTTTAACATGGCTCTTACTTGATTCAGTGTGGTGTTCACAGCTGTGCTACACACGAGGCCGTAGTCTACAATGGAAAAAATGGAGCTGTTTACAGCTAGTGTGAGGGCCTGATCAGTCAAGTAGGAGCAGTACCTATAGAGCAGACCTATCCTGCTGCTGACTGTTTTTACAACTTGGTCAATGTGCCTGTGTGTAGGAGAAGGAGCTGTCAAGTGTGACACCCAGGTATTAAAGGTGTTCACTGGTTCCAATGGATCAAGCCTACTGTTGCTTATAGTCAGATAGCTTGATTTTTTCTTGCTCTACTGGTTATAGAACAACATGGTTTTTGGTTTTTTGTAGTTTAGGAGAAGTTTATTCTGGGTGAACCGCTCCTCAGCCATTGAGAAACTCTCTTGTAATTCATTTGTTAAGACTGCAAGGTGGGGACCACTTGCAAAAATGACAGCGTCATCCACGTAGAGGAGAAGTTTGGCCAAGTAGATCTCAGGAAGGGAGATAAGAAAGAGGCTAAACAGTAGTGGTCCAGGAATGGATCCCTGGGGTACCCATAGCAATACCTTCCTTTCCTCTGAGAGTATATTTTGTAGTTTTACCTGCTGGGTTCTTTGGGCAAGGTAGCTCTGGAACCATGCAGCTGTCTCGGTGGATAAACTTAGGGCAAGTAATGTTTTTAAGAGGACACTGTGATTGATTGTATCAAAGGCCTTTGTGAGGTCAATATACTGTATATTGACCCCACAAGGTTCCACTCATCCAGTGACTCATTAATGTATTTGTATTCTGTAAATTCTAAGAGGGCAGTAGTGGTGTTGTGGGATTTATGAAACCCATGTTGTTGTGGGCACTGGATATTGTATTTTTCCAGATAGTCTACCAACTGGTCTGAGACTATCCACTCAAGGGCCTTAGATATTGGGGGCAGGATGGCGATCAGGCGATTGAATGGAGTGTACGGTCCCCACTTTTATGAACTGGGGTTACTATGGCTGATTTCCATTTTGAAGGGACTTGCACCAGTTTATAGGAAAGGTTGATGATTTTTGTGATTGGATGTACTACTTCATCTAGAGTGAGCGCTATCATTTTGAGATTGAGGTTGTCATTGCAAAACTGTGATTTTCCAAGGATTCTACTGAGCTATTTTTTTAGTGTCAGAAGCAGAGATTTCCTTGAAGTAGAAGGAGGGGTTGTGGGGGCAGGTGGCATGTGAGTGGTCGGTTTTTTGTCCAAGCTGCCTGTTTTAAAATCTAGAGAATCCGGTGGGAGTACTGAGCTAAGGTCAGTGAATGCTATGTTAAATGTGTCCGTAATAATTTTAGGATCTTGTGTAATGTCACCATTGGCCACAAGCATTGTGGGGGAGGGCTTGCTGACTTTGCCCATGATCTTCCTTGAGATTATTCCCAAAAATGTTCCCGTCACTCCAGGTTTTGGCTATACAGTCTTTGTAGTGCTGTGCTTTTGCGAGTCTGATTTTGTGGGTGCAGTTATTTCTGGCTGCTCTGTATTTCTGCCAGTCTGCAGGTTTCCCAGTCACCTTGGCTCTGTTCCATAGGTGGTCCCTGTCTTTCATTAGTTCAAGGAGGAATGGAGTGACCCTTCCATTGTTAGGGTTTTTTTATTTTTGTTTTTTTGTCTGGGGCAAAAATGTCACAGGCTGCATTGAAGGTGCTAATGAAGTACTCCAATGCCTGGTTAACATCACATAGGGTGTCGAGGTAGGTCCTGCTGAGCTGCTGGAGGTGGGTTTTGAAAGCTTTTAGCTGCCCTTTTTTAGCACTCTGCTAGCAGTAAAACAAGGGGTGGATTTCTGAGTTTTATTGGACCAAAGACAGGTGACAGGCAAATGGTCATTGAGAGAGTCTGGGTGCACTAAGACCTCATTAATTCTCTCCTGCTAATTTGTTAGGACCCAGCCAATCAGGGTGTGGGTGTCAGTGTAATGGTTGAATCTGGTTGGTTCACTCATCATTTGGGTGAGGCAGAGACTGGTCAGGACGTCTTTATAGGGCACTGCCTCATTGGAAATCCAATTTATGTTGACATCAACCATGACAAGGAATTCCTTATCACAGTCAAGGGTATTATTTTTTGTTTATTTATTGAATACAATCGGAATTAATACCTTTGAGTCAGAGACTCCTTTACAAAGGCTTCACATCATAGAAAATAATACAGAGCATACAGTGTACAGACATCACAGTATAAAAAGCAGTGTGGGAAATATCACACCTTACGAATGATACATGGTAGAGTACAACAGGAGGATGTGGTACAGAATAATTACAACAGTCATAGACAATGCAGTAATGTGGCAAAATACAATAAATACAGTAACTGCAGGGGCAATCATACAGTACAGTAGTTGTTGTAGAGAAGTATTTATGACTGGAATGTGCAAGCAGCGCAGTCCAGTGAGTGTCAGCTAGTCTGAGGCTCGGGTAAGACCGAAACCAGGGACAGGCACTCTAGAAGCAGGACCAAGTGGGTCCATTGTCATGACAGTTTTAAGTCATGGGTAGGTCAGGTACAGTCACAGGTGGAGTCAAGCAAGAGATTGCTATGGAGAAGGGATTTAAACAGTCCCAGGGTAGGAGCCAGGAGGACTGGTATGGGCAGTGAGTTCAGCCAATTGGGGGCTCAGTATCTGAAAGTTCTTTGCTCCATGGAGGTTTTACAGTGGGGAACCTGGTAGGGCGATTTCCCAGCCTGACGTGTGTGTCTGGTGCTGTTGGAGGGGGGGGAGCAGTGTCACAAGAGCAGGGGGCGTGAAGCCAGTCATGATTTTCTTGGCAAGGAGACAGGTCTGGTACTTTAAGCGATCATTGAAATTAAGCCAGTTTGTACTGATATACAGCGTACAGGTGTGCGTAAGCCGGTCACATCCTGTGGCCAGTCTACAGACTTTATTCAGGGAAACCCTAATTTTGTTGAGGGAGATGTTGTTGGCAGCACCATAGAAGATAATCCCATAATCAGTGAGTGACAGGATGGAGGAGGAGATGGCTAGCTGTAGAGCTTCAAGGGGGAGACAGTGCTTGGTAGCGGTGCAGCAGACCAATGCACACATTTACAGCCATATTAAGTCAGCAGATATGTTCATGGTAGGTTAGCCCTGAGTCTAGGGTAACCCCTGAATATTTAAAGGTAGAAACTTGTTCCAGGGTCTCATTATGGGAGTTATGGATGAGCAGGGGGTGGTTACTGAATTTGTTTTGGGCATGGGCAAACAGCATGGACTTTGTTTTTTTATAGTTTAGAACAAGCCTACGGTCCATAAACCAGGATTCAGCCTCATTAAACGACCCTTAGGGTTGGTGTGGGTGCTGAATAAAACCACATCATCTACGTATAGAAAGAGACTCCCAGAACAGGTCTTGGGCAGGGAGTTAAGGAATAGAGTGAAAAGTAGAGGGCCAAGGATTGACCCTTGGGGGACACCAGATGTAACTCTGAGGAGGGATGATAAGGTATGCCCTAGTCTGACAATCTGGGTTCTGTCAGACAGGGAGTTTGAGAACCAAGTGGTGGCATCCTGTGAGATACCTATTTGGGTTAGCGAGGTTAGGAGAAGAGAGTGGTGACTGGTGCCAAATGCTTTGGAAAGTTCTATATAGACAGCCCCAACAATCTGGCCTGCATTTAGTGTTGCATGGATAGTGTTGGTATATTCCAAAAGCGCAGTTGTGGTGCTATGGTTTTTTTGGAAACCATGCTGTTCGGAACAGAGGAGATTGTGTTGAGCAAGGTAGTCTGTGACTTGGGTGGTGACCATCTTTTCAAGAACCTTGGAGAGAGTGGTAGAATTGAGATAGACCAATAATTACTAGACAGGGTTCGGTCACCACTCTTCACGAGAGGAGTGATGAGGGCAGTTTTCCACATGGAGGGGAATTGACCTAGTGCAAGGGAGCAGTTTAGTAGGTTAGGGAGGGGGTAGAGTACTTCAGGGAGAGTGAGCCTTAGTATTTTAAGTTCGAGAGTGTCACTGCTAAACCGGGATTTGCTGACTGCTTTTAGCAGAAGGCGGGCAGCATCATGCTGGGAGATGACCTTGAAGCAGAAAGGGGGTATTTGGGTGGGTGTCGATGTTATGGTGGGGGTGGGTGCAAAAAAGGTGGCAGGGAGCACGCTACTGAGGTCCGAGAACAAGGAGTTGAGTGCATTTGCTAATATGTCCGGGTCCGAGGAGATACCACCATTTACTGTACCAGTATCTGGGAGGGGGGGCATTAGAGATTTTGCCACTATGATCTTTGAGGGAGTCCCAGACATTGTGCCCCTTCCCCTAGGAGGTGGTGAGGGCTGTTCTGTAGTATTTTGCCTTTGCCTGTCGGACCTGCCAGGTGCAGCAGTTCCTGGCCTCACAGTAGCATTGCCTATCATCTGGCCTCCTAGTCTCTAAGGCTATGTGCCAGAGATTGTTTTGGTGGCCCATGAGGTCCAGAAGGGACTGGGACATCCAAGGGGTGTCAATTCCTTTAATGACTTGTTTGCAGAAGGGTGCAAAAAGGTCACAGGCGGAATTGAAGGAATTGACAAAGTACTCTAGGGCTGAATCAATATCAGGCAAGGCAACAATGGGAGACCAGTCCCAGCTGATGAGGTGGTATTTCAAGGACTGTAGCTTGCCTGACCTGATTTTTTACTGAAAGCTAACTTTAGGAGGGGCCTTTGTAGCCAAGTAAGACCAGCGCTTGAGTACTGGCAAGTGGTCAGTCAGTGCGTCAAGTAGCACAGAGACCTGAGTGAATTTGTGAGGGCAATTAGTAAGAATTAGGTCAATGAGGGTCGAGGTATCTATTCTAGGGTTCTGTCAGGTGGTAGTGGGCACAACTTGAGATAGACTGAGGGTGACTGCAGCATCCCTATATGGTGCAGCAGTGTCTGCTAACCAATTGATGTTAAAATCACCCAGGGCAATAATTTCTGCCTTATCTGGGTGTTGCTGGAGGTGGGCGAGAACTGACTGGAATGCACTTTTTTTACTTCCTGGGCAGGATGTAGATAGAGGAGATAAAGAGAGGTGCACTGGAAGGAGCGACATTAACTTGGAGGTAGAGGACCTGGGCACCATGATCAAGAGCTGGAGAAGGCAGAGTGAGACCTTAGAGGGTGTCACAGAGGTAAATTGCACATCCTCCCCCTTTTTTGGCTAGTCTGTCAGCCCAAAATATTGTGTACCCTGGCAGAGCTACTGCAGAGTCAGGAGTGCAGCCATTTAGCCAGGTTTCTACCACCGAGGTAATGTCTGGTCACCGTTGAGCAACCCACCCTTGTAGATTATCAAATTTCTTTAGCAGACTGCAGATGTTGATGGAGGCTATACAGAGTTCCCCAGGTGCAGTCTGATTAGTTGGCGGCAAGGGGGTAGGACCAGCGTTAGGGTGGATGTTTCCAGAGATCAGGAGGAGTAGCATTAATACCGATAGGGAGGCAAGCCTCAGAGTTGTTAATGCTCTGGAGCGCATTCGTGTAATACAAGCGGGGAGCAGCACACAGACAGGGGTGGGCATATCACTTATGAAGGGAGAGGCAAGACAAGGCAGTGACCAGCAGGATGTATGGCCTAGAACACAGTGGCTGGAGATGGGTGGGGGGATCCCGGGAGTACTGTGGGTCAAGGTAGAGGAGGGGGTGTACATCCAGGGCTGAAGTGTCAGGTCCCTAGAAACAGACTCTGGGGTGCAAAGGCAGAGCCCTGGTAAGCAGAAGCTTGGAGGGGTATCTACCATGATAGTGCTGTATAGTAAAAGAAAAGGTAGGGCCGATAGATAATGTTGGTAATGTAGAGAGTGGTCATGGTAAGGCTTAGTAGTGCAGGATCTTGGGGGGGGTGCAATGAGGATAAAGGAGATGAAGCAAAGGGAAATTCTGTACTGACACTATGGCACAGAGGAAGGGTCACAGACTTCAGTTCCAAAAGTACAGGGTTCACGTTTGACAGTGGGAACCTTGGCTATGTAGGCAGCAAGTTGGTATTTTAGTAGACTATGGAGTCAGAGGCTTTAAGAGCTTTAAAAAGGAAGAATACATTTTCCTGATTTGTCGGCTTAGTGGCAGAGCTGCTGACCTTGGTGGCAAGGGTACAGGGTTTGAGACTTGCAATGGAATAGGAGATAAGTATTTTTTCCGAGTATGAAGAGAAAAGGCTTAAAAGCTTTAAAGCAGAGAGGAAAAAGTAGCCTGGCTCAGAGGCAGGGCTGCTGACTTTGGAACCAAAGGTACAGGGTTTGAGACCTGTAGGGGACAGTAGCAAACTATCGGAAGAAAGGGGTGTAGTGGTGGGGAGGAGTAAAGATTAGGAGAGAAACTAGAGTGGTGAGAGGAAGTCAAACAACAGGGACTAGGAGGGGACTGTAGTGACTCCTAGTGAACAGATAATAATATTAGCTGTAAAGAGGGAGGAGATGAGGGGAGTGGAGGCAGAAAGGACATTGCAATCACCTCTAGTGGTCAGAAATTATAAACTGTAAATGGCAAAGTGGACACTAAATAACTGGAAGGTGGTGTCATATGACCTGTATGCAGCAATAAAGGTAGAGCTGAGGGTGGGGCAGTTGGTGCTGCAGTGCTGACTGGGTAACACCCCTGCACAAGTACACTGGAGGGAGGCTTTACCTCTTACAACTCTCTGGAGTCCCCTGATGCAAGCACCTCAGTTGGGCAGTAAAATAACTAGTGAATCTATTAAAGTTGGTAGACTGGACTTTGGGTGGGTGGTAAGTAGACTGTAAGGATAGTTAGTGATTTGTTCTGGTTGCCAAGTAGGATTCTAATGGCTGGGGCCTGCACCTCTTTGCCCTAAATCTATCGATTCAAGTGCATGGCCATGCAGGGTATTTAAGATAAACCAGACAGCTGTTCCCTCTTTTGACTACTGTCTCTCCTAATCTAGACTGGATACAGCCATAGACTTCTTATAGACAGAGACAGTTTTTAAGTTTTCTGTTAGCTATCCTATACTCAGTCAACCATCACAGGTTGATGTTACTATGTTGCTAAAGGCAGTGGTGAAAAAGAAGCACAACAAAAGGAAAGTAATTAAATAGAAAAAAGATTCAGGTTTTCATTTTACCCTTGGAAAAACATTTTGTGGGAGGAAAATCAGTATCAGCGGATGGCTGAGAGAATGGAACTAGTAGTTCTTTTACCATTTCAGAAAATTATTGTGAATGTTCCATTCCATTTGTGACATTGTAAAACATTGTTCTTATTTAAAACATTCAGAATGGAAACAACATTTGCTTTACTACTGTTCATGTAGAAGACTTGCTGGTTGAATATTTTGGGCAGTTAATTTGAAATTCCTTGTAAATGTATGACCTTTAGGTAGCCTCATGGTATTCATCCATGAGCTTCAGTTAATCAGAAAAAGATAGCTAGAGGATAAAAATATTAGAATAATACTGTACTTTAGGGAGGATTAAGGTTTTTCAAATTCATTATAGATGTGTCCACATGGGACACTGTGAATACCTGCCCCATCTGTTTCAGATTGGTGTATATATGACAACTAATCAGATACAAGATACATAAGGCTATGAGTAAAATTATAATTTGATATCAAAATAAACTAAGGATGGCATTTATCATCAAACTGCTTTAATAATGTAGTAATTGGCATAATTAAGTTGCCAATTACCTGGCATCTACGCTATTTGTCCAGCATTTGAAGTGCAGAATGTACACAATGTGTCACCTTTATTACATCACTGCAGTTGCTTTGAAAGCCGAACATGTGCTGTAGAATCACAGGAATAGCTCCTGACAGCAAAGCCTGTAGTTGGCTTGGCACAAGCTGTTGACTTAAGTGCTAGCAGAACAAGCACAAAACATGATGGTAACACTACTTGACTGGTACAGAAACCTGAATTAGCATTAGCAAGATGTAATATTTGTTTTGTGCAGAGGGAAGAATCTCAGTTTGAAGCAGTCTACTGCAGCTGCTATTGTACAGAACAAGATCCAAAGGTTAGGCATTTATTTCCAGAAATCTTCCACTATCTCTACTTAAAGACATGTGTTGGTGTTATTTAGGACTGCTAGTACATATCAGGATATGCTGATCTCCAGAGATACTGATAACAAACACAACCACTGGTTTCCAATAAAGCTAGATCCTTGCAAGTGACACTTGTGTCTGATTACCTTTTGTGATACCAATAAATTTTGCTACAAATGCAAAAACAGGAGTTAGCCTTAAACACTAGCAACCTCTTGCTGGGATAGGGGTGTTCAAGTGCTTCATCTGTTTTCAAAATTGTAAAATGTTTTTAAATGGATATATTTTACCCATGGTACTATGTTCAATTGTGAAATATGGGGTACCACTGGGCTGAGCACAGACTTTCCATGTAACATTATGACTTCACTACTATGCAATTCAACCAATCAGAGACAAAAAGACAGGATTGGACAGGACAACTAACCATACTATGGTAATCACAGCAAAAGGCAGCCTAAGGGCCCATATGAACCACTCCCCCAGTTCTCTATACAACCTCACTCCAAGATATATTTGTCCAGTTTAGATTTTCTGAGTGCAGCAAAGACAAACTGGAGCACTAACTTACTCAGCCATTTAGATTACTGCATATTACAGTAGTTAGGGTTTAGTAGACGGTTTAATGTTAAACCTCTAATATTGCACTTTAATAGCTCCACCACCATTCAACAGATTTGCATGACATTTTGCTCAGGGGGAAGGTCTCTTGACTTTCTAAGATCTGGATAGTGAGAGAAGTAAAAAAAAAAAATGTTTTTTCGTCATTGTCTAACTTTCATTGGTTTGGTGACAAAAATATGAATCTGTTCCAGAGTTATGAGGATTTGAAATTTCGGTTCTGACCATGCACAGTACATTCTTTTGGATAGCTGTTTCATATGAAAAAGTATTCTGTTTTGTATGGAAGTAATCTTATTTCATGAAAAACAATTCTTTTTTCATGTAGCCATCATCTTGTTTTTTTTAATCATTTTGAAAACCTATGATAATCATATCATGGAAATACACTAAAACATATATCTTGCTAATCAGGACCCCATTAGGTGGCTTCTGAAGTTATATTTGGGAAAAAGTACCCAGAAATGGGTTTTTGACACATTTAAAAATTATTTTTTTGAAAGACGATTTTCTTTTGTCTTATGGCCATGTGAAACAAGAATACTGCCATATGAAACAAGATTGTTTTCATACAAAAAAAGAATTTGGACTTTGTTTTTTTCACATTCTTTTTTAGTATGAAGGAATAGTTTTTCATGACACTGACACAGTCTCATGAAAAAAAGATTCCTTCACATAAAAAAAGAATTTGGACTTTGTTTTTTTCACATTCATTTTTTGCATGAAGGAAACTTTTTCATGAGATTCTGTCATTCTCATGAAAAAATATTCCTTTATATGAAAAAGAATATTTGGACTTAGGTTTTAGGTTTTTTCCTCACATTCTTTTTTTCCACATTCTTTTCTTATATGAAGGAATCTTTTTTTGTGAGAATGATACCATCTCAAGAAAAAAGATTCCTTCATATGAAAACAGAAGTGTCATAACCTATGCTGCTTTTTCAAGACATTAGAAAACTGCATCTGCAGTAAAGAATGAAACATTTCAAATAGTACTTCTTCATCAAAAGGGTGGAGGTAGGATGGAATGCACTTCCAGAAGGGGTACTAAATCATAGTACAGTTGAGGGGATTAAAACAGGATGGGACAGCTTCAAGGGGAATGGTAGGGTGATTGGTGAGGGAAGGTGGAGCAACATGTAGCAGTCATACATGAACTCTGCATCAAGCAGACTTGATTGCCCTTCAGGCCTTCTTCTGCTGGCCTTTTGTATGTTTATATGAGTATGTACTCATATATGTTTGCTATTTATATGTCATTCATTTATTCATTTTACAGAACCCATGTTAAAACTTAAAACGCTATCATGATAAACTTAAATGCCCACTAATGACACTTATATTATCAAGTCAACTCTTTTAATAATTCATACATTTAAAACTCTCCTAGTATTCTAAAATGATAGAATAGGCAAAAACAAAGACTAGCTATCTAAAAGCTGGGATAAGTTTTAGGAGAGCTATGGTTTACAGCACACCTATAAAATATAAACACTCTGGGCAGTTAACATTTATTTGATGACTAACTTCACCATTTTATAAGTTTGATACTCACTCCAGGGTTTGTAGTTATGCCGTAATGAGCATACTGCCCAAGTGGTTGAAGACCCCTTTATGCACCTTGATCTGTCCATCTACTCTTGTTTTGCACATGAAGTATTTAGACCTTTCAGAGCACCAACTAACCAATCAGAATAGGACAGTCACCAAAGTTGGGAGAACAGATGAGTCTGCAGATAAAATATGGCATTCTACTATATGGTATTATACCAGCATGCAACAGAATAATTCCCCCTACCACCACCACACCCCATGTGTATAATGTTCCAAAGGTGGTAAAGTGGATAAAAAACTAATTGGGGATAGGCAACAGAGGGCAGTGGTAAATTGAGTTCACTCCAAGGAAGGGATGTTGACCAGCAAGGTTCCTCATGAATCAGAGCTGGAACTGGTCCTGTTCTATGTCTTTATAACTGGCATTGCAGAAGAGCTGGAATGGAAGGACTGCCTCTTTGTAGATTACTCCAAAATCTGCAATAGGGTGGACATTCCAGGGTGGAAAGGATTAGAAGAGATCTGAGAAAACTAGAGGTGTGGTCAAGCTGGGTTTCAATGCAAAAAAATGCAAACTAATATTGTTAGGGTGCAGAAACCCAGGGTGGAGTACAAAATGGGTGGAATGGTACTGACAACCACCAAGCAGGAAAGAGATCCAGGGGTAATCATATTGGATGACCTAAAGGTGGCCAGGCAGTGTAACAAGGCAGTCAGGAGGGTTAGTGGGATGCTGGGGTATATAGGGAGGGGTATCACCATCAGAAAGAGGGAGTGGTGTTGCCTTTGCATAGATCACTGGTAAGATCCCATCTAGAGTACTGTGTCCAGTTCTGGAGACCACATCTCTGGAAGAACACAGACAGAGTAGAGATGGTCCAGAAGACGGCAACTAAAATGGTGCCATGAGGAGAGACTAAAGGACCTAAATGTGTATACCGATGCAACTGAGGAAAGGGGGGATATGATAGAGACCTTTAAATACCTCACAGGGGTAAATAAGGTACAGGAGAGAAATATTTTTCAGAAGAAAAGGTGCTCAAGAACAAGGGACATGCTATGAAGCTGGAGAGGGATAGATTCAGGAGAGATGTGAGGAAGTACTTCTTCACAGAAAGAGTGGTGGATTCCTGGAACAGTCTTCCTGCACAGGTGGTGGGGATGAAAACAGTGGTGGGGTTCAAGAATACATGGGATAAGCAAAAGTGAATCACAGTGGAAACAAGGGAGGGGGAAAGCTGTAGATGAGGTACAGTCTTCAGTAATAGTGTATGTACAGTAGGGAGGAATGGGCAGACTGGATGGACCAAGAGGACCTTATCTGCTGAGGGCTGAAGTGCTGGTCACCTTACCTGACACTGCGTTGGTAACCTGTGTTCGAGAACGAACATGGGCCACCGGGAGTTGGCAAGGGAGGAGAAGGATCGAGCGTCCATTGGACTGCTCTCCTTCTCTGGGGAGGGGGTCCTTAGTGGTTGGTGCTTGTTCATCACCCCCGAGGTGGGTGGGAGACAGAGCACCGACTGCAGCATGGGGAGGAGTCAAGGCAAACGCCTGAAGGGTGCGCATATGGACACATGCGCACTCCCCTCCACTAGTGTCATTGCATGCCCCCGGCTCCTGGGGAAAACACTGGAAAACATCTGCCATGGCACAATGGCAGATGGTGCCTCACAGGCTCCGCTCCCAGTTAGCCACAGTGCTGGCCCACTGGATCCAGACCTTGGTGGGGGTTGGGGAACCCTACCAGCCCTGCCATGGGGGGGTAAGCCCTGGGAGATCGGGTCGGCGTTGGCTGGTGGATGCCAGGGGATGGGGCTGGGGGTGCCCTCCTGAGGTAAGCAGGCAGAAGGAAAGAAAATAACAGCCAAAAAAAAGAAGAATTTTATTTCATTCAATATGTATATGTTGCCACAATTGAACGTTTTGTTTACAGTTCCAAAGTAACTAAAACATTGATAAATTTTATTTCCACTTTGACAGTTATGCCAGCATTCTATTTTATTTGTTGGAATCATATACAGTAATACAGTCTATTTGGGGTGATACAGGTGTGGTCTATTATCTTATATTGAATAGTTTTATTTTTAGCATATGTATATAACTTATTAACATTTATCCGTATTTGTTTCCACCTATACAAATCCAGTCTCATATCTAATTCCCACTCCCACCTAAGTTGTGAATGTGCGAAAATGTTTTTTATCTTATTTAAATTTGACTTGAAAAAGGCCTTGTAAAAGTAGGCCATTATGCTAAATTTAGAGTTTAAATGTGACCCGAATAAGGTTATAATAACTAGAAAATTATTTTTTATTGCTTATTGGATCTGTATGTTTTATGTATTTCAGTAAGGTTAAAGTATCTAAAAAAATTTTTATTGCTTATTTCATCTTTATGTTCAACGTGTTTCCTAAATTTATTTCATAACATTGAATATTTTATCCAAGTGTTTTTCAGTTGGTTGTTCAAACATCTTTTTTCAAATTCCCTCCATGACATTTCTATATTTTTTTCAGGAAAATCTATCCAATTTATCAAATTAATTTTCTTAAGCTCTTTTGCTAATTGTAAACTTTCTGAGTTATAATTCCATATGTGTGAATTCCATATTATACTAGACACAAGTCTGGAATTGTTAAAAGAAAAGAAATTGCTCCATTTAATGCATACTTTGCACATTGCATTAATTATTGGATTTTTAATATGATAAAAATAGCTGGAAAAAGCCAAAACATTTCATATTTTTAATTTTAGTACTTTTTTATTAGGACTTTCTTGTACTTGTGACTGATAAGAACCTCCAATGTTTGTTTCCATTTTACCCAGATCTATACAGTGGATTACTTGTTTATGTTTTTCTGCCCCAAAATACCTTAGAGGGTCTGGGCAACCCATTTCCCACTCTTTAGGTATAAAAGTAATTTTTTTCCAAGTAATTCAAGGATCTCCACCTTGCCATAGGAATTTTTTTTTAAGATTTTATGCATCTGTTCAAGCCAAGTCAATGGTATTTCTCCTCCACCCCTTGAAAAGGATTTATGTCATTACTACGAAAGCGCAATCGTGATTGGTGGCAGGGTGAGTGTACATTGCTGAAAATAAATTTCAGTGATGTGCATCCCCAGCACACAAGAAAATGGTGCTGGGGTGTAGATTTTGAATCTTCATGAGGGGGGTTGTGCCCCCCACAACCCCCTACTAAATGATTCTTAACTACAGGGTGGTGCATGTTGGGAGGGGGTGCAAAATCTGGACTGATAAAATTTTTGGGACGGACACACAAAAATGTAGGTGCACCCAGACCGAACCCAGAACCCTCACAGCTTTAGGCTGCCACCCACCCACCACACTATGGGCCAGCTCAGCAGCCCCACATCAACCACGCCAGGCCAACCCTCCCTCCCTTCTGTCATGCTCGCTCCCCCCACGTGTGTATAAACATAGCAAAATCCTGTCGCTATATGTGCACACCTCCCCCATCCAGTCGCCCTTCCTCAGCAGTAGCCCCGTCGACATGTGCCAGGATTGAGTAGCCGTTATTGCATGCACTCAATCGCCAATGCCCATGTCATGGGCTACCCTTGAAAGAGATACATCAGATGAGACATGATTAACATTTTTAATGCTTCAATTCATCCCCTTAAGGATAATGATTTGTATTGCCAATTTTCTATTAAAATTGTAATTCTGTCAGTGAATACTGTTATGTTAATAGCTAATGTTTTCTGTACAGAATTCATGATATGAATACTCAAGTAGGACCTAGTAGGCAGAATTTCCCTGTTTGCTGATGACATAAAGCTCTGTAACAGAGTAGACACACCAGAGGGTATAGACAGAATGAGAAGGGACCTGCAGAAACTTGAAGAATGGGCAGGGGGTTGGCAGTTGAAATTCAATGCAAAGAAGTGCAAGATAATGCATATGGGGCACAAAAACCCTGGCACAATATATCAGTTGGAGGGTAAGGATATAGCATGCACCAAGCAGGAAAGGGATCTTGGGGTTATCATCTCTGATGACCTCAAGGTAGTGAAACAGTGTGACAAGGCAGCAGGTAAAGCAAATAGGATGCTGGGATGCATAGGCAGGGGCATCACCAGCAGGAAAAGGGAGGTCATAATTCCACTATACAAGACACTAGTGAGGCCTCACCTGGAGTACAGTGTACAGTTCTGGAGACCTTACTTATGTTAGGACATAGACAGGGTAGAGAAGGTTCAGAGGAGGGCAACAAAGATGGTACATGGATTGCATCAAAAGTCCTATGAGGACAGGTTGAAGGAATTGAATAAGTACTCCCTGGAGGAGAGGAGGGAGAGAGGGGTTATGATACAGACATACAAGTATGTTACAGGGAGGAACAAGGTACAGAAATACACAATTTTTAAGCAAAAAAGATGTTCCAGGACTAGAGGGCATGGGATGAAGTTGGAGGGAGGATGATTCAGAGGAAACGTGAGGAAAAATTTCTTCACAGAATGGGTGGTGGACCAGTGGAACACCCTGCCAGAGGAAGTGGTGGGGGCTGAAACAATCATGGGATTTAAGAATGCATGGGATAGGCATAAAGGAATTCCTGAGGTCAGGGTTAAGGGGCAACAGACTTCTAGGAAAACATAAAGTAAACTTACAAACTCAAATGGGCAGACTGGGTGGGCCCTAGGCCCTTATCTGCAGACACTGTCTATGTATCTATGTAAGTATTTAATTGCATCTTCCATTTTCATTTCTTTTAACAGTTCTTGAGTATTTGATTGTATATCATTAATGGGTAATATAAGCAGTATAGCTTTATTTAATTGATAATGTGAAAGGTTAGGGAACTTTTCAAATTCTGACATTAATATTGGAAATGATGTTTTAGGATTAGTTACAAATACCAGAATGTCATATGCATAAACATTTAGCTTAAATTGACCTTTAGAGTTTATTATTCCAGTAAATGAATTATTTATACAGATATGGTTTAATAAAAGTTCTAGACATAGGATAAAATGAATAGATGAAAGTGGGCAACCTTGCCGTGTTCCATTTTTCATCAATAATGGTTCAGATTTGTTTGTATTGATTGATTTAAAAAAAAAGTTTGATTTCTATACAATGCTTTAATTGAACTCAGGAAAATGGGGGAGATAACACTCTGCCAGAGTTTCAAACATGTAATGCTAATGTAATAAATCAAAAGCTTTAGTGGCATACAAAGCTATAGCAATGGTTTCTGGATCTTCTGATTTGACAGAGGAGATGACAGCCTGCACATCACCCAGTCCCTCAAGGTTAGTTTTATGTCTAACAACCCCCTTTTGATCTGGATGTATTACCTTTGGAATTTGATCTTGAATTCTAATTACTATTGATGTAGCAAATATTTTATAGTCGGTGTTTAAAAGTGTGATGGTCAATAATTTTCAGGGTATGATGTATCTTTATTTTTTGGGGGTAGTAAAATAATGTTTGCCTCAGAAAATGATGGTGGATGGTTGTTGCCTTCCACCATCTCCTCTGCGATTTTAAATAACCATGGAATTAATTCTTTAAAAGCTTTATAAAATTGGGATGCAAATCCATCTGGACCTGGTGCAGAATTATTTTTCATTGAAAGGACAGCCTCTATGATTTCCTGTTTCATACATTTTTCCGAAAATATGTCTAATGGAGTAAGTTTAACTTCTAATAAATATTTTTGAATTTTCACTTTGATTTATAGAGACAGCAGAAGGCATGACACCCACATGAGCTGTCCCCTTAATTGTAATAATTTTTTAGCCCTTTCTCAGCCAGATAGATTTTTCTTATACCCAATAAAATCATTGCTATTGACAACCTCAGACGGTAAGCAGTACCATATTTCCACTACCCTCTGCATGAATTACTTCTTCCTCATTTGTGTTTTAAAGGTGTTAGGTTGTAATTGTTTGTCATGTCCTCTTATGTTTTGGTTTATTCTATATTTTAAGTTCATTCCTTCCATTAGAGCCTCTCTATTAAATATCTTATACATCAAGAGCAAATTTCCCCTGGTGTGACTATTGTGGAGAGTGTTTAACCTGCATTCTTTTAGTCTATCCTCATATGACTTGTCTTCCATCCCCTTGATAGTTCTTGTAGCCTTTTGCTCTGTTCACTCTAATTTGTACCTATCCATACTGTTAAATCCACCTCACAACTGTGTGCGGTAATCTAGCTGGGGTCTAACTTATGCATTATACACTTACAGTTGCAATGCCTTTGTTTTACTAATGAAATGCTATTTAAGGTGTTAATCAAATAATTTGTTTTCTAAACACTTCATTACATTGGGTACTAGTTTTTAAATGATTTGTTATTATGATCCCCAAGTCCTGCTCTTTAGTTGTTACTTCTAATAATTCCTTTTGTAGGTAGTAACCATATCCAGGATTTTGTTTTACCAAAATGCATCACCTTGCTTTTACAGGTGTTGAAGGTCATATCCTACTTCTCAGCCCACATTGTCAGTCTATCCAAGTCCCTCTGCAATGTTCCATGGTATTCAACAGTATCTGCTCTTTCACTCAACTTGGTGTCATCTGCAAAGATGCAGTACTCAAATGATAAATCCTTCCCAATGTGTGAAATATATAGCTTATATAACACAGGTCCCAGAATAGAACCTTGTGGCACACCTCTCATCACCTTTCTAGACTATGATACATACCCTTGTACTTTGACCCTTGTTCCTGTTTATATAGCCAATTTTCTATTCAATTAATTAGTTTGTGGTGAATTTTAAACTCCATTAATTTCTTAATTAACTTAGTGTGTGGTATTACATCAAAAGCTTTTTTAAAGTCTAGATATATGACATCAGTAGGGAGTCTGTTGTTGAGATTTAGACTTATCTTTTCATAAAAACACAATAAATTAGTTGTGTAGGACCTTCTTTCCGTAAATCCATGTTGATGCTTATCTATTACATTTAGTTGTTTTTCCTGCTTAATTAGCCCATCCTTAATGAAGCTTTCTATAAATTTTCCCATTATGTTAGTCAAGCTGATGAGTGTATAATTCTGTGGGTTGCTTTTCAGCCCCTTTTTGTATATGGGTACCACGAACGCCATGCTCCAATCATCTGGCACTTCCCCCATATCCAGTAACCTATTAAATATGTAAGTCAATGGTGCTGCTAATTCATATGCATGTTTCTTTAATAACTGTCGGCCCAAGTTATCTGGTCCAGGTGACTTGGATGTTTCAAGCCCCCAAAGTCTATCTAAAACCTCAGTTCTCTCAATCTTTCCTAAGATACTATCGTCCCCTACTTCACGGTTTATAGTAAATGCCAATTCAGGGGACCTTTGGAAAACACTACCAAAGTATGTGTTAAATATCCCAGCCATTTTTTATTGGTTATTTCATCACTGTTGTACATAAGTGGTCCTATTGCAGGGGAATTATACTTTAGGGTGTTTATATACCTATACAGGAGCTTTGGATCTGCCTTGTTTTTACCTAGCCTCTCCTCATATGATTTCTTGGCTTTTTTTATTTCTTGTTTGCATGTTTTTATAGTTTTCCTGTATCTAATTTCATTTGACTCCCTAGGATTAGACATCATTATTTTATTGTGACCCATCTTTCTTGAAACTAAGTTCTGTACTTTGGCAGTAAACCAAGGTGGGAATTCCCTCTCTTGTTATATACTCTCTTTTTTGGGAATGTAATTGTCCCTTAAAGAGATTTATGAAGGTTCCCCAAATGCCTTTTTCAGATAGTATGCCATTGTCAGCCATGTTTCACATGTTGAAGCAGCAATTTGTTTTGTAAAACAAATCTGGCATAGTAATTTTTTATGTTTTATCAGCGATTTGTTTCTGGCTGCCTTCCAATTTCTCTGTGCAGCCACACCCCCAGAATGATGTCATACAAGGGAGCTGTCAATGTTTTACATACAGAAACAAGGAATCCGGGGTAATGTATAACGTTGACTTAAATGTTCCTTACTCAGAAGTGCAGTCTCTTTTGTTGGTAGTGGTGACTACAGTATAGCACCTAATATGTAAATGTCAATAGCAAGGCATTGTGGGTACAATCATGTGCTGTTTTCCAATTTCCTTACTGTGAGGTGCAGTCTCGTATTTCAGTAGTGGCTTCAACAGTATAAGCTCTTATATGTTTATTTTCAAAACAAGGCATTGTGTATACAGTATCTAGCTAAAAGACTTCTTTATTGAGAAATGTAGTCTCCTATTTCTGTAGTGAGCATAGAAATATAATAACCTGTATGCTAATTGACATAGTGAGACATTTTTTAAACTCCCTAATCAAAGTGCAGTCTCCTATTTTGGTAGTGTTTACAGCAGTACAATCTGTAGAAAAGCTTCTGGAAAAAATGTTTTTGTGATGCAGGTAGGTCCAAAAGCTCAGTTGCTATTCTGTGTAGATGTTTCACTTTTACTGCCTGCTGGTGAAGTGACAGGTCTGAAGTGACAGCTCACTGTGGGACTGTGATGATATTTTTCTACGTTTCTGTTATAAGGCTTGAATGGCTATAAGTAGTTCAGCAGTGTAATAATGGGTCAATGATTACACGGTTCTGAGCTGCTTTCAGCCAGTCAAATCACTAGACTTTTTCTACACGTTATAATGCTAGATACAGCTAACTGCAAACAATGTAAACAGCCAGCTAAAAACTGATAGTGTCTGTTTAAACACTTTTTTTCTCTTGTATGATGTCACAGTCGGGGGTTGCAGCACTGAGAAAAAAGGGCAGGTTATGGAAATGAAGCAGAGCACAGAAATGAAAGCATTTACTTTTCATGGTAAACAGCACTATTGGGCAGTGTGAATGGTAGAAGACTGATTCACAACTTCTAGAGGTTACTGCTCCCATTTGCTATTGCAGACTTGATAAATCACTTTAATGTCTGCAGTTTTTGTGTCAAAATCATCCATGCCTGTTGAGCATCCTTTTCTCCTGTTTCAGTGTTCTAGTCCCAGTTTTCTGTATAACTTTTCATGCTTTCATAATCCCACTTGTAATCAAACATATCTATTACTCTATTGTTTTAGATGGTACATATAGTAACCTGAAACAGAATCATAATATGGTAACTATTTAACAGTGGGTCAAGTAATACATAACTACAGTTATAATTAAAATTTGTGAAAATCAGGTCCAACACATTTTCACCTCTAGTAGAGCTGCGTATATGCTGAGTTAAGCTACAATCATTTATTATTTCTAGGAACCCATTACTTATGTTAGATGATGTTGTATTGTCAGTCTAATTTATTTCAGATATATTAAAGTCTTCCATAATTAGAGTATCCTTACTTCTACAAACCTCATCAAAGATATCCGCATACATATTTATGGTTTCTATATTCTTCATGTCTGGTGGGATGTAACAGTTTCAGATGATATGGTGTCTATCATTGATATTATTCAATTTTAACCATACAGTTTCCATTTCACCACCTTTGCAGGGTTCCCATTCTGATGGAGGGTCTCCCTACAATATATGGCTACCCCTCCTCCCCTCTTTTTCGCTCTTTCTTTACTGAATAAACTGTATACCTCAATGTTTCTATCCCACTCGTCACCATCATTCCACCAGTTTCTGTCACTGCAATAATATCTGTCTCATGCTCATGTACTCTTAGTCTTAATTCATCTATTTTATGGGTCAGACTTCTTGCATTTAACATCAAAACACTCAATTCCTTTACTTTCTTGTAATTCATTTTTATTTTTCCAATTGGTATATCATATACTTTGTCCTTGAATGACACAACACCCCTAGATTCTAGTTTAAATTTCTGTCCATAATTTCATTTAACCTTTTAGCCAATGCCTGGGTTCCTGCCTTATTTAGATGAAACCCATACTTTGCATACAGATGATGCTGCTTTCTAAAGTGTTCCCAGTTTTTCATAAAGAAAATAAATCCTCTCTAAAAGTCTAGTCATCTAGCCACCTATTTAAATCAGTCATTTCTAGTGCTGTGCAGAATGCAAAATTCTGTTTGCAGAATTAGCATGGAATGGCCATTCTGCTGGCAGAATTTCCACTGGAATTTCACTGGTTCTTCAGCAGGATTCCACCTACTGTGATCCACATAATAATATTCAGTGGAAAATCAATTTTTTCTGTGGAAAATAATTCTGCAATAATTTCCTTGGAAAAATATTGAGATCCACAGAATAATATTCTGCAGAACGTTTTTTTCCATGAAAAATCATTCTGCAACTATTTTCTGCTGCGGAATTTCACCATTCTATTTGTGACAAAATTCGGTGGAATTTTGAAAATTCCATGGAATTTTGTTCTGCCAGAATTTGAAAATTCCGCACAGCACTAAATCATTTCTTGATTCCTTTTTCTTAAGTTTCTAGGTACTGGCAGACATTCTGAGAATACCACTTTGCAGTGCAAGGTTTTCAGTTCACAACCCAATTTCCTGAAGTCTTCCTTTATCTTATCCAAGGGTTTTTTTACCAATATCATTTGTACCCACATGTATTGTTATGATTTTTTCTCCAAACCATGGTACTATTCATTACCCCTCCCCTTTCAAATTACTTATTATGTCCCTAGTTCTTGCTCCAGGGAAACAGGACACCGTATTTGATTTGTTATTATTGCCACATATCTCCGTGTGTATTTTATAATAGAGTCCCCAAGTACAATCTTTTGATTCTTTCGTAAATATGAGTTTTCCAAGTTGTGGTTATTGGATGGGTTATCTATCTCCTGATTTATGGGATCACTTTGTAAGAGGCATATCAATTTTCTAGTGGCATCTCCTGCTGTTGTGTTTCAGAATTATGAATGTCCAGTCTTTTAACCTTCCTAATCATTTTTGGCTGTACAATTGCCCATTCTGTATTTTGTGAATCTTCTCCCATCTTCTCCTTTTTCCACTCCCTGTGCTTAAAATTCCTTCTTCAGTGCTAACTTTATTTTGTATGTCTTAATTTTCATAATTTCCTTCCCCTTCTATTGCTGTGCAAGGGTTTATATCTCTTATGATGTTGTCAGCAAAATGTCTCCAGGTCCATGAGTTCCTTTAGCTTACATAATTCTTTTTGCAGATTACATATCTCCTCTTCTAACTGAGCCACCTTTACACAGTTTTGGCATTCTTGGCTGTAAATAGTATTTTTATTTTCTGCCTACCTCATATACAGGTGCTTGCAACTGACACATAATAGCCCACATTCCCTATTTTTCAATTCCATATATATCACTCCTGTATTAGACTCTATCATTTTGTATGCAACTATAGTACTTTCCTACCTCACCCTTTATATCATTCAGCACAATCTTGTCTTAAATGGGCACTTGCAAGATTTCTGCCCTTTTCTCATTATCCCCAGTGGACTCCAGCAGATGAGCAGGCAGCGTTTAATAGCACCGGGTGCTAAACATCAGCTGTCAAGGATTCTGGTCTGACTTGCACAGATACAAGCTAAAAACACTTAAAATAGTAAAATCAGGGTTGTTCCAACCCTAATAGTCTCTCTAGAGACTGAGCCTGTGCCCAGCCAATAACTAGCAACCATTCACAACCCCTTGTACAGAATGGCACACTGCTAAAGATAAAACTAAGAAGGGGTGGTTGCTAGGCAACAGTCCACATTCATGTTTTTTAGCCGAGTACACTCACTGCGGCTTTGTGCTCTGTGTTCCACTACCTTCAGAGCATCAAAACCACAACCCCTGAGGGTTCACATCATCCAAAATGTTCTGCGATTTGTTATAACTTTGTTATAAATTGTTTTAAAATAATTCACAAATATTTTAGCACTATCGTCATCTTTTGTAAAAGTTTGGTCTGCTGTGTCTTTTATATTTGTAATAATGTAGCAATGATCTGAAGACCTGGGTTTGAATCCCACAGCTGCCTAGGTGTATACTGTGTGGTCCTGAGCAAGTCACTTAACTTCCTTGTACTCCCAGGTTGCATCTGGAAACACAGCTTGATTTAGTGTGCTACTCCCAGTTAAACAACGTTCCCTTTCCCTTTTGTTTCCTCTGCTTTTTCAAAGCATATGCGAGTATCTTACCTGACTCATCAGCATGATCATATCATTTATTTTTAACCCCTAATTATTTTTTTTTCTACTTCTTACATTAACCTATTGTTCCTGTCTTACATTTTTTGGTCTAGCTGCTCTTGTACAGAGAGATAGCCTTTGCTCAATTTCTCCTGCAGTTCTTATATCTCTAAATCTAGTTTCCTCTTGTTATCTCTCTTTATTTTACTTTTAGCACTCCTATAGGAGATTATTGTTCCCCCTAATAGTGGCTTTAAAAGCATGACATATTGAACATACTTTTTTGCCTACATTATGATTATAGTGCCAACATTCAGTTATTTGTTTTTTTAACTAACTCGGACAAATATAGTATCTTGCAATAACAAGTTCTTGAATCTCCATTGTGGGATTCTTCTCCTGTCTAATGTAGGAATAAACATCATTGTTGTCATTGCATGGTCTGATATAAATGTTTATTTAATAACAGTTTCTGTTGCATCATTAACCAGTTCTTTATTCACTAATGTGTAGTCTATTCTGGAAAAATCATTTATGTGTCTGGCTCTTTGAGTGTATTTAATTTGTTCTGGGTATTTATTTCTCCAAATGTCACATAAATTATTTAGGAAATAAGCCACGAGCTGGTGTGGGTTCTCGGGGGATTTACCACGGCTGGAGTGGTTTGTTCACGATGCGCAGCCAAGTGGGTAAATCCACGCCAGCCATGGTAAATCCACCGAGAACCCACATCCTCAGAGTGGCTCATTGTGATTATACCAAGTACTGCCCTTTTTATTATTAAAAAAAAAACAGTACTTGGTATAATGCTTAAATAAGTCAGTGAGTAGTACAGCAGTTTGTTTTTTTTTCGCTGATGCACGGAGCTGCTGTTTTACAGTCTCCGCTTAGCAGGGAAACAAGATGGTGGTCGCAGTTCTGTGATTGGTTTTTTTTGAAGATGCGGCTGGCTGACACCTTTTCCATTGGTAATGCTAGATTTTACAATGGTGCTAAGGTGCCAGTCTGCTGCTCTGATTGGTTGTTCTAAGAGGTGCACGGTAAAATTTGAATTAGAAAATCTTATATATTCTTCATCAGTCTAATGTCTTGTGACAATGGCCTAGTTGATTTATCCTTAATGGGATTTAAAGAGGGACTCTGGTCAAAAGTGTTACATTGCAGAATTAGAATAAACATACCTTCAATCAATCTCATACTAAAAATTAGGTTTCTATGTTACTTCATTTTATAGTTATGAGCTGTTTTGTAACCCTGATTTCACTACCTGTTCAAAAAAACCCAGTTTCAGTGAAGAGCTGTTACTGATGTCATCTTCTGAACTCACAGTCTAGTCCTCCCTGTCAGCAAGCTTATAGGACCTGTTTCTCCAGAGTTTAAAGATCATGCGCAATGGTTTATATAAGTAAAACAGGCAACACCATTCAAAAAACATTGCTATAAAAACTATGTGGGTTTCAGGTTTTGTAACAAACATCTTCAGGATTGCTTTAACTTCTAAGCTATACTGCCAGTTGATAATCAAAAAGTACACATCTCAAGGCTGGCTCTGTGGTGCCAACAGCTATTGTGGTCCCATATCAGGATTTTTAACTCTGGTTGTGCTCATGTCACTACAGATTTCTGGGACTACCACAGCATCAGCTTTGGTCTGTTCCCTGTCTTGCAGCCTTTTCTCTTACAGTTTCAGGTGTGAACTCAGATCTACAAGATGCAAATGTGGCTATGTATCTACTGGCCTGGCATCATGGGGCCAGTCTTGAAATGTGTAGCTTTTGATTATCAGCTGGCAGTACAGCTGTGAACAAGCTTCATTCATCCAGCAGAATGGGTTTTGAACATGTGTTAAGATTCTGAAAATATTATACTGCATACCAGCGTAGTTCCATTCACAAAACATTTGCTTTGCACAACGACCTTTTGTGGGGTTCCCTTGCATGAAGCAAATACCACTGACTGAGACCTTGCTTTAATCCTGCACAACTCTAGTGGTTGCTGAAGGTACTGTGGTGGCCCCCTCTGCTGATCGCTGGCCAGGGTATAATAAAACAATGTTCCGTGGTGCTAGTGGTAACCCCCCATTGACCCCCAGCCCGATGATAAGTAAATATGTTTCCCTGGCATCTAGTGGTCCCTTCACCCTCTGCCGATTGCTGGCCAGATGATAAATAAATATGTTTCCCTGGCATCTATTGGTACCCCCCTCAGCTGATTGCTGGCCCGAGTATAAGAAAACACTATTCTCTGGTGCGAGTGGTCCCTCACTCTGTGATCATTGACTGCTGTCCCAAGTAAAAACACAATTCTCCCTGGTGCTAGTGCTTCCTCCCCGCTGATTGCCAATTGCTGGCTTGAGTAAAAGTATTCTCCCTGGTGTCTAGTGGTCCCTCCCACCACCTGAACCCATACCCGACATATTACTCCATAGTCCCTGGTGTCCAGTGGTCCTTTCCCCCTCCTCACCTATGCCCAGTATACTACTCTGTAGTCTCTGGTGTCCAGTGGTCCCCCCCCCGCACCCTTGCCTGGTAAAGTACTCCATATTTACTGGTGTCCAGTGATCCTTCACCCCACATCTGAAACCATATTCCCTGGTGTAGTAGTAGTAAAAATCTTCATTTTTATACAGGATTCATTGGTTATGCACACCATTAGAACCTAAGGTCATATTTAGAAGGTAGTCCTGTGTAGTTTACAATGTTAATTTAAAATAAAAACAGTGCTGATTTCATACAAAAAAGTATAGATTTCATACAATCCACGGGATAATTACAGGACATAAGTATCACACAAGAGAGTACAACTTAGTTTTCTTACAGTCCTAAACAATATTTATACATACATTCACTATCTATATATGCATGGCAGATCCATAGTTGATTTTCTCATCCATTGCAAATACAACTAACTGTTAATTCATGTTATAACTGTTTAATAAACCGTTTTGGATTTCCAACCACCCCCTTAATGATATTATTTAATGAATTCCAAAATGTCATGTCAGCATAGGGGAAAGTCATTTATCCATATTTATTTGTTGACCTTGGGAGTTTAAATTCTCTTATTTTACTACTTCTCAAACTGTATTTATGTTCTATTTTTGTCCAGTTTTTCAAATAAATATACTTGCTTAGAGAAATGTGTTGTTTTACATATTTAATTAGCCCAATGAAGTTTCCTCCTATTTTCTAAAGTTAACCATCCAAGTTCACTAAACAAATAACAATGGTGTGTTTTAAAATCACACTTTAAGATAAATCTAGCCAGGCAATTAGAAACCACCTAAACATTTGTCAACAATGTTTTGTTTGCAAATCCATATACATGGCTATCCTAATCCAAGATGGGAATCAGTAATTGGTTTACTATGGATATTTTCATTTGTTTATTTATACAGAAGCCAGTGCATCTAAAGGCTCTAAGTCTGCTGTTAATTCTTTTGGTTAATTCTTCAATATGGTAATCAAATTTTAGGTTTTCATCAAACCACACATCCAAATATTTATATTATTTGACTTGGTCCAAGATTTCATTTTAATTAGTTTAATTTTAATTTTATAGTTTTTACTCTCCTTTTCCTTTTGAGCAGTGCTGAATGCCATAGTTTTAGATGTTTTGCTATCCAACACCAACTTGGATTCAGTTAGCCATGTACATAGATTTGAGAAATCATTTTGTAGATTTGTTTCCATTAGTTCTATATTTGTTCCACTTGCCACCAGCACAGTATCATCTACTTAGACCCTCATGTGTGTGTTATTAACTAGCTCAGTGAGGTGATTAATATAAATCAAAAACAGGGTAGGGCCCAAAATACAGCCCTGCCCCCCCCAGACCAGGGCAGTGTTCAATAAATCTCTTCCAATTTGAACTTGCTGAGACCAGCCCTTTAAGTAAGAGTCAAACCATCCACTAGTCTTCTTGGCCATTCCAATATCTATCAACCTTTCCACCAGAATATGGTGATCCATAGTGTCGAAGGCTTTCAACAAATCCACGAACATCGCACCACCACCAGTCCCCTATCCAATGATGAGGCAATGATGTCCACCAGGTCGATGAGTGCGATGTCCATGGAATGCCTCTTCTGGAAACTGGACTGGCAACCAGATAGTAATGAGTATTTCTCTAAATACTCGCCTATTTGCCTCTGTACCAGTCTCTCCCAAATCTTAGAGACCACCAACACAAGTGCAATGAGATGATAATTTGTGTGGTCCATAGTTGTTCCTTCCTTATAGATGAGTATTATTTTTGCCTTCTTCCAGAAGGATGGAAAGTATCCTTCTGCCAAGATCCAGTTTAATATTTTGGTCAGTACTGGTGAGATTATGTTGATTGAGTCCATTCTGAATCTACTCTCTAACCCATCTAATCCAAATGATTTTATAACATTTAGTTTTCTAATTCTTTTACCTCTTTACATGAAATACATTTAAATCTAAACTTTGGTGTAACCTATGACATCTTCATATTGAGTTATTTTGTATTCGATTTGGTTACTGATTTAGGAATATCAATATCAGGTAATGTGACAAAATATTCACTAAGTATATTTTCTGAGAATTTTATAGTTTGAAGAAGTCCATCTCTTATTATCTATATTGGTGGGGTATTATTTACTGGTTTCTCAAAGGATTTTATAAGCAACCAATATTGCCGCAGATCAGTGGTCTCAGTGTTCTTTTACTGTGAAACTTTTGCTTTGTATTCCTTATTTTTTGTTTTAATGTATTTCTTGCTTTTTTTATAGTTTTCCTAATCCACTGGGTCCAACGATTTACTTGCAATCTTCCATAGCCTATTTTTAATGCATATCTCTTTTATTAATTTCTCAGAGATTCAGAGGACGTGTCCTTTCCTTTGGGGGTTATATTTATAAAAGGTGCAATGTCATCACATACAGCATTAAAACCGTTCATAAATTCCTGAATTGCCAAATCTAATGCTGGGATTAAGAACAATCTGTCCCATGTCACCTCTGTCAAATTTGCCAAAAACAGATCTTTATTGTAATTTTTAAAGGTTCTACACCTGATTTTTGTAGTGTTTGGTTTGGTCCCATCTCCTATCTAAAATCTCAAACATACAACTTTTGGAACAATGGTACCCCAGAATTGGTTGATTTATTATAACATTCAATGGTCGAACTTTAGCTGACACAAAAAATAAATCAGTATGTTTCTTGTGCTAGTTGGTGTACTTTTTCTGGTAGCTGTGGGAATTACCTGAGTAATCTCTAATGATTTAGAACTATTCTCTAGCATGTTCCCTCTCATTTTTCCCCATGCAGAATTAAAATTACCTGTCAAAATTAAATCCATACCCATAGTCCTGTACAAAATAAGTTGGGAAAGTGTTTCAAATGCACTGACCATCACTTTGGGAGGCGAGTGAACTACGCCAGAAATCAAATTTAGTTTTATATATTGACCAATAGACACTCTATATTTTCTATCTACCCTGCAAATATAAGTTTAGTTTGTCCCAGTTCCCATTTTATATATAATAAGATCCCCCCACAATGACTGACCCTGTCCCAATGATGATTATAAAAACCATCTAATTCAACTTCACTAGCATTTATTTTCTAGGTTAACCAAGTTCCTGTCAATGCTATTATGTTGAGGGAATCTGTGGAGGCCCATGTTTTGAATACATCAATTTTATTTTTTAAACTCCTGGTATTGTCATAAATAATTTTAAGTCTATTTTGTTCAATTGGGCCTGGATTAACTTATATGTCTTCACCTAGTAACAGAGCCATAAAGAAATAGAATTCCATATTTTGTGACTTTGAACTTCATTTAGTTGTTTCTCTAAACTGACCATAAACATGCATGCATATTTCATTAAAAGGATTTCTTCTCTTGTGTGAACTAAGAATGGTTACCTCTTTACCTGTTTTGTTTAGAGTTTGTAGTGCCCCAAATTCAAAAGCCAAAGCACCTGTGTTTTCTAATAGGTTGATTTTGGAAGCCTTTGAGTTTAGCACAGTAGTAATTGCTGCAAAAAACAACAGCCATGTTAACAGCCTCATTTTGTAGCTTTTAAGGAAACACAAGTTAGGTCAGTAAAATTATAGCAAACTATTAAGACCAGTTAAAGCTAAAATAAGTTTCAAGCAGTAGACTTAAATAAAAAGATGCCTAAAAATTAAAGATTCAGTTAATATGCCAGTATCTTCCTATAATATCTCTAGATTCCCATCAATCCCAGTGCTACAATTTGTATCCCCCAGGAGTAATGGAAATCAGTAGACACTAAGTAACTAACCTAGTAGTTAGAAAACAATATTAAAAATCTTGAGTTTCAAGGATACCTTTTCCTGAGGCTAGAACACTCCATATGTAAAGTATTATCCAATATAATTTTAAATAAATAATTCCAATATAATTTAATCAATTTAGTAAAAAATAACTATTATAGTAGTTTCAAACTACCCCCCAGCACTCAGTATCTTATCTTACAGGAGATATCTCTGGGACTGTCTAACACTAAGTAGTAAATACAGTACTTCTTTAGACTCTGTTGGCATTACCGAGTTTTACAAACTTTATTAAGTTAAATTTCCCAGCCAAGTGGTGCTTGCGCTACTCACGGTCATGCACAGCACTCACGCTGTGAGGCAGCACATTCTTTTAAAGTGTGAGACCCCTCAACAACAGTCAGTTTTAACAGCAGTTTCTTCTGAATGCACAATTTCATTAAAGCAAATGGAAGTGCTTTACCAGTGCAGGCTTGCAGTGATGTAAAACCTCAGCCAGTGAATGGCACAGCAGACAGAAGATTTGACAGGTGCTTGTGGGCTGCCTGATCTGACCAGTGTGAGACAGCACTATCTTTTAAAGTGTGAAGCCCCACCTCCTGACACTGACATGCCCCACTTGGCTTGCTGCCGAGCCCCCTCAATAGCGGTCAGTTTAAACAGCAGTTTCTTCTGACTGCAAAGTTTCTTAAAAGCAGATGATAGTGCTTTACCGGCGCAGGCTTGCAGGCAATAGAAAACTTCAGCTGATGAATGGTACAGCAGACAGGAGAGCTGGCAGCTGCTTGCGGGCTGGTTGAGTGATCTGTCCCCCAACACGATCCCTCGCCTGATCTATATGTAGTATTCCCTGTTGTCCAGTGGTCTCTCCCTCCACCAGATCCCTGATCCACTGTAAAATAAATAAAATTCATTCCTCCGGCCCGGTGGCGCAGAGGGCTGAGGCGTTGAACACCACACCTCGCTCCACGCCAGCGACCCGGGTTCGGGAGCAGACTCGGGTAGCCGGTTGGTCGGCCGGGGGGAGCTAGGCTTGAGCGTTCACCACAGCCCGCTTACCCGGGTGGATTTGGCCGCATTCTGGCATTCTCAGTACCTTTGCCGGAGGCTCGAGGAAGTGCAAGTCCTTGCAGGGATTGGCTGGGTGGCCGTTGAGCAGGCGGACGTCGACGTGCGTCATGGCGTCAGGGGATCGCAGTCTGCCTCGGGAGGGAGAAAATGGGAAAAGAGCCTGCCTGCGTCTGGGAGAGCGAGAACCGGGCGTGCCCGTGATTTGCCGCGCCCACTCGACAGTCCACGGGGCTGACGAAACACTAAGTTACGGGGGTTGTCCCCTACCTCGTCCCCACCCGGGGGGTAAGCCGCGGCTCCTTGGGGGCCTGTGGACTGTTCGTGTAGGGTTGCGGGTAGTGGGATGTTCGTGGGTCATCGCCGAAGTGTCAGAGGAGGCAGGCTGAGGGAGGACGATAAATTACGATTTCAAAAAAAAAAAAAAAAAAATTCATTCCATGACATCTAGCTGACCCCCACCCTCCCTATCCCTGATCCTCTGTAAAGTAACCACACTTCCCTTCGCTGGCATCTAGCAGTCCCCCTGCCCCCCACCCCAGTTGGTAATACACCACCACACCACTCCCCCATCCCAAAACCGAGCTGGCAACTGGCACAGTCCTCTTCTCTCCACCACAGCCAGCCACCAACTGAGCTGTCAAAATGAGTGTGTACTGTATACAGTACGTGTTCCCTGAATGACAGCAGCTATCACTCAATGAGTGCATACTATATACAGTATACGGGCTGTTGCTGATATTTATGGCAGAAATACTGGGAGTTATTTAGTCCTGTGAATTGCTAAAATACTGTGATTGGGTAGATTAGCCATCAGCTTGACTTGACATTTGTGTGTAACGAAGTATATTAAATGAGCTAGTGCAGTGCTGGTTAAAACATGATGGTGCACAGAAATTCATCAGCTTAATTGATGTCATTGCAGTTGAAAATATACTACAGACTTTAATTTTCTTTTTGTCCCTACCTGAAACTCTACCACTGACTCTCCCACCCCAAGCAAAGCATGGGAATCAAAAAATAGAAGTGGGTGCTGTAGATGTACAGTACTTTCTCTGCTCCCTTTTTATTTTTGTCAGGGGGAAACATTCCTGCCGCTATCAATGGGTTGGCATAGGGGCCCCAAACAATGAGACTTACACACAGCTTACATGGGGGGTGGGCAGGGCAGATATCCACTGTCTATGTTTGCTGCATTTTCCCATTTTTATAATATAAGCTTTAGCCCCAGAGCCATTAGCAGATTAGGGGGAGGTGCCATGCCTAACACCAGGCATCCAATTGGATCCCCAGGCCAACTCCATTGTGGATCTTATGCCTTCACAAAGCAGGGGCTCTTGGGATATGGTAGTCCTCCAAGGATTTGTATATTTCTGGTAGGAACACCATCCATGTACGCAAACTAGTGGACTGTGCCGATATGACCAACTGCTCTCTGTACAGTTTCAGTGGGCTGAGTGCTGGCAAAGAGGACAATTAGGCCTAGGGAGCATCCTTCAGCCAGTCAGAGAGGGGTGTATATGTGCTATGGCAGTCTCTTGGGTCATGTAGCCATGTAGCCTCCAACTCCTCTGTGGCTCCTGCATACTAAAGAGATTCTTTGGAGAATTGAGTGCTTGATTGCCCCAGGCCCACTGTCCACCCCTGAGCCAGCCTCTCACATCACTGCACAAGTGGCTCAGGATGTGGTATGGGGGGATGCACATCCAGAGCTCTACATATGTGGAGGTCTCTGCATGTTAGGAAAAGGACCTCTATGCTGCATAGGCAAACCTCTGTGGGTGTGTATCTGTTCATGGATCAGGTCCTAAGTCTGCCATGTATTTCTACTACAGTACGTGGTCACTGTTTGTCGAACCTTGTGACGTTACTATGAGCGAAGCTGTGCCTGGCACACTTTAGTTAGCACACATTCATGGGATATTTGGCAAGTGTGGGGCTCCTTGGTCTAGACACTGTAGTCAGGCACAGGTCATCCTTAGTGACATTACATGGCACAACAAATGGTAACAATGCAGTATCAGTGTAGGGCAGACTAATTAGCCATGTATATCGCTGGGACTGCTGCCAGCCACAGCTAAGTCCAATACCCTATTTAAAAGAGCTTTTCATGGGATTTCAAACTACAATGGACACAGTCTAAAAATATTCCCATTTAAGCAGCAGTATTTGTTAGCGGAGCAGGGGGAGATTCACTATCTTTTTTTACTGCATGGTATTCCAGGCATCATTAGAAAATGTTATTGTGGTATTTCTATTAACTCCGGTCAGTATGTTCTAAACAGTTCTATTATTGTTATTTTTTAGTGTGTACCACTGGTTTGATACTACGATTCATACTACGAAAGTATAGATGTACAGAAGGCCATGTGTCCTTAAGGTACATCTCCTGCAAGCGGGCTTAGTTCCCATTTTCAATCCCTAACAGGAAACTGTCTAATTTATTTTTAAAATTTGCAAAGGAAGTAGCTTCCACTACCTCTTTAGGGAGCATGTTCCACATTGGTATTATTCTTTGGGTGAAATAACTTCTTCTAGTGTTATTTTTAGGATTGGTAAGTTTTAACTGGTAAGAATGGCTCCTAAGTGAAATATCTCTATGCGCAAAGACAAGTCTGAGAACTGATAATAAAGTTTGATCTTTAGAGATTTTATACATTAAAAGAAGGTCACCTCTTATTCTCCGAAGTTCCAATGTGTTCAAGTTTAGGTTTCTAATTCTATTATCATAAGTTATATTTTTGCAACCATTGACCATTCTAGTAATACACCTCTGCACCCCTTACAGTTTGTTCACATCTCTATGTAAAGTAGGACTCTACAGTGGAGAACAGTAATCTAGTAATGGTCATACATAGGCTCTATATAATGGTATGATACAACCCCTATTTATTGAAGTAATTGATCTTTTCATACAAGAAATTATTCTATTTGTTTTAACTGCAAGTTCTGTACAGTGTTTTAAAACTTCAAGTCATTAGTAACAGTTACTCCCAGATCACTTTCGCTTGTGACTGCACTTAAAGTCTTTCCTGAAAGACTATAGTCGTAGCATTTGTTGGCTTTATCTAAGTGCATAACAACACACTTGTCTTGATTGAATATCATTCCATTTGTTCTAGCCCAGGTTTCTAGTTTTACAAGATCAGATTTCAAGGTATCCACACTTCTTTTTTTACTGACATCAGCCAGATTGTTAGTATCGTCGGCAGATTTTATGGCATAACTACTAATGCTCGTATCAAAGTCAGAGATGAAAAGAGTGAACAATGAAGGACCCAGGACAGAGCCCCGTGGTACTCCACTTATGACCATCCCCATGTTAGACTTAAAACCTCTGATTCTAACGACTTGGTCTCTATCTGAAAGCAATGACATTACCCATCTTATTACAGTTGGCTTTAATTCCAATGTGATCAGATTTTCTGTAAGTATAGAGTGTGGGACTTTGTCAAAAGCCTTGCATAAATCCAGATAAATAACATTAGCATATTTCTTTTGTTCTAATAATGCACTCACTCTCTCATAGAAGATGACATTAGCAGTCAGACAAGATCTCTTAGGTTTGAAGCCATGTTGTGAATTATCACAAATATTTTTCTCAGTCAATTCTTTAGTAATTATGTCTTTTATTATAGATTCCATCAGTTTACCAATGATGCTAGTAAGACTGATAGGTCTGTAATTAGATGGACTAGCTCAATTTCCTTTTTTAAAAATGGGTATCACCTCAGCTTGCCTCCATTCCTTGGGTACAATACCAGTATTTAAAGATAAGCTGAAAAGTCTATATGAAGGGTCGACCAACCATGATTTAATTTCCTTCAGAATTCTGGGGTGAAGTGAATCAGGGCCTGGGAAAGTATTTATTTTAATAGTGTTTTCTTATTATGTCATCTCTATTTATTTCCAATTTCTGATTATTTTCTGAATTATTCATGGAACCAGAAGTTGATTTGTTTTTCCCTTCAAACAAAGAAAAAAATATTTGTTAAAGGCATTAGTCATATCTGTTGAGTGTAAAATATGGTTGTTGTCAATAAGTAGGGGACCGATAGTATTTGGTAAACTTTTCTCATTGTTTATATATTGGCAAAAACTTTTCCCACCATCCTTTAAGTGTGCTAATCTACATTCAATTAACTGTTTTTCTCTGTTGATCATCATTTTGCATCTCCTAAGGGAAGCCTTATATTTATCTCTATTATAATTATTGTTGACTTTTTACAATTCATACAGGCCCTTTTCGTATCTTTAATTGCCTTTTTTAACCTTGTTATTGTATTACATTGGCACCTTACCTTTTTTATTATATAATTCTTTGTTAGGTATATATTTGTCAGAAAGTGCTGTAATTTTGGTTCAGATTTTATTCCAAAGGAACTCAGGTGAGATGATGTCATTTCCCCAGTCCCACCTTTGTAATTCTGAGATCATCCCTACAAAGTTTGCTTTTTTGAAATCCTTGACCACTGTTCTATCAAGCTCTCTAGGAACTTCAAAGTTAACAGTGAATGTTAATAGGATGTGATCGCTATTTGTCAATGGGTCATGAATTTCTAAGTTATTTATTTTGTCCTGAATGTCAGTAAGGACGAAATCCAAAATATTGTTTTGTCTAGTAGGTTTATCTACCATGTGGCATAGTCCATTCATTATGCTAAACTCTAACAAAGTCTGCTCTTGTGTAGTAGTAAAAGTGTTATCTTTCCAGTTTATTCCTGGAGTATTGAAATCACCAATAATCAAAATACAGTATCTTTGTGATTCAATTTACCTTCCATACTAGATAATATTTCATTATGCACAGTCTGATTTACATCTGGTGGTCTGTAGCAAACCCTATTATTAGGTTTTTACTATTTTTATGTTGCTTGCACGCATGTGCAAGAAACATAGTGCCATCATTCGAGTTTTCAGAGGTGTGGCAGCCCTCTTCCAATTCAGTCAGTGTGTTTGCAGGCGTGGCTGCAGTTCTTCAATCAACCCTGCAGCTGTCTATGACAGCAGCTGAAAATGCAGTGCTGTACAGTTGAAAGGGAGAGCTACGCTTCAATGAGCAGTGATAAGATCGCTGCTCATGCGCGCTCCCCCGCCCCTCACACACACACACACGGGGGTGGTTGCTCCAATTGAATGGATGGTACAGTTTCTTTTTTTTAATGTACTGTTTTGCGCGTGCACACACATAATATTGTTGTAATTAACCTACTTGTAGTTCGGCTTTCCCAACATACTTTGTTTGGGAATTTGGAATATAAGCTTGGATATGTGGTAAATGTTAGATTTTAGTAATTCCATTTAAAGTTATTGTTGTAATGTCCCAGTGGTCTGTCACTTTTAATTTGACCTAATGTGTTTCTGGGGGGCGGCCACTGAGTGGCTGCCTTGTATCTGAAGGACAAGAGTCAAATATTACTCCGGAACACTGACAATGTTTACCAATGCAGTAGGTGAAAGTTTCTGGACTTTCCACTGTTTCATCAAATCCCTGCAATAGGATGCTGTGAACTTGGCAACACACACACACACACACACACACACACACACACACACACACACACAGGGTGGTTGCTCCAAAATTAGTTTATCTGTGTTAGTTGTAAACCTCTGTAACTCTGGTTACATTCTGGGTTTAAGCTTTCAATTCATCTTATGATCTCAAGTCAATGTGGGAGTGTCTGGACAGCAATCAGATACCGCTGCGCGGTGTGTGTGCGCGTGTGTTTTATATGCACATATAATGAAAGTCTGTATATTTTACTGTAACATACTGAGTCAATCAGATACGGCCTCTTGGGCAATCTGACAAGTTCAAGTAACATTTTATATTTAAGAAACTAAGGAAGGCTGTGACCTCCTTTTTGTCAATAACACACTGCTGGGGCTGGCGTTAATCCAGAACCAATTATAATCCATATAACTGGATTAGGTGGATCGATGGGACTGATGTGGGGCATTTAAAAGGGCATGAGGCTTGCCCCTTGTTTACTACTACACTGAAGAAGAACTAGGGAAATAAAGCTGCTGTTTGCCTGTATTGGTTTCTGCATACAGGATTGACTGTGGCTGCATCGTCCACCGCTACCACCACTACCACCAATCAAAAGTTGGAAGCCATGCTGCTGTGGGGACTGCTGTTTAAGGGATGCATCCCACTCCTTTTGGTGCAGGTGCCTTCTGCCATGCTTGCTTACCACTTGCCATTGCCTGGAGCAGAACCACATCATGCCAGCCATGGCTGGGACAGAACTATCAGACACAGACATCTGGTTGCTATTAGCAAGGCCGGAGAGATCAGCAGCTACCTGCAGACCCACGAGGATGGCAAAGTGGATGGGAGCACCTGGCAGAGTCCTTACAGTAAGTCAGAGAAGGAGGAATCCAGATGTGTTACAAGTGAAGCCTACAGGGCATAGTGTTAAAAAAATATTTCTACTAATAGAGCAGAAAGTCCTCAAATTATGTAATATGTGGTCACTTCTGACTGCAATAAAGTGGTATAACACAAATGTTTATAAGGAGCTTTAGGGAACAAGTTTTTTTCTAATTATGCCTTTCGTTTGTCTTGTGGAAAACTAGTCAGAATAAAACAGTTATGCTAGAAAAATATACTTTTTTTAAGTATAATGCTACATTATGCCCATGGATAATAACATTAGCAAATGGACTTCAGAACTGTGACCCGTACAATGTACTGTATATGGTATGTTAGTTAAACATACTTACCTGTCTGTACGATCAATGGGGCTTACTCTGTCGGAACACTGATCAAACACAGTAGCTACCAGTGCAGTATATACTATACAGCTATGTATAATCCTCAAATAAATAACTGCCCCACAGTAAACAAAAGACTGACAGAGATATGCTTAAAATACTGATTGGCCCATTTGCATCTTTTAGGTGTGCTGGACATAAAATCGGTAAATCATGGGTTTGTGGCCATTAAAGCAGAGAAAAGTTCCCTTTATCTTTACTTGGCTCGGTAAGTCACTCGCAATTCAGTCTTCAATATCTTCAATGGCACAGAGTGCCGCTGCTCTGTTTCTTATTGTCCTTCCCTCTCACTGCATCACCGATAACAACAAACATTGACTCATTTAACTGCTGATTCATGTTGGTAGAAGTTTAGAACTGAAGTTTGCTTTCATTTTTTTTTAAATGGGCTGTATGTCGAAGTATAATTTTCTCTTTCAGTGGTTCTTTTTTTTTGTTGTTTTTGTTGTTTTTTAAGGCAAAAATCTGGTTTCAATATCAAACTGATTTTTTACAGGTCATATTATGCAGTATATTTTGCCAAGATGGGGATAGCATAGTTTAGATTGAATGCTATCAGCTCTAGACCTAATCATCATTTCTCTTTTACTGCCCCCGAGGGTGTTCACACTGCTGTCAGCCAAAAATAACAAGTTGTGAGAATGAAAGATATTTATAGAATGAACAAAAAGGCATGGGACTCTGTGCCAGATACTCCCTTGTCAGTTAATCTAGAGTCCCTTGAACTAAAAGGAGTGTGTTAGTGGGTGGGAAAGATCAAAGTGAAAGTGTTATGCTGTGTCATTTTTGTGTTGCTTGCATGCATGTGCAAGACACATAGTGCCATCATCCGAGTTTTCAGAGGTGTGGCAGCCCTCTTCCAATTCAGTCAGTGTGTTTGCAGGCACAGCCGCAGTTCTCCAATCAACGCTGCAGCTGCCTATAACAGCAGTTGAAAATGCAGTGCTGTACAGTTGAAAGGGAGAGCTATGCTTCAGTGAGCAGCAATAATATCCCATGCTCCTGCGCGCTCCTCCCCCACACACACGCATGCATACTGCGTGCTCGTGCTTCCCCCCCACACACACACTGTATAGCCGATGGGGGTGCCCAATCCCCATCGGCTGTGCTGCACTTCCCCAACAGAGTTCCAGGTGCCATGCTGGGAGCCCACCCCAGCATGGCAGCAGTCTGTATGGCCAACGGGGATGCCCAATCCCCCATCGGCTCTACTGTTCCCCTCCGAGACTATCGGGTACCATGCTGGGAGCCCACCCCAGCATGGCAACAGGTCCTATGGCTGAAGGCGGTGCCCAATCCCCCATTGGCTCCACTGCCCCCACCCCCAAACAGCCTTCCAGCTGCCACACTGGGAGCCCACCCCAGCATGGCACAAGTCCAGCACCGTCCAAGTGAAAAAAAAAAAAACACCTAAAAGAAAAAAACCTTCCCTCGCAGATTGTCCTGACCCTCCTTCCCACACCCGCACCCACCCTCCGTGCATCTACCTCCCCACACCCCCACCTCACCCCATACTTACCTCCGGAGTCCAGCGCGATGATCTTTGGTGGACCGGGAACATGTCTGCACTCTTCAAAGCCGACCGCGAACTGAGGAAATGCCGGTAAGCTGTATAATGTAATAGGTTTTTTTCAACTATACTGCATATCTCAGGCATTTTGGGGAATTTTGTCACCAAATTTTCAACATGGGGTTTTTGGGACCCCACCTCATGAATTCTGTCACTGTCATGGCGTTATTCGGCCCCAAAGGGTGATTTCGTGGTCACTGCACGGAACCACCTTTCAGGACCGATTTATGAAACAACAGTGTCACAGTTCATGAGGTAGGCCCCAAAAACCCTATGTGGAAAATTTGGTGAAAATTCTAAACTGACTGTTTTTATTTAGCATGCGCAGTAGTTCTTACGTGATTGCAGAATTTCGCCGAACTTTTAATATTTGCACTCCAGATTTTCAACATTGCCATTTTACCACACCTCCTTATGAGCAGTACAGCTGTCATTTTTCACGTCACCCAAAATGTATTTCGTGCATGTAGCGCACAATGGCGCAGTCGGTGTGCGTAATCAATGTTTGGGACAGATTAAGAAAATCACAGTGACACTGTTCATGTGCAGAGGTCTTAAAATGGCTATGTTGAAAATTTGGTGAAAAAATTCCCTTCAGCCGTTCTGCAATGTTACTAATGAAGACATTGAACAGGACTGGCCCCAGCACCCCACTGGTCACCCCCTCTCCCTAGACTGCACCCCATTTACCACCACTCTCTGCCTCCTGTCTGTTAGCCAGTTTCTAACCCAGTTTACCACCCTTTTCCCCATGCCCAGCCTACCCAGCTAGATGGTGTCAAAGGCTTTGCTGAAATCAAGGTAGGCATTGTCCACTGCCCCACCCTGATTCACTTCCTTTGTCACCCAGTCAAAGAAATCAACCAGATTTGTCTGACATGATGTCCCCACTGTAAATCCATGTTGTCTATGGTCCTGGGCTCCGATGTCTTCTAGATACCCCACTATCCTTTCTTTAAGCAATGTCTCCATGATCTTCCCCACTACTGAGGTGAGCCTGAACGGCCTATTGTTCCCCGCCTCCTCCCTGCTGACGGACTTGTGTAGAGGGACCACATGTGCCCTCCTCCAGTTCACTCATGTTGAATGACTCAGTGAACATGGCTGCCAGAGGTACTGCTATCTCCCTTCGCAGTTTTCTTAATATCCTTGGGTGTATGCCATCTGGTTCCATCGCTTTGTCCACCTTCAATTTAGTGAGCTCCTGCAGGACTCTTTTGCCTTTGAATGGACTATTGTCCCCCTCTTCACCCCCTTGGCAACTGCTGTACTGCTGTGGCCCTTGCCCTTTCCACTCTTCTGTGAATACTGAACGGAAAGACACAGTGCATGTCTTGGGAGGCATGGAACTATCACTTCCAAATACCTAAACAGCACATACAAGCAAGCAACATTCGGCATTGACAAATGCTTGTTTATGTCACTTTCAACCCAAATTAATTCATTTTTTTCTATTGAATCACTGTTAAGCTGTCTATGGGTAATATTGTTTTTTAAATAAATAGCAACTTCACCTCCCACTCTTTCTGTTCTGTCCTTGTGAACCAGATTATATCCAGGAATATTTTTATTCCAGGAAGAATTACTTCCCCACCTCGTTTCAGTTACAGCTGCAATATCTATGTTAAGTTTAGAGAGAGTTAAATCAAGTTCATCTTTTTTAACATAGTGGAGACTTATTGCATTAGTTAGTAGAATATTAAGTTTAGTTTGATTTTTTGGTACAGCTGTGTTTTTTTTATATTTCCCGTTTTTGATCTTTCTGTCATTATTGGCTCCCATCTGCCCCTTGTAGTTTAGTTTTTTGTTCTGGAGCATACTTTGTAATTGCCTGGTGGAAAATGTTTCCCAACAGTTTAGTTCCCAATTTATTTAAAGGGAGGCCATCACAGCCATATAGTACATAGCTATTATCAAGCGTTTCCCATGTTCTTAAACAATCCATATAATTGTTAAGGCACCATCTTCGTAGCCAATTATTGAACAATTTTCTATTTTTATTTTAGGCATTTGAGGCCCGAAGGACAGGCAAAACTTCTGACAAAATAATTTTTGCATTGTAACTTTTTAAAGTTGTTACCACTTTAATCATGTCATTAACTGCTTCCCCTACTCCTGATCTATTTAAATCATTAGTTCTCACATGTAGAATGACAGTTTTAGGATCATCAACTGTTCTCAAGATAACAGGTAGCATATTATCAATATCTTTTATTTTTGCACCTCCATAGCTGCAACTGGTCACATTCAATTTATTACCTTGTGTTGAATATCTGTCAGTAAATTTTAGCATTGAATCTCCTAGGATATATATCTGTTCATGAGGCTGATAAGTGTCATCAGTTGCATTGGTTAGAGTGGTACTGTGCATCCCTTCTTCCATTACAATCTATTCATGTGGCTGATTAGTGTCATCAGTTACATTGGTTAGAGTGGTACTGTGCATCCCTTCTTCCATACCCATGGAGGAATTTGCTATATTCCCCATAAGGTCAATACAATGATTTACTGTTTGTGAGGACTTAGTAGTAGCATTTGTACTAGGTGGATTCATGTCCAAGGATGTTGTTTGTCCTAGTGCTCTGTCTCTGTTAGGGGCGGTGTAGGCTTCATTAACAGGACTGCCCGGGGGGGGTCACGTGACTGCTTTAATGGCGTATGACATGCCTTGGTCGAGCTCCGGTCCCCGGGTTACTACAAATTGGAAATCCGTCAGAATCTAAGACAAATTCAGCACAAAACACGAACTTTCGTCTGGGTGAAACAAAGATGGACGAATATATAGTTTCGACGGCGAGTAAATCGCAACGCACTGGGGCTAAAAATAACAAGAAACCCACGGCCCCAGGGCAGACAAGTAACATAGGCCCGATTTCGATTTCAGCAGCAGAAATGACGGCGATTGGCAGAGAATTAAAGGATCAGTTCACGGAAGCACTTACCCCACAATTTGAGAGGCTGGAGAATAAAATCGAGGGGAGACTGGTGGCAATTGAAGCACAGGTGGAAAGACAGCATGAAAGAACTGAGGAGTTGGAGAGCCGAGTCTCATCCACGGAGGACATGCTGCATCCCCTTGAGAAGAAGGTGGGGGAGTTAGAGAAGCAATCACTCGAATTGAGAGAGTTACTGGACTACCAAGAAAACTATCACAGGAGGTCTAACTTACGACTTCGAGGCCTACCTGAAGGCATGGAGGGTGCGGATATCCTGGGCTTTTGTTCCAAAACTCTGCCGATGCTGCTAGGTCTGAAACCTATAGGAGGGGGCTACAAATTAGAGAGGGCGCACCACGTGGTCCAACCACGGCCTCAGAATGGTCAACCCCCAAGGCAAGTGATTTTTAGGTTTCATAATTTTCAAGATAGGCAAGCAGTTTGGAAGGCCTACAGAGCTATGACGGAGCTGAGATATGAGGGGGGTGCGCCTGTATATGGCCCAGGATCATTCTTTCAGGGTGGGCAGGAAGAGAAGAGAGTTTAATGAGGTGATTACCCTATATCAGAAGCTGAAACTCGAATGGTACACGATCTTTCCAGCAACTATTAAAATAAAACATGAGGGGGCAACATATAGTTTTTGGGAAGCGGAGAAGGTGCACAAGTTTATAATGGAGCTGCAGAGGAAGATTGGATGATTTTTCGTTTTGCTATCGGAGGGAATGAAGTGACCTGTAATGGAGGGTTCGCTGGGCTGAATTTGTATATAGTTCGGGAAATATTGACTACGTACAGACTTATGCTGATTAGTAAGGACTCTGGTGGAAGTCTGAGAGGAGACCTGCATTTGAATCCCCGATGAGTGGTGGAGTGGACTAATCCCATAGCGGCTCCCCCGTGAAAATGGACTGTTTGATGGACTTGGAGGGGGAGAAGATCTAGCAAGAAAGCTCCGGAGGGAGTACAGGACTTGAGGTGTTTTTTGCTTTTCTTTTTTTCCCTTCCTCTATCCCGGTGCTCGGCCCTGGGACTGGCAGAGGAATCCAGGTGAACAGTGCTTCCCCCGACGAGAGACTGTAAATGGCTGTGGAATGCTGGGCGGGGAGGGGCTGGCATGTTGTATTTGATTCATGCGGCCTACTCGTGCTGTCCAGACAGAAGAGGAGGATACTAAGGAAGCACAGAATGGCACAGCGAGGCCTGATACCTTGGGAGGGGCAGGCCTGAATTAGAGGCTGGGGGGATAATAGAAGGAGGAGATTGGTCTGGGAGGGGGAGGTGGGTGGGGGAGCACTTGGCCTTCCATCTCCCCTGCTTTAACAGTGAAGCAGTGGCTGAGGAGCAGAGACTATCCAGGTGGGTAGGTAATATAGGGCCTAACTTAGTCAAGGGTTGGAATTGGGATGATTCGATGAAGGGTGGGAGTTCTCAGCTTCTCCCCTGAGTCGACTTGAAGGGGGGGGTGCTGGAGATAAGGGACAAAAATGAGGGGAAATCTTGGCTGACCTGGAGGGGAGGGATGTGGGTTGGCACCGGGAACTGCTCCTCGATGACTTCTGAAGGGGGATGATTGTTATATTCTGTGCGGGTCAAACTCCAAGTGGAGTACTGATGATCATTTGATGTTCATGGCCCGGGGGGGACAAGGTTGTTCGTAACAGTTGTTTGTGAATCAAACCCTGAAACCGATTACAGAGAGGGGAACATACCTGACATCAAAATGCTGTATGTTGAGCTAAGTAGGAGGGAAAGATATATTGTACATAGGTTGGGGGGGAGTTCAAATGTTTTGTTATGAATGTTATATGTAAACTACTGTTTAAGTCCACAACAGCAGAAGGAGTAGCTAGAGAAACACCACACATCCAGAGAATAAGGAAGGTACAGCTGGATTTAAGAGATGCAGAGGGGTTCTTGCAATAAAATGGATCCAAAGGAAAAGATAAAGATAGTCTCCTGGAATGTAAGGGGGGTCTCCTCGCCGATTAAACATGCCTCTATAATCACAGCCCTTAAAAGAGCGAAAGCTCAGGTAGCTTTACTACAGGAGACACACCTAACTCCCTTAGAGCACCAGAAACTGGTAAAAAACTGGGTGGGGGCATGCCATGCGGCCTCCTTTTCATCCCATAAGAGGGGAGTAGCAATCCTAATACACAAACAACTCCCACTGAAAGTATCCAGAGTGGTGCAAGACAAGAAAGAAGGGAGATATGTGTTTGTAGAGGGAACTCTGTATGGCACCCGGATAACGCTGGGAAGTATCTATGCCCCGGCAGTGTTTGAACCAGCGTTTTACAAGGAGATTCTTGAGATATTAATAAGAGAACAATTTCAGGGACTGATAATGGGTGGGGATTTTAATTGTACTCCGGACCCCATACTGGACCACTCGGGTGGGAAGGGAAGGGGAGGGAGATGTATGAAACACTGGCGGGATGGCCTAGTGGATCTTGATGTAATAGACGCATGGCGTACAGCCAACCCAAAGAGTAAGGAATTTACTTTCTACTCTCACCCTCATAAAACCTGGACAAGGATAGATCACATGTATATTGAGGGAGGGTGGTACCATAGGATGACAGAGGTGAGGCGCGAACCGACTCATGTGTCAGACCACGCCATGGTGACGATGACGTTGGAGTTGGAGATGAACCGGGTGAGGTCTGGCACATGGAGATTCCCCCTGTACTTGATAGGGAAGGAAGAATTCCGGAAATTCTTGGTGGAGCAAGTAGAGAGGTATGTGGCATTTAATAGAGACACTGCCCCGTCTAAACAAGTGTACTGGGATGCAGGAAAGGCTTATCTGAGGGGGGCTATTATTGGATACGTGGTGAGATACAAGAAAGAGCAGGCCAAAAAATATGATGAATTACTCCAACAAGTTAAGGACTTAGAGCATAGGGTGGTCAGTGGAGATGAGGGGTGTACACAGATTTTAATGACGGCTAGGGAGTCGTTAAATAATATGTTGGCTGAGCAGGCAAGATCCCAACTCTGGTTCGTGAAGCAAAAGTTTTACAAGTGGGGCAATAAGCCAGGGCCCATGTTGGTGAACTTGGTTAAGGGGAAGAGAGTTAGGACATGAATACAGGAGATTCGAGCAGAGGGAGGAGAGCTATTAAGGGACCCGCAGGCTATTGGGGAAAGATTTAGAAAATTCTACCAGGAATTATATAGCAGGGGAAGAGAATAAAGGCGGATTCCATGAGGACCTTTCTAGAGGGGCTTAAGCTCAGAAGATCACAGAAGAACAAAGGAAGGAGCTAGATAAAGAAATCTCCAAAGAGGAGATAAGGAGAGCCATACAGGCTCTGAAGGGTGGTAAGGCAGCGGGACCGGATGGGCTCCCAGTGGAATTTTATAGGACAGTGGGACCGGGGGTGGTTGATCTTCTCTGGGAGATTTTCTGAGAACCGAGGGACGGTGGTCTGCTCCCCCCCTCTATGGGGATGGCAATGATCTGTGTTATACCAAAACAGGGTTAGGACCCTCAGGAGTGTGCGGCGTATCGGCCCATATCCCTGCTGAATGTGGATGCTAAAATATATGCCAAGGTGTTGGCCGGACGGTTAGAGGGGCTTCTCCCCCAGCTGGTACACGCAGACCAGACTGGCCTTGTAAAAGGGAGACACTCGTATCATAACGTAAAAAGGGTTTTGAACGTGGTGTATGGCTCTTCTCGACGCCCGGGGCTGACAGCTCTTTTGGCCCTGGACGCCGAGAAGGCCTTCGACCAAATCAAGTGGGGATTCCTCTTTGAGGCTTTGAAAGAATTTGGCCTGGGCAGTGAATTTATTAACATGGTGAGGGCATTATATGCCTTTCCGCAGGCGACAGTCTTAGTTAATGGGATTCTTTCACAGAGCTTTGGCCTATCGAGGGGAACGAGACAAGGATGCCCTCTGTCCCCGCTGTTGTTCGATTTAGCAGTCGAACCCTTGGCTGTGGCTATAAGACAGAATGCAAATATAGAGGGGGTGGTTGGAAAGGAAGGGCAACAACATAAGTTGTCGCTATATGCAGACGACATGATTCTGTATCTAGGAAACCCGGAAAGATCTGTCCCACTGTTGTTAGACACGATAGAGAACTTTTCAAGATTATCAAGATATAAGGTAAACTTAGACAAATCAGAAATCATGCTTTTGGGGAAAGGGAACCTTAAGGGACGTAAGACATGGGGACTAAGGGAAGTTAAAACGAGTTTTAGGTACCTGGGCGTGAATATTGGCAGGAATATCCCGGATCTATATCGCCTGAATTTTGAGCCAATGGTAAATGAGATGATGGCAGAATTAAAAAGATGGAAACCGTTACCAATATCGTGGTTAGGATGTATGAACCTGCTAAAAATGAATGTCTTGCCGAGAATTGTATACTTATTGCAAATGCTTCCCATGGGGCTCTGTAAGAGAGACAGTAAGAAATTAGAGAAGAGCTTCTCTGATTTCCTTTGGCGGGGGAAACGGGCTAGGATCAGCCTAAGGAAACTAAAGATGAGTACAAAGGAGGGGGGACTGAATTTCCCTGATGTAAAGAGCTACTATCTGGCTATGCAATTGAGAATAGTGAAAGACTGGGTAGCAAGACCTGAGGTAGCCAGCTGGCTAGACTTAGAGGAGATGGAAGGGCAGGGCAGGTTGTCAGCTTATCTAGCCAAGGAAGGGAAGAAAGCATACATAGCCCAGGGTCGAATAAATCCAATGGTGCTCATGACACTGCAGAGCTGGGAGCAGGTTAAGAAGATGGTAGGGGCTAGGGAAGCGGAGACTATGCTCTTACCTCTGCACAATAATCCATTTTTCTGTCCTGGAGTAGGGGACAAAGGCTTTGAAGAATGGAACAGCAGGGGAATACAGAGCATGGGGGACCTCGTAGGAGGAACAAATGTCAGATCCTTACAAGAGCTGAGGGAGAATAAGGGAATACCAAGCAGCCATATGTTTCGATTTTTTCAGGCCAGAGATTAGTGTATGAGCCTGAAGGGGCGGGGTCCTCGATCTCTCGTGTGGCAGCAAATTGAGACACTAGTGCTTAGGGCCAAGGGGGACCCCAAAGGCATGATGGGGAGGGCAGTCCACATACTCAGAGAGAACTTCCGGGGGCTGACAAAAAGCACAAAACAGATATGGGAAAGGGACCTAGGACTTCCGATTAGTGAGTATAATTGGGATGTTATGTTGGAAATGCATATGGGCCTTTTTACCTCTAACAAATATAAAGAAGCAGCCTATAAGTTTATACATAGGTTATTCTATCCGCCAGCGGTAATGCACAGATACAGAGTGGAGATAGGGGATAGATGCAATAGATGCCAAGAGAAAAAGGGTACATACTTCCACTGTTTCTGGGACTGTCCCCACCTACAGAGGTTTTGGAAACAAGTGGTGAAAAATATGAAAGATACAATGGGGACAGAGATCCCGTTGCACCCGATAGATTTGCTGTTTGGTATAGAAACGAGAGAAGGGGAGGATTGGGCACCATACAAAAGATGGATTAGGACTGTGCTTGCTCAGGCTAGACAGTCTATTCTAAATACGTGGGTATCGGCAAGGGACCCCTCCGTAGAGCAGTGGCGGGCCTCGATTGTCGGAGCCCTGGCAATGGAAAGAAGGATATTTTTGGCAAGGGGGAGACTAGATGCCTTTACATCTACATGGACACCAGTCCTATCAGCCTTGTTCATGGAGGAAGCTTTGATCATTCAGAGAGGGACCTAGTAATGGTAGGGATGCTAAAGGGCTCTTTATCTTAGAACTGGCAATGTGAAGGGGATGTGTGGTAAGAGAAAAAGGACATTTCGGAAATTAAATGAGAGTATTGAATGACAAGAATAAAGCTTAGGAGAATGTTATATGATAAGAAGAATGAAATGATGTGGACATATGTATATAGTTTTAAAATTGTCTGGGCGGAGGCGGTGTGTGGTGTTGGCGTGGGTTTTTTTTTTCTTTTTTATTGTTCTGTGTCTTGTAGGCCATAGTGGAATTATGTGATTGTATATTCTAGTACAAGAAGGTGGTGCATGGGGCATAATGGACTGACATGGCACGCTATGGTTATGTTTGTGATAAATGTTATGTCTGTCATTGTCTGTAGTTGGACAATTCAATAAAAAGTTGAAACAAACAGAACTGCCAATCAGTCCATTACCACTGAATACTTGATCATCTGAATTCATAGTATTTAATGGTTCAAAATTGTTTGATAAGGGAAGTATAAAATGTTCAGATTTCCTACCCTATTTGATTGTTCTTTTGCCCTGTATTTGATACCAGTTGTCTTCACCACTATTTGATCTGTCTTCCTCTCTACACCTTTTTTATGTCCACATCCAGTATTTATTACACTTGTATTTATATTTATCAGTGATGGTTCATTAGTTTTACTTATTTCATTTTGTTTAGTTCCCTGAGCTCTGGATAATATCTGTACATCAGCTTTTTGTTGACTCGCTGTTAAGGGATATATTCCTGCTAGTTTTTTAGTCATATCAGTCTGGCTAAGCTCTACTGCTGATAGTCTCATTTCTATGTCCTTTAATTCTTTACTCATTGCCTCATTTTCCTGGCATTTAGGGCAGGTAGAGGTCTGTTTTGGCAAGGGGAGTCACATGTGTATACATAACACATATAATATATTTTACCCCCAACTCACCCTCCAGGGTCATAATTGAATCTGCCATTGTATCTTTATTCAAAACACTTTAATAGGCTATACAATGTGTATCTTTCACAGAAGATCATATTAGGTCCCACCACTCCCTCCAAACATATGCTAGATGCGCGCCTCTTTGCGCACGTCTTCACACATGGCAACCACGCACTCCCTCCACCCATACTCACTCCGCTCATACAGAGCTCTTGTTTTATGGACTGAAACCTGGAAACATAGATGCAGGTCACGTGACCCTGCTGTGCACCTCAGCCACCCATTTACTTAGTGAAGTAAGGAACTAAATGCTACAATATTATACTAAAAGAACCAGGAATGCCTCTTCCTATCTGGCAAACCCTCCTGTGGTACAGTACCCAGTTAAAACACAGCATTCCCCACTAATTACAAGGTTTAACCTTGGGTGGTGGGTAGTATTGTAGTCGTCTGGGTGTTTGTTGGACTACAACCCCTAGCACTCATTTACTCTCCCAATATCAAGCTCAGTCTGTTAACTAAACAAAGCAATTTATCTCAGTGCAAGCAGCGCACCCAGTCAAGTCTGTCTCACACAGGTAGGGTCTCACAGCAGATGAACTGGGTGCTTGTAGGCCTTTAACTAACTACAGTACAGGTAATGCCTGGGCTGAAACTGAAGAATTTACATTTATATAGTACTGTTCAATCATTGAATTCCAATGTGTTTTTCTAGACTGTTATTTACACAGGATAGCATAGCTGAGGTGCCTAATTTCCCTTCCAGTAGGGTCCTGTTTTTGCCTGGGATATCTTGATGCCTCTCAGTACCATTGGTACTGTACTTGGATTTTATTGGGACATGTTAATGTCTCTTGGTACCAGTGGTACTGTACTTGGATTTTATTGGGACATCTTGATATCTTTTGGTACCAGTGGTACTGTACTTGGGTTTTATTGGGATATCTTGATGGTTGTCTTAACCAGTGGTACTGTACTTGGATTTTATTGGGACATCTTAATTGCTCTTGGTACCAGTGAAATTGTACTTAGATTTTATTGGGACATGTTGATCGCTCTCGGTACCAGTGAAACTGTACACGGGTTTTATTAGGCCATCTTGATGGCTTTCAGTACCAGTGGTACTGTACTTGGATTTTATTTTGACATCTTGATGGCTCTTGGTACCAGTGAACCGGTACTTGGGTTTTATTGGGACATCTTGATGGCTTTCAGTACCAGTGGTAATATACTTGGGTTTTATTGGGATATCTTGATACCTGTCCATACCAGTGGTACTGTACTTGGGATTTATTGGGGCATCTTGATGTCTGTCAGTACCAGTGGTACTGTACTTGGGTTTTATTAGGACATCTTGATGCCTCTCAGTACCAGTGGTACTGTGCTTGGGTTTTATTGGGACATCTTGATGGCTGTCAGTACCAGTGGTATTGTACTTGGATTTTAATGGAACATCTTCATGGTTCTTGGTACCAGTGGTACTGTACTTGGATTTCATTGGGACAGCTTGATGGCTCTTGGTATCAGTGGTACTGTACTTAAGTTTTATTGGGACATCTTGATGCCAGTCAGTACCAGTAGTACTGTACTTGAATTTCGTTGGGGCATCTTGATGGCTCTCAGTAGCAGTGGTACTGTACTTCCATTTTATTGGGACTTTTTTTTTTACAGTTATGTTTCTGGCACCTGCTGGCCAGGGCATCTTTCTGAGTTGCCCTCTTGGCTCGACTCCTTTACTCCATTCCTGAAGGCTCTCCTATCCTGCCCCCTCCCAATCCAGACATTCCAGCCCCCCACAGATCACCCCTGTGGGAGGGCCCACCTCTCCAACCTGGTGGCCTTTCTGTGATTTGTGGGTCCATCTGGGGGGGTTAGCCGTCCTATCAGGGAGATGGCCCGGCATTGTGGATGTGAGGTTCAGCCACTGGAGCCCTCATCGCCTCCCTGGTCTGTGGAGGAATTTTTGATGCTTGTGTTTCCCCTGTGGAACTCAGACGTGCAGTGACATCAGTTGGCACGAGACATCTGCTGCCAGTCTCACCCCAGCACACACTTGTGAGTGCCACCTTCTTCCTGCACTGCCCCAACCAATGTTAGGGGCCACCCAAGAGTGGTGAGATCCCCTGATCTCTCCCCGGGAAGGGAGAGCAGTCCTCTGGACACTCAATCCCTTCCCTCCCCTGCTGACCCCTGACAGCCTAGGCTCATTCCCGAAACCACATCACCAGCATGGTGCAAGGTGTGGCATCCAGCACCTCAACCCTCAGTGCCACAGGGCCGGCCACCTTTTTGGGACATCTTGATGCCTCTCGATACTATTAGTACTGTACTTGGATTTTATTGGGACATCTTGATGTTTCTCTGTACCAGTGGTACTGTATTTGGGTTTTATTAGGACATTTTTATGCCTCTCAGTACTAGTTGTACTGTACTTGGGTTTTATTGGGGCATCTTGATGGATCTCAGTACCAGTGGTACTTTACTAGGATTTTATTGGGACATCTTAATGTTTCTCTGTACCAGTGGTACTGTATTTGGGTTTTATTAGGACATCTTGATGCCTCTCAGTACTAGTCATACTGTACTTGGGTTTTATTTGGGCATCTTGATTGCTCTCAGTACCAGTGGTACTGTACTTGGATTTTATTGGGACATGCTAATGTTTCTTGTTACCAGTGGTACTGTACTTGGGTTATATTGGGACATCTTGATGGCTTTCAGTATCAGTGAAACTGTACTTGGGTTTTAGTGTGACATCTTGTTGCCACTCAGTACCAGTGGTACTGTATTTGGATTTTATTGGGACATCTTAATGTTTCTCGGTACCAGTGGTACTATACTTGGGTTTTATTGGGACATCTTGATGGTTCTCAGTAGCAGTGGTACTGTACTTCTGTTTTATTGGGGCATCTTGATGGCTCTGAGTATTAGTGATATAGTACTTGGATTTTATTGGGGCATCTTGATGCCTGTCAGTATCAGTGGTACTGTACTAGGAATGTACTGGGACAGCTTGATGGCTGTCACTTCCAGTGGTTCTGTACTTGGGTTTTATTGGGGCATCTTAATGGCTCTCAGTACCAGTGGTACTGTACTTCCATTTAATTGGGCCATTTTTTTTTTTTTACAATATGTTTCTGGCCCCGGCTAGCCAGGGCATCTCTCAGAGTTGCCTTCTTGGCTTGACTCCTCTATTCCATGCCTCAAGGCTCTCTCATCTAGCCCCATCCCCACCTGGAAATTCCAGCCCCCCCAGATCACCCCCCGGGGCAGGGCTACCTAGTGGCCTTTCTGTGATTAGAGGGTCTGTCCAGTGGGGGGTCGGCCATGCTGTTGGGGAGATGGTCCAGCATTGTGGAAGTGAGGTCTGACAACTGGAGCCCTCATCACCTCCCTTGTCTGTGGAGGATTTTTCTATGCTTGTATTTCCCCTGCAGAACTCAGACGTGCGATGACGTCAAGTGGCACAGCGTGCCAACATCTCATGCAGTTCCTCCCCCACACTCTTGTGAGTGCTGTCTTCTTCCTGCACTGCCCCAATCAATGTTGGGAGCCACCCAAGGGCAGCACAATCCCCTGATCCCTCCCTGGGAAGGGAGAGCAGTCCTCCAGATGCTCAATCTCTTCCCTCCCCTGCCATCCCCCAATGGCCCGATCTTTTTCCTGAACCAACGTCACTGGTGTGGCATGAGGTTTTGCATCCAGTGCCTCATCCCTTAGCACCACTGGGCCAGACATCTTTTTTGGACATCTTGATGCCTCTGGGTACCATTAATACTGTACTTGGGTTTTACTGGGACAGTTTTATGGCTTCCAGTACCAGTGGTACTGTACTTGGATTTTATTGGGACATCTTGATGCCTCTCAGTACCAGTAGTACTGTACTTGGGTTTTATTTAGACATCTTTAGACCTCTTGGTACTGGATTTTATTGGGACAGCTTGATGCCTCTCGGTACCAGTGGTACTGTAGCTGGGTTTTACTAGGACATCTTAAGGTTTCTCAGTACCAGTGGTACTGTGCTTGGATTTCATTGGGACATCTTGATGACTCTCAATACCAGTGACACTGTACTTGGTTTTTACTGGGACATCTTGATGGCTCCCAGTACCAGTGGTACTGTACTTGGATTTTACTGTGACATCTTGATGCCTCTCGGCACCAGTGGTACTGTACTTGGATTTTATTGGGACAGCTTGATATCTCTCAGTACCAGTGGCACTGTACTTGGGTTTTACTGGGACAGCTTGATGACTCCCCATACCAGTGGTACTGTACTTGGATTTTATTAGGACATCCTGATGCCTCTCCGTACCAGTGGTACTGTACTTGGATTTTATTAGGACATCTTCCTGCCTCTTGGTACCAGTGGTACTGTACTTGGATTTTATTGGGACAGCTTGATGTCTTTCTTTACCAGTGGTACTGTACTTGGATTTTAATGGGACAGCTTAATTACTCTTGGTACCAGTGGTACAGTACTTGGAATTTCTTGAGACATCTAGATGACACTCGGTACCAGTGGTACTATACATGGATTTTATTGGGATATCTTGATGTCTCCCCATTACCAGTAGTACTGTACTTGGAATTTATTGAGACATCTTGATGGCTTTCAGTACCAGTGGTACTGTACTTGGGTTTTATTGGGACATTTTGATGACTCTTGGTACCAGTGATACTGTACTTTGGTTTCAGTGGGACATGTTGATGCCTCTTGGTACCAGTGGTACAGTACTTGGAGTTTATTGGGACATCTTGATATCTATCATACCAGTGGTACTGTACTTGGATTTTTTAGGGACATGTTGATGCCTCTCGGTACCTGTGGTACTGGACTTTTGTTTTATTGAGATATCTTGATGCCTCTCAGTACAAGTGGTACTGTACTTGGATTTTATTTTGATATCTTGATGGCTTTCAGTACCAGTGGTACTGTACTTAAGTTTTATTGGGACATCTTGATGTCTTTCAGTACCAGTGGTACTGTACGTGGGTTTTATTGGGACATTTTGATGACTCTCAGTACCAGTGGTACTGTACTTGAGTTTCATTGGGACATGTTGATGCCTCTCAGTATCAGTGGTACTGGACTTTGGTTTTATTGGAATATTTTGATGCCTCTCAGTACAAGTGGTTCTGTACTTGGGTATTATTGAGACATCTTGATGGCTGTCAGTACCAGTGGTACTGTACTTGGAGTTTATTGGGACATCTTGATAGCTATCATACCAGTGGTACTGTACTTGGATTTTATTTTAATATATTGATGGCTTTCAGTACCAGTGGTACTGTACTTAAGTTTTATTGGGACATCTTGTTGTCTTTCGGTACCAATGGTATTGTACTTGGGTTTAATTAGGACATCTTGATGCCTCTCGGTACCAGTGGTACTCTACTTGAATTTTATTGGGACATGTTTCTCTGTACCAGTGGTACTGTATTTGGATTTTAATCGGACATCTTAATGTTTCTCGGTACCAGTGGTACTGTACTTGGATTTTATTGGGACATCTTGATGCCTCTCAGTACCAGTGGTACTGTACTTGAGTTTTATTAGGACTGTTTGATGACTCTCTGTACCAGTGGTACTGCCCTTGGGTTTTATTGGGGCATCTTGATGGCTGTCAGTACCAGTGGTACTTTACTTGCATTTTATTGGGACATCTTGATGCCTGTCGGTACCAGTGGTACTGTACTTGGTTTTTATTGGAAGATCTTGATGCCTGTCAGTACCAGTGGTACCGTATTTGGGTTTTATTGGGACATCTTTTGATGCCTCTCGGTACCAGTGGTACTGTACTTGGATTTGATTGGGACATCTTGATGCCTCTCGGTACCAGTGGTACTGTACTTGGATTTTATTTTGACTTCCTGATGGTTCTTGGTACCAGTGGTACTTTACTTGGATTTCATTGGAACATCTTGATGCCTCTCAGTACTAGTGATACTGTATTTGGATTTTATTGGGACAGCTTGATGCCTCTCGGTACCAGTGGAACTGTACTTGGATTTTATTTAAACATCTTGATGCCTCTCGGTACTGGATTTTATTGGGACAGCTTGATGCCGCTTGGTCTCAGTGGTACTGTACTTGGATTTTACTGGGATAGCTTGAGGTTTCTAAGTGCCAGTGGCACTGTACTTGGATTTCATTGCTACATCTTGATGACTGTCAATACCAGTGGTACAGTACTTGGATTTTATTGGGGCATTTTCTTTTTACAATTATGTTCCTGGTACCCACTGGCCAGGGCATCTCTCAGAGTTGCCCTCTCGGCTCGACTCCTCTAGTCCATGCCTGAAGCCTCTCCCATCCAGCCCCCATCCTACCCGGACATTCAAGCCCCCCCATATCACCCCCGTGGGAGGGTCCACCTCTCCTACCTGGTGGCCTTTCTGTGATTAGAGGTTCTGTCTGGTGGGGGGACAGCCATGTTGTTGTGTTGATGGCCTAGCTTTGTGGATGTGTGGTTCGGCCACTGGAGCCCTTGTTACCTCCCTGGTCTGTGGAGGATTTTTGATGCTTGTGTTTCCCCGTCTGAACTCAGATGTGCAATGGCATCAGGTAGCACAGCATGCCAACATCTGCAACAATTCCACCTCCACACTCTTGTGAGTGCCGCAGTCTTCCTGCACTGCCACTAACCAATGTTAGGGGCCTCTCAAGAGCGGCACAATCCTCTGATCCCTCCCTGGGAAGGGAGAAGAGTCCTTCAGATGTTCAGTCCCTTCCCTCCCCTGCCGACCCCCGACAGCCCAGGGTCATTCCTGAACCCACATCAGCGGCATGGCATGAGGTGTGGTGTCCAGCACCTCAATCCTCAGCACCACCAGGCTGGCCATCTTTTTGGGACATCTTGTTGCCTCTTGGTACCATTAGTACTTTACTTGGATTTTATTGGGACATCTCAATGCCTCTTGGTAACAGTGGCGCTGTACTTAGATTTTATTTGGACATCTTGATGCTTCTTGATATTGGATTTTATTGGAACAACTTGATGCCTCTCTGTACCAGTGATACTGTATTTGAATTTTATTTGGACATCTTGATGCCTCTTGGTACTGAATTTTAGTGGGGCAGCTTGATGCCATTCAGTGCCAGTGGTACTGTACTTGGGTTTTACTGGGACAGTTTGAGATTTCTTGGTACCAGTGGCACTGTATGTGAATTTCATTGGGACGTCTTGATGACTCTCAATACCAGTGGTACTGTACTTGCATTTTATTGGTGCACCTTGATGCCTCTCAGTACCAGAGAAACTGTACTTGGCTTTTATTGGAAAATCATGATGCCTCTCAGTACCAGTGGTACCGTACTTAGGTTTTATTGGGACATCTTTTGATGTCTCTCAGTACCAGTGGTGCTGTACTTGGATTTGATTGGGACATCGTGATGCCTCTCGGTACCAGTGGTACTTTATTTGGATTTTATTGGGACATCTCGATGCCTCTCGGCACCAGTGGTACTTTACTTGGATTTTATTGGGACAGCTTGATGCCTCTCAGTACCAGCGGTACTATACTTAGTTTTTACTGGGACAGCTTGAAGTTTCTCAGTGCCAGTGGCACTGTACTTGTATTTCATTGGGACATCTTGATGAGTCTTGGTACAAGTGGTACTTTACTTGGGTTTTATTTGGACATCTTGATGCCTATCAGTACTAGTGGTACTGTACTTGTGTTTTATTGAGACATCTTGATGCCTCTTGGTACCAGTGGTACTGTATTTGGATTTTATTGAGACATCTTGATGGCTGTTGGTACCAGTGGTTCTGTACTTAGATTTTATTTGGACATCTTGATGCCTCTCGATACTGGATTTTATTGGGACAACTTGATGCCTCTTGGTACCAGTGATACTGTACTTGGATTTTATTAGGAAATTTTGATGCCTCTCAGTACCAGTGATACTGTACTTGGATTTTATTTGGACAACTTGATGCCTCTCGGTACTGAATTTTATTGGGGCAACTTGATCCCATTTGGTACCAGTGGTACTGTACTTGGGTTTTACTGGAACAGCTTGAGGTTTCTCAGTACCAGTGGCACTGTAAGTGGATTTTATTGGAATGTCTTTATGACTCTCAATACCAGTGGTACTGTACTTGTGTTTTACTGGGACCTCTTGATGTATCTCGGTACCAGAGGTACTGTACTTAGGTTTTACTGGGACAGCTTGATGTTTCTCAGTACTAGTGATACTGTACTTGCATTTTCTTGGTGTATCTTGATGCCTCTCAGTACCAGTGAAACTGTACTTGTTTTTTATTGGAAGATTTTGATGCCTTTCAGTACCAGTGGTGCTGTACTTGGATTTTATTGGGACATCTTGACGCCTGTCGGTACCGGTGGTACTGTACTTAATTTTATTAGGACATCTTGATGCCTCTCGGTACCAGTGGTATAGTACTTGGATTTTATTGGGACAGCTTGATGGCTCCTGGTACCAGTGGTACTGTACTTTGATTTTTTTTTGACATCTTGATGGCTATTGGTACCAGTGTTACTGTACTTGGGTTTTATTCGGACATCTTAATGCCTATCAGTACTAGTGGTACTGTACTTGTGTTTTATTCAGACATCTTGATGCCTCTCGGTACCAGTGGTACTGTACTTGGATTTTATTGAGACATCTTGGTGCCTCTCGGTACCGGTGGTACTGTACTTGGATTTTACTGAGACATCTTGATGGGTTTTGGTACCAGTGGTACTCTACTTGGATTTTACTGGGGCATCTTGATGGGTCTTGGTACCAGTGGTACTTTACTTGGATTTTATTGGGACATCTTGATGCCTCTCAGTACCAGTGGTACTGTACTTGGGTTTTATTGGAACATCTTGTTGCCTCTCGGTACCAGTGGTACTGTACTTGGAGTTTACTTTGACATTTTGATGGTTCTCAGTAGAAGTGGTACTGTACTTGGAATTTATTGGGACATCTTGATGTCTATTGGTACCAGTGGTACTGTACCTTTTTTTTCTTTAATTTGGCTTTATTTTATTCTTGTTGTTCTTCTATGCCACTACTAAGGTACCATTTTGAATCAGGAGTGGAGAAAATTCCATACAGAGAACATGAAAGCCCAAAATAGGACAAAGCAAAAACTTCATGAATAGTGGGTTAAAACAAAACTTGTAATGCTCTTAAAAACTGCTCTTGGATATAAGACACTTTGTTTTAAAAGGGAAGCTTGCATCAAGCCCTGTGCCATGGTACTTAGAATCAAACCTCTTTGCCACAACTGCACCCGATTTTCCAATCTCTGACACAGTTGCGACAATTTCTGATTTATTGCAGCTTGCACCAAATATCTGGCACAAGCTCTGTACAAAAGGCCCTCGGGAGTGCTTCAAGGCAGACAACAAAAAAGGCTGTCTAGCTTGTGGCAATTTGGTGCACGGAATAGAAAATCCCAATCTCCGTCAAGAGAATGCTGCAGTCCCCGTGCTCATATGTTCAGTGCACCAGGAACTTGCAGTATTCTTGGACTTTGGAAAATCCAGCCCATGGTATTTTATCCCCATCACAAAGCTCTCAACTGAGAGGCCTCCTACAAATAACTGGGCAGAGTGTTCCAAAGAATGATTTATGCCACCACAAATATCAGGCCCCCAGGCTGCTTTTATTGTGGTCCGGGAACCATCAGGTGACTAACAACTTACAAGTGGGAGAGGGTAGTGAGGTAAATGTTGGCAATCCGCATCTACCTTTTATGGAGGCAGTGTGTTATAGTGGTTTAAACACCATCTTGAGAACCAGGGGATTGTAGGCTCAAACCCTGTTAGAACTGAATACTCTCTGTGTGATCTTGGCAAGTCACTTAACCTCCCAGTACTCTGGTCCTCCCAGCTGCAGAAATGGATAAAAGTGGGACCCCACTGGAAACGAAAGGTTGCATTTCCAATGCGCTGTCCAGTGTAAATGATCACATTTTAGATAAAAATCAATTTTTGTGCAACATTGTTTGAAAATGCTGTAAACTTGTGCTCAAACATGAAAACCCTGCAAACCACAAACTGTGTTTCAAAATAGGCCCTGCTGTACAGTGGCATTGGGCTGCATGTGAGATGTGGAGGGGGGTATGAAAAGGATGGCATATGGTTCAGGTTAAATAAACCCCAGAACACAACTTATCAGTTTCATTAAATAATTTTGATGTTTCTCTTTATCATTCATAACCCTGGTCATTTAATACATGGAGACGTGAAGACAGATATGGTCCCTGTGCACTCTTTGCCTCTTTTTCTCATTTTTATGCCTACAACAAAGGGCCTGACATTGTTCTGTGGTCCAGAATAAAATGTAGTGAGTAGTCTGAGAAGCAATAGGCCAAGGCAGGATATTAAAAGGGCAAACCTGCACACCAGAAATCCAGTGCATAATATTTCAGAAAACACATTTTTCAGGTTTAACATCCCCCTCAGTAAAAAAATGGATTATATGGTTCTTATTTTCTTTGAGTCAGTGTTTGAGGTTACTATTTTTAGCACAGTACATCATTAAAACATCTGGTCTTCCTTTCCTTTGCTGACATGAAGTCTCTTAGAGAGCGGTCAAAGGTCAGCTTGTGTGTAATGTACAGAGTGAAATATCCCCTTCCCCACCCCATCATTCATATGAATCACCAGATATTCTAAGGTTTCCTCAAGCAGACATGTGTCTGCCTACATATTTTGGAAAATACCAGGGCTCAAAACACGTTCACAGTTTTGCACTGCAGAGGGAGTAAGGAGTACTTTGAAGCGCATGGGCTCAATTTGAGAAGCTGCCATTAGATCGGGGCATGCTGTGTCAAACCAATGTTTGCAGTTAACCTGGGTGCACCAGGGACCCTGCACCAGATTTTAGAAAAAGCAGTCCTAGCGCCAAACTCCCCAGGCTGGCCACAAGCCAACAGCTGTGCTGACAAAATGGCACACCAGAGTGAATGCCGCAAGCCATGGGATGGGCTTGTGGCAGCAGCAGCCCATGATGGCAATCCATGGTGTCTGACAGATCATCCAAGGCATGCACTGGCTTGCAGGGAGTTAGGATGGGTCAGGCGGGGGAAAGGTGACAACTGCCTTGACTGGGCAATGGCAGTGACAGTGCAGGTCCATGAGGGGCAGACACACCAGCACCACCACGGGTAGGGTTGTGGGCTCTGACATACCATGGTACACCGGCCACGCCAGTGGTGGTCTGACAGGTGTGGGGGGCTGCATGAGTGCCTTCCCCAAGGGGGCACAGGGTCACCCCCCACCCAGCGAGGGCTGCAGCAGTGGCACATGGCAGGTCGGACCAGCTCCAGGCTGGTTTAATGGCAGGGTCCATGTACCCATGACGGGGCTTCCAAATTCCAAATGAGGGGATATAGCAGCCCTAACATGGTGCAAGCCCCCTTCGACCATGGTGCACCAGTGTGGGCATTACTTGGGTGAAGCAAGCCCAGTTGGTACAGGTGGTCCCTCCAGTGGTGCAGACTGCATTAGAAAATTGGGACTAGTGCAAGGTGTGGTGCAAGGAGCCCCGTGTACCATTTCTCCTTGACACAAAAAACTTGCGCCATTCCTGATCATTTTAAAATTGGGCCCCATGTCTTCATTCTATATAAGAAGAGGTCTCAAGTATTTCCTTTCCTTGCAGTAGTGTACAGATCAGTGAGCCAGCACAGGGAAAGAAGCAGGAGAGTCAGACTTACTGAAGGTGCTGGTATGCATGGAGGCATCCTCAGTCCACAGTGGCAAGGCACAGCAGCCCCTGCTATGAAAGAAGCAGTTACAGCCTTGCATGCTGGCATGTGTGTTACAGCAGGGGGAAGGGGACGGTGGTGTATAGCACTGCTGATAACATTCTTTTATGGGAGCAGAGCTAGGTAGGGGAAGCCACTGGATGCCAGGGAAATGGACTGAACTCCTATGGGAAATTCAAGACCACTGGACCATTAGAGAAGAAAGACGGTCAGAAATAGCATAATCAAACAATGGAGGGGCCAGCATGTGGCAATAAAGGTGTAGGGTGAGGAAGTAAGGAATTCACTAGTAGTGCCATGTGCTCAAGGCATGGGCAATAAATTGGGACCCTGAACCTGGGGCCTTGCCATGGGGCAACCCCTGCAGCAATTGTTATCCATTATGTTATTGGTCACATTGCCTATGTGTGATCACTGACATCTGGACTTGGGATCTGCATACCTGTATCCTGTGCCACTATTGCAGGTAAAACCCCCAAGACAGCAGCACCCTTTTTTGCATTGCAGATTTGGTAGGTGGCAGTAAGAAGAACCCCGTGCACCCACAAAAGCTGCCACCCACCACTGCAACTATGGATCGGGCCCCTATAGTCTTGCTTTTTTTTCTAGGTCTTATTAATAATCTTATTCAGCATGTCTCATTAGATATAACATTTATGTACATTTATTTACATTTCTAACACACCCATTCCTCTCATCAGTTTTAATGTAACCCCCTTCCCCCAAAATGGTAGGCTTACCTGGGGTCATCTCCCTGGACACTGTGGTGTTTCCTGCCTGGAGGGATCCCAGCTGGTGCTCTGCCTTTAAGAGCCTGGCCAATATCCAATGATGTAAATAGTGCCGTTAAATGTAAAGTGTTGCTGTATTCCTGATTCCTGCATTTGAGTGCAAATTTAATGCCACTGCACTGTAGCTTTAAGAGGATTAGCGTTGTGTATACAGTGTATAGCCTGTGTTGGGTCCAGGTAGACCAAAGCTCGCAACTGGTCAGGCATCACTCCTATAGATTATGTTGTACAGTTGCTTACCAGTACAGATGCAGCCCTATTGAATGCTGTGGCCATTTATTCCTGAAACTGAACTGTTATGCTTAAAAATGAACTTTGAGTATGTGACTGTTTATATTTTACTCAGACAGCTGCCATTTTGATACTTTGACCCTGCTTTGGGCCAGTCGGAACTCAAGGGGTCCTAATGGGTCCTTTTACAATGGCTGCTGGGAAGAAACTGTGAATTGTGTGCTTGGCGCCCACTTCGACCATTCAGGATGTTTATAATGTGACTGACAGCCTGGGTAAGCCAACTGGATAGTCGGATTCCTTTTTCCTTTTGTTGAGAGAGATGGCTGAACAGTTAGTCTGGGTCAAGCTTCTGGCCCATGAGGAGGCTATGTTTTCAGCTCAGAGAATTTGGGAAGAAGCCTGGTTACCTATTCTCGGCCTGAGATCCTGTGTGGATTATGAGGAACTGCCAAGTCTGCAGATATTGTGTCACGCTCCTAAGGGAAGAAAAGAAGTTAGTTTCTCTGATCTAAAATCCCAGACTAAAGAGGGTCAGAGTGTCGGAAAGATCCCCAACCTTATCTCAGTGAGAGAGCTGTTTGACTCAAGGACCGTGCTTCAAACTGAAGCCTGGGGCTACCGGAGTGGTCTCCACTCTTGTCGCCAAAGGAGCAAGACCTGCATTTCTGTTTTGCTAGCTTACCTATTAAGGACTGTAGATTGCATGCAGGTAAACTGAGCAGCCTAACTAAGACTGTGCCAGAGTGTCAACATGTGATGAAACACAACTTTTCTGTGAGACTGTTGCTGCCTGTGAGACAAAAGCTGGTGGATGACCGGTTTGTGGAGTCAGCTCCTGCAGAGAAGATCATCACAGGTTGCGGCCACCCTTGAGGGAAAGGCCTTGACATGGGGGTCAGTCATGTAAGCCCTTTTCCCTGTATCGTGGTCCCTGTCAATACTGACAAAATCTGCAGCCTGCAGCCAAGAACTGGAGAGCCATCCCTCGAGAGGAACCAGCCTGGAAATGGCTCCAGATCTCGAGATCCGGGTATCATAAGTAACCTCAGGGCTAGACCCTGCAACATAAAATAAAAAGTGTTTTACCATCTGATTTGCTTTAAAAGTTCATCCTGCGGTTTAGACTGTTTTTTGCAGACCATCAGGCATGAGGATTACAAATTGCAAAGGGTTCTGTTTCTGTTGCTACAGCCAAGTATAAAGAAGAGCCATAATCATTATTTTATTTAAGGGCCCAACCAGCTGCAGCAGTAGCCAACCAGATGCTACACTTCAGGCTTGCACCTAAGTAAAATCTGGGTACCCAGTAGCCATAGCTGGACTGACCAAGGTGTTAATGGTTGTGACTTAAATGTATTCACAAAAACCCAAAAATTGCTCTGAAATTAGCTCTGTTCTGCCTCCCCTTGTTAAACTCCCACAATAAATCAATTTTACTATTTGAATGTTATCTGGGTCCCCAAGCATATTATTACTGAGTGCTGGGTCATAGTGGGATCTGAAAGATATATTACTGCTGCTAAAGATCATTCCTTACGGGTGCTTAGGGTGTATTTAAGAGGTCAGGACCCTGTTGGTAAGTGGTGTTGCCGTGAGCATATTATTAGCGCTCACCAGTAATTGTGCCTGTTAAGGCCAAGTATAGTGTTTTGTATCATTCCACATGCAGGATCACTGGTTGGGGTTGTGGGTAGGTACAACTTCCCAGAGGATTGTGCTAGTTTATTTTTAAACCCACTTAAAAGTCACTCTGGGTGGAGGCATCGCACAAATAGCATTTTGTTGGTATTGAGCACTTGTTATCAGCCGAACCAAAACCCAGACCCCTCAACCTGCATCTAGGGTGGCAGGATAAGGATAGTAGCCCATTGGGAGGGGGCACCTGAGTTGCATCTTTGGAGGTACTTCTGGGATCTCCTGTTTACCAGTTTGGCCCCACATGGAGACTGGCTCTAAAATGGAGAAAGTCACTAGCCCTAGTTTTTAATTTCTGGCTAATAAAATAGCTGTGCATTGCTTGTTGGGTTGGTGCGAAGCAAAGGAGGTAGACCCCCAAAAGGCCCTGTTGCTCCTAGATATACCCCTGGGTATGGATAAGAGTACTATTGAGGGAACCCTTGCCAAAGTAAAATGCTTTAGTTGAGCTATTGTGAAGCGCTGAATTGCTTATTTTTTTGCCCAGACACTAATGGCACTAGTGGAATGCTGTAACCTGGTGGACAACGAAAGAGTGCCCAGTGCCATTATCCCTGATGAGTCAACAGTGGCCTGCAAAGTAGTCACCTTGCATAGTGTAACTTCCACGACTGGGGGCCCCGAGATCAGATTAGTTAAAAGAAAACTCGGGAGAATGTTGCTTTCTGAGAGACAAACCTTTGAGGACTTAAAAAGAGTGTTAGAGTCCTCTGGATGTACCCCTTCCTCAGTGTCCATGCCATCACCGGCACCAGCACCCATGCCTGCCCCAGTGCTTGTACCCTCAGTTAATTTTGACTCCTACCATAGATTACGAGTATTTTCTGACACCCTCCCCACCCCTCATGGGGAAGATAATCTAGAAACATGGATGGACTATGCATCACTCCTTCTGCAAGAGTGGCAACGTACAGAGGCTGAGAAAAGGAAAAGACTCATGGAAAGTTTAAGGGGCCCTACACTTGAAGCAATTTGTTTTCTAAGGTCCACTAACCCTGATGCTTCTGCCCAAGAATATTTGGCTGCTCTTGAAGTTGTTTTTCATAGTGCTGAATCTGGAGAAGATTTAATGTGGAGATTCAAGTCCACCAAACAGTGGAAAAGTGAACCTTTGTCTGTTTACATTACCCGGCTGGAAAGCCCATCCCACACCAAGCTTTACCGGGATCCAGTTTCCCTCTTTATCCGCAATTAAAGGTGTAACCTCTGCATGTTTATAAATCAGTTGCAACCACTGTATAACCCATCCAGGAATCCCATAAAATTTTAAAATGGAAAACAAAAATTCATGGCTTACTCTATCAAATGCTTTATGCTGGTCAAGGGACAGCACATATCCTGGCTGACCCATTCTGTTACTATAATCTATTACATCCCTAATCAATCAAAATCTTTATTTATCTAGGCGAACATCATTGAACGAGGCTCATTTGCAAGATGGACCTGGGTATAAGGTCACGTACAAGAAGGGAAAAAATATACTTAAGTGTATATATATGTGTATGTATGAACACAATGCACTAATAATACATAAGGAATATGATGCAACAGATAATAGCCATACATGAGAGAACATATCATAGGAGAATCATATACAAATTTCAGTACCCATATAGCTATAGTAATGGAGCATGACCCGAGGGAGCAAATTTCTAAATACTGCATGAAAACAAGTACATCAGAGGGCAGGGAAGGGAAGAATAAGCAGGTGGAGGGTAGTAACCCAGTTTGAATGAATAAAGCTAGAGTGCTAGGGACCTGAAACCAGGAACCTGGATCAGGCAGTATAAAGCTGGTAGGGTGAAGGGATATTGGCATAAGTACAGAAGAAGGCATCCAGAGTGAGGGATACTAGGGGTATACTAAGGGAAATAGAGTGATAGAAGTAAGGACAGGAGGGTGACAAAGGAGGAGCTAAGAAAAAGGGACATGCAACTCAATCCACTATCTAAAAGAGGGAACATCCACCATATAAGGGGAAGAGGGGATAAATACAAAGGATAGATATGAGGGTTGGACAGGGAAGCTAGAAGGCAGGAATGAAATTCACATGATGAATGAGTTTACAGAAGTAAGTAAGAAGAGAGTAAGGAGATAGGAAACCTACAACACAGAGTATGCAAAAAGGAAAAACAGTACCAGGCAATTGTAAGATTAGGATCAAGGGGAACAGTTGCAAGACTCCTTAATGAGACAAGAGCAAAGGGTCTTGAAAGTAATAATGCTGACAGGAGTGCTCAGCTTCTGTGCTTTCTGAAGTTTGTTTCATTGAGAGGGCAGCACAAAGCTTATGGCCGCTCCACCAAAGCGAGATTTGACTTTGGGGAATGTCAAGGAGATGGATGTAAAGCTTCTCAGGGCATACTTGCTTAGCTGGTTTAAGGGGAGGCAATCTGCAATGTATTTGGGAAGCTTATTGGAGATCACTCTAAGGGTCCATAAAGCAGCATTTCTATTCCGTCTATACTGGAGGGAAGTCCAGCTCACGGCTGCATATAGTGAGCAGTGGTACGTAGTGAAAGGAAGCCCCGTAATAAATCTCAGGGCTCTGTGATACAGCGTGTCCAGTTTTGTGAGGTAAGAGGCAGGACAATGACTGTACAGGAAATCCGCATAGTCAATCAAGGAGAAAAACGTTGTTTGTACCAAACATAGTTTAGCATCCTTTGTTAGAAAGTGGCTGATCCTGAAAAAAAGGCCTAATCTTTGTCGTAGTTTTTTTAGTAAATCCTCTATATGTTCTATAAAGGAGAGCCTATGATCCAGCCAAACTCCCAGGTATTTGAATTTCGAAACAAATTCCAATTTTTTTCCAAGAACTGTAGAAATTTGCGGTACTGATCCTGCGTCGACCTGGTTTGCTGTATGTACCAGATGAGAGAAAAGCATTGAGCAAAAGCTTTTTGTTTAAGAGCTATTTTTTAATAAATTAAATTCAGCTTACAGGTCATTACATGCAGCTTCTGGGGTTGAGCGGCTTAAGTAAAGTATTGTATCATCTGCAAACAGATGAATGTTGGCCCTGGTTATACAGACATCAATGTTGTTGATATATATAGCAAACAAAATGGGACCTAATATAGATCCCTGAGGGATGCCTCTTAGAAGTGGTTTGAGGGTTGAGAAGTCACCTTCAGCCTTGACTTGCTGGAGATGGTCAGAAAGGTAGTTGTTAAACCACCACAAGGATAGTGTATCCAGCCCTACTGCTTGCAAGGAAGAAAGTAGTAGACTATGGTTGACAGTGTCAAAAGCTTTGCTTAAGTCTAAAAATACAGCACAAACATAGTTTATATTGTCCAATTGTCTTTGCCAATCATTGGTCACCTTTGCAAGAGCTGTAATAGTGCTATGTTTCAATATGAAGCCTGATTGGACAGGATTTAGGAGATTTGTAGATTCTAAGTATAGTTTCAGCTGATTACTTACAATTTTTTCCAGTAGTTTAGGCAGGACGGGAAGAATAAAAATTGGCCTATAGTTGTTAAGATCACCGGGGTTTCCTGACCTAAACAGAGGAATGACACGTGCCATTTTCCAGATGGATGGGATGATCCCTTGGGACAAGGATAGGTTAAATAAGTGAGTTACAGGCACGGTTATCACATGCTGTGCCACTTTCAGAAAATATGGATCTAGAGAGTCAGCACCAGAACTTTTCTCGAGTCAACGGCACGAGGTTCCACATCTTGGGCACCAAGCTGTAGGCATAGTAGGTTTGCAGAAGATTTGTCAAATGCTAGGCCTGCAGTTGCAAAGTGGTTGTTGACAGAATCCAATACCTCCAGCCTGTCACTAACAATATCAAAGCCAGAGGTGATCTTGTCCGGTAGACAGTTTCCAGGCATGTGGCCAGACAGATCCTTAAATGTTTTCCAGAATTTAGTTGGATTCTTGGTGGCAGCATCACATTCAGTGCGATAATAAGCTGTTTTTGCATTTCTAATCATTTTAGTGCATAGACTCCTAGCCCTTTTAAACTGGCACCAGTCTGAAGGGGTCTGAGTTTTGCGTGCTTTTTTTCCATAACTTGTCCCTCTCTGATAGTGCAGATTTAAGTTCCGGAGTGAACCATCGACAATTTTTTTTTGTTATATGGACTTTTATTATGGAGGCATATTTGTTTAAGGCCCCTAAGATTATTTCATTGAAAATGTCGTAAGCCGATTGCACAGTTTTTGCCAGCTAGAAATCTTTCCAGCGCAGGGAATATTTCAGTTTATTGATGTAAGCAAATAAGTCAAAATTCCTTCTAGATCTCTTGGCTGAGAACTTTGGGGAGGATGATAGTTTATTGATTTATCTCACACCGGCAATGAAGCAGTGATCACTGATGTCACTGAAAAAGGTGCCAGCATGTGAAAAGAGATGCAGTTTACTTACTAAAATAACATCCAGCAGTGAGCTATTGCCAGGGTTCTTTTTGTTGATACACGTTGGTTCATTGATAAGTTGCATTAGTCCTTGTGTATCACAAAAGGAAAAGAGAGGTATTGAGGCATTAGATAGCCAGTCAAGGTTGAGGTCTCCAAGGATGATTGATTCTAGCATCCCTTGCCCAAGGATGGTGTTGAGATGCATTAGGAGCTGTAGACTGGCTGATGGGGGGTCTATAGCACCCTATTATATGCAGTGACATATTGGGTGAGATCACAGCCTTAAGAGATAGGCATTTGAATTCATTCATGACTGTTGTAGAGTCAAGACAAGACGATGTAAATTTATCCTTGACATAAATAGCTACCCCTCCTCCTCTAGAACGCCTATCTGCTCTAAATAGTAGATAGTTTGGAATATTAATCTCTCTCTGTCAGGAGTAGATGGTTTGAGCCATGTTTCAGAGATCACTAAAATATCTGGTGCAGTGTGGCAGACCCATGCCTGGATCATGGATATCGTTTTTAATAGCCTGCATTCATCAGCATGAAGGAAACTCATGCCTTTGAGGTTTGCAAGGTCTGCAGGCAACGTGATGGCATATGGTGGCCCAGGGTTGAGCTCTACATTGCCTGAGCATAGTAACTGGAGAAGTAGAATATTTCTTAGGGCAGCAAGAGTTAGATTAAGAGTTCTGGCATTTTTACGTCTGCACATTTTAGTATCTAGGGTAGGCAGGTCCCCCCTTGCAAGGCTCTTTTGATTTAGTATCGTGAAGACTAGGACCCTGTCTGCGATGTGCAGTGTAGGTGCAGCCTTAGGGGAGACGGGTGCCATGCATTACAGAGGTAAATTGGTTCTAGTTCCACCAGGAAGGATACAGCAAGGTTAGTTAGTTAGTCAGTTAGTTTAGTTTAGTTTATTGTTTGACAGAAATCCGTTACAAACAGATAGAAAAGCAAGCATGTAGCAGAATGGACATAATACAAAAACATTATCTTAATATAAATAACATATATCTCATATCAAAAGGACATAAATGACAAATGGATTATGTATACATCATTCATTTGTCTTTACCACTTCCCCCTTCTAATAAAATTTTTAGGTCTCATAATTTGTCTAACTATTACATGACAAAAATATTTGTAAACCTTAGCCTTTTTTAGTACATAGACCTGAAGAAATCCTATCCAGATAGACATTCTTGAAAATATATCATATTTCTTTTCCTTATTTTATTAATTTCAGTTAAGTATACAGCAAGTCTAAATAGCATATCAGCATTTTCAGAATGAAATAGTAGATCCAGCAGAAATCTATCAGGTATATTAGATGTGACAATTAATTCATTCAGATGTTTAATACATACACTATTGTACCAAGTACATCTAAAGATGACATTTTCCAAAATCTCAGGCTCAGTCAGAGAGCAGAAACACAAATTCGACTGATTTATTTTTTGGCCATATCTTGCAGTCAAAACGTTACTGGGAAAAACCTCAAACCTATACTGTGTCAATATGTATCTATATTTTGGTTCTTTTACTGAAATCAAATGATGCTTAAGAGAGTGTTCAATTGTATTTTTTGCCAACCAGCTAGACATCCTGATCAATTTGATCTTAGCAAGATCATCATTTTTAACATAATTATATATAAATTTCCTAATATATTTAACATATGAGATAAAAATCTCTATATGTTGGTCCACCCAACTTTTTAACTGATAATGGTCACATTTTGTTAATAAAGAATATACCACTGCTATCCATCCAGTTTGACTATGTGAAAAAAGGTACTCCTTTTCCCTTAAAGCATAAAAAAGTAAAGAATCTTTAGGCTGAGTTTGTAATTTGATCCAATACAACATGATTTGCTCCTGTACCAACCAGGCAAAACTTATTTGACCTAACTGTGACCTAACCAGAACATTAGATGTACTGGCTGGAATTCTTAATTGTTTGTAGATTTTATTTAGCACAATATCAATTTTATTTGAATTTTTCAGTCCCCAAATTTCTACAGCATAAGCTGCTTGAGATTTTAGTTTTGCATTAATAACCTTTATCATGGGAGCCACAGTTTTACCACCATACAATGTGTTAAATCTTTTTAAAAGTTTAGCAGAGTTCTCTATTTTTTTAACTATTGTAACAATGTGCTTATTCCATTTAGTATTACTTGAAAATACCACCCCTAAATATGTAAATTCAGTAACAAATTCCAATTTGCTGCCTTCTAACCTAAGAGATCTATATTTTTGTTTATTTCCAAACACCATAATTTTCATTTTATTTGGATTCGGTCTAAGATTGTGCGTTTTGAAAAGTTCCTCTAACTTATCCAGGGATCTCTGCAGGCCAATCCTGCTAGTAGATATTATGGCCAAATCATCGGCATATGCCAACACAAGAATATGCCTTTCTCCAATATGTGCTAAATGAAAAGATGGATTATCTAAAGCAATAATAATGTCATTAATGTAAATATTATTGGAGCAAGGACACAGCCTTGCCTAACACCACGGTTTGTCCTAATTTTTTTCAGTTAATGCTCCTGAATGTGTATATTTGATCTGTGCCCATGTATTTGTATGTAATCTCTTTATAAGTAATATAAGATCCTGATCAATTCCTAAGTTATACATTTTTTCCCAAAGCAATGAACGTAAAACAGTATCAAAAGCGGACGAAAAGTCCACATATGCAACAAAAATAGGTTACTTCTTAATTTTAGTATACTTTTCTATGATATGATTAAGTAAAAAGATTTGTGTCAATGTACCTGAACCTTTTTTGAACCCTGCCTGTAAGTCCGATAAGACTTGTTGTCTCCAACCAAGGTAAAAATCTATTAAGTAAGACTTTTGCAAAGATTTTTGAAATGGTATCAAGTAGACCGATGGGTCTATAATTTTCAGGACTCTTTAGAGGTCCTTTTTTTATGAATTGGAATAACATGGCTTCCTAACCAGGAGTCAGGTATATCAGCATGCATAACAAGTTTATTAAAGAAACTCTCTAAAAAAAAGACCCACTGATCCACAACAGCTAATATTAGATCGATTGGAATTCTATCAGGACCAGAGGCTTTATTTTGTTTAAAGCCTTCTATTGCAGTTCTTATCTCTTTCTGTGTAAACCATATAAAGGACTCACTAATTTCCATGGTATCTAGACTTAAAGGCAGGGTACTGTCAAAGAAAACCGATGAATAATATTTAATCCAAGTATCAGGAGTTTTATATATATATCATAACTTCTTTTGTAATTATTTGTGCCCAGTGCAACAAGTACCCAATATTTTTTATCATTTTTTTCCTAAATTGCTTATAACATAGAGTTCCCTAGTTTTTCTTGATGACATAACTGTTGTATATTAATGTATTCCTTATACAACTTCCTACAATTGTTTAGGTTTTTTAAACTTTGTTTTGTTGGGTTTCTTCTTACCCGTCTGATAATAGCAGTTAACATTCTTTTTTGTTCCCTACGATGTTTAAAAAAACAGTTATATATTTTACTATGGAAATTTTTCTTGATTTTTTTTTATTCTTTCCTTTTTCCTTGTTTAGTTGTTCATCACACAATTTATATTGCAAAGTTATGACCTCATATATGAGACTTGGTTTGCATCAATTTTTACCTTCTTAGTAACAGCCCCATAGAACATTTCACTGAATAAAGTAATTTGTTTATTTGTCAATTGAGCCCAATTTATTTTGTTATTTATTATCTCTATTTGTTTAATTGGTCCTGTATTAACTATTATTGCAGAATTCCTCTAAACAACTATGGGACAATGATCACTCTCAGATCTTGTCATAACCTTAAAATCCCAATATTTATAATAGGCATACACTGATACAAGTGCATAATCAATTATTGATGAGCCTCTAGGGCCCACATAAGCGGTTTTCCCAATTGAATCTGAGGGGGACCTCCCATTTAGTATAACAAGCTGTACTGTTTCTATTAATCATTCAAAATATTTGTACTTATCTGTACATTTTTTATCACCTGATACTCTTTGAGGAATATTTAGGGCCTGTTGTAGAGAGTTATTTAGATTCACTTTATTACTACTGAATCTAATATTGAAATTACCCATAATGAGTATATCATTTTTTATACAGCTAATAGGGGCACTCTTAATATCAACTATCAGATTACTCAATAAATTATCTTCATAATAGCTTGAATTAATAGGGGGTTATACATATTTATTATTGTGAACACTTCCTCCCAGACCTTCACCATAATAATAATATAGGTTTTCTCTACAATAGATTTAGTAATAGTTATCTTATCTGATATTCTAGAGAACACAGCCAAACCCCCTAAGCATCTACCTTTTGATTTAGCTCTCATAGCTGGAGAATGTAGTAATGCAAAACCATTTATCTGTATATTATCAGCCTAGTCACTACTATGCCAGGTTTCCTGGAATAAAAGGATATCAATTTTATTAAGAAATTCCTGAAATTCTGGATCTATAAATTTTGCTATCAGACCAGCAATATTCCACGAAAGAATTGAAAGCTTTGCATTATAAGGCTCAATAAAATTAGCAGCACTATAATCCATCAAATTGTTCTCATCCTCAGTAGTTCCTGCTGGAGCAACACAATTTAATTCAGTTATATTCAGTCAGTTAGTATCATCTATTAGAATCTGATATCTATTTTGTGTTGGAACCCCATAAACATCATGGGATTGGGTAGTACAGGGCCCCTTTATATCACTCTGGCAGACACACCTTGTTCAAAGAGAGAATGAGAATCAACAATAAGAATTCCCAAACCATCAAACTTACAGGTGGCTCTCAAGATGTTATCCACCAGGTGTTTGTTTCTCAAAGTTAAATCAATCTGGTTTCCTTCCAGCAAGATCCTAAAAGCTCTTTTTATTGAGACCACATCATCTTCATAAAATTCTATACCCAATACATTTCCAATTACCTGAACAATCAAAGTTTTTAGTTTCATAGGAGTTTCCCTGTATATCTGGTTAATACCAAATATAGAGAGAATAAACTCTGAAGATTCCTCATTTTCTGGGTCAAAATCCATTATAGCATGCATTGAATACCTTCTGGCCAGTAAATTATTGACCTCAATGTGTGTTTTGAAACCAAAATTAATCAATTTTGTAGTAGCCATTGGATACTCCATGGCAAGAGAATAGTGCTCTAAGAAACTGGAATTTCTCCATGCATAATGTGCCACTCTCTCACTTTTAAATACCAGAAGGATGATATCCTCCCAATCAAGTGTATTTACAATAAAGGCATCCTGTATATCATCATCTGATAATTCCAAATCCAAAATCTCTGTACAGAGTAAGTGGCCTAAATTAATAAGAACTAAGGAATTTTCATTTTTTTTCCTTATCCAACCCTCTAAGCAGAACAATAGCTTGTTCTCTTGCCAGGGGAGCTTCCTCACTTACTTTAGTCTCATCTGGATACCTAATATCAGGTTCTTTCTCCCTTGAAGGGGCATTAGTGGGTTGATATTCAGAGCTAACAATTTCATTTACTTCCACAATTATACTTTTTGATACTGCTGGATTGTCAGACCCAGCCTGAATCTCAATCTTCTTCCCTAACTCACTGTCTTTTCTGGGGTAAAATACCCCTCCCTCCAAATCATGACCCTTCTGCTTATCTATATCTTTCTTTTTAATTATTTTTCTTTTGTTTCTTTTACTGCTTTTTTTCTGTGGAGCACATGAATAACTAATATCACACACCTCTGTAGGAGGTATCATATAAAGAGAAGATTTATTCAATGGGGTATCAGAAATTCTGGTGTCCCCAGTTTCGAAATCAATCAGATTGTATGCAACTGAAAGGGAAGACACCCTTTCTCTAAATTCCTGTTTCCTTTGAAAGTTTAGAACATCCTCTAGCCTCGTTGCGTTAATAGCTACCTCTGCTCTCAAGAAATCAAATTCATTTTTCAACATCACAAGTTGTTCCATTATTATGATGTTTGCTAACAATGGATCTTTTAGATCCTTTATTAGATTCTTATCTAAATATGAGACAGGGAAGCTAAATCTTGGTCAGAGTCCACCAGTACCTTCTGTCTTACAACCATTTCTTTTAGACCCATAATTGCTTTATCCAATTCTGTTCTTATTTCTCTGATTTCCTTATTCTCTGAATTTACAGAATCCTCTTCCTGCGTTACTGATTCATTAAAAAAAGACAAACCCACAAGGGGCACAGCCGTTATCTGCAAATTGAGCCCACCCTCCTCAGTTCCTATATCTTCCTTTCTACTAGCTTCTTCTGAGTCTGGACTAAAACACAACCTTGGGGATTGCTCCAGCGAATTTATATCTATCTCTGGCGTATTGTTAATGCTTTTTGAAAGAACTGATCCATTGCCAGACTTTGCCTCATCTTCTAAAAACTGACTTTGACTGTCAATAATAATAATTGGTGAGTTGTCTATATTGGTAGGTGGAAAAGTAAGCTTGGGAGTTGATGCAAGTTCCACTGAGTTTTTCTCAGACCCTATAAGGTGCTTAGTAATAAAAGATTGTAATTTGTTTGTATTGCACAACAAACTTTCATTTCCTAATGCATCAGTTCCCTGAGCAACCTCTTCAATTAGAGGGAAATCCTTCAGCTTGCATTTTGCATTTTTATGTTGTTTTTTCCCCTTCTTTTGCCTATCCACCAATAGTCCATTTTTACTTCTGGTTTTCATTTTCTAAAACTACCAAAGATTACCACACACAGACACACACACATGCACACACACACTATACAACACAACACCTAAGAGAGAAAGGGAAAAGAAAGAAAGAAGAGAAAAAAAATCACACAGCTCAAAAGATCATATGAACCAGCACAGTACTTGCAGCAGATCTAAACTACAAAAGTTCAGGGCCAACTTTCCTAAAAGTCCTCCAAGAATCAGAGATTGATCCAGGTTCATAAAAGCAAGTCCATGTTCCCCTACGTAGGCAATATTGTACTCCGTCAAGCCAAAAGGGAAAGTATTGACAAAGTCACAAAGTGAACTGTGAAATACACTCAGGCCTCTGTTCCAACAAACAGTAGTAATAGTGTTTTCAGGTTTAAATTTCCAACCTTGACCTTGTCCATGACCTTGTCCTTGTTCTTTCCCTATATCAGCGATGCTGATTTTCCCTTCATTTGTCCCCTTTAACTTTCTTCTTAATCTTATCGGCCCCTTCAGCTTCTCCTTTGTATCCGAATAAGAGTCTTCCAGTTTCACTAAAGAGGAGAAAGGTGGAAGGAACACAAAACAGTGGCTAACAATGGGGTAAATTTGTTCACAATGGCTTTAAAATCAGATAGCAGAACACATATACACCCCCTTAATATATAGCTAAAGACAGCTTAAAAAACAAATAGCAAAACACATGTACACACCCTTAATAATATACGGCTAAAAAACAAAGACTAAAACTATGATTAGAAACATTCACTTAACTCAATTATCTCTAATTAAGTACGACTAAGTACCAATAAATGCGAAAAAGTACTGATAAAATTCTGCAGTGTTCTACAGTGCTCGTATAATAATGTCTGAATGTACTAAAACAAGCTGTAGCAAAAACTACACTAATCTATATATATTCTCATAGTTACTTATTTTTGCTATCTAGTACAATTCCCACTGCAAGCACAGTCCGTGAAAACAAGTAAAAGCAGATTCAAAAGCTAATAAAATATTCACCGAGACGTTGAGTTGAAAAAGACAGCAAGTCTTTTTAAAATCTAGGAAGAGCGGGAAATAAGAGAGCACAGATAGTGGGCCCAAGCCCAAAAGATCATTTCTGTTTAAAACTTGACAGCAAAAAGAACTCCCAAGCCAGTATGCCAAGTATTAAAAGCTGGCTGCTAAATCACAATGTGCTAAAGCGCATTAAAGTTCTATGCTGCAAGAGCTCCTTTCTCCCACTTTGGTTCAGCTGCTGCTTCTAATCGTAAAGGCTGGAAATGGATGGACCTCAGCACTGGAGCCTGCGCACTATATGCTCCCAATCATGTGACTTGGGGGGACCAATAGGAAGTCAAGACTTACTTCCTGATTTTTACTTAATCTTTTTAAATTTTAATTACTATTTTCATTTAGGATTTAAATCTGTGTTCTTTTATATCCACTTCAGCCCTCACACTCTCACAATATAAATCCCTTCTTTTCTGAAAAAAGGGGCAATAGGAGCTTCGATCACAATCAGTCGTATCAGCCGTGCAAACACACGACCCAGATCCATACAACAAAACCCAAAAAAATAAAAATATCAGTTCAAAGCAACCTATATAAAATTAAAGACTATGATATACACTATTTATAAATGCAAACAATTGATACCATTACAATTATTTACAATTGTTTTACGAATGTTTTTTACTTTGATGCAGACTTAACCCCCTTAACCTAGTGTCAGTGGCTCAGTAGGTAGCACACTCGCCTCTGAGGGCTGTGGGTTCAGTTCCCACATCTGGTACTTGGGTTAATATCCCAATACTGACACTGTAGTGCAGCATGAGAGGGGTGCTGCACTTCTGAGGTGCCGTCTTTCGGATGAGATGTTAAACCAAGGTCCCATCTGCCTGGATTGGTGGTAGTTCAGGTGGATGTTAAAGATCCCGTGGCACTTATCGAAAAGAGTAGGGGAATTTCCCCGGTGTCCTGGCCAAATTTTCCTCATTCACTAAAATTACCACCAACAGCCTAATCGGTTCAAATTCAGTTGCTTACCATCTGTATCCCGGTCGCCCTTGAAAAAGGGACTTCTAGGCCCAGTGGGCTTACCGAGTCAACAAAAAAATTCAACAACATCAACCTCCTTAGTAAGTCCCACAGTCAACACAGCAATTTCTTAAAAAAAAAAAAAAAAACAATCGCCTTAGACAGTTTTCATAAATATTCTCATCAATACTCCTCGGACATAAATTACAGTTTGAAGTTAAAGCTGTATCAGCAAAACGGCAAAGCAGCATAGCAAATTAGGAGGAGAAAACGGGGCAAAACAGGCCCTTAGGCCCCTGTAGGTTTTACTGGCTCTGACCTAGTGAGATGTGGCTTCACCACCGTACAGGATTCCACAAATTCACCAAGGGTGAAACCAGAGGCCTGTACGCCCCCTCTTCCTTGCCACAACACGCTATTCTCTACTCCTCTTCCAAATAGTGGAACCAAAGCCGGACCATAAAGGTCAGCAAAAATCCCTTTTTCTTTAAAGGCAATGGTTGCATACCTGTTAAAGAATAAAATGTAGCATTTGCTGACTCCTGCTGCAGACGTTCCTCCTCAGCGTCTCAGCGTGTCCACCATCCATACTTCCACCATCAACGCAAGTAAAACTATCACCTAATTAGGTATTTCGGAACCCGGGCAAGAATAGTATTGAAGAGGCAGGAGGTTGTATGTACATAAATAGCCAAGGGGTGAGTTGTTAATCATATGGCAAAATAATAACATACCATAGTCTCCACAATCAGTATCTTGTGAGCCCTGATAATTGCCACATGGCACAAAAAGGAGGAGGGACCACAGCAAAAAGACTCTGAGTACCCCACATGATGGATCCCAATAAGGGACACAGATTCTAGATTTATCAGAAGGAAGATTTACCTCCGAAGGAAGCAGGGGGCACAGATACTAGATTTACCAGAAGGGAGATTTACCTCTGAAGGAAGCAAGAATTGATATATAGAAATTAAGAATATTATCTAGTGATAATATTATCTGCGGATGTAGGCAACACAAGGCAGAGCGGTAAGGTTGACTACCAGTGTGGGGCAAGGAGTTTAGCAATGTTCCAAGTTACTAGGCCCTGAAATTCTGCCTGCCCTGTGGCTCTCCTTTAGAAGATATGAGGAGAGGGAGGAGAAGCATGCCTTTAAAAGATATGAAGAGTGGAAGGAGAGGAAGAAAACAGAGCTGTTATGTCATAAGAGAGTGAGACCTGGATGGGTGTGATGTTGAAGGGGACATGGGAGGAGTGTATATAATAAAGATTGAAATAAGGGGAGGAGGGTGGGCCTAAATGTTGCAGCTTTAGCCGTACCTTGTGGCGCTGAGTGTCCATGCTTGTGGAGGCATTCTCTTGTGGAGAGATTCTCTTTAATATTCCTTTCAGAGATGGAACATGTTTGCACTGGATGTATTAGATTTTGTGCAACCTTCCTGAGCCGTTTCTGTAATATACCGGTAAAAATCTTAAAATCTGAATTTAGGAGACAAATCGATCTCCAATTGTCCAAATCCCTCCTATCCCCCTTTTTATATAAAAATATCACCAAAGCTATGGAAAAATCTGGGTGTATTATGTTTTGTGTGAGTCAGAATTAAATACTTTAGCCAAGCAGGGAGCAATAATTTATTTATTTTTATTTATTTATTTCATCTAGGATTACTATACCTTTGAGCCAAGGCTCTTTTACAAAAGTTCCACATCAGCATGTGCAACAGTTATCATTTTTAGTTACAAACATGTAGTCATTGACTTACAGACATGTAATAACCTGTACAAAGACATGAGCTATGAGCAAGACAAGGGAAGGAGGGGGATGGGGGGGGAAGTGAGGGTAGGAGATCGAGGGAGTAGGAGGTGCAGGGGTAAGGGAATCTGGGGAGGTGGTTGAGGCAGGGGCGGGGGTGGAGATACGGGGGGGAGGTGGGTCAGGGCGGGAGACAGTGCAGCCAGGGGGCCTTGTCGAGGGAATATGATAGGTAAGGTGCTAGGAGTGCAAAATAATGGCACTGTATTTCTTATAAAAGGAATTAGAAATCCCATCTCTTCCCAGGGAGGTGCCCTCCTTCAGGGCGCATATTGTATCCCATATTTCCTGCCCAGTTATTTTAACCATCAAATTTTCCCCATCTTCCACCTCCAAAACCGGAGTCACAAAACCTGCCAGATACCATTGCACCTCTATCTGATCTATTTCCCAGGGCTGGTACAGTACAGTTAAATATTTTTCAACTACATTTCTTTTGTCTTCTGTATAAGATACAATTGCCCCTTGCTGAGTTCCTCTATACTAGAATTTATATGCCTCTCTTTACAGGCCTCACAGGGATCTCTGTAAGGAGTCTTTTGAGTGTCATATTCGATCTGTCATATTGCAGCATCCTCATTTGTTGCTTTATAGCTGAAATTTGCCCGAAAAATCCTGTTTTGAGGTATATGTTAAAGAAATTTATTTAAAAAAAATGAGTTCTCAGTGTAATATATTGAAAGAACTTGTTATTTGAGGAAGTTTTCCCAAATTTTTGAAACCAGATTGTCAAATCCTTCTTGGTTTCAAGCCACCAATCACCTAAGTCCTCACAGAAACCCATAACAGAGATTCTGGCCATCATAATGGAGGTAACATTTGATCTCACAACCTGTTCTGCCAAAATGGAATTATTCAGTCGCCATCTAGTGGTGATTGGCGAATTTATCCTGCTAATAGAGAGAACCGTTTGTAGCATATGATCTGAGAATTCTACCAGCGTTACTCTAGTAGATCTTCTTACCCACTGTCTAGATATCAAAATGTAGTCTATTTGTGTCATTAAATCATTTTTCACAAATGTATGCGTGACCACTGGGGAAGCATTTATTGAACAATCAATTAAATCTGCTGTGTTTACTAAAGACTGAAAAAACACTGAATCACAGTACACTTTCTTCCCCTATAATTGCCTAACAGAAGTGTCTAATGCACAGTTAAAATCTCCTCCAACAACCACCACTCTTGCAGTTGCCAAAAAGGGTTGCAGTAGGGTAAACAATTACACCCTTTCAGCTTTTGTTTGGGGTGCATAGATGGAAATGAAGCTATAGGAGACATTAAACCAAATTCCATCCACTAATAAAGCTCTTCCAGGTATAGCGTCCACTAGCTTTTGTAATTTAAAGTTATAGCCAGAAAACAAAATCCCTACCCTATCCACTTGGTTCTGTACAAAGGACCAATATGATGGGCCCCAAATCCAATTATTCTTGGCCCCTAGCATACCTACATATGAATGCATCCATGTTTCTTGTATAAAAGAAACGTCATACCTACATTCGCGCAACAGTGAATACATAGCCGATTGTTTTCTGGTATTACAAATACTGTGTACATTACAGGTAACTGCTGAAAAGGAAGACATTGCAAAAAGTGCTTTACACCTTAGCCCCTTCAAAAAACTCTCATTGTCATCCAGTTTTTTTCCTTGTTTTTTTCTTTATTTCCATATCCACTTTCGCTATAGCAGACTGTAAATCCATAGACCCTGATCTTGATGATCCATCCGATAACTCAGGATCCAGTTAAGAGTCCTCCCCAATTTTTAGGAGGCCAGAACTGAGAAAGGATTGTCAGTAGCTATTTCTTCTCCTGCTATCCCAGTCTTAGCTAGTCTCAGACTTCTTCTTCTAGTTTCTGTCTGAGGCCAGGCTGTCTGTGGGGGAGTTTTAGTACTGCCCTGTATTCCTGCATTTTGTCCCTGCTGTCTCTGCTTCTTATGGTGGAATTATTTCTTCCTCTGAATGTATCTCTTCTGAGGTCTGTCCTGGAGAGGGAGGGAGGCCATCTTCATCCATGCCTTCTGTAGCCTGATTCTCCAAATCCGGTCAAGAAGTGGGATTTCTCTTTTCATCAGTAGAACGTGGATTTGTGCCTGCAGGTTCTGTCCTTGGTGCAGATGAATCATACTGGGCTTTTTTATTAAGTCATCTGGGTCCACAGTCCTGTCCTTGTTTCGAGCCGACCATGGGCATGCCTGAAAAATATGGCCTTGTTCATCGCAAAGGTTACACCTCGACTGATTTTTGCATTGGGTACTATTGTGATTGAATTCCCAGCATATTCCACATCTTAACTTATCACATACATTGGACAAATGTGTTCTGGTCCCACATTTATAACATGCCTTCGGCTGACTGGAATAAAAACACGCTCCCCGGTCTTTACTGAGAAAGAAACTGTTTGGGTTGTGAACAACCCCATAGATCATTTGGTGAAGTTTAACTTTAAAACACCAGCCGCCTATCCAAAAGGCTTCAGAGTCCAAGGGTGCTTCAGGGGCAATCAAGACTTCACATCTCTGCTGAAGCCAGTGATCAATATCACACACATGTATGCTCTCATTCCGAAACATTATAGTCATCATCTTGATCAAAGGCTTTGTCAGGGGAATGGCATAAAAGGGAGCCCATAAGGGGGCAAATTTACATTGATTGTATAACATCCAGAATCTTTCCAATCCTGCAGATGTCCTAAAACTTATATCAAAATTGTCCTCACTGGACACATGTATCAGGGCATCTACATCCTGAGCTGTGACTATTAAAGAATTTTTCAATAAAGTCCGACCCAGATATAGCCTATCTGGATGTATCTCTAAACCCCCTTTATGGTATATGGGAGAATGTTGTTGTGCATGGAAATCCATCAAAAGCTAATGCTGTTGTACCACTGATGCTACGTCAGCTTGCTGTTGTACTATCTTGAGTACCTCACATCGATGGTACAACAGCAGCGAGTGCATATGCACGGGCACTTAACTGAAACGCCGCACTTCAAGTAACGGCCAGTGATGACATGAACCATGTTGCGAGCACATACTTTGAAATGATGATAAAGTAAGGGCATATTTTGTATTTACCTTCAAACTAAACAGCAGGAGTAAGCACATTTAAAAAAAAACAGTGAGTGAGATTGGGGAACGGGGGAAGGAGTGAGTCTTCTTCTGGGGGGGTGCACAAAGGCTGATGTCACATTGCAACCTGATGAAGTAGTACTTTATTGATTTACTGATGCCCATATACTATACAAGATAATGGATGGGCATCAGTAAACAACAACCCTGTGTTAACTTCTCTAGGTTGTCTGATAACCGTAAACCTCTCGAGCTTCGCTCTCGAGGTGTACTTGGTTGCCATGACAACCTCTCGTAGTGAATAACAGTGTTGTTGTTCACTGTTGCCCATCCATTATCCTCCATGTAATGCAGCCTTACTGCATTTCTCCAAGGAGCGGGTTCAGATCTGTGAAACAATTCTGAAAACCTTGGTTGGGGGGGTTACAGGACTCTCTTCTGATGTATGACTATTGCCTGGAGGGGTTTGCCATCCTCTTGTAGATGGCCTTTCAGTGCTCTCAGCAGGATGAGGAATCATTTTTGGGGCAGTGGGTCTAAACTCATTCTCCTCTCCTGAAACCCCAGTGTCATTCTGCTCATCCCTTGCCAATGGGTCAGAGTTCTTAGCACCGAAAACTACAGGTTCTGAAGGTAATTTTACCTTTTCCTGCTGTCCATGCATGTCCTTAGGTAAATCAGTAGAAGCCAGCTTGTCAGGCTCTTCTCTATGCTGCCTGCTTGTAGAGATCCCCGGTTGTGGGGAATGTCTCGAATTATTCATGTTTCTGGCATCCTGAACATTTTCTTCTCCCTCCATATCCCAGATGTCCATGCCATTAAGTAATGCATTCTGCAGCCTTCTTTCTGTGCTCAGATCCCTGTTTTGAGAAATGTTATTTTCCTCCCCCAAAGGCTCCTTATACCATAAAGGGTCACTCGCAATACATGCTTTTCCATCAACTCCCTGTTTCGTATGCTCAGAGACTTTATCTCCCATTTGTGCCATAGTGTTTCCTACCCCATTTCCTGGACAATCCAAAAGTTGTTTTCCTGAAATAGGAAACTTTGGTCCACAGTCCGGGCCTATGGCATCAGGTGTAACTTGTGACGTTTCCCAAAGTGGGCCAGGGACCCAAGTCCCATTTTCCTTTTGCATCCAGCCTGCCTCCCCAAGAGCTCCTTGCGGAGACCAATCTGCAGATACGGTAGGTTGCTCAGGAACCCCAAATTGTTTTGACATTTATTTACCTGTTGAATAGTCACTTGCCAATGGTTTTGTACATACAGAAGTAATAAGTAAATTTGTGTTTGACCTGGTAGTAGTAGTATGTCACCTCCAAAGGTTGTTCCAGCAATTTTCTGTTTTTTAAAGCAATTTTTGGTTTTTCATAACGCTCCTCATCCTCAGCTAACATAGTTAGCAAAAACGTCCTTCTTTCATCAATATCCCTTTCCAGCTGAGCAGCAGCTGCAATATCAGTCATTCCTGTAAGGTTGTCTGCATCCTCCAACAGCAGAGGTGTGGCAAATCTCGATTCATCCTCATCCTCCATAGAGGTATCTGAATCATTGTCCTCCAGACTTACTTTCTTATTTTCAAAAGGACAAGGTAATTCTGCACCTTCCAACAGCATCTCCTCCTCTGTCACCTCCACATCTGCCATCTTGGTACTGCAGACAAAGGGGTCCCCTCTGCTCACAGGAAACAAGGCCCCTTGCAGGAAAAGTAGGGGAATTTCCCCGGTGTCCTGGCCAAATTTCCCCGTTCGCATAAAATACTACCAACAGCGTAATCTGGTTCAATGTCAGTTGGCATTCATCTGTATCTCCTCCCCTGGGACGAGGCTGAAAATAGGCAGAATTGTCTAGTCCTCCTTTCCCGGTCAGCAAAAAACTAAATAAATAAAAATAAGTAATTGGCACTAATGCCCATATGTTTGGCCGTCTTACCCAGTTGTGCTAAGAGAGACAGCAGAAAAGAACTGGTAGAGCACTATACATCCATGCTATGGGGAAGAAGGCCTATGAGTTACAACTGCACCCCAAAGAAGAAGATGAGGATGAACCTGTGGGAACTGTATGGAAGAAAGACCCTTCTGCTGTCATGCTTCCCCCCAAATGCTGAATGCAGTATCAGCGGAGAAGTTCAGCTGCGAAAAGATGTGACTAATCAAATACTCACGCTGGATGCTCCTGAGGATGGCAAGCTGCCTGAAGGGTTATTAGTCAAGCCTAGTGTAGTCCCTGTATGTGCCCATGCTTACACCCGACGTGTAGTCATCCAAGTCCAGAATGTTACCAACTGAGACATTGACGTACATGGAGGCTGCTTCCTGGCCACGGTTTACTGTACTGACACCGCTGTGCTGCCTTCTAGAAAGAAGAATGGGGAAGAATGTGAACTATCTGTAGATATGTTTGATTTCATGGAGTTCCTTATTCCGGATGGCTGGAAGACCCAGATCAGTAGAAAGCTGGCTCAGAGGACTAAGGTATTCTCCCTTAAGGAGTGGGACATAGGATGTGTTACTGGTGCTGAACATCACATTCTCCTTCACGATGAACATCCTGTTTGAGAGAAATCCAGAAGATTAGCACCAGCTGACATAGATGATGTGAAGCGTCACCTATAAGAAATGCTAGCTGCAGGAATAATACAAGAGTATCTGAGTCCTTATGTATCTCCTATTGTAGTAGTAAGGAAGAAAAAGGGAGCAGTAAAAATGTGTGTGGACTACAGAACACTCAGTAAAAGAACTATCTCAGACCAGTATACTATGTCACTCATACAAGACACCCTCGATTGCTTAAATGGGAGCAGGTGATTTTCCATACTAGATTTATGTAGTGGATACTATCAAATCCCAATGGCCTCTGAAGATAGAAAGAAGACTGTTTTCATTTGTCCCTTGGGATTTTACAAGTTTCTCAGCATGCCACAAGGAATCTCGTGTGCACCCGCAACATTTTAAAGACTCATAGAACGTGCAGTGGGTGACATGAATCTTCTTGAATGCCTGATGTATCTTGATAATGTCATAGTTTTCGGAAAGACACCCAAAGAGCATGAAACTCATCTTTTCAATGTACTTGACCGATTAGAAGAATTCGACCTTAAGTTATTCATAGATAAATGCCAGTTTTTCCAGAGTTCTATGAAGTACTTGGGTCACATTGTGTCTCCCCAGGGTATACAGACAGATCCTAGCAAGGTGAAAGCATTAACAGATTGGCCAAAGCCCAACAACCTCAAAGAGTTGCAGAGATTCTGAGGATTTTGCAGTTACTACAACTGATTTGTCAAAGATTGCACTACAGTGGTACGTCCTCTGCTGAATCTAACTCAAAGGTACCCACCCACTCACAAAAAATGCAAAAACTATTGTGCCCCATAGGCTGGTAAAACATATTTTAAGCCTCACGAGCCTTTTGGTCAAAGATGGACCCCTGATTGTGATGTTGTTTTTGAAGAAGTCATTTACAGATTAACTCATGCTCCTGTGTTGGCCTATGCCGACCCTTCCAAGCCGTATGTGCTCCACACAAATGCCAGCCTAAGTGGCCTGGGGGCTGTACTTTATCAAGAGTACCCTGAAAGGTTATGCCCAGTTGCATTTGCCAGCAGAATTTTATTGCCTTCAGAGAAGAACTACCCAGTTCATAAACTAGAATTTCTAACACTCAAAGGGGCCATAGTAAAACAATTTCATGAGTACTTATACAGAGCAAAAATCCTGGTGAAAACTGATAATAACCCATTGACGTATGTGCAGACTTCAGCCAAGCTAGATACTACCAAGCAGCGATGGCTCACAGCCCTCTTCACTTATGACTATGCAGTGGAGTACCACAAAGGCTCATATCATATTGACACAGATGCCCTGTTTTGTAGACCTGTCTCAGATCAAAAGTGGTTGCATATCTCTGAGCAATCAGTAAAAGCATTGTGTCACAAGTTTGACAAGGATGAAGCATCCCCTGCAGACAAAGTTGACCACCAGGTGGATTGCCTGGGACCATCTGATACCTGTGTGCCAGTAGCTTACTGTAAATTTGCTGCTCTGGACATGAGTTCTTTGTCCCAGTTGATAAAAGCTGACTTACAAAGAGAGCAAAGTTGTGACCCTATGATTAGGAAAGTACTTTCTGTCTTAAAGCAAGGAGGTTATCTATCATGTGATTCCCTGATCCTACTACTAGTTTGTTACTGTGTGAATGGCCCAGACTCAAGCTACATGAGCAATGGTTGCACAGAGAAGTAACCAATTGCCAAGGTGAACTAGTTAGAAGACAACTGATCTTGCCGTCAAAGTTTAAAGTTCTTGTGTTAAAAGCCCTGCATAATGACATGGGGTATTTGGGAAGCAAGATAACTATGGACTTGGTCCAGTCACATTTCTATTGGCCCAAAATGGGCCCAGATATTGAGCAATACTGCAAGGCCTGCAGCCGATGTATGCAGTGGAAAGCCCAGCCTTAAAGAGCAGCCCCACTGATTAACATAGTGACAAGTGCGCCAATAGAATTTGTGTGTATAGACTTTCTTAGCTTGGAGCCAGATGTGGGAAACATCTCAAATGTGCTGGTGGTCACTGATCAGTTTACAGGATATGCTCAGGCCTAACCCACCAAGGACCAAAAGGCTTTTACATTAGCAAAAGTTCTCTTGGGAAAGTTCTTTGTGCATTATGGCGCATCTCAACACATACATTCTGACCAGGGCAGAGATTTTGAGAGCTGTTATCTCTCTGGGGCAGCAGAAAATTTAGAACCACCCCATATCATCCACAAGCAGATCCCCAGCCAGAGAGATTTAATCGCACCTTACTTGATATGCTGGGTATGCTGGATCCAAGGGAAAAACCCAAGTGGAATCAACAGATCAGTGCTTTGTTTCATGCATATAATTGTATGAAAAATGATGCCACTGGTTTCTCATCATATATGTTTGGCAGAGAAGTCCAGTGGATGTGTGCTTCAGTGGTTCCCCTGATGGTACCCAGCCTGAAAGCTACCTTTAGTATGTCAAGAAACTAAAGGAACAGTTAAACCATGCATACCAGCTAGCAAACACTATGGCTGCCAAAAGAAACTTAGCCAATAAAGTGTGCCGTGACAAGCGAGTTAAAGCATAAGAACTCCAGCCAGGTAATCGTGTGTTAATGCGAAATCTTGGATTTCAGGGCAAGCATAAAATAGCTGATCATTGGGGTCGCACTCCTTATGTTGTAATTGCAAAATTGGATGAGCAACCAATCCATAAATATGGTCAGAAGGAGATACCCATGCTACAAAGACAATTCACAGAAATCACCTTCTGTCTATTGGCCAAATAGCACTCCATGAAGTTCAAGAATTTGAGGCCCCTAGATGTCCTTTGACCAGGTCTGCTGCCCGTAACAAGTCACCCAGTTTGCCAGCTTCTGCTAACCAGTCAACTGCTCCTTTGGATTAAACAGACAATGCCTCGCATGTTGATGTCATAATGAGGAAGAAGAGTTCTGCCTGCATACTATCCACCCTCTGAACTTGTCAAATTTGTTTCAGGAATTCCCCTCTTCTACTCACAGTACTGCTCCTGAAGATCCAGTGGTCTCCCATGATTCCAATTTATCTGTTATGCCTGAGCCTGCAGACAGTGACGCAACTAGCATGAGCTCTGAAATCAGTGATTCTCTTTGTTTGATGTAGTTAAGTGAACCAAGTGCTGAAACTAGTAAACACGTTGGTGAATCCAAAAATACAACCATTTTGAATGGGTTAAATGAACTGTTTCATTCCACAGGAAGTGTTACTGTCCCAGAGACCACTAGCTGTGTTTTGGATGATTCCAATTTTGTGAATATACCCCTCACAAATGAAGATGAGCCTAAAGAGCCAGAGCGTGATAGTGATGTGCAAAATAAAGGGCCCACAGGTAATAGTGATCATCAAGAAAGTGAAGAGGTACCCATTTCTTCAGAAGCTGTTTCATTGCTGGACAATGAACCGGGAATCACAAACCCAAATGCTGACGCAGAAGTGCAAGTGCCAGTTAATACCAAATATAATGTTTTGTAGTAGTCCATGTGTGGGATCACTGGTTGGGGTTGTGGGTAGGTACAACTTCTACAAATAGCACAAATACAGTAGCATTTTGTTGGTATTGGGCCCCTGTTATCAGCCCAACCAGAACCCAGGCCCCTCAACGCGCATCTAGGGCGGCAGGCAGGGGTAGTAGCCCATTGGGAGGTGTCATCCAGGTTACATTAACACACCAGTATTTTGACAAAAGTGGTCACCATCACTTCAGCATTAATGTTTTCATTTATGTCCTCTGGGTTTATGAGTCCCTGTTAATGACAGGAAATCTGAATCTATTAGTGCTGATGTAAAGTGTTAACACAGCACTGTATTAAGACTGCCATTTTACTATATTTACTACATGGTTTAACATTCGCACAAAACAAAATTCAAGACCACTTACTATCCCACCTTTGTTTTAAATCTCTAAATCCACCCTGAAGAATCTTCCAAAGTACTGCACTGTATGTATTTAGTTAATGTTTTTTGGCTCCTCTAAAAATTATTCTGGATAGCAGCACAACTACTCACGATCTGCCTTCATAAATATATGGGTAGCAAACTGCTCTTCATCCTAAAAAGGGTTTGTGCAGAGGGCATTTAGCATCTAGCAAAAGTTTCTAGCAGAAGGATTTGATCTAAAGCCATTTAAAAATGTTTTATGTTGATTGTTGGCCATCGCTGAAACTTTATCTAGGATTTACTAAGCAGACCATATATTATCTCTTTATGTGAAAATTTATCTTAATAAGTCTCCATCCTGTTGTCTTAGTACTTGTAATAATGGCAGTAAAGCTGTGATGTCAGTCAGTAGTATGGATCAGCTACAATGCACCCTAAACAGTGCCTAATTATGGGATTAATTGGTCCTGACTGGTGGAACTGCAAAAGTGTGCCCTGCTAAAGATCTTAAATCTAAGATCTTAATTGAAGTCAAATGTATAACTGAGCTTACATGACACAGGATCCTTTCTGTTTTTAGTTTCTTTGACATGAGAGAGGAAAGTATCAATGTTTCTGAGCGTATGGGCCAGGAGTGTACCCACTGAAATATAAATCAGCTAAGCAACTAATTAGTCAAGGGGAATAATATTGCATTTGTTATTGGTTAAACATGAGGAATACATTCTATTCTGATAGTTCTTAACTCATTACCCCCAATAGCTCCATATGAAGTCCGAACTATTCATTGTTTACCTGACACAAAAGCCCCTCAGTTTTCATTTCTTTAAACAAAAGCCCATCAATAAAGATATGAAGCCATATTACAGAGGTCATTCATTTCTCAGTCTGTTTAATCAGGCAGTGCTTTAAGGGATAATTAATGCTCAGTCTTTGTTTCTGACATATAAAACATTACAAAATATTACAACTTGAAGAAGGGCTCTGTGCAGTCTTGAAAGCATGTTTACTGAAATATTTTTGTTGCTCCACTTCAAGAATCAAATCAACTACTCTGGCCACATGTTTGTAAATGGGCCAATACAGCTGTAAATGTTTCTGTGTAAAAAATGTTACCAAGACAGTAAAAATAAGAGTTTATAAAAAGGACCAAAAATCATGCAATCTCAATGGTTGAAATATATCACATGACCATTTATTATGTGCTGACAACTGCACACCTCACCAGAACTGTATATTTTTTTTCAACAAATAAAAACTCATTTTATAAGAGGGATGATGTACTCCAGGGGTGTTCGGTCATAAGCGAATTGTACACTTCTTGGGTGGTTGCAGCACTCGGCTACACCTCGTGTCCAACAAGCATCCAATGTGTGGATTATTCTCTTATAACCACACACCCTGTCATCTTTTATTCCTTAGTTGCCCGATTTATTATAAGAGCAGAATCTGGGTTTTCATGCACAAAATACCTGAAAGCACTTCAAAAGTATGAAAGAGACATTTATCAGTAAAAACAAAAGTCTTTATACACCAGTAGCATCTCATACACAGCAGTAGACAATGGCAGTACAACCTGCATTATTGAAAAATGAATTTGGCCAGGACTATACATACAGAAATGTACATGTACTACATAGCTGACAAGTAATTTTTTTTGAGGGGCCCATTACTACCTGGTTTATTAAAGGAGACATTTTGGCCAGGACTATGCATTTAGGAATATATAATGTAATGTGTGCCATGGCTGACAAGATGATTTGGTTTTGGGGTGTATGCAGTACAAATTTGCTTGTCTAAAGAGGGAATTTGGCCAAGACTATGGGTGTGGGAATGCATCTGCCATTCATGACATGAATTACAAGTTGAGATTTTTTTTTGAGGGGTGGAGGGCAGAAGAGACTGGTTTTACTGAAACCGGGAATTTCACCAGGAGATCTGATTCATTCCATCCTGTTTTAATTTGTGGTATGACATCTTTAACTTACACCACCACCAGAAATATGTAGAAAGCACCTTATTCTAATGCGCCATCAGATGAATAGTATCCCTAGTCTAGCAACACCCCATAGCACTGCAATGCAGTGTCTGACTAAAAGCAATAACTCTGCAGGCCCAAAGGTAAGCATGATCCCATCCAAGCCATACTAACTGACACAAATACAATATTAGATCATGGAGTACACAACTGAATATGTTTGAATCTACAAGGAAAGTTACTTCTAAAAGCTGGCTGTTTACATACATACATGGTAGCCATAATAAAGATGGGCTTACTGTCAGTAGGCAATTACTCTGCATTTTTCATTTATTTATTTTGATTAATAGGTAGGTTCATCGAGGCCAGGTCCCTTTTACAGGAGCAAGCCAGGCACAAGGCACAGGGTAGTCCATACAGAGCAAAAATAAAATATAATACAGGTGTACACATACTACAATATAAGGTACTTACAGAGTATGTTAAGCAGTGATGAAAACAGGGCTGAGGTAAGCCCAAACTGCAGTTATAGGAAAATGCCTTGGTCATTAACAAAGTGTCATTTGTTTTTAAACTCTTTCTGGGGACTTGCTGGCATCATTACACTCTCGTTAATCCATATGAGTACAGCGCTTGCATGCTAAAATGCTAGTTGTGTATCTCTGCTGTGGAAAACCATTCCCAGAGGAGCCCAGGCCCAACAAATGTTTCACTTGTAAGTTTAACCAACTGTGCTGCCTGCACATTTCAGTACAAAGGACACGCCACTAAGGAATATTAAAGATAAAAATAAAATGACTAAGCTGGGGGGAAACTAATTATATTTGTGGACTAAGTCATAGTCTGAGTCAGAAAAATGAAGTTTCTAGACGTCGACCTTTGAAGCAAACCTTTTTGAAAGTGCTCCTAGTCCACAGGATGGCCTCTTTCCATGCAAAGTTAAGAATCAAAACTGGCATCACTCTTCTTTTCTTAGCAGGGTACTTCTCTAGTAAACAGATACTAAACATGCACCAGATTTGCTGGCCAAACTAACATACATAACAGGACTATGTAACTAGAATACTGTTCTTCTGAAAACTGAATTTTTTTGGACTAAATCATTTGAAGTCAGGAAAATATAACAAACAAATAAAGAAAACTGCAATAAAAATGATAGATAAGAGTACTTTAACATTAAAAGAGAAGGTGAGCAATCATAATTTTTCTTTTTAACTAAGGACAATTTGTGGTCTATGGGGGAGGTGACTGTATCCCTTAATGAATTTAATGTGTTCAGTAGTCTGTCCTCTACAATGGAAGAGTGATGGCAGGACACCTTTGTAGAAACAGCATAAGAAAACACAAGCTGTACAGACATTCAGCAAATGAAGCCAACCTGTTTCTGTTCTGTCATGTCCTGTACAACAGTATTTATCTAATGCAAGCTTTTTTTTTTACAGTTTGAAGGCTGCAAGAAGGCCTTTTCAAGGCTGGAAAACCTCAAGATTCATTTAAGGAGCCACATAGGAGAAAAACCTTATCTTTGTCAGCATCCCAGTTGTCAGAAAGCATTCAGTAACTCCAGCGATCAAGCAAAACACCAGCGAACGCACCTTGATACTGTAAGAAACAATTGCTCATCTGTACAATCACATAAACACTGAGTTCTTAAAAATGCAATATTCTAAAAATTATTTTCCATGCTAGTATACTTGATCCCTGTAAAAAAAGAAATATCACTTTTTAAAATTTAACATTTTATTCTTGGGTAAGTTTGTGCCTCCAACAGTTTTGTTTTTAACTGTAAATTCATATGTATATGTGTGTGTGTGTGTGTGTGTGTGTGCGTGTGTGTTCATTTCTTCTTTTCCTTCTGGCCATGCTCACCTCCACTCCTTACTCTGTCTGGTCTCTGCTGTTCACCAGCTGCCTGCATTCAATCACCTCTTAGAGCAGACTCCTTCAACCCCGAGTGACCCAGTCTCAACGGATGACTGTGGTTCCTCCCTTATGGTTGGATTCCTCCTTCCTGTCTTTCAGCGTGGCTGCACTCACTCAGCAGAGGGGAACAACTGTTCTGATGTGATGGTGTCGAGTAAGAAGCTGCCTTTTGGGGCACAGCTGAGACATTGCTGCTGACTGGCTGACCTTCTTGCTGCCACTAACAAGAGGGCATGCTTGCACCACTTAAAGTCAACCCCTCCAATTGTTTGTGACTACTGACTGCAGTTGCTGTAGGTGAGGGCTTACCAGGCAGCACGTAGTCAATCATGCTGCTACTGGCACTTCCATAGGGCCACCCCCTAGGTGTCCCTATGAAAGCAGTACCTCATATCTCCCCTACCTGGGAGAGAATCCAGTGAACAATCTGAGCCCTACCTTTTGGCCTCCACTGAGGGCTTACCAGGCAGCATGTAGTCACCCATGTCACTACTGGTACTTCCATAGGGCCACCCCTAGGTGTCCCTATGAAAGTGGCACCTTGTATCTATCCTACCTGGGAGAGAATTCAGTGAACAATCTGAGCCCTACTTTTGGCCTCCACTGAGGGCTTACCAGTCAGCATGTAATCAACATAATTATAGGCCCATAAGCCTAACCTCAAGTATTGGTAAGCTTATGGAAAGGTTATTACAGTACAAAGTTGCTGAACACCTATATAAATCAGGAAATATTGATATAACACAGCACAGTTTTACAAGGGGAAGATCATGTATGTCTAATCTAATCAGCTTTTTTGAGCCAGTAAGTAAAGCCTTGGATGAAGGATTGCCTGTTGATGTTCTCTTTCTGGACTATGAAAAAGCATTTGATATGGTATCACATACGCATCTTTTACATCAGCTATATAAATTACATTTATATCCTAATATTATAGAATGGATCTCTTCTTGGTTGGAAGATAGGAAACAGAGGGTAGTTCTGCGTGGATGTAGGTCCGATTGGTGTATTGTTAGTAGTGGAGTACCTCAAGGGTCTTTGCTCGGTCCAATACTATTTAATATCATGATTTCTGATATGCAAGCAAATAATGGTATATGGTTGCATACATATGCTGATGACAGTAAACTTGGAGGGATTGTTAATAATAAAGCATCTGTCAGATTGCTCCAGGATAACCTAAATAACCTTTTATTCTTGGGCAAATGATCATGGATTAGTTTTTAATATTGGAAAATATAAAGTTATGCATCTGGGAGGTAATAACTGCATGGCCAATTACCATATAAATAATATTAAGCTTGAAGAAACTACTTCTGAACGAGATTTGGGTGTGACAATCTCTAATAACCTAAAATGGAACCTCCATATCAACATCACTGCTAAAAAATGTCATGGTAAACTCAGATGTATTTTAAAACATATAAAAAGTCGAGAAGCCGAGGTTCTGATTCCATTGTATACGACTATGGTTAGAACACATATGGAATATTGAGCCCAATTTTGTTCACCTACTGCCATTAATGATGTGAAAATGTATGAATCAGTCCAACGTAAAATGACTAAATCAGTCTCTAAAGTGGCAAACTTGGAATACGGTGATAGACTTAGAAACTTAGGACTTTTTTTCTCAAAAATATAGCTTTCTTAGAAGTGATATGTGTTGGGCCTATAAGACATTTGAGGATGAATTGTTTCTGGAATCCAACTGTTTAACTAGACAATCACCCTTGGAGAGTACTAGATCACATAATCTCAGATTATATGCTGAGTTATGTAAAACAGTACGGAGAAAAAACTTTGTATCACAAAGAATTCCACATTTGTGGAACTCTCTCCCAGCAAATGTGGTATCAAGTCAATCTCTGAATCTTTTTAAACAAGAACTTGACTTACACATGGGTGAGAATAAATGTGTCTACCATCATTAATTAATGATGGCGAGTCTAATTAAGGGCCTGTCCCTCAGACTTGTATATCCTATGAACCTATGAACCATGCCACTACTGGCACTTCCATAGGCCAGCCCTAGGTGTCCCTATGAAAGCAGTACCTCATATCTACCCTATTTAGTGGAGAATCCAGTAAACAATCTGAGCCCTACCTTTCAGACTTCACTCCTGGTGTTCTGAGATCGGGCGTGAACCCTGAATGCCAGCATGCCAGAATGGTCCTGTACTGCTTAGAGCAGTGCAGTCAGTCCAAACATTTTAACTTCAGCAGTGTTTCACCTGTGCTAATTAAGTTGTTTACTTATTCTGGATATTAGTAGTCTAACATGTATACAAGAAAAGCTTGAAACAATCTTTTTGAGACCAGTCCTTTGTGTATATAATAGTGATTTCAGAGATACACTGAAGTGTGTTTAGTATTTTCTGATATTCAACAATTGTTCCTTCTAAAGTACACAAATGCAAGAAAAATGTTACTGTGAGAAACAAAAGCGAGAATGTCCATGATTCCTACTTTGCAGAAAGCTGGTAAGTGTCCCTGATTTTGGAATCCCTGATGCCCACGATGGAAACCTTGCTTCACAGAGGAAGTGCTCATCAAGTCAAGATTCATGCTACCTGTCAGCATCAATTTCTTGAGCAAACCTGTGGTGCTTGGACATTACCCCTAAATTAGAGGTTAGAGTAACGAGCTGTGAATGAGCTTGGTACATCTAGCAGACAAGACCTGGGTTTGATTCTCACAACCTCCACTTGCATACTGTGCGACTCTGAGCAAGTCATTTAACTGCCCAGTGCTCCCAGGTCACCCCTGAAAACAGGCACTTGTGCCTAGTGGGCCTTACCTGGTTATCAAAGACTAAAATAAATGAATAAAAAAAATGCACTGTCAGGAGATCCCCTTCTTAAAATAATCACCACACACAAACTTCATTGGGTACTCAATTGGCATATTGTATTCAAGTATTCATAAATCCATCCACTTTATTTACATCACATAATCCATTATTCATATGTAGTAGTTACAAAAAAGTTGGCCGTTACCATGGTATTTATCATCAACCACGGAAAAAAATATTGTGGATTTACCACTACGGTGGAAAAAAATCAATATTATTCAATGTATTTTTTTACCATGGTAAGTATGTGGTATTTGTTTCCACTGTTGATAAATACCGCAGTAACGTTCAACTTTTTTGTAACTACCACTGTACATTATGTACATCTCGCATTCATCCATCCATGTTTAGCAATTTCTTGTGCTTGGGTGCATAACTGACACCGGCACAGGGTCATATCACCGAATACAAAAATAGCGTGGCAATAAATGCCACAGGTAAAATGCTGTCCAGAACAATAAAGTTGGCTAAAACACTGACCTTACAAAAAGTGATGCACCCCATTGAAAACAATGGGGCTTTTTGTGTTTTCTGGAGGCTCCTCCTCTCCCCAACCCCCTGACATGGGGGGCTTTGCCCTCCTACAACCCCCGGAGTTAAAATAACTACCTGTGAGGGGGGGTGGACTTCGGGGATAGGGAGCAATTCGGGAAGGGAAAATACGTTTTTTTAATTAAAAAAAGCTGTAACACCAGGAAACCTGGAAGGAACTGAACCGTGGTCCCAGGTCTCCTAATCTGCTGTGTGCTGGTGCTCTAGCCACTCCACAATGGGAGTTGCTGGACCAAGCACCACACACACAGCAACTTGATTGCTCCGTCTTTGCTGCAGACAGCGACCAGGGTAGCGGTAATTCCCTAACACTATTCTATCACTGTTGCTGTCAATGTAGTCACTGTTGGGACAGCACGGTTAATGCCACACTGTTATTACAGTGATATATTGACCTGGTACCCCCGACACCCACCTTCGACCATCTGGGATGCTAACCCCACAAGGACCAAACCTGGCTGGGTGCACATCCAACCCGTGTCCGTGTTCCTGTGCCCAGTACCCTCTGGGCCTCATATATCATTTTGTTGTGTTTCATATTAATTCCCCCCTTCCCCCCACTTCCTTTCTTCTCTTCCTACCCATACAACCACCTCCTCTTGCAACCCACCTTGCTAATATCCTTCTGGAGCCCACAGTAGAAGCTACTGGGCCCATTCATAGTCACAGAGAAGGGCTACTTTTGGCAATATCCACTGCATCACAAGGTGCTTTTGTAGAATGTTCTGAAGTGTTTTCTACACAAAGATTTTTCATTCTTCCTCAACAGTCGGAAGGGGAGAAAAAATTACTCATCGTAGTAATCTTGTTTCTTCCAGGATATTCTCCAATATTCATAATTCTTGCAGTCAGCCTTTGAAGTAGAACTGCCCAGAGATAGACAGCTATGCTAATGATAGAATCTGTCATTGGCTCATGCCACTTTTCAAATGCTGCACTTATCAGCTGCATTCTATAATGCCTCAGATTTCTTGGAGAGCCTGCAAGAGAAGGCCCAACCAATAAAAACATTTACCTAACAATAAAAAGAAAGCTAATAAAACAAACCTCCAACTGGAGGAAACAACGCCCCCCCCAAAATGTCAGAATCACCTGAAGAAGGATAAACAATGCCCAACAGGGTTCAAAAAATAGGCTATGCCAGTGTGAGGCACCTTACACATGGTTATTAAACCTGAAGTGCAGAGGCCACTGGTTCTAGAAGGGGAGGCAGGGTGGGTGAGTTATGAATATTGGAGAATACCCTGGAAGAAACAAGATTACTACGGTATGTAATTTTTTCTTCTTACCCCAGGAATTCTCCAATATCTCTAACTCTTGCAGACTAAGAAGCAGTACCTTTGGAGGTGGGCACTGAACCTACTTTGGGAATAGACTCTGCAGGACTGCTGTGCCAAACCTGGCATCACTTGTAGACTAGGTGCCCAGGCTTTAATGCTTTGTAAAGGTGTGTACTGTGTTCCATGCAGCTGCTTTACAGATTTCCACCAATGGAACATCCTCGGCAGCTGCTATAGTAGCAGCTGTTCCTCTTGTGGAATGGGCCCTCAGTCCTGTTGGGGGCTCCTTCCCAGCTTTTGAGTAACACAACTGGATGCAGTGAACTATCCAGTGAACAATGGACCTTCAAGATGCTGAATTTCCTTTACACACATCCTCATAAATCAGGAACATCTGTTGTCTGTCCTGCCTATGATCCTTGGTGAGAGTCATGTAGTAGCTCAAAGCTCTCTTAACATCAAGACTATGGAGTCTTCATTCACCTGAACTAGAATACTCAGTAAAAAAGACTGGCAGAGTGATGGATTGATTTAAGTGGAAATCAGAGACCACTGTAGGGAGGGATTTCCTGTTTGTTCTCAGAATTACCTTATCTCAATGGAATGAGATATACAGTAATCTTTTTCAAAACACAGAGACTGCAGCTCACTAATCCTGGCAGAAGTGATGGCTTCCAGGAACACTGTCTTCCAGGTAACATACTTCAAATGAGCTGAGGCCATGGGATCAGATGGGAGGCCCATGAGCTGGGCAATGCAGACATTCAGATCCCAAGCTGGCACCGGTTCCCTGTGAGGGGGGTGCAGGTGGGCCAGACCTTTGAAGAACTTTTTGAAAATAGGGTTAGATACCATGGAGACACCCTTTCCAGCTGAGATGTAAGCAGATACTGAAGCAAGATGGACTTTCAAAGTTATGGGCTGCAAGTCCAAGGAGTGCAAATAGGTAAGATAGTCCAGCATGGCTGGAATTCCTTCTGTGAGGGTACCACATCATTGGTAGAACACCAAATAGAAAATGTCTTCCATTTAGAAGCATAGGTTTTCTTAGTAGAAGGTTTCCTGTAACCCTTCAAAACATTCAGAATGCTTTCTGAACATTGCAAGCCTGCGTACTCAAGAGCCAAGCCTTGAGCATGAGGGATCTGAGGTTCAGGTACAGGATCCTCCCCTGGTTGGAAGTTAACAGGTTGTGCTTCCAAAGGAGGTGTATTGGCTTTTACAGAGACATGGAGAGCATCAGAGAGTACCATGGCTGCCTGGCCCAGTCCGGTGCTATCAGTATCATTGTTGCTGGCTGGGATCAGAGTTTGATCAGAACCCTGAGGATCAGGCAAATGGAGAGACGGCATAGTTGTCTCCCTGACCAGTACAGAGTTAGAGCATCCAGGGGTATTGTACCCCTGGCTGGTGGTCTGCAACAATACTGTGGCAGGTGGTGTTTTTCATGGTACTCAAAGAGATCTCTCTCTGGGGTGCCCCACCTCCTGAACACTACTTCCAACACCTGCCTGTTCAAGGTCCATTCATAATGGGACTGGTTTATCTGACTCAGGGCATCTGCTAGGGTGTTGTCTTTGCCTGAGTAAGCCAAACTCCATATCTTCATTGCCTCTGTGCACAGGGGGTCTAACCTTGTTCCTGTCTGTTTGGTTATGTGCTACATTGTTGTGGTATTGTCTGTTCTGACCTGTATCACTCTGTCCTGCAGCAATGGTGCACAGGCCTGCAAGGCCAGGAATACTGCCCTCATTTCCAGCAGGTTTATGTGCTGGAGTGACTCTGCACTTGACCAGGTTCCATAAGTGGTGTGCTCCCCTAGGTGGGCACCCCACCCCAATAGAGAGGCATCTGTTGTGTGAATCACTGATGGGGACTCTTGCTGGAAGATAACTCCTTCCCTGAGATTGTCTTCTTCCTTCCACCACTGGAGGGCTTGCAGTAATGTCTTTGTTACTGGAACCAACTTTGACAGAGGGTTCCTCCTTTGGCACCAATGTGCTCTGAAGTAGAACTGTACATCTCTCATTTGGAACCTGGAACCTAGGACTGATACTGTTACTGCAGCCATGTGTCCCAGTAGCTGCAGGAACTGCCTTGCTGTCTTCGGTTTGTTCAGATTGAACAAACTAGAAATTTGTAGGATAATGCTTACCCTGTCTTACCCTTACCCTTCAGAGTGTCCAGTTCTGCCCCTATAAAGTGCAGTACCTGGACTAGTTGTAGGACAGACTTCTTGAGGTTTATTAGGAAACCTAGTGACTCCAAGAGATCCTGGGTTACTTGCAAGTGCTTGCTGACCTGCTGTGGTAAATTTCCCACCACCAGCCAGTCATCCAGATAGTAAAACACTGTGACACCTAACCTTCTTAGGTGTGCCACTACCACTGCTAGGCACTTTGTGAACACCCTTGGAGCTGAGGTGAGACCAAATCATAGTGTTAAAAATTTGTAATGGCCTGATGGGAGTCTGAACCTGAGGTATTTTCTGTGAGACTCCCTTATGGGGATGTGAAAGTAAGCATCTTTTAGGTCCAGGGATGCCAACCAATTGCCTTTTTACAGGGTTGGTAGAATCACTGCCAAGGTTACTATTTTGAATTTTGACTTTACCAGGTGCCTGTTTAGTAACATTAGGTCTCGAATAGGCCACCACTCCCAATTTTTCTTTTGTGGTCAGGAAGTACCCTGAGTAAAAATCCTTTTCCCTTTTGTTGTGGAGGGCCAGGTTCCACTGCCCGTGACAGCAGCAGATTCTGCACCTCTTTTTCCAACAGTTTCTTTTGTGTATTTGAAGCTGGTTTGGAAACTCTTGTTCTTAGAAGAGGAAAGGATTTGAAGCTCAAGGACAAACCTTGACCCACTACTTCCAAGACCCACTTGTCTGTGGTCATGTTTTTCCAAGCCTGGAAGCAGCGGACCAGCCTGCCCCCTACAGGGATAAGGGAGGAGGCCTTGGCAAGTAAGTCAGGGATTCTGTTTGGGCTGGGGCTGGGCCTGTCCACCCTGGGAGCCATGCCTAGACCCCCTTCTGCCCTTTACTCTGAAGTACCCTGTCTGCTGAGGTACCGCTGATATTGGGGGACAGCCTGAGCCTGGTAAAAAGGTCTGCTGTAACTGGCTCTACCCCTACCATAAGGACTGGTGGAAAGTGAGGACTTCTCTTTGTCCAAGTTGCTTCTGTTGGTGGCCTTGTACACAGCTACCTTCTTCATATAGGCCTCTGTCTTTTCTCCAAATAAGGAGTTGTTCTCTACAGGGAAATCCATGGCTTTTGCCTGGGTATCCTGTGTAAGGTTAGTGGCCCTAAGCCATGCAAATCTTCTAAGGGCTATAGTAAGGGCCATCCACCTGGCAGCAGTGTCATTAGCATCTGCTGCCATCTGAAACTGATACTTTGCAGCCCCCAGGCCAAACCTGACAGTCTCAGCCAGATCAGTTGAGAGACCAGATTGTGCTTTTTCGGACATGGCAAGGACAGACTGCCACAGTGATTTTTGGTATTGTGCAGCATAAGCCTGGTAGTTAGCCTGTCTTATAGCTAATGAAGCTGAAAGATAACCCTTCTTAGCCATACTGTCCATCTTTCTAGAATCCTTTTCAGGAGGATGTGATGCCAAGGGCACATTTGCCCTGTCACTGGCTGCTGTTTGAACAACACCTTGATGGTCAGGGTGAGTGAACAAAAACTCTGTCCCCTCCCTATCCAATTGGTACTTTTTTTTTTGAAATAGTAAATGTATTGCTTTTTCCAAATGCAGAATAACACACATATGACAAGTACATTACAACAACATGTACAACATTATAAAATAAATTATTTATAATAATAATTAAATCATTAAGACACATGACAAAGAATATGGACACAGAAAACAGAAAAATGAAGAGAGGGAAGACAGGGAATCAAAATAAAAATTAAACTAAAACCCTGGACTGGAGATGGCTCACTTGAAACAGGGGGGCCCACATTTCCCATCTGATTTAATGTCCATGCATGCGTGGGTGGTCAATAAAGCAGTAAAGCAGTGGGTCACATAATCAGTATGGTGATAGGCCAATAGGGGGTCAGCCTGAGATGGGAAGGACAGGGCTGTATAATTTCCCTTCTGGGCGGCTGATTTTAAAATAGGCCCTTAACTTTCTTCCCTTCGAGGATCCTTCCAAGGAAGGTGAGATTCCCTCAAGGGTGCACCCCCACAACTGGAAAAGGGAAGGTTGTGTCTGAAACCAATATTCACAACCATACAGGTCCGGGAGAAATATCCCACATCTACCTGCAAGTCTCCTTTAAGATTCAGAACACTGAGCTATTATCTCCAGCACAGTTTTATTTTCTTTCTTTGTGAAAAAAGGGTAACTATCTCCCTATGGATTTTTGCTTTTGCAACCTTAAGTGTGCTGTTAGCTTCTCCATCTGTTGTATCTGAATACATGTGGAATACCATACTTCAAGGGTTGGAGGAGCTTTGTCTAACCATTTTTTTGAGATAACTTTCTGAGCTGCTGCCAAAAGAATACAAAATAAATAAGCCTGGGCTTTAGTTGAGATCTGCGATGGAGGGAGGCCCAACAGCCAATACTGTGGCTCCCAGGGAAATTGCACTTGAAAGATTTTCTCAACCTCCTAAACTGTCTGATGCCAAAATCCTTGTATCTTCTGACAGCCCCCAAAAATATGGGCATGTGTGCCCCTATCATCACAGCCCCTCCAGCACAAATCCGAAGTGGTGGAACCATAGTGTTTAGTAATAATTGGGGTACGGAAGAATCTCATATTCACTTTCCATCTAAACTCACGCCAAGAAGGAGATGCCGAGGTGGAATGAATCCAAACCCAAATCTGCTGCCAGTCCCCCTCCTCCAAGGGGCAGTCCAACTCATTAGACCATTTAGCCTCTAGGCTTCCCATAAGAATAGGTTCCCTAGAGGAGAGGAAAGAGACAACTTTTGAGATCATTCGTCTCCTATCCCCCAACTAGCAGTGGAAGAAGGAAGCCTACCAAGGGATTGGGGTCATTTAATTCTGTGGTGGTCAGGTTTTTACCCAACATAAAATGTCTGATTTGTAAAAATCTGAAATGGTCTCAGGGAGGAAGCCCAAACTCCCTAGCTAACTACTGAAATTCCTTAAAATTCTGAGAATCATACAACTGTCCGAGACATTGAAGACCTGCCCTTTCCCATCTATGAAACCTGAGGTCTAAATGGTTTGGAAGAAAGTCCACACAAGCTCTGATAGGGGTCTGAGAGAACAGCCTCAGTTGAAAACACATTTGTTTTGTAATCCAGGCCCAGACCTGTTTCAGTACTATAGCCCAAGGGTTAGTTAGCCAACATTTCGACAAACTCTCCTGGTCAACAAAAATAATATCAGCTAGATGGACCCCTGTTATACTTGGCTTTTCCAATGCTGCCCATGTGAGTTGGTCTTCTCCAGGCCATAACTGGCCCAACACCTGAAGTTGGGCTGCCTAGTAATATCTAATAAAGTGAGGAAGCCCCAAGCCCCCCCCCCTTTGGCCCTCTGCAAAGTCTGCCATTTGACCCTTGATGGTTTCAAATAAATTTAGAGGTAGCCAACTTCAGGCTCTTTCAAAATGAAACAGGGAGTTTCAACGGCAAAACTGAAAAAAGAAAAAGTAAGCAAGGCAATACATTCATCCGTACCATTTCTGACACGTCCTAACAAAGACATAGGGAGCTCCTTCCATCTATTATAATCTACTTGGATATTCTGGAGTAGCTTAAGGTAATTAGAACTATATAATTGATCTAATCTGTCCAGTATCCAGACTCTCAAATAAAAAAAGCCTTTGTTGGCCTATTTGAAGTGTCCAACCTGAGGGAGAACCTTCTGCCCTGGCACCGTGACAGGTGGCCTTTTGGTTTTAGTCTCATTGACTCGGAACCTTGAGATGGAGCCAAATTCCTATATCAAGGATAAAACATGGGGAATTGAATTTACCGGGTCATCCAGGTACAATAATGTATCATCTGCACACAAAGAAATCCGGACCTCTGTCCCTTCCACCCAAATCCCCTTATATAGGTCGGACTGCCTTATCTTAGCCGTGAAGAGCTCCATACTTAAGGCAAACAACAAAGGGGAGAGTGTACACCCCTGCCTGGTTCCCCATGTTATTTCGAACCTATCAGATATTACTCCATCTACCCTGACCTTGGCCCCCTAGATGTTATGCAAATTGGAAATCCAATCCCAAAATTTGAACCCAAACCCAAATTTGGCCAAAGTTCTGTTTAGGAATAGCCAATCAAGGTGATTGAATGCCTTTTCGACATCTAGTGAGATTACTGCCTTAGGATTGTGGGAAGGGAGGGGCCAACTGACAATACATTTGACAATAACCGAATATTATTCTGTATGTGCCGGCTGGGTACTAACCCTGTCTGGTCCCCATGTACTAAATCTAGAATTGACCCCTTTAATCTCTCTCCAATCAACTTTGCAAACATTTTTGCATCAACATTTAACAAAGAGATTCGTCGATAACTCACACACTCCATAGGGTCCTTCCCCGGCTTGGGCAAAACTGAAATGGTGGCTTCTCTCCAAGTATCAGGAATAGTCCCCTTTCCATGCGCTTCATTACACATTTTTACCAGAGTAGGGATTAATTCTTTCTGAAACATTTTATAAAATTCTACAATAAATCCATCGGGTCCAGTGGACTTCCCAGAACTCAGAGATTTGATCACCAAGTCCAGTTCCCTTTCAGTAAATGGTTTTTCGAGGCAAGTGACTTGTGTTCTAGTCAGGGTGGGAAGCTTCACTGTCTCTAGGAATTTATCTATATTCTGTTCATGGTCAGGTTGTCTCTCTCATGTATACAAGTGGGAATAGAATTCCACAAATGCCCCTGCTATATCTTAGGGTTGGACCAGAGTCTCCCCTGGATTATTTAAACTCCTAATTTTAGGGATGAACCTATCCATTTCTTATTTTATATGGCGCATGGCCAGTAATTTGCCTGCCCTTTTCCTACCCTCATAGTATTTTTGGTTGGTGAATTGCAAGGAGTTGACAGTGCAATGTAGCATTAGTTTATTTAATTCCTCCCGGACCACTTTCAATTTTTGGTATGTGGAGGGATAACGGGTGAGTTTATGTTCTGTCTCTAAAGAGGAGATGGTGTCCAAGGCCTGGGAGATTTTAGCCTTATGGATCTTGTTCCTATATGCTGCATAGCTGATAAATTTACCTCTCAGCACTGCCTTGAGACCATCCCAGATAAATTTCAAAGAGGTGTCAGATTCTGTATTGTTCTCTAAATACCCTTTTATCTCTTGCTTAACTGAGGTAACCAGGGCTTCATCCACTAACAAACCAGAATCTAACCGCCATGTCCTCCTCACGACTGTTGGTTCCCAGTTCGCCTTTACTTGAACCACTGCATGGTCAGAGAAAGAGACCGGTAAAATCCGGACCTTTCCAAAGACATGGACCTCTGAACACCAAGCATAAATCCAATCCAATCTAGAGTATGCATGGGCAGCCAGGGAATAAAAGGTGTAATCTTGTGCTGTGTGATTTTGCCACCTCCACAAATCTACTAGCCCAGTTTCCGTAGTTAAAGTATGCAGTAGTCTGGAGCATCCCCCCATCCCACTCCAGCTAGGCGGGCTTCTGTCTAGATTGCAATTTTCTACACAGTTCCAGTCACCCACCACTATAAGGTGACCCAGGGAGAGGCCCATCAGTGTTGTAAACAACTCTCTAAAAAAGTTGCCAGAAGGTGGGGTAGGGGCATCTACTGACTCTATATGCATGACTTGGCCTCTGAACTCTCCAGAGACAATAATCCACCTACCGTTACCTTCCCTCAAAACTCCTTTTGGTTTAAATGGCAGTCCCCTTTTAACTAGGACTACCATCCCTGCCTTAGCTGTCGTAGGGTGAGAATCTGAGAACACCATGCCCACCCATGACCACCTCAATTTACTGTGTTCCATTTTTTGACAGTTTGGTTTCTTGTAGACATGCAATGTCGTAATGTAAATCTTTCAATTCTTTCAAAATTCTGGTCGTTTTGTTGATCCCCATTACATTCACTGTGCATAAATTAAGTGACCCCATGATTCTGTTTAATTATGAGTTCCGTATCTCCCCCATCCCCTCCCCTCCTCCCCCTCCAGTGCCCAGTCCAAGAACAGGGAAGTAAACCATAATAGAAAAAGACACAAGACACAGAAAACGAGTCATCTTTGAACGTACGCATTATGTAGAAACACCAGCCTCGACCGGAGACTGAAAACAGTCAAAACAATCATACAGAAAGGTCCAAATGGACCTGGGCAGAAGTGATGGATTAACTGCCCTTGGGTAGTCAGCTAAAGACTAACCTGTTTAACTACAGTACCTGCAGCTACAGAGTGGGTAGTGAAGACACAGCAGGTCTTCTAAAGGTATCAGAAGAGTACAGCACACAGCATGCAAAGGGTAACTCCACCCACCACCGCTAGTGGAGGTACGCCTTCCGTGCTAGTTGAACTTCCGAAGGACAGGGCCAAGGCACCTAGCCGTGAGCCCCGGATCCAAAGACTCCAGTAAATGGGACCATCACAGGCTCTCCCCTTATCGGTTTAAACTCCATGTAATGGGGGGCGTGGCTAGAAGCCGAGCTGAATGGACACCTGAACTCTGAGCTCCCGCTAAAACCCCTAAATAATCCTCACTAAATCCATTTCTTCTACTGATACGGTGCAAATACAGGGTTTTCAGTGCTCGTGTAGCTATTATCCTTCGAGCGACTAGGTGTTTGATCCATGGCTGTTACGTTTTTCCTCAAGTTTCAGCTGCCCCTGTCTGAACTGCTGGGCCTCAACACTCACCGAGATGGATTCTGCTTCAGGACCCAACCCGCTGCAAGGCGATATGCCCGAAATTCAGAAGATGTTCGAAGAGATTCTGCAGCGCATGGAAAAACTTGATATAACGGCTAAACAAAACTCAGCTGATATTATCGATCTTTCACAATGAGCCTGCATTACCGAGCACAGACTAGCCGAAGCTGAAGATGGGTGGCATAAGGCGAGTGCCCGGTTGCAAGAACAAGAGTGGCTTATTCATGTACTTTGGGACAGGGTGGAAGATCTGGAGAACTGGGGCCGTCAAAACAATTCGCGCTTTGTTGGCTTCCCGGAGGGGTGAGAGGGGACTGACACAATTTCCTTCTTACAAAAGGAGCTGCCTGATATTCTGGACTGGTGATGCAATGCCCCACTAGAGATAGACAGGATCCACAGAACTCTAGCCCCCGCCCTGAAACCGGAGCTCGTCCCCATATAATTCTGGCTCACTTTCTCTGTTTTCAAGATCACAAGGCTGGCATGTATAAAGAAAGATCTCTAATGGAAAGGTCACAAAATACAGATCTTTGAGGACTATTCCCAGGAGGTAACTACCAGACTCAGGGCCTTCACGGTAGCCCGCAGAGCCTGTGCAAAACTGGGCTTAGAGTACTCCCTATGTTATCCGGCCTTGCTGAGGTTCATTTACAATGGAGCCCCTAGAGTCTTTGATAACCCTACTGTGGCTGAGAATTTTCTATCTGCTCAAGATCCTAAATTGTCCTGGGGCCGTCTGCGAGAGTCTGTAGGCTCGCAGGCCTACTCAAGCCGGCCATCTCCGATGGAGACCTCTTCACAAGTTCCTAGTCATCACTCCCTGTTACTCCCTAAATCTCAGAGTGCTTCTAGCCGAATATCTCCTCAGAAACTATGGGATAGTGAAAGTAAGAGGCGGAACAGGAGACGGCAAAGGATCGAAAGGCACATGTCGACAAAACTCCATGGCTCCGGTCGAGAAGCCGGAGTGAAAGCCCTGAATCCTCAGCTTCGCAGAACTCCTTTCACCCTGATATGAGCAACAATAAGTTTCAGGCTCCAATGGATTTACCTGCAGATGATTCCCCTGTTGCCTCTCCCTTGCCTCCTCGATCCACGTCTTCAAAAGATGCTGGGCTCCAAGCGGACAAGAACCTTGCAAGAGCGGAGGTAAAGGATCCATCCTGGGAGGCCTCGTGTTCACCAGACGATAAGCTGGAACCGAAACCATCGAAGGATGTAACTTCAGTCACTGAAGCTGTGGGCTGACTTCCCCTGTGTATTGTGCTTTGGTCTTCTTCTTGGGATGTCAAATGCATCCCTTAAGTCCTTAACCTAACAGGTTGGGAGACAGGATTCATAGTTTCTGGTTTCTCATGAAGGATACATCAGGCTGGTACAGAAGCTCTCTACCCCCTTACCATGCAGATTTCCTGATGATATATGTTTTCTTTTTGGGGTTGCTTTCTGTATTACTCCCCGATGTGCAGGTCTCCTCATCTGTCCCCCCCGGGCCTAAGCGGGAATTAGGTATTAGGGTGACTCTCTCTCGATATTGTTTTAGTGCCCCTCTCCTTATTCACTACTAGTATGGGGATTTATTGGTTTTGCCTTGCATACCCTTTCCATTGGAAGGTGGGGTCCATACATGAGGACCTGTAGGTTTACTTTCCTGTCAACTGAGTATCCAATCTCTTTTTTTGTATTGCACATATGGGTAGAAGGACTCGTTAGCTGATAGGGGATTGTGAGTGGCAGATCTCGGATTTCTAACAGTCCTCTCTGTTTAGTGTAGTTTTTGATTACAGTACCCCCCCAGCGACCTCCGCTGGTATCTGGGCCATCAATGGTCGATACGCTCAGCAGTTGCTGGTCAGACAAGGGATTGTTTATGGGTAAGGGAAAGGGTGGGAGGATGATTTTTGTTATTGTTAGGTTTTTGTTATTCTCAATAGGTTGGTTCACCCTCCTAATAAGGATGTTTTCTGTCTATGACAGTACTTTTGCAAACTGTTACTCTGTTTGTTCTTACGGCAATCTGAAAGCTAGGGCTATAGAATGCAGTATGGCTAAAGGTGGGGAGATTTGGCTTATTGGGCATAATCCACTTGAGCTGAGCTTCCTTTCACATTTTTTGTCAGCCATGTTATTTCATTGGTCATATGGGGACTAGATTTGTATCTTGGAATGTCCGAGGGCTCAACTCACCGATTAAGTGGAAAAAGGTTTTGCTTCATCTAAAGAAGTTGCTATCTATGGTGGCGTTCCTCCAAGAGACAAAACTGTCCCCTTCTGAAGCCAGGAAGCTCAAATGGGATTGGGTAGCAGAAGAATTACATAGTGCAGTGGCATCCCATAAACAGGGTGTCTCTATTTTATTTCACAAGAATTTGGGGTGGAAAGTGAAGTGGCACAGTCATGATATGGACAGAAGGTGGCTCCTGGCAGACATGGAGACTCCGGAGGGCTCTCTAATTCTAGTTAGCCTTTATACCCCTAATCAGGATTGTCCTCAGTTCTTTTATACTTTTAACCAGGCACTTACTGACTTTAATGAAAATAATGCTCCAGTACTAGTGGGTGGAGACTTTAACTTTGTTCTGGATTTCCTTATAGACAGAAGTAATAAAACTCCTGAACCTCACAGGCAAGCCCTTAAAGCAGTCCAGACATTAATGTCAGAGCATACTCTGCTGGATGCCTGGAGAACAATGCACCCAGGGGTATATGACTATTCCTGCCTCTCTCAGGTTCATGGTTCATCTAACAGAATCGACTTCTGGCTTATTTCATCTGCTCTTTATGATAAAGTATCTAGGGCTGATATGTACCCAACATATGCTTCTGACCATGCCCCCTTAGAACTAGGAATTAAAATGGGGTCGGATCCCTCTCCAACCCCTTCATGGCAGTTGGATCCCCTTTTACTGGAAGATGCTGACTTCCTCTGCTGGTTGGGACCTGTAGTGCAGGAATACTGTGAAATTAATAATAATGGGGAAGTGAATGATTCAACCCTATGGGAGGCCTTCAAGGTGACCCTTCGAGGCAGAATCATTTAATTCGCCTCTGCCAGGTGGAAGCGTCGAGAGACCGATCAAAGAGCTCTAGAAAAATAACTTGCCTCCTTGGAATCTCAATATAAATCCCTTCAACCCTCGGTCCCCTCCCAGTCCCTATTGGCTCAACTAGCTAGCACCAGAATTTCTTTAAATGCTCATCTGACCCAGCAAGCTGAGCTATATCTTAGACGGCTGCGACACTCCTACTGGGAAGGGGGGGAGGAAGCCAGCAAACTACCTGCTTATCGGCTCAAGCAGCAACAGGGATCCAGAACTATTCATGCACTGAAGGACACACATGGGGGTCTATCTCATTCTAGCAACGGGGTGAATCAGATCATGGCCCAATTTTATGATGCATTGTATGCTTCCCCTTATCCTCCTGATCCACTGACCATTCAAAAGTTTCTGGATAAATTACCTATCCCCCATTTAACAGACTCTGATTCTAGACAACTGGAAGCTCCATTTACTGTGGCTGAAGTAGAGAAGGCTATAGCCTCCCTAAACCCTCAGAAAACTCCAGGGAAGGATGGACTGCCTATTGATCTATATAAAATCAAGGGAACAAAATTGTCTCCTTACCTTATCCGGGTGTTTCAACACTTATTGCAAGTAGTTACGGTACTTCCAAAAAAAGGGAAGGATACGCTCTCCCCTGGCAGTTACCGCCCCATCTCCCTTATTAATGCAGATGCTAAAATTTTGGCCAAACTTCTTGCAAGTAGGTTGGTGGCCTCCTATCGGATCTGGTTCACCCTGCTCAGGCGGGTTTTGTACAAGGCCAATTGGGATCAGACCATTACAGATCATTGCTCTCGCTATTGCACCGCACCAAATTATCTAATAAGCCCTCTGTAGCCCTTGCAATTGACTTTGAAAAGGCCTTCGACTCTGTTCAGTGGCACTTTTTGTTTCATACCTTATCCAAAATGGGCTTAGGACCTGGCTTTATTTCTTGGATACAATTGATATATGCCTCCCCTAGAGCTTCTGTCCTGACGAATGAGATTATGTCCCCATCCTTTCTCTTGCAGAAAGGTACCAGGCAGGTGCCCTTTTCCCCTTTATTTGTCCCATAATAGAGCCCCTGGCTATTGCCCTCAGAGAATCTCCCCAAATCCCCGGTGTACAAGTGGGAGGAAATATCTTTAAAACATTTTTATATGCAGATGACCTTCTCATCACCACTAAATCTTCCCCCAAGGTGATTAGTAATATCCTGGACACTTTAGCCAACTTTGCCGAAGTGTCAGGTCTTAAGATAAACCTTTCCAAAACTGAGGTGCTTCCCTTAAATTTACAGACCCCGAGAGATGACTTTACAGCCAGAGGTCTCCAGTGGTACCCTAATGGTATAAAATACCTGGGTATTACTCTTCATCCAAACACAGGGAAAATGCTCTCTGCAAACTTTACGGCCCTATTAGATTCCCTTAAACAGGACATGGGAAGGTGGAAGGCCTTGAGATTGTCGCTTGCTGGTAAGATCGATTCTATAAAAATGATGACTGCTCTGAGGATACTATACTTGTTAGTCCATCTGCCCTTAGTAATTCCTCAGAAATGGTTTCAGAAATTTGGAGCAATAATAGGTAACATTTTATGGGAAGGAGCCTTGCCTCAATTTAGTAAAGGCAAATTATGGCAACACTGGAGAAGAGGAGGTTGGGGTCTTCCTTGGCTTCAGAGATATCATATGGCCTTCATTACTTCACAGACTATTAGATGGTTTTCTAAGATAGGTTAGGCCTCCCCAACTTGGATCCCTTTAGAGGCATCCATGGTCTATGCCCCCTCTCTGGCAGTGGTGCTCTACAGTAAGAAAAATCTATCCTTAGATGTTTCTCCCCCTATACATATCTCTACTCTGTACTGGAAGCATACCCTTTCTTTCCTAGGACATGACCCAACCCCGTGGAGACATATGCCCCTGTAGAATAATCCAGCCCTACAGATAGGGGAAGTCCCCAATATACTGGAAATATTGGGAGGCCCAAGGTATATCCACAATTCAGGATTTATTACTCCCAAACACTGTCATATTGGATACTTTTGAATCATTAAAAGATAGATATGACTTCCCACCTACCCATTTCAGGAGATATCTTCAGATTAGGGATGCTATACTCCATTTGCCAAATGCCCCTTTTGATGGGGGTGTACAGAGTCGACCTCACACGGTAATTATATGGGGAAAGCAACTTAGGGGCAGAGCTAGTGGGATTTACTCTGCTCTGAGGGATGCTACTGTAGACCCAATCCAGAAGGCTAATGCACAATGGGAAAAGGACTTTCAAGTTTCAATATCTGCTCAACAATGGCAACATGGCTGGATCAGGGCTCACGCTGCCTGCCCGGGTTGGGCGTACGCGTCTAATCATGAATAAGACCAGTCAAAGATGGTACAGAAACCTGACTAAGCTTAAGAAAATGGGTCTTCTCCCCACTGACAATTGTTGGAGATGTGGTAACCCAGGAGCACATTTGTTTCATGTTCTCTGGGATTGTCCCACTCTGCATTCCTTTTGGCTTTCGGTTCAAGGGATGTGTCAACAAATTTTCCCAGATATAGCTCCGAACCCACCTCTCTTACTATTAGGATGCGCTCAGCCGCATGAGCCCAAGTTCAGTCCAGGGGCCAAATGGGTTACTGCAGTAGGGGCTATTGCCAAAACACTCATATTATTACATTGGAAATCCCCAGTGATACCTTCCTTTCAAGAGCTTCTCCTGGCATTAACTCAGGGGGCTATATTTGAAAGAATCTCCAGTTTTGCAGTTAGTTCTGTGGCTCAATTTGAGAAATCTTGGCAACCCTTTCTGCAATCCAGATATTGCCATGGTATCCCTCACTGAACTGATTCACGGTCCAGATATGTTGCCTCTTCCCCCCTATGGGTTTTAGCCTGCTCTCATATGTAGCTCCTTCCCTAGCAAAAGATTGCCTTCTTGTATATAGTTGATATGGTTACATGGATTTATGATAGGCACACTCCTGTTCCATAACCTAGTGCTGTAATTGACCTGGCATGCCTATATAATTTTTACTTTTAATCCATTGTACCTAAGTCCTGTTGGCCATGGTGGCTTCTGGGACTTAAATGGACACTTATCATTTTAGCTAGTTATTTGTGTACTTTGGTCTTGGCCTGTATATTTTAATTCATATTACTGAATGTACTGAGTCATTATATATAACTCTATGTGTTGCTGCATCTTCCAGGTCATATCAAATGTTGCGGCAATGGCCCAGTTTCTTATGTACCATTGTAAACTGTGTGTGTGCCTTATCGCATATAAACAATAAAAATTGTTAAACGTAAAATAAACTCCATGTAAATCTGAAGGCTAACTAATTCCTGATAGTAGATCTATTCATTCCAGAGGGACAACCAAAAAATAGATATACTCTCTAGGCAAGCATCTCCATGCCCTATGGGAACTAGCCACCTGCGTTAGGGTATATGTTAATTCAAAACAGAAGTGGGTGCCCCAAAAAGAACTAAAATATATAAGCAGAAACACAGTAATCTCATTAGCGCCCTTGCGATCATGGTTTTTCTTGACCAGCAAGACTATAGAAATTATACCTGTTAAATTTAAACCAGTGAACTTTATACAAGAAAAAGGTGAATCGTCCCCAGGAAAAATAAAAGGTTTTCCTTATACCAACACATACCAGTAGCTTACTTTCAAAATTGAAAAATAAAGAGCCTGATGTGCTGGAATAGAATTACTACCTTCTAAATATTAACTCCCTTCAGGGTCTTCAGATATCTATTACATTTATAAATTCTTATTTATTTATTTTTTGTTCATCACCCCCCTCCCCCTTATACTACTTAATCAGTACAGGCAATTTAGTGCAGGTGGAGCACTGTGCTTACAGTCTCTGTCTGAATAAACATATGGTTGTTATGATTTAGGTATAGTCCAGACAATCTGCAACAAAATCCAGCGTGGGAGCCATTTAGCCTGCTTGAACATGCAGATGCGGTAAAGTTCCAACGACAGGGGAACACCTGAGGAGTGCACCAGGAAAATGGTCCTTCCCCTAAATCTGTCACCTGGGAATGTCCACCAAGGTCCAATAGTTCCATCCCAAACATTTAGCAGGCTGACATACATACTCCTATATTCTGTTACAACTAGTCAGGGCTGAAATAGAAGAATCCGTGGAGTAATGTTCTAGTATCCCAAAAGTCCCCAAGGTAGAACAGCAGGAAAATCTGCCTGTGAACTCATGGAGGGGGACAATGAGGGAGAATCCACTGAGACACATCTGCGTGGAAAGATAAGAGGGAGTAATTTCTTCTTTTTTGAGGGTGACATCCCCCTGGAACTAGACCCCACAGCAGGCTTTCGATTCTTTGCTCCATGCGCTCCTCACTAATGTCGGGGACACGAACCCCCAATCGCTCCAGCACAGGGATTGCTTGCAGTAAATTCTCAAAAATCCTAGCCTTGCGTGGCTATCTGAGATAAGCCTTCAGCCCCCTCTCCTGCAATACATTCACCACTTGTAGGACTTTTTTCCTCTTTGCCATCATTCCTGGGGGAAAGTCCTGGTCAAAGTAAACTTTTTGCCCATCAAGATTTAAGTTTTTTTTACCTCAGGCTAAGTGAAGGATTTTCTCTTTCATAAGAAATTTAAGAAATATTACCACTATAGACCTGGGAGGGGCCCCTGGTTTTGGTTTTGGGGCTATTGCTCAGTGAGCCCTCTCAATAGCAAATTCAAACGTTTCAGGTAGAGAAAGCTCTTGTTGGAGCCATGACTCCAGATAGGCCACCATATCGTTTTGCTCACTGCCCTCAGGAATTCCGAAGATTTGGACATTATTGCTCTTGGCTCTGGCTTCTGCATCCTCTGCCCTCTGAGTAAGTTCTCATTCCCTCCGATGAAGAAAAGCCAGGGAACGGCCGAATGCCATGTGCTCATTGTGCAGGGTGTCCAGGTGATTCTCAACAGCTGCCATACACGATTCAAGTTTTTTAAAGTCCATTTGTAGGCAGGAGATTTTGGAGTCAATCCGGTGCAGGATGCTTAACATACGCTTCCCATCCACTTTGGTGAAGGAAGATGTGGTCTCCGATTCTGAATCTCTTCCCCAGAGGTGGTTGAATAGACGATCATGATGGAGAAGGGCTGACAGGCTGGTCCTCTGTGTGTGACGTAGATCATTTGGCTGTCGCTGAAAACTTTCTTGTCTTCCCCATCATGCCTGATAGCGTGGAGTTTATTAAAGTACGATATCTGGTCCAATCGTGCTTGGATGGCTTTCAATTGTGTGCAGAAATGACATGGTACTTAGGAGCTGCAGAGCTAAGCCACCATTAGGCACGTTGCATCACCGGAAGTCCCAAAAATCCAATTGGTACTTTTTGTCAGACCTCTTATTCAAGGGTGAAACAGAATTTGGTGTCTGCAGAATCTTTAAAATATATTTTTTAAAGAATTTGTTCATGGGAAGTAATAACTTCTTTGAGGTGTTAGCCCCATAAGCTCCAGGCATTTCACCTCTTCCTCATCTTCTACCACTTCATTAGTGGCTATGTCTAAGGCATCCATCATTTTCCTCACAAAGAAGAAACAGGAGGAATAATCCTCTGTTGAACTGGAAGGTGATCCAAAATCCTGATCAGGGGAAACATCAGGTTCAATGGGTTCTCCCTCATCTTCATCATAATCCTCATAATCCTCATCCTTCATATGCTTCTGGAATGAAGCTGGAACTGAGGAAGCTGTTTGCCGAACTGAGGCTTAAACCAGTGTTTCAGGAACTGGAACCAGTGCCAGCCCCTGCAAAGCTTGGATTACTTTAAATGCCTGAGCAATATCCCCAGATGTGGGCAAACTGCTAGGCACCGCAGAAGTACCCTTAGGCCTTTCAGCCGGGGGGGGGGTTAGTGTGCTTTGTTTTCTTAAATTGTTTGGCAGGAACCAGAGATTCAGCCAGTTCACCAGTTCTTTTCCTGGTTGAAGGAGCAGAACCCTTATCAGGGGTCGTTTGCTTAGGATCAGCTGTGTCAGCCACATTTTTTGAGGGCGTAGGCTGGTCAGAGCCTGAGGCACCCTTCTCCAACTTTTTATGAAGTCTCTCCCTACATTTGTCAAGTGTCTTTTGAGAGAAAGACTTACAAATGTCATATTCAGAAGAGAAATGTTCTTCGTTCAGACAAACAACACATAAATCTTGTTTGGCAGCCTTGTCGAAGACATCCCCACACTTACAGCAATTTTTAAAAATCGGTGGACCAGTTGTCTTCTTAGGTTTTTCTGACATTTTTAGGAAAATCAACCTAAGGCTAACAATCACAAATAAAGTATTATAAGTAAAAATTCAGCTGTTGCTGTTGGTTTAGGAACTGAGGGAAATTCTGATAATAACCAGGGTCCATAGAAAAAGAACCAAGATTAGCGGATCTTTTAAATAAAAAACAAACAAATTTAGCTAAAATCTACCAGAGTTTTAGTCACAAACTCTGATTAATCTAACTAAACCTCAGTTCCTCAGCAGTTATCCTGAACCGAGAGAAACCGAGAAAAACTTAAATATCTACTCCTAAACTAGCGGTTTACTGATAAAACAGGTAAGAAAGGCAGCAAATGAAAATTTCTAAGAAAAATACTTACATTTTTTGAAGTAACACTCAGGAATGACTGTGAGGAGAAATCTCCGAGACATCTTGACTTTGCAGGCAGAGAAAGAAATCTGAGGCGTTATACAGCACAGCATGTAAGGGCAGCACTTGAAAAGTGGCATGAGCCAATGACAAGTTCTATCTCCAGATGGTTCTACTTCAAAGGCTGACTTCAAGAGTTAGGAATATTGGAGGGAATTCCTGGGGTAAGAAGCATGTTTGTGCTGATTGTATTAAGTTACCGTATAACTAAATTATAGAGTGTTGTTCTGCATATCAATCAAAACAGCAACTGCTCCAGTGTGTGAGTCTGGCAAACTCAGCTGGCAAAGTCAGTATGTTACAGTTTAAAATCTTTATTACAATTTTTAAATTATGTCTGTAAAAGAAGCTTTTTTATATTGATGAGGTAAAAACAATTCTTTAGCAAAACAGAGTATATTTGTTTCTTCAGAAAATGGTGGTTCTGAAAGGCACAGCTGTTTTGCAAACTACTGTAACTGCAGCTGCGGTTAACTACAGCAAGTGTAAAAAGTCATACTCCGCGAAAAAAGTCTCATTCCATCAGCTTCAGTTGTACACAAACAGCCCAACTGCTTGTTTTTTCCCAAATTACTGACATCGGCTGGCAATATGCAAATGATGAAATTTGCCTGAAAACCCCAGCAGTTTGATGAAACTGTACAAGCATCTCTCTCTCTCTCTCTCTCTCTCTCTCTCTCTCTCTCTCTCTCTCTCTCTCTCTGTCTCTCTCTCTCTCTCTCTTTCTCCCTCTCTCTCTCCACACAACCATTTGGCTTTCTGTAAGTGGGCCCCAGTGTCTTTGACATAGCATAAACACCCCCATACAGTATATATTAGTATCTGTTATGCTGTGCTTGTCAAAATGCTTGCTGTCCATTGCCTTACCACCTGTCAGACTAACCACTTTTTCTGACTTTGGAGCAGGTTCCTCCTTTAATACTCAGGCAGTGTATTCTGGACTATACTGCTCGATTCTTGAACTGACTCAGTAAACGCTTTCTATTGCTAGTTGTTTCTGACTAGGCTACAAATTCCCCGGGGGTGGCATACTTGTAAGTACACCTGGAGATATCAGCTGAAAAACTGTCAAGGAACAGAAAGGCAGCCACAAACAAAGCCTACGCACACATGAACACACGCACACACTGAAAGTAACATTTGTTTTTTTTTTAAGTAATCCTACACAGTAGTCCTTGAATAAATGAAAAAGCTTCAATCTCATTCTGTTTTTAAACTGTACCTTGTACTTACTTGACAGTCTCTGTAAGAACACACACAAAGAAAATATTATTTTCAGTACTTGCAGAATGTGACAGACCTGGGGCTCAATTCTCAAACAGTCCTTGGATTGACGCAAGCTGCAGCAAAAGGTAGCTTGTGTCAATGCGTGGTGCACCAGGGACCCTGCACCTGATTCTCTATTGGGCAGGGTCCTGGTGGCAAAGTCCTGTTGCTTGCAGCAACTGTGGCCATTTGCCACACAAATAGTGCAACTGGATGGTTAGCCGCAAGCCACTGGGTGGCTGTGCACCACTCTAGTCCCTGGTAGTCTAGCAGTATCTCCCCGCAATCCTGATGTGCCTATATAATACAATGTTGCACAAATTCCCTCCCTGGTAGTCTAGTGACCCCTCCCCCACTCCCAATGTGGCCCATAATAATAAGAATTACTATTACCCCTTCCCAGGTGGTTGGGCGCCCCTTCCAATCCCAATGTGGCCGGTATAATAATCATTACTGCCCCACTTTCCATGTGTCAGTGGCCCCCACTCCAGCAGGTAGTGCCACCACCCTGCTCCTCCTATCCTAAAACAGAGCCAGCGACTGGCACAGCCCTCCCTCTCACCTCCGACGGTCCACCAACTGAACTGGCACTGGTGTGTACTGTAAAGTATATGCACTCATTGATTAATCAGTGAGTGCATATATTTTACAGTACACACTCAGAGGCAGTTCAGTTGATGGCTGAGGTGAGAAGAGGGCTCAGCTTCCTGGCTCTGTTTTGGGTGTGGGGAGTGGGTGGGGTGCACTACCTGCTGGGTGGGGTGGGGCCACTGACTAACAGGGAAGTGGGTGAAGCATAACTATTATAGCAGGCCACATTGGGGATTGGGGGGGGCACTCAACCACCAAGAAAGGGGGCAATAGTAATTCTTATGATTACAAACCACATCGGGATGGGGGGACCGCTAGACTACCAGGGAGGGGAACTGTGCAATATTTTATTATACAGGCACATCAAAATGGGGTGGGGCCACTAGACTGCCAAGGAGGGGTTCTTTTAATCATTTTATTATATGGCCATATCAGGGATCGGGCTGGGGGAGCCACTCAACCACCCGGGAAGGGATATATAATTACATAGGACTATAGGAACATCCAGGCTTGGGGAGGTGGGACTGCAGCACATTGCCGCAAACATGCAGCTCTTCCAGAGGAGATTTTCTAAGTAGCCTTAAACAAGCCCTGGCTGGTCTAAGGGTACTTAGAAATTCTCCCTCTGGGTGAGTTCTGAGATTCCCTCATTCTGGGATGTGGCAGCTTGCGTCTGTCACATGCCCCCTAACACCATGTCACAGTCCATATTTGGACATACAGTTGCTGCAGGCTACCATTAAGAATCACTCCCTGTACATCATTTGGTGCAAGGGGCACTGTGAGCCTTTCATTGTGGCACAAGCCCCTTGCACTGCTCTGGGAGCTTTGAGAATCGAGCCCCTAGTGTCCAAGAGAACATGACATAGTAGGACTAGCATTATACAGTGCATGTTGCGTGAACTATTATACTTGCATTTCTGGAGCAAGCAAACTATTTTGTGTGTTAATGGCATGTTTTTCTTCATTATCTCTTATTCACAAACCATATGCTTGTTAGATTTCAGGCTGTGCCAAACACTACACGGATCCAAGCTCCCTGAGAAAGCATGTAAAGGCACACTCTTCCGAAGACCAGCAGGCTAGGAAAAAGGTAACGTCCAGGGAACCATGGACATTGGCTGAGAAAGCCATGACAGCGTAAACCTTGTGGGAGAGTTTGCTATTGGCAGCACATTGAGATATAAGGACAGAATCTGCATTGGGGTACTTACTAGTTCTTTGTTGCACATATTGCATAGGCAGCTCCATACCAGGGCATACCAGGGCACAAGTCCTGATAAAAATCAATGGAATGCCCTGGTTGGTGCCTCATGTGGTGCAGAGCTACTCTAACAGCAAGAAGATATAGGTGCTCTGGTGGACACCCTTACCCTAGTAGAGAACAGAGGCTGGAGTGGTTTCACCAAACCGCATCGACAGAAATGTTGTTGATTGACATTACAGTGATGGCACAATGCTGACAGTTGGCATTGTACCATTAGGGGAAGCAAGTGTTTTGTGAGGGGCTTTGCCCAGCACACCACATTTAGATTATCTCCAAGAGTCGAGTTGTTTCAGGAGGATGAAATCCCGGAGAAAGCAGTGTCAGCAATACCACGGACCATTAAAGCGAACTGCTAATTTTGGCGCTGTAATGGTTTTTGCGGTATTTCTGTCGCTGTGGCAATGGTATACGGGCTGGAGTCTCAACTGATTTCAAGGCAGTTTGGACTAGATATTTGTACAGTAGTACCTAGTGTCCCTTTTTCATTTACAGTGTATTTTTTATCCCCAGTTTACACACAGTACACTAGGCTTGATTTTCAGTGTCATTCCTGTCACAAGTACTCACAGCTCTCTATATTTCTAAGCATAGTCAGAGGTCTCATTTTCTGGGGGTCGTGTGGGATCAGGGGTCAGAGTTGCCCTTGGTCATGAAATTAAGTCATTGAGTACCTAGTCATTAAAAATGGCAAATGACTGGAGTTCCTCTTGGCTTGTTATTTTTCCATAACTGTCTCATTCTGGCACTTGCACTGTGAATTTGTAATGGAATGCCTCCATGAAGTCAGTAAGGAAGCCAAACAGAGGTCCTGACATTTGTGGTGACACCCAGCAAAAAGCAGGGAAGCATTAATCTATGGAATCACACAGTGTTTATAAAACTGAGATGGAGTCGGATGCTGTAAATAAGCATGCAGGTCTGAAATGTCTCCCCAGTTTTTTAAATCAATTTTTTTTTATTCCGACTACCCCACAACAATTCTCACTGATGTGTTGCCAGATTTTTTAACAGGTGATGAGCATTTAACATCTTCTTCTCTTCCCTTCTTTTCCCTTTCAGTTTTAATCTGGGGGACTCATTTAACAGGCACCTCTATAGATCCAAAGAGAGAGCTCTGACCCACATCTCATTTTTCATGCACACTTATCCAGACAAAACAATATTGCCTTTTTCCCAGCAGATAGCCAGATGCAACGTCTCGATTTCCGTGGGTCCAACTTCTGACCAGTTTTACAGCTCTGAGAGGCTTAAGTATGGGGAGGGTAAGTAAATGCAGAAGGTCCCACAGAGAGCCAATGGCTGTGGTGGGAGGTAAGCCTTGGCTATTCTGGCTCACACAGTTCTGGTCCCAAGCTATGACTGATACCCCCATCCCGATCTTCTGCTTTTGCACCTGCTACAACCACCACAATAGCACTGTGTCATATGCAGCAGCAGGGCTGGAATCTTCTCCCAACAGAGCCTGACGCTAGTGCTGGCCATGATTTCACCTGAATTAACCTGCCATTTGATGCCAATGCATTCCTTCCCACTAAATCATGTGAACTATCATCCTGAAAGGAAACTCGCTAACAAATAGCTCAGGGTGAGTCATATGCTAAGCCCTGCCAACAGATTGTAATCACAAAATCTCATATCTCACCTGCATGCCTTTGTCTGGACTATATATCATGTATATTTTGATGTAGTGGTTTCCACTTTCTTGATAGTGAGCCAAGTTAGTTGAGATGTGGCATTTGGCGAAACAAAGTGTTTATACAGTGGAGTTGATTTTTATCGACCAACTTGAGAAAAAATGAATATGCGTTCGTGGTAAATTTGATTTTTTTTTTAAATACTGTTTTCGTATTTCTGGCAAACAATAGCGCGGTCGCTGTGGGAAGTCAGTGTTAGGGACAGATTAAGAAAATCATAGTGGCACTGTTCATGAGCAGAGGTGTTAAAATGCGTATGTTGAAAATTTAGTGACAAAAGTCCATAAAAGACTGTATGTTATGAATATTTGCACAGTTCCACGCACCCTCAATAATTTCGCACATTTATGTGTTTTCTCAGATTTTCAACATTGGCATTTTTACACCTCCTTATGAACAGTAGAGCTGTCATTTTTATATCCTACCGAATACGCATTTACACATGTGGTGCAGAATAGTGTGGTCGCTGTGGGAAATCAATGTTCGGGACAGATTAAGAAAATCATAAGGACAGTGTTCATGAGCAGAGATCACAAAATGCCTATGTTGAAAATTTGGTGAGATAATTCAACTAAATGACTGTGTTAAGTGCATGCGTTGTGCAGTTTCCATGTACGCTTGGAAGTTCGAGCATTTTTAATATTTTCACTACAGATTTTCAACATTGCCATCTTTTCACACCTCCCTATGAATGGTACAGCTGCCGTTCTTCACATCCTGCCCGATCTGTGCTTTCGTACATCTTTAGCAGAATGGCACAGTCGCTGTGGGAACTCAAAGTTCGGGACACATTAACAAAATCACAGTGCCACTGTTCATAAGAAGAGGTGCCAAATGCTTTTATTAGGTGGGGGTCACAAAAAGGCCATGTTGAAGATTTGTAGTGCAAATACCAACAAACGACCGGGGCATTAGGGTTTCTAACTGTAACGTTCTACCCTGTACAGACTGACAGGCATCAGGGGTGTGCCTTTGGGTTTCCAACTGTTATGCTCATGCCATTCCACCCCAACCCCCCCACCCTGAAACCAGTAACTGGCATCGAGGTGTGCCTTGGACTCTTTGGCCCCAGAGTTCACTCCATTGTGCTATGCTGCACCCATTTCAGCGTATGTCCTTATGGAATGGGGTGACTGTAAAGTCGAACACGCTAAGGCACACCTCAATATTTATCGGTGTCTGCAGGATAGGGCAAGGTGAAATGGCATGAACGTCATGGGCGACGACCCAAACACATACCCCAATGCCTGTCCATCTCTACAGGGTGGAGGTGGGGATGGCGTGAAGTTCAATACTTCTCTGCCATTCCTATTCTGCATCTGTCTAACTCCTGCATTTCCAATGCTAATACCAGCAAGCAAACATTCGGCACTGACAAATGCTTATTTCTGATTGGCCCTATTCCTTTGTACCTCAATACACTACTTAAACACCATACTCAACTAGGTATACCAATGGGCAATAGCTGGCACTGTCAGTAAAGCCTTCCCTTTCTTGTCCTCTGACTGGCCCTATTTCTTTGTACCTGCATATACTACTTACACACCAGACTCAATTAGGTATACCAATGGGCAGGGGCTGGCACCATCAGTAAAGTCTTCCTTTTTTGTCTTCTGACTAGCCCTATTCCTTTGTACCTGCATCCACTACTTAAGCACTGTACACAGCTAGGTATTGTGATTGCAAATTCTCTCACTGTAAGTATTACCTGAGCAACCACTCCTGTCGTCACGGGGCCAAAACCACACCACTGGGTTTTGTCTTAACGTCGCTTTATTTGATCAAACCTTAAACATGCATGCGGAAGATTATGCAAAGGAGAAAGCTCTACGATTACAATTTACAGCAGCTTTTTATAAGCTAGATTCTGCACTTTTTATCTTGAAAAATACCAACATTTCAGTATAAGCCAATCACAAAACAGAATAACAAGTTGATACCAATGTATGATGTACTTTTCCACTGCTTATTTCATTTTTTTACCCAATACTTCTTGATACATATGCCTGGGTCAATCTGACCTGAGTGAGACAATGAGTTTTCACTCACACCATAGCAACATACAACAACGTAAAGCTTGCCTTCAATGCCTCAACGTGCTGTTATCTTATATTTTGCCCAAGCATGTTGTTATCTTATATTTTGTCCGTGCCTGTTATTCAGGCTGGTACAACCAGTTCTGCCAGTTTTATCTTGCTTTCTGTTTCTACAAATGTACCTCAAGTAACCTCAGTAACATTCTGTAACCCTGTAGGAAGCAGCATGAACTCAGAAATTTCACTACATTCATTATGACTTTGTTACAACATGGCTTACAAAGCAAACATAGCTTCAAGTCATATAATGGCAAATATAGCTTTAGGATATATAAAAATTCCCTCACAGTATACCAATGGGCAGCTAGCTAGCACTGTCATAACGCATTCCATTTTTGTCCTCTAACTGGCCCAATTCCTTTGTACATGTATACACTATTTAAACATCATATTCAACTAGATATACCAATGGGCAATGGCTGGCACCATCATTAAAGTCTTCCTTTTTCCTCAATATGGCAGTATTCCTTTGTACCCGCATACACTACTACCTGTACTCAAATAGGTAGACCAATGGGCAATGGCTAACTCTGTCTGTAAAACCTTCCTTTTTTGTCCTCTGACTGGCCCTCATCCTTTATACATGGATTCACTTCTTAAACACCATAGTCACCATGTTGATGAACACTGCTGCCTCATAACCTCATGGCCATACTTGGTGTCTCAACCCATACAATATGTCTGTAGAATATGCCTGCATATATGAAGTTATGGATCAGTTTGCTGTAGAGGACTCTGATACAGTAGTTTACTTGGCTGTAAGTCAATTTTAATTTATTCAGTCCATGTTTTTTTTTTATTTGTCTCACTATCCCTGAGGCTTAGCTACTACCCCCTTGTTGCTCCTTACCATTTAGCTGCTCATCTGCTCCAAATTCACTCTAGCACTGGTCATGGCCTCTGAGGATACCATTCCTGATCCTCAAAACCTTGTTACTCCTGCAATGTCTCCCCTGCCCCCCTTGCAGCAGGTCCCTTTTTGGCTCATGCTGCAGTTTCCAGTCTAGTTAGGACATAGATCCAGTGGTCAAGGTTGGAGCAGGGGGTCCCAGGAGTGATCACAGGCCGTGAGGTGCATAAGAGAACTACAGCCAACATCCATTTGGGTCGGAGTATTGTTTTCCTTTTTAAGCCCTCTGACCATCCCTGATTTGAGCCCACCCTCAAAGCACTTCTGTGGACAATGGGAACAGCTGTCATTGTGTGTAGTCAATGCAGCATCTCTGCTGTCCCAGTTATGAGTGTAGTACAGTAGGTGCCATTAGAGTCATAAACCTGATTTCTTTCCTGGAATCTGATCAGCTACATCTGTATAATCCTCTGACTGCAGCACAGGAGTCAAGCTTTGCTGCATGAGCCTAGCCATCCCACATGGAAGAAGAGCCTGGCACTACCCCCAGCACCATGAGGGTCCAGCATGCCAGCTCCGACTTTTTCACTTTTGTGGGAATAAGAGGTAAGACATGTTCACATTCTGAAAGCTTATCACATGTCATGGCAAGTTGTTTTTTAGAGGGGTTGTATTATTATCAGTTTTTGCCTTCTAAGTAGTGCAAAAGACAGGCATGCACACTTATGTTCAGTGCACTGTGGTATGGCTTACCCAAAATAAGTCAAATGAGAATGATTAAGTAACATACCAACCACAGAAAGAATGCTAGACAAATGCTTCAGTGATCTGACATGTGCTTGGTCTGCATCAAGGCCCACCTACCATCCCTCTACCATGGTCTCTACTCCAATATGTTCTATCCCTCCACTACAGATGGTCAAGCCAGGGCCCACCTACCATCCATCTATCATGGTCTCTGCTCCAATATGTTCTATCCCTCCACTACAGATGGGCATACCAGGGTCCACCTACCATCCATCTACCATGATCTCTGTTCCAATACATTCTATCCCTCCATTACAGATGGGCAAGCCAAGGCCCACCTACCATCCATCTACCATGGTCTCAGCCCACACATTCTATCCTCCACTGCAGATGGGCAAGCCAGGGCCCATCTACCATCCATCTACCATGGTCTCTGCTCCAATATGTTCTATCCCTCCACTACAGATGGGCAAGCCAGGGCCCCACCTACCATCCATCTACCATTATCTCTGTTCCAATAAGTTCTATCCATCCACTACAGATGGGCAAGCCAGGGCCCACCTACCATCCATCTACCATGGTCTCTGCTCCAATGCGTTCTATCCCTCCACTACAGATGGGCAAGCCAGGGTAGGCTCAAGCTTGACCTCTATGAGTGATTTAGAGCCAAGGTGAAGTGGAACCAGTTATGTTTGAAGGAAGCACTTTTGTCAGCCAGAGCATACTAGTGCCATGGTGGGAATCTTCAACTTCTTTTGTGTAGCTCATATGGGACACTGTCAGCAACACTGATAAGCCCTGACATAGCTCATTCTTTGGCTAATAAGGTCAAGCCAGACTCTGGATTTCAGCTCTGACTTGGTTCTAGATCAAAACAATTTCTGGCTTGCCAACATCTACCCTGTACTTTGCAGAATCTAAGCCTTTCGCACCCCCCCTCCCCCAACAGGATCAACTGTTGTCCAGGGTAGGAGTTCAGAGACCAAATCTTTAGATGGGTATTATTTTCATGACTGGGAATGTTTTTCTCCTTGTTCCCGCCCCCCCCCATGCTGGCACTGCTAATTAGGGATGTCAGTAGTTGGTGGCCCCTAATGTGAACATATCACTGTAACGTCACATAGCCCCCAGTCCCACCTCCCCCATTATATTGGAGTGAGAGACACTGCTACATGTCTCAAACCACCAGGGTTCAGCACTGTGCTGACTTACAACTCTACATGCCCTCCGCCAGAGGCAGAGTACATCAAAGAAAACACTTCCACAGCCTCCTGCTGACCCACCAATAAGGCTTGAGAGCCAGGCCATGAAGCAGGATCTCATGCAGAGTATTTCACCCTGCTTCTACCAGCACCATGGGCCTGCTCCAGGTACAATATTGCTCATATTTTTCCTGTAAACCTGCTGCAATGGAGTCAAGTTTTCTGAGCTCAAATGGGCACTGGTTAAAAAAATGGTGCTGTGAGTATTCTTTGAAAAACATCTAACTCTGTACCTCAACCAAGTGCTACAAATACTGTATGTCAGCTATTAAATTATTATAACATTATTTATTTGTGTGTTTGGATGGGCATCTCTGATATGCCAGGAAAAGTACTGTAAGTTAGAAACAGAAAAATTAATTTGAAAAAACTAATTAGTGTTAAAAATGCACCCCTTATGTAACCTGGCATCAAGCAATGAAAACTGCTTAGTGAAGTGTCAGTGGACTGCAGGGTAGGAAACGTTGTCCCCTGCACAAAGGTAGGGATAGGGAAAACCAAGGAAAGTACAGGATGGATTCAGGAGAGGTAGATGGTGTTGAACTAACCTGATTGAGTTTTTCAACTCGGTGACACAGATAGTAGACAAGGGACCAGGCAATCTACATTCTGTACCTGGACTTCAGCAAGGTTTTGGATTCAGTGCTGCATAGGATACCTACTGTATATAGAAGGTAGGGGACTTAGGACCAGTGGTAGGGGTAATGAGACGTATTGGGAACTGGTTGACAGACAGGTCTCATCAAGTGGTCCTGAGTGGCAAATTCTCTAATGTCAGGTGGGTCACATGTAGAGTGACACAGGGGTCTGTCCTGTGGCCGATACTATTTATCATGTCTATAAGTGACATCAACGTGGGGTTACAGGGTAAAGTAAGTCTGTTCTGAGATGACAGACAAACTCTGTGGTAGAGTGAATACAGATGAAAGGCTCAGCAGTATGTAAAGGGATGTGGAAAAGCTGGGGCAGTGGTCCAGACTTTGATTATTGAATTTCAGTGTCAAAAAAGTAAAGTAATGCATACATTGGGAACAAAAATCATAGAGAGAATATTGTATCATTGGGTTCATGGTAGAGAACTCAAAGGAGGAAAGGGATCTAGAGGTGATAAACAGCAGTACAACAAATGGGAAAGGTAGCAGGATGCTGCAATGCATCTGACAGGTTTCACTAATCGCAGCAAAGAGGTGATGCTGCCATTATACTGGTCATTGGTTAGACCACACATCTGGAGTACTGCGAACAATTTTGGAATCCACATCTGGAAATGGAAAGGGAGAGGTTAGAGACTATCCAGTAGAGGGCAACGGAAATGATACAGTTGCAGCAGGATAAGACCTTTGAGGAACAATTAGAGAGTCTAAACATTCTCTCTGAGGACAGGAAAAAAAGGGGATATGCTAAGAATACACAGAGGCAGATGGCAATAACAATACATACTGTGGGTGCATACTAAAGAATTACATACATGCACATTAACAAGTGCAAGTAGATCAGGCAAGGTGATAATTCAGAGCTAACAGTTAAACTGATTATGAGATATGGCTGACCTCAAGTTGCGGGAAGGCAAATCCTCAAAGAAGGAGTAGTGGATGAGAAGGTTCTAAGATCCCTGCTCATGCTTACAAGAGTACCAAGGATCTTACTCTAAGAACCATGGGATCAATGACAACTCTACGGTGAGTTTATACTGCCACATTTGCACTGTAGCCGGTGCTCAGGCTGTGACAGCACAAATGTGGCAGTATGGGCACTGCTGGATCAAATTAAGTCGAGCGTGATCTTGTCCCAGAGTCACAGCAGAGTCGGAATGCATTGTGAACCAAGCAGTGTAAGCTGCCATGTGCACAGGGCAGTACCACTTACTTCACTGCAACCTGAGCTGAAGACCTCCACTCTAAGACTGAACTAATTTTACCAGAAATAAAAGCCCCCCCCATTATTGCACCTTCCAATAATCCAGAAGATCCTCAGATTTCCTTCCTGCCACCATTTCATTTTTCTCAGCTGTGTCTTTTCCAGCTGATCAGCATAATTGACTGAGCACTCACTCAAACACACCAGCCATGCAACTCCATACCCAGTAAGTACACAGATCACCATGGTGCCAAATCGGTATATTCTGTTGCACATTTTATAATGTTGATGGATTCTATGGACTAGTTTTGTAGTTTGCTCTGTCCATCCTGGTTTGTGAGAATGAACATCCACCCATCCCCTGATTTCATGGTCCCTCTCTAGTGCAGCTTGCAACGGTGCAGAATGGGGCCAAGTTAATGTGACATTACATCGGATCAGGAGGTGGATGCAGCACTGGAGCAGATATGAAGTAGGATTGGTGCCACTGTATAAACATGGCTTTAGATAGTAGAAACAGCACCAGGAGAGAGGAATCAGGATTTTTCAGGGCCTTGTCAATTAAGCAGCAGAAAAAGAAATAACTCCTTCCTCCTTTGGTGGTGTGAGTACCACTGGGGGCTGGAAATCTTAAGTTTATTTGCAATTTGACTGGGTCTGTGATTTTGGAGAATTGGGGGGAGGGGAGGAGGTCCCCTTCGGGATTCATCTGTGCCCCTAAATCTGCTGCTATGTTGGAGACCTCCAGAACTGTGCTTTGTACGTTGCGTGACTGTTAATTGGACTAAAGCCTGCTACCTATTGGCAGCTGAGGACTAGTTTTCCTACAGAAATATTGTGGGATTTATTAGTTTGAATTATTTTGTTTTTGTTGTATTATCTGTAGGTCAGCTAAGTGTTGTGATGTGCTGGAGGCTTGCCCCCAGAGTCGTGCGCTACTCACCATCTGCTCTTCACGCCCTCTGCCCTTTCTTTCCTCCCCCGTTGTAGTTTACAACTTACCAGCACTGTCGGACCCTGGGAATTGCTCGTACGGGGAGAAGAAGGGCAGGGGGCGTGAACAGCGGCGGGTGAGTGAGCGGGCCTCCACATCAGGGTTGCGAGATCCAGAAGATGCCCTGGGGTGAAAATGGAACCCCAGAATGTGGTTTGCCATGCCTGGTTTCCATACCAAGAGCACCACCAATACCGGTGGGCAGGTGGCCCGGGCAGCCCTGGAAGTTCGTCAACTCAGGCTATGTTATTCAATGCCAGATCCATCAAAATAAGACTGCAATTATTGCAGATCTTGCAGAAAGGGTGGATCTGGCTTGCATTCGAGACCTGGCTGGATGAGAATTCTGGCACCATTTTGGAAGCCTAATTCCGACCCAGGTACTCAGGGATTCACCACCGAGATTGGATCGTAGAGTGAAGTGCGGTCTTTTAAGACCGAACTTAACCTCATGAATGTACCAGTTGAGGAAGCTGAGTCATTCGAGCATACTGTGGTAGCAGGCGTAGGCTGTAGGATAGTCCTCATCTACCGTCCACCCAGAGATGAGAAGCGGTTCCTTCAGGAAGTTGCGGACTTAGTCATTGATATGGCATTTGAATCACCCAGACTGATGGTTCTGGGTGATTTCAATGTCTGAGTCGATGTCAAACTCTACGCAGTTTGGACAGCACTTCCTCCAGTTGATGTCATCTCTGGGTCTTACACAGATAGTTACCACTGCTACCCACAAACACAGTCACTCTCTTTACTTGGTTTTCCTCCTGGGGATCGAAGCCTCTGATTTGGGGTGGAACCAGTTGGGTGGTCGAACACTACACCATGGGGTTAGTTTTAACACCCCTCCTTCATATGCCTACCCCTGTGGAAATGGTCAGGTATCGCCCTTTACGAGATGTTAGTTCTGAAGGCCTGGTGGTGGTACTCGACCTATCATCCTTCCCAGTGGCAAACAATGACCCAGATGCCCTTGTGGTGACCTATAATAAGGCCATCTCGACAGCTCTGGATGTCACTGCTCCTGTCCGTGTTCACCCTCTCTCCCTTCACCCTTGGTCCCCATGGTTTAATGGGACTTTGAGGGAGATGCGGCCACTAGGTCGAAGGTTAGAGCGTTGCTGGCATAGATCCTCCCTTGATGCCGACCACCTTAGATTGATGGAGCATTATCAGGCCTATCAATCTGCAATCACCCATAAGAAGGCAGAGTTCCTGTCTGGGGAGATTGCAGCTGCTCAGAATTGGCCAGCTCAGCTTTTTTGTACTGTGGACAGGCTGTGCAAACCAGCCTGTCTACAGGTCTGAAGGGCTTTTTCGCAAAAGGAATGTGAAGAACTTGCTTGATTCTTTGCTACTAAGGTGGCTGACATTAGGAAAGCGCTTCAACCGACACTCTTTAAGGGTGTAGCTCTGGATCAGTGTGAGGCTGCTGCCCCTTGGTGTTCCTGGAGTACCTTCGACCGACCAAAATTCGTGGATATCATGCGGATTGTCCGGGGTGCATACCCTACGTACTGTAGTTTGGACCCAGGGTCAACTTCCCTGATTTTGGTTTGTATTGACTCTATTGGTCCAGTCCTAGCACAGATTGTTTGGTGCTCCTTGGAAACAGGTGAGTTTCTGAGCTCCCTGAAGGAGGCGGTGGTAACACCCCTCCTGAAGAAAGCTTCTTTGGACCCTGACTGCCATGCAAACTACAGACCAATCTCTAACCTTTCCTTTATAGGGAAGGTGATTGAGAATATAGTGGCTGTACAGCTGGAGAACCATTTGATCATCCATGATATCTATGAACCCCTCCAGTCCGTTTTTTGGAAAAGGCATAGTACTGAGACAGCGCTGGTTCGGGTGCTCAATGATATCCTGATAGCTAGGGATCGGAAGAACCATTCCATCCCAGTTCTTCTAGATCTCTCATCAGCTTTTGACACTGTGGACCACAGGGTGTGAGCGTTTGAGGTTTATCTGTTCACTATCGGATGTAGTCCTCAGGTGGTTTACATCTTACCTCACTGGAAGAACACAGAGAGTGGTTTCTGGGGTTTATTCCTCGGACCCAGTTTCTCTGTCTTGTGGGGTCCCTCAGGGCTCGGTGTTGTCCCCCATGTTGTTCACAGTGTATATGCTGCCTCTCGGAGACATTGTAAGAAAGTATGGGCTGAGATTTCACTGTTATGCTGATGATACCCAGCTCTACCTTTCTTTTGCACCCGATCAGGATGGAGCTTTCTTGGTCTTTAATAACTGCCTTAGTGAAATCCAGGAGTGGATGGATTCGAGTTGGTTGAAGTTGAACTTGTAAAAGGCGGAGGTGTTGGTAGTGGACCGGTGCACCAGATAGGGGTGGGGAGTTGGTCCCTCTTCTGGACTTTATCTGGGATGTTTCCTCCCGACCTCTGAGCAGGTGCATAATCTGGGGTAATCTTTGACAAGGGACTGACCCTGCAGTCACAGGTGTCTGCCATTATCAAATCCTCATTTTACCATCTGAGGAATATCTCCAGGATTAGGCACCTTGTTCCGTCTGGTGATCTTCCAGCATTGGTCCATGCCTTTGTGTCCTCATGTCTGGACTATTGCAACTCCCTTTATCTAGGGCTTCCTGGGGTTGAAATCTATCACTTGCAGCTGGTGCAGAATGCAGCAGCCCAGCTTTTGACTGGCACCTCTCGGTCCAGCCATATTTCGCCGGTGTTGCGCGGACTGCACTGGCTGCCTGTGCAGTGGCGGATCACCTTTAAAGTCAGTCTTCTGACTTATAAAGCCCTACATGGACTTGGTCCTGACTACCTGAAAGAGCTCCTGGTCCCTTACTGCCCTGGGCGATTGCTCCGCACAGCTGGCGAGGGGTTGCTAGAGATCACGAGGGTTTCTTTGAAATCTTCTGGGGCTTGTACATTTATGTATGTGGCCCCTAATCTGTAGAATTCTCTACCCCACCAGTTGCGGGAGTGCGCGACCGTGGAGGGATTTAAAAAGGCCCTAAAAACGTATCTGTGGATGCATGCATTTGGAGTTTGATTATATTTACTTGATTGGTATTGTTATTATAATATGTGAAATTTTTATCTTTTAATCTGTACGGTGCCTTGATTTTTTGAAAGGTGCCATAAAAATAAAGTTTTATTATTATTATTAAAACAACCAAAACTAGAGTATAACCCAATGGAACATTTTGAAGAGGGGTACTGAGAAACATAAGGAAGTCAGGGGGCTGTGGAGCTCTGAAAGAACCAAATAAAACAACTGAGGATCATCAGGGAAGACAGACCCAGTGGACATGTCATTTATTTCTGTCATTAAGCATCTACAGTATTTATCTAGGTATCTATCTAAAAATATAGATTTAATTTTTAGTGTGTAAAGAAGGGTAGCGCAGCATGACTGCTGGACCTTTGCATAATTGGATACTTGGAATTGTAAGCTCACATCATGCTTTGGTATTTTAAATATTTCCTGGCAGTAATAATAAAAAAATGCAACACACAATAAAGCTTTTTAAGGCAAGAATTAAGATTATTTAGACTTTAATTAAAATTTAAAATTGGCAAACTGTCAAAGAGACCTTCACAAATATGTGAATTCATAAAAAAATAAAAATAAAAATTTCAAGGTGATAAAGGCAGAGTGAAATAATAGTTCCAGCCCTGGGGAATGGTTGTCTTGAAAGGAATCAAGCCCTTTGCTGTCACACTCTGTTAGTCATGGATTCGTTTTAATATGTCCCACATCTAATCCCTATTAACCTATACTTATTCAGTAAATGACATTAGTGTGGTGTGTAAGGAAAGCAGGCTATGTGACTTGACAGCCCACTGGAACATATCTGAGAGGGAGTATTAAGGAAGTTACGGCAATATGTGATGAGGATTCAGAAGGAAAATTGAGATGCATGTGGAATGCATTATACAGAAGCAGAAGAGAGAAAAAGGAGTCGGAAAAGCTTGATCCACCAGTGTTACATAGAAATACTTCATGGTTTCAGTATCAAAACAATTTTACTAAAGTGACACAGTCTACTGTAGTAACAAATATTGTCAGTAAGGAAAAACTGACGAAATCTGGTGCCTTGTGTTCTCCTGAAACATAATAAAAATAAGCATTTGTCAATGCCAAATGTTTGCTTGCTGTTCAATAGAGCTTTAAAGAACCCTGATGTTGTTGGGACAACTCCGTGAAACATAGGACTCGATTTCCAAATGGCCCTCTAGATCAATGCAGCAAAGCCTAGTGCACCAGGGACCCTGCACCAGATTTTCATACAGCACGGGTCCCATTGCCAAAGTCTCCATTGCTGCTGCAAGCAGGGTTGTGCTTCAAGCCGGCTGCGCAAGTGGGAGGTTTGATGGAGGCAGCCGGAATCTATGCCTGTCATGGCATGGCTGACCACATGACTTGCCCTCCATGTAAGGGGCGTGCCAATGAGGTGGTGCCCTCAAAACAGTGTCTGGTGGTACACAGGCATGGCATGACATATGCCAAGAGCACCTATGGAAGGTCAGAATGCTGTGGAGTGAGCCCCAAGTCCCCCTGACAATACCCATGTCCAACTATGTCATAAAAGGCCACTGTGCATCTCCTCTAATGCCCTGGGACACACCAGCTCCTACTCCCCACAGCACACCAAATACCCACAAGAACAGTGGTGCATGGGCCAGCTGGCCGAAGGGTACTCACAGATGCAGCTGCATGCTGTCCCTAAACAAGAATACCAACCATGTGTCAATGTATGCTATGTGACAACAGCAGACATACACTAGTGTGTGCAGGATGGTCTACTCCTATGCTGGTGGCACATGGGGACTATTGGCATTTTTGGCATGGGGCAGACAGGGCATCTGCACATTATACTGCCTCTCCTGGGGCATCCATACATCCACGCCAGTACTACAATATGTTACCCTAAGCACCACTGCATATGTGCCCAGACACCTGTAGCTGCAGTGTGAATGTGTGCAACTGATTGCAGGGACACGTTCCCTTGCCACTCGGCAAAGGGTATCAGGGTGGCAAACCAGCTCAGGGCTTGTCTAATTCCAGGCAGGTGCTGCAGACTTAGGGGACCTTGTGGAATCCCACATTATGGGATGTCAATCAATCAATCAATCAATCAAAAACGTTATTTAACCAGGCATAACACCATTGAGCAAGCTCATTTTCAAAGTGATCCTGGACATATACAAATGATTCACATGAGGGTACAGTACAGTATACAAATAAGAAGGAAAGAAAACAAAAAAACAGTAAACAATGAACATAAGCAAGGCTAACACAGGCCTTAAACTAATAGAGCTAACATATTTGTGACCTATTGCATAAGTTAAACTAAGCCCAAAGATACTAGGGCTAGTGCTTTCATAGTTATTTGGTGGATATTCACAGATGAGGCTTGAGAGGGGTAGAGGTAAAAAGTGAGAGGTAAAGAGGACAGGACGGTGGGTAAGGTAAGAAGGACGGCTAGTGCAAATAGTTAGTGATTCACAGCTGGGGCATGAGTGGGGGGGGCACAGGCGAGTGAGGATATTTAAGACCAGGTGGTATGATATGGCAGGGAGAAGAGGGTGCGAGAAGAGGTGAAGTTCACTAGGAGGGAGCTACAAGTTTCTGGAGAGTCGAAGGGTACAGCAAGCGAATAGTGTCACATTGGTCATCTGTAACAGATGCAGATTTCTTTAAGATACTTTGCAATCAATGCCTTGAAGATGAAGGGGCCGGGGAGGGTCGTTAGCTTCAGTGACTTTTGCATAGTGTTCCAGATGTAAGGGAGGGAGAAGCTGACAGCAGATAAACCATGTGATGACCGTACTCTGGGTGTTTGAAAGCAGATCAATGAGAACCTTCTCAGCCCGTACGACCCCTTGGCACACTCAAATAGACTCGATATGTACGCTGGTAACTAGTCGGACAAGGCCCTATGTATCCAAAGGAGGGCATTTCTTTTCCTCCTTACAGTAAGCGAGGTCCATCCCAACTCTTGGTACAGCAGACAATGATGGGTGCAGAGAGGCAAGTTAAGAATGAACTGAAGGGCCCTGTGATAGAGAGTTGTCAAGGTTATGGAGTATGGTAGGAGAGCAGTTAATGTAGAGAAGTCAACGAATCCAATAGGGGTAGGAATGTAGATTGTACTAATTTCATTGTGGCATCAGTGGTAAGAAGGTGTTTAATGTGGAAGAGAATACCTAAGCATTGTCTTAGTTTTTTTTGATAATTCATTCAAATGGCAAAGGAAATTAAGCTTATTGTCAAGCCAGAATCCTAGGTATTTACAGGTGGCAACGGTTTCCAAGGGCTCACCTAGCAAAGTTAGAATCTGCGGGTTGCATACAGACCCTGAGTCATGCTTGGAGAGAGGCTCGTAGCTTTAGTTTTTTTGGAGTTACGCAGTAGCTTGTGCTTCAAAAGATTATGTTGCAGGGAAATGAAAGCTTGCTGTAGGTCCTCATGGGCCATGCCTAGTGAAGAATTAGCAGTGTACAGGACTGTATCATCTGCAAATAAGTGCACTTTAGCTGTGTGCAGATGCGAGTCAAGGTTATTGATATAGATACTGTAGCAAATAGGATTGGACCCAAGATAGAGACTTGAGGATGCCTTTTGGTAATATTTTCAGAGGGACAGGTCTCCGTAGCTTTGACTCATTGTTGTCTATTAGTAAGGTAGCTGTTGAACCACTTAATGGCATGATTGTCAAGACCTATATTACCTAGTCGTTAAGCATAATGTTGTAGTCCACAGTGTTGAACGCCTTACTAAGGTCAAGGAAGAGTGCGAATACATGCTTCTTGGCATCCAGAGCAGTTTGCCAGTCGGTGGTTACTTTCGCAAGGGCGGACACTGTGCTATGCTTGGCTCTGAAGCCTGACTGAACAGCATTTAACAGTTTATGTGAGTCCAGATGCTCCTGGATTTGGGTGTCGTTGATTTTTTCCAATAATTTTGAAAGGTAGAATAGTATAGAAATAGACCAGTAGTTGTTCAGGTCACTGGGGTACCGGATTTAACAAAAGGGATGATGTGAGCAGTTTTCCACGATAGGGTAGCTCCCCTGAGATAGGGAGATGTTGAATAAATGCGTGATGGGGCAGTAAGAAAGTGATGACCAAGTTTTAGGAAAAAGGTTTGATAAGATCAGCACCAGCACTTTTTAGTGTCAAAGGACAATAGGAGGGTCTCTACTTGCTTAAAGGATATATAGGACGGAAGCAGAAGGGTGGGGTAGCTCTATTTGGTGTAGGTGATTGGTCTAGTGATATCAGTATCATCCCCCTGTTGGATGATTTTACTTAAGGGAGAGGCGTCAAATGTCAGCACTGCTGTGGCAGAGTGTTCATTCAGTTGATTAAGTATATCCACTCTGTCTGTGTAAGTGGTGTCCCCGGACTGTAGTTTAGTTGGAAGAGAGGCATCTGAGGTATGGCCCTCAACCTCTTCGAGAATACTCCAGAATTTGGTAGCATTGTTTTTGTTGCCTTCTGGGGCTGATTGGAAGAATCTAGCCTTTTCGGTCCTAATGAGTTTGGTACAGGCGTTTTGGGATACGTGGAAGGCAAGCCAATCAGCGTCGGAGCGTGTCTCCCTAGCTTTTTTCCACCAGTAGTCTCTGTCTTTGAGGGCTTTTTTTAGGATAGGTGAGAACCATCCAGGAGATCTTACCTTGGATTTGATCATTCTTATGGGGGCATGCTTGTTTAGAAGGTCCACTGGGAGGTTATGAAGATGTAGAATGCTTCATTGAGGGAAGAAGCCAGGTAGAAGTCTTGGGAACCAGGAAACAAAACCCAGGAGAAGAGTACACAATAGCAGGAGGTCCTAACAACAACAAAATGGAACGGACTTGGGAGTAGTCATATCAGATGATCTAAAGGTTGATAAGCAATGTGAGAAGTCAGTAAGGAGAGCGGGGGATACTGGGATGCATAGGAAGGGGCATCACAAGTAGAAAAAGGGAAGTGGTTATCCCTCTGTACAGACAGTTGGTGAGACCCCATCTGGAGTACTGTGTGCAGTTTTGGAGACCTCATCTATGCAAGGACATAGGCAGGATGGAAGCAGTCCAGAGGACAGCAACTAAAATGGTGCAGGGTCTGCATCAGAAATCATATGAAGAGAGACTGAGAGAGCTTAATATGTATACCCTTGGTGAAAGGAGGGACGGGGAGACATGATAGAAATGTTCAAGTACTTCAAGGGAATCAACAAAGTCCAGGAGGGTAGCATCTTTCAGAAAAAGAGATGTGTAAGAACAAGGGGACACAGTTTAAGATAGAGGGGGGATGGCTCAGGGGTAATGTGAGGAAATCTTTTTTCATGGAGAGAGTGGTGGATGCATGGAACTGCCTTCCTGGGGAGGCTGTTGGGGCTAAAACAGTGGGGGAATTCAAACATGCATGGGACAGACACAAGGCAATTGTAATAGGGGGTGGCTGGAAGTAGGCTGTTGGTTAACTAGAATCTGCAGCTTATCCAATAGGTAGGGAAATGGGCAGACTGGGTGGGCCAAGTGGTCCTTATCTGCCGTCAAAGTCTATGTTTCTATGTTTCTATGTCTTGCCATCTAATATTGCTCAGGTCATTCAGGAAGGCATGTTGGCAAAACTTTTTCAAGCATCTTTTCAGCGTGTATTTAGGAGCTGATTTTAATTGGAGAGAATGCCTGATGCAGGAAATGGCACAATGGTCACTAAGGTCATTGAAAGAACACCCCGGCATGCAAAATATTGTGGGGTTTGTTGACTAACATGAGGTTCAGGAGGGAGCTACGCTCAGGGTTTTTCTGTTAGGTCTGGTGATTGCAATGATCATCTGGGCCAATCCGCACAAATCACAGAGATCTTTGAGTTTCTTGGAGGTCTCATCATTCCAGTTCAAGTTGAAGTCCCCCATCAGAATGCACTCTAAGTTAGCCGTATCAATTAGACTTTGAAGATGGGGCAGGAGAGCCGTGCCGCCAGAGGGTGGTCGATAGCAAGCAGCAATGAAGAGAGCCTTATCATTGGTAAGCGACAGTTTTAAGGGCAGGACATTCAAATTCTTTGGCCTTAGAGGTACAAGCAATGATTGTCACAGAGAATTTGTGCTTAACGTATATTACAACCCCGGTTGGTCTGTCACATTGGAAGGTGGTGTACCACGGTAGGTTGATAGCTTTGTCAGTGGTCAGAGGCGTTAGCCATGATTCCGATATCATTAGGAAGTCAGGAGAAGCATGTAGAGACCATATCTGAATCAGGTCAAACTTCCTGAGTAGGCTACATACATTCAGGTGGAGGAAACTAATGCCCTTGAAATGGGGGAGGTCAGCAGGGCCATTTATAGGAGCCGGTGGGCCTGGATTTAGCTTGACATATCTGGAGCAGCATAGTAGAAGCAAGAGTAGTTTCTTGAGGCAATTTATTAACTTATTAAATAAGCGCTTTTTAAGCCATTTGGCATGGGGAGGTTGCGTGGGTGCAGGGCAAGGGTTACTTGAGTGTTTGGATATAAGTAGGACATACAAAACTGATTTAACCCACAGAATCCAAGGCTTTCTATGCAATTCCTTAGGTGTAGCCTGATGAGGAGGCATACAGAGCAGATGTGTAGTCATTCCTGAAGAGGAGAGCCAAGTCCCTTTGTGGAGGTGCAGAACTGGTTGTTCATCACTAGGAGAGTACAGGTGCTGGTGTGGTAGTTGTTCTGGTATGTGGGTAAGAAGTAATGTGAAGCTAAGTATGAGGAAGAGCTCCCGAGGTGTCATTTGGCTAAATTAACCTGCTAGGATGCTGAACAGGTACAGGTAGCAGAATGTATGTTGGTGGAGCTTGAGATAAGAAGGCGAGGATAATTGGGGTGGGGTTAAGTTTAAGGCGTGCCTAACTGATTTACCGACTAATGACAGCAATGGGGGTTGGCCTTCCTCTTGGAGAAGGAGCATTTATAGAGGCCGTTCGGGGCAGGTGGTGTGGGACAAAACACAGATTTTCAAATGGCAGTGAGCAAGTGGCAAGGAGCCAGAAGAGAAAAGCCGTGGCCAATCCCAGGCAGAGTCGTATGGGCCGCAACCAATCGGTGGTGACCCTGAGCATCTTCAGCCAATCAGGGTCCCCAAAACAAGTTCCCAAAGCTGTGTGGAGCATACCAGCTGACTGTGCTTGGAGGCGGGCAGGAGGAGGGCGGGCGGCCGGCTGGCTTCCCCACCGGCGACTGCTGGAGTGGAGCTGGTTGTTTCTGCCCGATCAAAGGCTCCTTCGGCAACTGACTGTGCTGGAGGTGGGCAGGAGGAGGGTCGCGCCAGCTGGCTTCTCCACCGTGACTGCTGGAGTGGAGCTGGTTGTTTCTGCCCGATCAAAGGCTCCTTTGGCGGCTGACTGTGCTTGGAGGCAGGCAGAAGGAGGGCACGTGGCCAGCTGGCTTCTCCAGCCATGACCACTGGAGTGGAGCTGGTTGTTTCTGCCCGATCAAGGGCTCCTTCAGTGGCTGACTGTGCTTGGAGGCAGGCAGGAGGAGGGTGCGTGGCCGGCTGGCTTCTCCAGCCATGACCGCTGGAGTGGAGCTGGTTGTTTCTGCCCGATCAAGGGCTCCTTCAGCGGCTGACTGTGCTTGGAGGTGGGCAGGAGGATGGTGCACGGCCAGCTGGCTTCTCCAGCATGACTGCTGGAGCAGAGCTGGTTGTTTCTGCCCGATCAAGGGCTCCTTCTGCTGCAGATGTGGCAGCCAGTGCTGGGAGCATGGCCTCGTCCACCATGGTGCACCCCCAACTGTGGCACAGGGCTGACGTAGAGACAGTCTGGTGCAAGGGCACCCAATTTTTGGCACAGACTGCATTTGAAAATCAGAACTGCCTTAACTTCTAATACAAGGAACCACTTGCATCAAGTCTGTTTGCCACAGGCTCCTTGCATCAAACTCGGGGCTTATAATATCTAGACACAATTTAGCTTATATTTCACCATTTTTGCAATTGTCACACTTGTTTATTTTATTTATTTATTTATTTTATCATTTCTTCGATTACAATACCTTTGAGCTAGAAGCTCATTTACAAAGGTTCCACGTCATTAGAATACAAAATGTTTATAAGACATACAATTGTTTAGAGGCATAACATACAAATCTTTGTTAACGGTAGTAAGTAGATATAAAACAGAGGGACAAGCAAGGACATACAGGAACAGAGAAGTAGCTGCTTATGGTGGTTAACAGTGCATAAGATGCAACCGAGAGGAGGGGGAGCATAGAAAGAATGATGGGACAAGATTGTATATTATTATTGTGTATTAGTAAGGAGATTTGCATTGAAACAGGATCTGTGCCCAGTGTGCTCTGCCTGTCTACTTCTGCAGTCACAGTTCTGTTTCTGACATCCCAATTTGTTGCTTTGGAGATAATTATGATGTCATAAACAGGGCATTTTATGTCATGTGTAGACAAGCAGCCAAAGCTAATAAAGCCCAGTAGGCAATAATCTTGTTTTTATGTTACTTCCCTCATTAATAAAGAAAAAAGGAGAAAGAATTGCACAAAAAAAGTTCCAGCTGAATGGTACAGAGTATAAGAGCAGAGAACTGTAAAATAGTATGTTGTAGGTTCAGCCCCCCACTGGCCCTCAAACAATATTGTCTAAGGAAATCTGCACTGCAGTAAACTTGTAGCCAGGCCAGTAATGTAGAGGGTTGAAGCACTGAACTCCTCACCTCCCACCACACCAGAGACCTGGGTTTGGGACTGGACCAAGGTCGCTCAGTGGCTGCCAGAGAGAAGGAGAATTTAACGTCCATCAGTGAATCTCCTCCTTTGAGGTGGGGGGACAGTCTATACTGCTGCTTGGCTGCCACCTAGTAGAGATAGGTGGTACAGCAGCAGTCACTAGAGCTGAAAGTTGGAGGTGGGTGTTGAAAGCATGTGCTGTCTTCATGGTCTACGTGTATGCCATTGCTGACTCTGATTCAAGGGGAGTCATGAGTGGAAAACAACCAATGTCTATAGGATGATGATGCTACGACCCTAAAAGTACTGCACCACCACCATCCATAGCACTCACTCACACAACAAGGTAAGAAGCAGATGGGGTAAGTCCTGGAGGTGGACTGAAGGGGCTGGGGTTCGACAGCAGAAAGGGCAAATGGGGAGGAGCAGGAGGATAAAGTTGTTTCAAACAACCACCTAATTTACCCAACCTGATTGTCAGAAGCAAATTTATACCCGACCAAAACAACAGAACACTGGGTGGCATGAGACCCTGCAATGGTACCAGATATAAGACATGTGAGCACATTTCCATGTCAAATGTTATCAACATACCCCTGAACTGAAAATTCATGGTAAAGGATAATTAATTATACATGTGCATCTCAGAATGTTGTTTATTACATCCAATGCAAGAAATGTCCACATACTGGTTATGTAGGGGAGACTGGGAAAACTCTTTGGACCCATATGATCTCATATAGACATGATATTAAAATGAAAAAGATCGAAAAACCAGTGGGACAACATTTCCCCGGTCTGATCATTCAATCTCTGATCTCTGTCCTGATTCTCAAAGGACATTTCAGAAATAAACTACATAGGAGAGCATGTCAGGTTAAGCTTATTTGCCTTTTATTTTTGTATTTATCTCCTTTTCCCCTCCATGCTACGCTCTCAGCCCTCCTTCAGGCTGTGCCAAGGCACCTCTGAGCCGTCCTGTTCCCGTGCCCCATCCCTCACATATGCAGTCACCCCCAGAGTAACCCGGACACCAACCCTTCACAGGCAGGCCCTCCCTCCTCCGAGGAGAGGCACGTGTGGGGCAGGGAAGCACATTCTGTCCCTGGGGTACTGCTGAGGATGGATGCTCCCGGGACATTGACAGCATCGGACCGCCAGGCGGCCGTCAACCGGTCGAGTTTGGAGCCAGTTTTTGTTTTTCTGGTAGTGTTCCCTCCTTGCATGCTACTGCGTCACTCCCTGGTCTCCAAGAGAGGTCACTGCAGAGCAATGCACTCCCCTAACCCACCCCAGGAGAGGACAGCAGTCCTCCGGATACTCGATCCATCTCCTCCCCTGCTGACCCCCGGCATCCCGAGTCCATTCCCGAACCCGGGTCACCGGTATTTTCCTTTTGAACTTGGTGGAGGATGGCATGAATCAGTACATGAGTTACATTACACATTACTCCATTTGAAATGCTTTTGATTTAGGTGCAATACTTGGATAGATATTTGTTTTTACATGTTACTAAGATGCCTATGTACAGAATGGTTCTACCTAGTCTAGATGACTGTCTATTTTTAGGTGTGTTTCTAATTGGTGGGTGGGGATCTCATGGGTTTTAAATTTACACATGCAGATCTATTATTTCATTGAAGAAAATGTTGTTTTTATACAGGCATATGTTGGTACACTGACACCATTAAAGCTACAGAATCCTTTTACTAGGTGGTGTCGTTCAGGTTGCTTTAATATTCACAAATAATATTGACAAATGAGTACAAGGTTACAGACGGTACATGTTTAAGCAGTGTAAGCTGATATTCACTAATGATATTGACAAATGAACACATAGTTACAGACAGAAACATGTTTACCCAGTGGCAGCATTGAAAATGGGCACACACACACACACACACACACACACACACACACACAGGCGTGTGCACAGTTAGTGAACAAGGGGGGCCAGAATCCCCACAAAGCTAGGGGGAGTCTGGGGACAAACATAATTATATTATAATGTATGTTAGAATGCTGTTAACCTATCAATGTAGCGTAGATATATTTGTTAACCTATCGATCCTCGTCACATCGATAATTAACAACAGCAGTGGTCTGCACATGCGCACTTATCCGACGGGAACCGACTGAAGGAAACCGGATCAGAAAGACTGAAGGAAGTCACAAGGCAGACTTTTAAAAAACGTGAAGCCATTTACTTTTTTGATAGTGGGACCACACTATAAAAATAATGTATGGTCCCTCTATCAGCAACCGGTCAATTTTAACCATCTCGAGGTTGCCATGGCAACGTAAACCGCTCGAGCTTTGCTCTCGAGGTTTACATGGTCGCCCTGGCAACCTCTCGACTGTTAACTGACCGGTTAACGATAGACGACCATACATTATCCTCTATATAATTTATTTGGAGGATGATTTTTAACAGGGGGGCTGGGGCCAGGGCAGCCCCTCCCCCCTTGCACATGCCTATGCACACACACATTGTTTATTTTTTCTACTCTTTAGTAAGATTTCAGTATTGGACAACATTACATTTTGGCATTTGACCTTTACACAGCTTCATTTCTGTTGAGTTTTCCTATCTCTAAGTTATGCATCCCAGCTAATTACTGCTCTAAAACTGATCAGTTAATTTATGAAACTCCTTCTACATAACATTCCTTCTTTGACATTTGACCTAGACAGAACTAGAGTTTTTAAGAATGTTTTCTCATTTCTGGTTGTGTTCTTACCTAATTATTTTATTAATCTGTCAAATGCATGTGTAAAATGTTTAAACTCTGGGTATTTTAAAGTGTGCTCTTTAGAAACCTGCCATTTTCTTCCTGAAGAAGAACCTTGTGGGTTGAAAAGCTTAAAGTTTTTCTGCAAAAACTTTGTTGGTCCATTGAAAGGTATTAAATCACCTATTTTGTGCATCTTATTGTACAAGAACCAATATGGCAACAGACATTTTTTTTGACATCCATATAAAAAGAAAGGAAGACAAAAATATTTGAACGATAAACTTGAGTCTAACACTCAAATTTTTTCAAAGTTAACCGACTGGTATTAGGGGCTCTTTAAAGGGAACATAAATAATATGTAATTTAAATCAACTATGGTGGAGGTGGGGGAAGCCAGACTTCTGGGAGGTTCTGTGTGATGTAACAGCTTCAGGTAATCTGTGTTTTGTAACTGTTTCATTTAAACCAAGTTGAAATTGATGTGAGCTGAGCTTCTTTGCTTGTGGAGGTGGGTGAAGTCAGACTCCTTGAAGGTTCTGTGTAATGTAACAGCTTCAGGTAATCTGTGTTTTGTAACTGTTTCAGTTAAATTGAGTTGAAATTAATGTGAGCTGAGCTTCTTTGCCTCAGTCTACTGTGGAGGTGGAAGCCAGACTTCTGGGAGGTTCTGTGTGATGTAACAGCTTGAGGTAATCTGTGTGTTGTAACTGTTTCAGTCAAATTGAGTTGAAATTGATGTGAGCTGAGTTTCTTTGCCTCATTCTACTGTGGAGGTGGGGAAGCCATACGTCTGGGAGGTTATGTGTGATGTACTTGTGTATTTGCTGGAGTGGAGTGAGGTACAAATGCTGAGGGAACTGGGTTGGGCAGTGGGAGCTAAATGGGACTGATTGACTCTCTCAAGAGTCTGATAGACCCAACCCACCCTCCCCAGGCTTATCTGCCTTTATAGGGAAGGTGCTGGGTCAGGATTGGCAGTCAATACACACTGCTGCAATCTCGGGGCTCATTGGTCATTGCTGACCAGTTAAAATGGAGAGTAAGGAAAAGACAATAACATGATTACCTCGAGTAAGGGGGAACATCCCAGGGCATGGGGCAGGCAGTATGAAACGACGGTAAGCTGGAATGGAGGTAGGGGTCAAGAAGGGGCATGAGGAGAGCAGTAGGATGCATCAACTGTGGGGCAGCTATCTTTTTAGGGATTGCATGGGGAGCAGGGGAATGCCTGGTGTGTAGGCAACTTAAGCAGCTTGAGGAGGAGATTAGGTGGTTATGGGCAGAGATAAGAAGAGGGAAGGGAACAGAGTGGTGGTACAATCCAGGACTGGGGGAACATGGGAGTGCCTCAGAGGACTGCGGGCAAACCAGGACAAGGGGGGTGAGGGGAGAAGGGGTAAATGGATCAATATTGCCACCTCAGGAACCACTGGGTATATATGAATGGGGGTGGAGGAGGATAGGGAACAGGGGCAGGATTGGCCCTAGAGCAGGTAGCAAATGTGAGCTGCTCAATAGTATGCCAGAGAAAACTCAGAGCAGGGAGGAGGTGTCAAGCAACAGGTTCTCAGTGCTAGCTACACTGGAGGAGATGAATTGGGAGGACCTTGTAGACAAGGCTGGTGAAGAAGAGATTACTCACAGCCCAGAGGGCACTGGTAGGGTGACTGAAGGGGCAGGGCTTCAATGGGTAAGGATAAGGGGGCGGGAGCTAGGAGACGGAACAGGGGGACAGTTGCTAAGGAGAGGGAGGAGGGAGTTATGAGGAGATTAGGGGAGGGATGCATCAGGGGAAGGGGCAGGTGGAGCCTAGTGCAGAGGGGAGTTGAAATCAGGAGAAAATGGGGAAGGGGAGGGCAGGCCAGAGACAGGGTTGGAAGGTGAAACAGCTGTGATGCATTTAGTAGGAACAGAAGACCTGGCAGGGAGGAATAAGATTTGGACAAGGTGAGCAAAGCAAGGAAATGAGAGTGGGATCCTAGTGCTGGGGGATTCAGTTCTGAAGGGGAACAGATGGGGGAGCAAGGGGGAGAAGCATAGCTGAATATGGGTGGAGGCCATGCCAAGCATGACAGCAGAAAGGGTGGGTTAATCAGTCCTGAAGTATGCCAGGAGTGGTGGGGGAGAAACCTCACATAGTTCTGCATTTGGGAACCAATGACCTAGTGTGTCATATATGGTAGATGTAGTCCAGGGGAGGTCTGAGGAGCTGGGGCTGATTTGTGAGGAGGCGGAAAGATCAATAACCTTCTCGGAGGTGCTTCCAGTACCCAGGACGAGCACAGCGAGGAAGCTGAGGATAGAGGAATTTAACACATGGCTAAGGGAGTGGTGTCCATCTAAAGGGTATGGGCTGGTGGGAGGGTGGGAAAGGAAATGGGAGGACAAAGATCTCTATGCCAAGGACAGGTTTCGCTTAAGTGGGGAGGGAAAAGAAGGTCTTGAAACAGAAATTGGAAGAATACCTAGCAAACAATGAGAATTTTAACTGGTAGTGGGGAGTGGCAAGTGGGTAGGAGTCCATCAGAATCCTCAGGCAGGGAAACCTAACATGCTTACATCCCCCATACTAGCAGCAGGGGATGTAGGGAGAGGTCAGGAGTGGGCACAAAAAAGGGAGAGTAAGGAGGGAGAGTGGCAAAGGAATCAGGTTGGAGGGTTTTAACCTTGAACACTAGGAGTCTAGGGAGCAAAACAGCAGAGTTACAGGCTCTCATGGCAGATAGGGAGGTGGATATGGCAGCCATAACCTAGACATGGGCTACCCATTACCATCACTGGGACCTGGCAGTACCAAGGTATAGGATATTTCAGAGGGACAGGATAAAAGGGAAAGGGGGGTGGCACTGTATGTGAGGAAAGGTCTGAAGTGTGTCAGGGAGGAAGGGGAGGAAGGCAACACGAAGTCATTATGGGTGCAGCTCCAGGACTCCAAAAATAGGACCCTGAGGATGGAAGTGGTGTACAGACCACCATCCCAGACTGAGGAGTTAGACAGGGAACTAGCAGGGCAAATCAGGAGGACCTGTGGAAGGGGCAGTATGGTGATTGTGGTGGATTAAACCTGCCGTGAGTAGATTGGGGCACCCCAACCACCACAAATAATAAGGAGCAGGTACTTCTGGACATCTTTCAGGACAGCTTCCTATTGCAGATGGTCAACAAGCCAACCAAGATAGGGAATACCCTTGACCTAGTACTGGCAAATGGGGAAATTGTGAGGGGCTGAGGGTGGAGAGCCACTGGCAGGAGTGACCACCACTGTGTGGTTCAGGTTAAACATGGGGAGGGGAGAGATCTGGAACAAGGGTGTTAGACTTCAAAAGGGCTGACTTCGGAGGATGAGGGAAATAGTACAGGGTATCTGGCCAGGATCAGTCCAGATATGGAAACTAATCAGAGGTGGGAGGTCATTAAACGAGGGTATTGAGGAGGCAACTCAACATGTACAAGGGTCCAGAGTAAGAGGGCTAGGGGCCAAGTAGTCAAGCTGGTGAGCAGGGAGTCATGAGAAAGTAAGAAAGAAAAGGGCCACCTTTAGATGGTACAAAAGAACAGGGAGCAGGAGGACAGAGAGGATTACCTGAAGGAGTCAAGGGAGGCAACAAGGGCAGTCAGGGCAGCCAAGGCATCCCGGGAACTCAGGCTAGCACAGGGCATTAAATATAGAGAGAAGGACTTCTTCAGGTACATCAGTGAGAAACAGTGCTGCAAGGACCAAATAGTAAGGATAAAAAGAGATGGGGGTGGGTGGATAAAGGGGCAGAAAAGGCAGAAGCATTAAACGAGTACTTTTGCTCAGTATTTACGAAAGAGAGGAAAGCAAGCACCCAAGGAGGTTGAGGGGTGGGCACGGAGATGAGGAGGAGACAGACAGGGAAATCCTCAGTGGCAGGGTGCTGGAGGGCTTGAGAGCACTGAGGGTGGACAAGGCACCAGGGCTGGATGGCATACACCCTGGGTGCTAAGGAGCTAGCAGAAGTCCTGGCAAAACCCCTGCAGACCTGTTTAATGCATCCCTGACTCAGGGAGTGTTCCACAGGACTGGAGAATGGCACACATGGTGCTCCTTTGCAAGAGCTGCCCCAAAGATGAGCTGGGGAACTACAGACCAGTAAGCCTCACATCCATTGTGGGAAAGCTGATAGAGAAGATCCTGAAGGAGAGGCTGGTTTCACTCCTAGAGGCTAATGGGCTGCAGGACAGCAGGCAGCATGGATTTGTCTCGGGCAGATCCTGTCAGACCAACCTAGTGAAGTACTATGACTGGGTAACCAGGCAATTAGACAGGGGCCATGCAGTGGATGTCCTGTACCTGGACTTTTCTTTTTACCATTGTTTTACCAGGAGAAACACACTAAACTGAAAGCTTGTTTACAGGTGCAACCTGGGAGCACAAGAAAGTTAAGTGACTTGCTCAGGGTCACACAGTATGCAAGTGGGGGCTGTGGGATTTAAACCCAGGTTTCCAGGTTTGCAGCTCAGAGCCTTAAATCACTTCAGTAAGGAATTTGATTTGGTACGCATGGGAGGCTAGATAGTAAGCTGGAAGACTCAGGGGTGGGGGCAAAGATGGTGGGAAGGATAGGCAACTGACTTCAAGGGAGACAGCAGAGTATGAGTGGTGGGAGGGGAGCTCTACTCACCCAGGGCAGTGACAAGCGGAGTGCACAGGGCTCTGTACTGGGGTTGGTGTTGTTTGGGATTTTCATGACAGACATCTCAATAGGCATCAAGAGCAAGATCAGTCTGTTAGCAGATGACACCAAGATGGGAGCAGTAGCGGATGACTTGGAGGGGTGGCAGGAGTTGCAAGAGGATCTAGCAATACTGAAGGACAGGTCGGACACTTGGCAGCTGGGGTTCAATGCCAAGAAATGCAAGTTGCTACTACATTTCGGAGCAAAAATCCCAAAGAGGAGCTACCAGCTAGGGGGGGATTCAGTTAGCCAAAACAGAGGAGGAGAAGGATCTGGGGCTGATCATAATGGGAGCAAAGAACAACTCCACACAGTGTAGAAAGGCAACTGCAAAGGCTAACAAGATGCTGGGGTGTATTGCCAGAGGCATATCCTCCAGGAGGGGGAGGTGATCTTCCTGCTATATAGGTCACTGGTTAGACCACACCTGGAATACTGCTTGCAGTTCTGGCATGTGTACCTGAAGAAGGACATTAGATTACTGGAGGTGGTGCAATGCAGAGCAGTAAAAATTATCCAGGGTCTAGGGGACTTGCCCTATGACAGTAGACTGAGGGAGTTGAACATGTACTCCCTGGAGGAGAGGAGGAACAGGGTGGACATGATTGAAACCTCCAAGTACATGAAGGGAATAAATAAGGCGGGCACGGAGGGGCTTTTCCAGTTAAGGAGGGGGAGGGATACTCAAGAGCACAATCTGAGATTGGAGGGGGGAGGTTCAGGAGGGAAATGAGGAGACACTTTTTATGGAGAGGGTAGTGACAGGGTGGAACACACTACCAGAGGATGTGGCATCTTGTAAGACAGTGGGCTGCTTCAAAAGGGGATGGGACAGAGTTATGGGGAGGGTCACTGGGGGGAGGGGGGGTAGCTGCAGTATAAGGGCTGCTAGCTGCACAATTGAGCAGACTCGATTGACCAAAAGGCCTTTATCTGCTGGCAAGTTTGTATGTTTGTATAACTATTACTGACATTTTCTGTTCATTATGGGCATGCTGTTAACACTTGAAGCTATTATATTTGCACTCTGCATGCTGTTTTTTCCTGAACTCTGTGTAGTACTTTCAAATAGGTGCTTCCTGTCTGTAACTAGGGGACGGACACACACACACACACACACACACACACACACACACACACACACACACACACACACACACACACACACACACACACACACACACACACACACACACACACACACACACACACACACACACACACACACACACACACACACACACACACACACAAACACCAACCAACCACAGTGTCGGTAGCTCAGCAGGTTACACTCGCTGAGGCCCAAGCTGTGGGTTCTGTCCCACACCATGCACTTGGGTTAAATCCTAATACACTGTAATGCAGCATTTTTTATTAGAGGCTGCACTCCTGGTTCCCATCTCTCAGATGAGATGTAACTGAGGTCAATCTGCCTGTGGGTGGATGAAAGATCTCAATGCACTTCGAAAACAGTAGAAATTCCTGGTGTCTGGCCAACTCACACATTCATTAAAATACCACAACCTAAATCTGATTCAATATAGTTGGCATCCATCTGTATTCCCCCCCACAGGACGAGCCTAAAATAAGGCAGAATTGTCTAGTCCTCCTTTCCGGTCAACAAAAACTAAAAAAGAATTAAAATAGGTAGAAAACAATATGATTGGTGGGGCTTTCTCCTCTGAACTATAAGAATTATACACCCATCAGCCAGCTAAACACTGTCAGTGCCAGTCTTCTCAGCATTAGCTTTTGAGAGGCAAGCCCCCTGCATTTCTATATCCATTGATTTATGAAGTACACACCTACACAGCCCCCTACACCACAGCAGGCAGCAATATGTTCACTTTGAGCATGCACGCAAGTAGACATAAAAATGATAGGCTCCTATGATAGGCTCTTATTTTCTTGTAGAATGAAAGGAAGCAGTATTTCAGTTAGAGTGGCAAAATTAGTATCCATATACCTACTATACATATTTTCTATGGAAGAGTGTTATACAATAACATGTAGGATACCCTTCAGGGTTAATAAGTTGTAACTAACATAAGGGTCTCTTGGTGACATCTGTAAACCACAAGGGTGAAGCATGAGTGGTGTAAAAATGTCACTAAATCCCCATAAAACATTTTGCAAAGACAGGATTCTTGATTTGTATGTTAATACTGGCACAGAGACCACTTTTACAGTTGTAAGAGTGGTCTCACATGCATTCTTAGAGTATGAGATCTGTGAACCGAAGGTGAAACCTACCTCGAACATTCCTGTTTTCAGGACAGCTAAGCATGAGACACACTTCACAGAATAAGAGTGTCTCACATGCAGAGGAAAGGAGTACTGCGATTGGCCAGAAGCACTCCCTCAGTCTATAATGAAGCTTTATAAGTTTGGGGAAGCATGGTGAGATTAACCAAATTTAATAGGGATGAACATAACTGCTACATATATATTTTTTTACTCCACTTTCCTCCTGGCTGGCCATCTTCACAGGTGTTCCCCAGCTGTCACCTTCTGTATCAGGGACTTACATCCTACCTGAAGTGCCTGACAGTTTACCCCCTGTTGTGGAGCCCTCCCAAGTTCCCAAAGCCGCTGAAGGATGTTTAACAAAGATGCCAGCAGGGTGAACTGAAGTGGTGCAGGGCCTGCAGAGGGATGCCCCATCATACTGCACAGCCTAGTGGTAGTTCCCATTTTCTCCCAGTCCCTCCTGGGTGCTTCATGGGCTATGACAGCAGAGTATGTAGCATGCCAAGGATGCTCACATCACAGTCAGGAGGCACCCACCCAATTGCAGCTGTAGCTTGCACCCATCTGTGGCCACCCAGACAGCAGGAACAGAGCAGAGTGCACACCTCCCTCCCTTCCTCCCTCCCTCCTCACATTCGCCCCTCCCCCTCCCTCCCTCCCTTCCTCACATTCCTCCCTCCCTCCCTACATTCCTCCCTCCCTTCCTCCCTCCCTCCTTCACATTCCTCCCTCCCTCACATTCCTGACTCCCTCCCTCACATCCCTCCCTCCCTTCACATCCCTCCTTCCCCCTCACCCTCCCTCCCTTCCTCAAATTCTTCCCTCCTTCCCTCACATTCCTCCCTCCCTCACATTCCTCCTCCATTCCTCCATTCCTCCTCCTCCCTCCTTCACATTCCTCCCTCCCTCCTCATTCCTCCCTCCCTCCCTCCTTCCTTCACATTCCTCCCTCCCTCCTCCTCCCATTCCTCCCTCCCTCCCTCCATGGAGGAGGAAAGACTCCTCTGGGACACTCAGTGCTCCTCCGCCCCACTGGACCCTGATGACTCGGGCTCACTCTGAACCCACATCACCAGCTTCCCAAGCATTAGCGTTACCACTGCACCCATCAGCCTGATGCACAAGTACTGTACGTTTACAAGGACATTGCTGATGGCAGTTTTCATGGTAATTTATATACAGTACTTGGTTGTTTGATATATATTTTAACACAGTTACCCAGCTTACAGAATTTATTATTACTGACTGAAACAAGTGAAGTACTGTAGTTGTTCCTTGTAGAACGAAGTGATTGCGGATCTTATAACGTGTGTGTGTGTGTGTGTGTGTGTATTGAATATACCAAAATATAGTAACAAAAAGTTAATGAAGCTATTCATTATAACACTGATGCTAATTTTTAGATGTAACATGGCAAAGAGGTGTGCCATACATTATACTGCTGTTCATTCCTGTTTGTTTACAGAGTCCATTATTAGGTCTGTGGGCAGAGCCTATAGGCCTATTGGGATTGCTTAGTAGTTTTAAAAATGGCCAAACGTGGAACCTTCCATTGAACTTTTGAAAGTATTCTTCCGAAAGTCTAATGAAGCTTAAAACCCTCCACCACGATCAACCACTAAGGAATTACAGCCGCACTATTTCGGCTGTTTCTTCTGCATTCCATGGCATGAACTGCACATGCGCACAGTTCTGCTGGTGCCGTCATGTTGTGAATGGCAAAATGCCATTCACCACAACTGCACATGCACGAGTGCCGTGCATGCGCAGTTGCATCACTGCTGTCAGCTCCACAGCGTTCTGTGCCCCCAACAACTTAAGGGCACACTGAGCCCCACACCAGTGTGTCCAATGATTGTGCCCCACAGACCTCATGTAGCACACTGGGAGCCCACTCCAATGTGGCCAAAGATGCACCCCAGACTCATGCACGCACTGGCAGCCCATCCTAGTGTCTAACTTTTTTTCTTCCCCACCCCTGTCAAATCAGGGTCCCAGTCCCTATGTTGACATCCTGTACATCCCCCATCATGTGACACATCAGAGCCCACCCAGTGTGCCAAATGTTTCATTTTCTGTTTCCTGTAAAAAAAAAAATGGTCCTCGTTGTCACTCAACTCATATTTTTTTCCTGTAAAAAATAAAATGGTCCCTCATCACCACTCCAGTCCCCCTCCCCATCCCCACCCTCCCTACTTACCTCCAGAGGTCAGCACCAGTCTTCTACTCTGGACCGGGACACGTCCTGCACTCTTCAAAGTCAAACCTTAAACTGAAGAATCTAAGATAAAGCGTGCTATAATGCCATTCAATGGGGGTTTCAACTAATACTGATAAATCAGCCATTTTTTGAATTTTGCCACAAATGTTCAACATAGGATCTTGGGACCTCATCTCATGAAAAACTATCACTGTTATTTTGTTACCCGCCGCGAAGGTGATTTTGCAATTGCTGCACAGAATCACCTTTCAGGACTGATTCATGAAATGACAGTGCCACTGTTCATGAGGTAGGCTCCCAGAAAGCCCATGATGCAAATTTAGTGAAAAGTTCAAAAATAACTAGATACTAACATGCATTGCACAGTTTCTACACACGCTCCTAACCCGCCAATTTTTTATATTTTCAACATTGCCATTTTTGCACATCTCCTTCAAAACAGTGCAGCTGTCATTTTCCATAACCTGCCCAAAATGTGTTTTCACACCTGTGGCACAGAATAGCGCGTTCGCTCTGCGAAATCACCTTTCAGAACAAGTGAACAAAATGACACGCACTCTTCATGAGGAGGGATCCCAAAAAGGCCATGTTGAAAATTTGGTGCAATATCTCCAAAAAATGGCCAAGTTACACCTGAGTATTGAATCATTTCTATGCACATGTGTAACTTGTGTCATTTGGTAACTTTTCACAGCCCTATCAGCTCTGGCTAGAGTTTGTTTCAAGAGCTGCAGATAACAGTGAGAAAGCAGTTCTGTTTAACACATCAAAAGAGAAACCGTATCTGACTGGATGTGACACAGTGCGAGTCAGCCCTGCCATCAGCCTTTGGCAGGTCATTATATATATATATATATATATATATATATATATATATATATATATATATATATGTATATAGTATTTAAATGGCAAGCCATTGACCTCCAATTTCTGTCCAAAATGTAATGCTGTTACAAGATATGTGGTCTTCTCTTGACAGCTGGAATGCCAGCTCTGTATTTCACTGGAAACTGGGACTCTCCCAGTTCTTCAGCACCAGTCACACAGTGACATTACTGATGGTAGTTGGGGGGGGTACAGTTTACATAGGTAAATACCATATATTCCTATAAAATGCCACTGATAGCTGGCTGGCTAGTGCAGTGGTAGTGCTACTTCTTGTTATTGACATGACCCAGGTTTGTATCCTGAGCTAGAGACAGCTGGTGCTGACCAGCAAGGTGGGGTTCTTATGTCTGTCTTGGATGCCTCCTGCCTCAGGGAGGAAGAGCACCTCCTTCCACTGAATAACTGCTCACTGGTGGCCCAAGGGGAAGGTGTGTCATGCCATAAGAAATCAGAGGCCTTTCTGGAGCAACTTTACACTGCCACACAATTGCTCATCTGACAAGTGATGTGGACTAGGTATCACATGCCCAGAGTGTGACCAGCAGGGGAGTTCCGAAGTTAGGGAAGGGACTACCAACCCTGCAATGGCCCTGATAGGCATTCTGCCAGGTTGCTCCTCTGGACCACACCCTGGGGAGGGATAAAGGAGGGGCTTAGTGGGAAAAATATACCCAGGCAGCTAGGGCAGATGAAATACCCCATCCCCAACTTCCAAGTAGGGCACTACTGTCCCCTTCTGCATCTTGCTGGCTCCTCCTCCTGGACCTCACCAGTTGTGTGAAGTGTCCTCCTCTCCCCACAAAGAGATGAGCAGTGGGATGCAGTTGGGATTCCTGAGAGGATGCGAGCAGAGGCTTTGGTGAATTAAACTAATGGAGGATTTCTATGGTGAGTAGAAGGGCTTGGGCAATGGAAGAGAGCCTGGCAGCTGTCGAAGGAGAAATGAAGGCAAAAATAAAAAATAAAAATATAAATAAACAGAATGTTGCTGCTGGCTGGCTTGCTGTTGGGAACAATTAAGCAATAAGCCACAGAAATTAATGAGTTGTCGGGGATTTACCACAGCTGGAGTGGTTTGCCCACAAGGCACAGCCGAGTGGGTAACTTCACAGCCATGGTAATCCCTTGATAACCCACATCCTCTAGTGGCTTATTGCAGATTATACCAGGAAAAGGAAATGAAGGATTAAGAAAAATATATTAAAAAATTAAAAAAAAAATGTTTTTTATTGATTTTTAGGTGAGGTGTCTTTGCGCAATGTTAAGTAGTCTCGTGTAGCTAGGGCTCTGTAAGTGGTAATCCAGTCTACCGAGCTCCACCACACAGTGCCGACATCAATTACGCAGGATGGTGTCCTGAGACAGAATTTGCTGTTTGGGAGTATAACAGGTGTTTTGTTTGTTTTTGGTAATATTTTCTTATAGCTGATGTAAATGCTGCCACTGGGGGACTTCCGCTGTGACATGGGAAGTTTGATTGTGCTTAACAGTACAGTGGCAGTGCCGTTGAAGGAGCAGAGTCTGCAATTCCATGCAGCAATGAGAAGCAGGTAGCAATTTTATTTTATTTTTCTGTCGGCTGGTAAAGGACAGTGAATTTGTTTTAGGGTGGCACAGTCGGGTTTACATGCGATTGCAGATTTGAGTTCACAAGCCTTGAGTAGAGATTCACAACAGTTTAGCAGGGATTAAACATGTCGGTTTCTTGACTGTAGAGTTCGGGGTTGGATGAATTTGAGAGCTGTGGTTGACCGGCACCTTTGCTCTGGGTATATCGTAGGATTTACCACGGCAGAAAGGTGCCAACCAGCCAATTAAAACACAGGATTGTGTCTTTTGTTTTTAGTCCTTGGTATAATAATATTTAACCTTCAAATATTTCTGTATTACTTGCCCTGACAGAAGAACTGTATCCAAATATATGTATGTATGCAAATAACCACCTCCTCCATCTCCTGTGGCTCCCCAAACTCTTGGCACTTACATGTATTCCACTAGCACTTTTCTTCTTCTTTCCATCTTGGGATTATTCTGCCAGCTCCCACCTGTTTGTTTAACTACATCTATTTCCACCCCTCATCGACCCTTTCCTTTGTTTTCCCCAGCCATAAACCTTTGGTTGTTGTTCCCTCACTTACCCTAGCTGGTATCCCTCGTCTTATTGTAACATCATGACCTTTGTCTGAATAATCCCATGTCTTGAGGGAATCCTTTATATATACAGTCAATTATCAACCGGATAGTGTTCACCATATGTACTCCCCAGTTCTGATCTTATTTGTTTCTCTGTAACTGTCTTTTTATTTGCTCATTGTGTGTATACTGCTTATCTGGTAATTTTGCTGTAGTTGTATATGTCCTACTTCTTCCAGGACCATCTTGCAAATAAGCTTGCTAAGGATGATTTTGCCTGGTTAAATAAAGTTTGATTGATTGACTGATCCCTGAACATGAAACTGTAGTACTGTCCGCTTCTACTTGTATGCCTTTGATGTATGCCTTTTTCGGGTGAATGCCCATTTTGTCTAAGTCACGATTCTTTTCCTATACTGGCAGTGTTATTGTACCCACTTGTATACCTCTGCATTTTCAGATGCATGCCTGTGTTTTGCAGCAGCCAATGTGTAAATTGAAGCTCCCAGTTATCTGAGTAGGTGCTAATGGATCATTTGTGGTTGTGGTACGCACTTAAATGGAAGTATTAATACCTCCACATCAATCCACACCTCAGTCCACTGTTTCTAGTCTCCATGTAGCAGCTCAGCAAATCTTTTCCTGACAACAGTGAAAGGCAAACAAAATGTCCTTACACTTCGTTAAGAAAGCTGAGCTGCTAGAAAGCTGAAATGCCGGGATTAACAAGAAAAGACTTCAGGTGTTGTGACCAAGGAGGAAATTTGTGGGGAAATCCTTAGCCAGAACATGCCTGCTGCACTATCTGAGAAGCGGTTAGAAATGTTAGTAACTAGAGCGATCAAGCAGCTCTGCGTGGACAGTTGGCTCATGCAGGCTACACAGCTTAACACTGAAACTGAACCAGCTGATGGTAATGTCACTGCCGAGAGTACAGAAAATGAACTTTAGCGGACACTGTTAGAACCTAAAATGATTGTTATATTTGTGTTTTTATGCTGCATTTATAGTACAGTATTTATCATTGTGTCATAAAGCACTGGTTTTTAGTCATCAGTAGGTCTTTTTTTTGTATAACTAAAGCACATTTGTCTTCTACTACTAGGTTGTCTTGCCTAAACTACTTAGCAGTAGCAAAGAACCAGTTACAAATTGGCTCTCCCACTTCAGATGCCGCTCCACTTGTATGCCCATTTCAGGCCATCCGGAGCTTGGGCATACAAGCAGAATTGACTGTATGTTACAAAAAACTTTCCTGGTAACGATCAAAAAAATAAAAATTATTATATAAAATGCCAACACCCAGCTTGTCAACAAGATGAAATTGGTGAGACTAATTAGGGGTGTAATAAGTGGGTATGAGAATGATATTCATTAAAAATTTAAAAACAGCCATGATGAAACATGAGGCAACCAAGTCTCTATACTGGAGACATACTGTTTTTTCTGAGTTACAGTGCAAATGGTGTTAAAAAATGTATAGCAGAGTATAGTATGCACAACTCAAACCTATTTTTTTTTGCATGTGTGACCTCAAAACAGGTTCGGGGAGTAGAGAATAGCATTTGGGTGGACATGCTTGACAAGTCATTAAAACAAATGTTTTCATGCCTTGCATTATTTCCTATCCTGATGGCACGTGCAAGTGTCGATAGTAAACTTAATAGAAACCTGATCCAAACAGCAGGGCAGGTATTTAAAATGTGAGCTGTTTCACAACTTTTTATGGTAAATTTTCAGTTTTGTTCCTGTACTGTATGTAGACTAACCCCTAACTGCCCTCAGCTTTAGACTCTCCAGTCATGCGATCATTGACAATAGGACAGATAATTTTTACTTTTCAAATTACTTACTAATTTATTTATTTAGAAAATGGTGACCTAGAAAGACGCTGTGGGTCAAAGTTTCATTTCCTGGTGTGACACAGAGGTAGGGGTTCTAGAGTAAAGAGAACAAAAACTCAAAACAAAATACAGGCAGAACTAACCAACATCACAGATGCTAACAATGACAAGTGCAGAATGCAGACACTTATATGCAGGCTATAATATAAACAAGATAAACATGATGTTAAATAAACTATGTATAGCATACGCAGAGAATAAAAAGCATACTATAATAAGACTCAAATGTAAAACCAAATAATGCAGTTGCAGCCTGCAGTAGTGAGCTAGCTAAGGAGCTATAGTGTCACCCAGCCTGTGTGGATCATTAGAAATAATGGAGGGAACATAAAGGAAGAAGAGAGCAAATAAAGGGTCAGATAATATTAGGGGGGTATTTATTTATTTATTTAAGTCTTTAACAAGGAACAAGTAGTAAGGGCAAAATCAGAACAAAATGGGGGGTTTAAGGAAAAGTGGGAGGAGGAGAACAGGTTTATTTATTTAGATTTGGATTTAATACCTTTGAGCCATAGGTTCATTTACAAAGGTTCCAAGTCAGATAGCAATATACAGAGACATAAAATCAAATCGGTGAACAATGTACAGAGAGAGGAAAAAGGGTGCAAATAGACACAATATACACAAGGTAGTTAACAGTCAGTTGTTACACAAACAAAATGACAGGTTACTAAGTGCAATCAGAAAGTGCAGGGGACAACAATAACAACACTGCAGTTGTGAGGAATTACAACCTAAGGGAACTAGGGGGTCAGGAACAGGTCCAGGACAAGGGAAATTATAGTGGGAGGGTTGCAGCCAGGAAGGCATTGTCAAATAGAGGGTGGGTGGGGTGAGTGAGGGTGGGGATGGGGAGGTGAGGCTGTGCAGTATGGGGAGCTGAGGAAGGTAGAAGGCCCTCTGGGGGCAGGGTTAGGGTTAACAGTGGCAGGTGGTCTCACGTCCCAACTGGTTGCGGAGTCTGAATTTGAAATGGCTGATTTTGCTGGACCCAAGGAGTTCAGAAGGGAGGTCATTAAGCCATCTAGGACCCTTGAAGGAGTGAGAATTGTTGTGCGAGTGCGGTACGCTTAAATGACACTTGGAACACTCCTTTGGATGCACTTCTGGTATTCATGATCGGTTGAGTGTCGTTGAAAAGTCTTGAGGTGGACTCGAGCATAAGGCCAAGCAATGCTTTTTTCCCAATGAGACAAGCCTAGTATCTGATTCTGAGATGGAGGGGGAGTCATCCAGTCTCAGTATACAAGGTGCATGTATGCTTCAGGTAGTCAGCACCAAGGACCAGACGCCAGGCCTTGTTGATGAGGGTTTTGATCCTCTTCAGAGCAGTATCAGAACCAGCACCATAGATCACCAGACCATAGTCAATGGTAGATAACACAGAGCTGCAAGTAACCAGTTTCAGAGCCTCTGGGGGCATAGAGTGTTTATGTCAGTAAAGAACTCCCAGTTTGGTGTTAGCTGTTTTGACAACATGTTCAATATGTGTTAAGAAGGAGATTGTGTCATCAAGGTGTACTCCAAGATACTTGAAGGTGCTGACCTGCTCTAGCAGCTCACCTTTTTGGCTCATAATGTGAAGGGGCCCATGCTTTTTCCTGTTTTGTGGCACTGTGAAGAGCATGCACTTGTTTTTTTTTGTAGTTGAATAACAGTTTATGATGGGAGAACCAAGATTCTAGCCATTGGAAACTGGCCTGCAAATCAGCAGTTATTGTGTTAATGTCCCTACGAGGTGCAGAGATGACCGCATCATCAGCATAAAGCACCATTCTTACCAGGCAAGCCGATGGTAGGGAGTTTAGGAATAGACTAAATAACAGCAGACCCAGTATAGAGCCTTGGGGACTCAAGGCTGAGCTCCTAGAGCTAGAGAGAGCCTTGAGGATCTACACATTGTGTTCTGTGAGATAGGAGCTTTCAAACCAGCTACAGTGCTTGATGAAAGGAATATGGAACGGAAGCATTGCAGAAGGAGTTGGTGATTAACGGTGTCAAATGCCTTTGTGAGGTCAATGAATATAGACCCCACTGCCCTCCCATTATCCATTGCCTCATAGATCTGTGTTGTGTAGTCAATCAGGGCAGTTTGGGTGGAGTGATGTTTATGGAAACCATGCTGCTGTGTACATAGAAGATTGTATTTCTCCAGATGTTCAGTAAGTTGGCCAGATACCACATGTTCCAAGGCTTTGGAGGAGGTGATAAAATGGAGATGGGTCGATAATTAGAGAAGCATGTTCAGTCTCCACTTTGTGGATTGGCATGCCGTGGGCTGCTTTCCATTTGTCTGGGAATACGCCATGCATTTAGGGATGTATTAAAGATTTTTGCAAGTGGATCAGCGAGCTCATTTAGTGTTAGGCAACTAGCTTCATGTCGAGAAGCGCCACTCTCCATCCTGGTTTTGCACAGTACCTGCTTGACGTACCTTAAGGTCTCAGTCCTGGAGAGGTGTCTGAAGTAGAATGGCGGTGTGCCATTGGGTGTAGTAGGAGGTGGGCTCAAGTGAGGGAGCTGTCCAGTCCGTGGGGTGGGGAGGTAGTCCCTGGGGGGCACAGCACTTAGATTAGTGAAGGCGGTATTAAATGCATTCACCATGTCACTATAATCCTGAAGTGTCCCTGATGGGGTAACTATAAGGTCAGGTTGTGCCTTAGTGACCCTGCCTGTAAGGGATTTCACTGAGTTCCAGAATTCCTTTCCATTACCCCAGCTTCTGTTTAAAAGATCTTTATAGTAGGAGGCCTTGGCCAGCCTGATCAGTCTTGTGCATTTATTTCTGACTGCCTTGTAAGCAGTGAGGTTGACCATATTCCCCGTTGTTTTGACCCTATGTCACAGGTTGTCCCGGAGTCGCACGAGGTCGTTTAGGGTGTCTGAGAGCCTGGGGTTACTGACCCCTCTTACTGTTTTAGAACTGTAGAGGCAAAAATATCACAAGCATTTGTAAAGACAGAGCAGAAGTAATCTGGGCTTGGTTACTATCACTGGCGGTGTCAAGTGGTGACCAATCAGTTAGCCTTAGGTGCTTTCTGAAATATTCCAGCAGCCCGGGTCTTAGTGAGCGAGTTCTAGTGTGTTGGGGCAAATGCTTTGTGAACTTATTAGACCAGGTGCACATAACTGGGGAGTGATCGCTTAGAGAGTCAGGTAGAACAGAAACCTATGTGATGTGGTCTGGGCAGGTGAATAGGAGCCAATCGATTAGTGTACTTGAGCTAGACCTGTAATTTAGCCTTGTAGCTTGGGTGACCAATTGAGTGAGATAGAGGCTAGATATTTTGTCTCTAGCTGCAGCTGCATCTTCAGATTGCCAATTGACTTTGAAGTTTCCGACTACGAGCTGTTCCCAGTTTTGGCTGAGCTGCCCTTGGTTATTAAAGAAGTGATCCAGACTGGGCCCTAGTTTACCAGGGGGTAAATAAACTGTTGAAAGTACAAGCACCTTATTTTGTTGACTAATGGATAGTTTAATACTGAGGATTTGAACTTCCTTGGTACACAGACTGGCGTGTAGTACTTGACCCTAATATCATTTTGATGTAGACCATACAGCCATCATCCCTCTTAGATAACCTCTCCTGCCTAAATATGGTGAAGACATCAAGGACTATTGCAACATTAGGGATCTTGGGGGACAGCCACGTCTTGATGAGAGCAATGACATCAGGTTTGATCAGTTCCACCCATGCTTGGAATTGCAGGAGCTTAGACATGAGGCTTCCAGTATTCAGGGATACTGTCCTTAGATGGCCAAGCCTCGAGTTGGCTCCTGCAGGGGTATGTCCTGGGCCAGGGTTGGGGTGCACTTTGCCAGACAGTAGTAGTAATAGAAGGATCAGTTTCCTGAGGGACTGTGGTGACAGTAGCCAAGATAAACAGGCTTGATGTTTCTTGCGGTTCCTGAGGTGTTGTTTGATAGCTGCAGTGGTCTGCCAATGCAGTAATGTAGCTATAGATACAGAACTGGGTACCAGCGGCAGGTAATGGTGCAGGGGGAGCTTAAAGGCTGTGGCCAGGAGCTGGTCAGAAGTGGTTCCCCTCATTCTACCCAATGGTTGTGTATTTGGGGAAGTTAAGCTACCCCAGTCAGGGTAAGACTTCAGCCAAAAGACAAGGATTAGGATCAATGTCCAGTGAATATATGTCTGCATCCTAAGTTTATTGAGTGCACAGCTGTATGTAGGCAATTGGTAGGTGAGGTATGCCAATGGGGCGGGCAGATACGACAGTAGAGACAGGCAACAGCCTTAAGAGCTGGTACTGGGTTCAGTAGTTGTTGCCCTTTAAGAGGGAGGTGTTTGGAACTTGATACACTTCGTAAATGTAGGGGGTGGGCAGGGCCTAAGTGTATTTAATTAGGCTGGGAGGTGGGGGTGGGCAGGCGGCCGAAATTTTTAGCCAAGTGAGAAGCTAGGAGCATTCAAGTCCGTGCCCAGTTTCACTCTGGCGATATCAGGCAGGGCAGCCGGGCCAATCAGGGAACTCCTGTGTTCCGAGCAGCCAATGAGGGTGAGTCCCTTGGAAGCGCCGGAATTTGAGTCAGATTCAATAGACCCATACAACCTCGGAGAGCCAGGGCCGTACTCGGGCAGTACCTAGTGGTTTGTCTTGGGGGGTGGGAGCAGTCTCCTCACACTGTGGAGGTGCTCAGGGCTCCAGATCCAGACTGTGGATTGCAGTGCAAGCCCAGAGACCTAAAGAGTAGTGTGTTAACAGAGAGCAGTAGACTGTTCCAAAGGGAGGAAGGCAGACAGAGAAAGCAGATTGATCGGTGGGGGGTTTGCAGCAAGGAATGAAAAAGGAGCAAGCTTCTGAAGAATGGAGGGAGTGCGAGGATGGGACAGAAGGGGAGAGGAATGTTGAGAGCTAATGAGGAAGGGATGAGTACTGGAATCTTGAGAGGAAAGAGGAACAGCACTGAGACTCATGGGAGAGGAGGGCAAGGCTGGAATAAAGGGAGCAGTGATGTGTAAGAGGAGGAGTGTTTAAAGCGAAACAGAAAAAGGCATGGAATGGTAGGGTCTGGTCTGGCTACAATGGTTTCGGACGAAACATTGTAGACTACATCGACACAGTCAATCATTGGTATGATTATCTTAAAGATGATTTTGTGGTGGACCTGGACTGGAAGGCAAGCCTTGTTGCGATTCAGTATGCCCAATTAGGACAGGCACATTGTCATACGTTCCTGATTCTGGCCATACCAATGCTAAGGTTTCCCACTGGTTAAATGACTTTGGTTACAGTACGTTCAGGGAAAAGAGACCCATACTTTTACTTAGGAAATAGGTTATGAAAATACTACACCCTAATTGTCCGACAGCTCTCAGCAGACATGCATTTATGAAGCAACGAAGACTAGCAAATAAGTAGTCCCAGTGCCAGCCTGACTTTTACTAAGTAATTCACTGAGCCTAAATAGTAGCCATTTTCCCCTCTCACTTAGCCAGCTCACCCCTCGCTTCTCACTGCTACCCATTTGATTCTCACATTTTGGAAAAAAAATCAAATTTAATATTAGTTTCAAAATAACCAAGAAGTTAAATCCTAAAGTGATTCTGAAAAAAACCAAAAACAAACAAAAGTGAAGCAATTGCTACTGCAGTCTCAATACTGCTGTGCCATCACTCCCGCTCTGACCTTAACAGCCAACAACCGATTGCAGTCCTTGCAGCTGCTATTTTTGGTTTCTACCAGTGGCATGCAGATTATGTCCTCACATGCTGCAAGTTAACAACTGCCACTATTTAACAGCTCTCCTCCACACATCACTGCTACTCATGGAAAGATGGGGAAGGGGGTGAACAGACCACACATAGAAAGTGCTGGCTCTCACAAAATACAAAAATGGCTCAGTAAAATTGCAGCACCCTCTGCTGGCAGTTCTAGCAGTGGAAGGCATACTTTACAGAAACTTTTGTAAATTCATTTTTGGTTTTAATTTTTTGAAACATTTTATTTTGAATAGCAAACACATAACTATTCTCCAAGTGCAATAATGCACTCCATGGTGGGCAATGTTTGGCTATATCTCCTTCAAGAGACTGCAAGTCTCTCTGCCTGCAGCGTTGTGCCTTACTACACCCATGGACATGTATAGTCTAACACTGCCCAACCTGTCATTTATTATTGCTTGCATGACCTAAGAAAGGGTAGACCTTGTCACACAACCCCATACATCCAACCCTTCCATGGTGTTGTAGCTCTAAGTCAGACAAGTACTTGTCATACCAGACTGTTGAGATGATCATGACTTGAGAGCCACTTTCCAGCATGGATTGTGTAATTACTCCCTCAGTGGTAGATTTAATCTTTGAAGAAAGGCCTGCAAGTTCAGTTAATGCAGTGGGCAAGCTGCTCTTGGCTTGGTTGAAGACTTTGCAATAGCTTGCATGGAAGGACCTGCTAAGTTTCCCTGCTTCCTGGTATCTTTCTTTAAATTTGGCAGTGACCTACCTTGGGTACTCTGAGGAATGATACTTGTTCAGCAAATGACCATCCTCCCAACAAACATAACAGAAGATCCAGTATTGGCAAGCTTGGTTACATGGTGGCACATTAGCAGGCCTCAATATACTGCCTTTTTTTCCTGGGGGTTTTACCACACAGCATCTTGTTAGGTCCCTCAACGCTATGGGTTTTAGCACAGTGTGTCCTTCCAAAAGTGGCACCATCTCTTGGGAGTTGCTATTGTGCTTGCAAAGGTCCATCACAGTTCCCCTTAAATTTCCTAGCTGTGCTTTCAGAACACTGATAGCTGACCTACTTATTTTGTATGCGGTAATACTGATGAGCATTGGACTGCAAGCCACCAACATGGATGCTCAAATAGCCTCTCCTTTTAGAATCTGGTCTTCTGGCTCCCATAGTTCTTGTACCAGTTTTTTATATGATAGCAGCTGATCCATACAATCCTCAGACACAAGTTGGCCAGGATTTGATCAGAATGCATGACTCCTTATAATACTGGTTTTATGCAGATGCAGTTCATGGGCCTGATTCTCAAAGATTGGTGCAAGCTGCGCCAACAGCAGCTTGCACCAATTGCCAGCACGCCAGGGACCCTGTGCCTGCTTCTCAATTGAGTATTGTCCCCGTGGCAAAGTCCTGCAGCTTGTGCCAACTGTGGCCCTGCATCAAACAGACAGTGCATCTGCAGGTGTGCTACAAGCTCCGGAGCAGTCAGGCAGCCTCTGCGCCCTTGGACAGAGACCAGCATAACCCAATACTCAATCCCCTTGCTATTATAATTAATGATATCCCTGGAGGTCTAGAGGACCCCTCTCCCTATCCCCAATCTGCCCTTGTATCATTAGAACTGTCCTTGGTAGTGTAGCATACTCCCCCATCCCTGATCCACCCATATAATAAAACACATAGCTGTCCCTGGTGGTCTAGTGGATCACCCCTGACAGGCAGTGCCCCTGCATCCTGCTCCCCCTATCCCATCCCATCCCCGAGCCAGCAACCAGCACAGCCCTCCACTCGCCACCACGGCTGGCCACTAACTGAGCTTTCAATAAGAGTATGCTGTATACAGTACATGCTCATGGATTGACAGCTCAGCTCAGCTGTCAATTAATGAGCGCATACTGTATTCAGTACGTGCTCTTTGATAGTTCAGTTGGCAGCCAGCTATGGTGGTGAGTGGGAGGCTGTTCTGACCACCAACTTGGGGATGGAATGGGGGAATGGGGTGGTGGGGCACTACCTGCTGGGGTGGGGGGTCCACTAGACTGCCAAGGACTGTTATGTGGTTTATATACGTGTGGATAGGGGATGGGGAGGTGGTCCGCTAGACCACCGTGGACAGTTCTATTATTATAGAGGCAGATCAGGGATAAGGAGAGGGGTCTGCTAGACCAGCAGGGATAGAATAAATTTTAATAAAAGGGGGTTGGGATGGGGGGTGTGGCACATGTTTCCTCCTGCCCAGGGAAGGCTCCGAGAGTGGTGCAAATGCTCTGACCCTCCCAGAGGGTGAAATATTAGGTATCCTTAGACCAGCCATGGCTGGTCTTAGGATACGTAGAATTTTTTCCTCTGGGAGGGTTTAGAGAATTTTGTTTTAGGGAATGTGGCAGCTTGTGTCTGCCACATGCCCCCTAGCACCATGCTGTAGCCCATTTTGAGCTGCAAGAATGGCGCAAGCTCCCTTTAGTGTTTGCAGCTTGCAGTGGATGCAGGCTGCATTTGAGAATCCCCCCCGGTGCATGTTTTGGTGCAAGGGGCACATTGAGCCATTCCTTGTGGCACAAGCACCTTGCACCATTCTGGGAGCTTTGAGAATCGGGCCCCATGTCTGCTGCTAACAAGCCTCCTTTCTGGCTCACCATCTGTACCGCAGTTTCCATACCTAATCAGATAGTCTGACAGCCTTTCTCTCTTTTTGTTTCATCAAGGTTAGTTTGGTTAAAACTCATCCAGATTTTTCCACACTCCCAAACATACCTTCTTCCAATGTGGATTGATGGTTGAGTGGGGTGGCATTAGATCTGTTAACCTTCAAAGCTTGGATGGTGTCCAGCACTTGTCCTCTTAGGACCTTACCCATTCAGGCTGTCTTTTTCTCACTAGAACACTGCAGGGCCTGCACCATCTATGTAGCTGGTTCAATCTGTGTGTCAAAGGTCTCCTCCCATTGGTGTTATACCTGATTCCCAAGAATTCTTATACTCCTGGTAGTCTCCCAGTGTCTTCTGGGCCTTCTCCATCAAAGATCCCACCGCATGCAGTAACGACTCAGCTGACATCACTACATTCGCACTAGGTACCATGGATGCTTGCAAATCCTGCACAGTCTTGCCTATACTGATGAGCAAATTTGTGACTTTGATGTCCAGTACTCCATCTGAGGCTGGTACAGAGGGTGATCCAGAGTACTTCCCCCTATTAAACAGGTGCACCCTTCTGAAGCACCATCAGGGGTAAATGTGGTTGGTAATTTTGGCATATTCACATACTTATTGCTCTCCAATATTGCAATAACTCTTTAGGAGGTGGAATCATATGACTACCAGGGAGGGCATTCTATTTCCCAAGATCCTCAAGTGCAACTTGCAAAACACCCACAAAAGTAACTTTCAAGATCCTGTTGGTTTTTTTTTTGTTTTTTTTTACCACTAGCATATTCTCGGGTTCAAACTCTACACACAACACCAATTTTTGACCTCTTGGAAGGCCATGTTGAACTCCAAGATAGGGGTCCCAGACTGTTATTTCCTTCACTTTGGGTTTTCAGGGGTGCCCAGGTTGTAAACAGGAGATCCCAGCACTGCCTCCAAAGATGTAACCTGTTCATCGTGGTTGTCAGTCACTACCCCTTGGTTGCTATCCCAGATTAAAGACTAAATTTAAATTGCATGATACCTCTATACTGTGAAAGGTTAAAATGGGCCTTTTGTCAAGCATAGTAACATCCCTGGGAAGAAGCACCTCCCCAGCTCCCCGCAGGATCACCCCAGCTGTGAAACGATACAGTGCAAGAACAGGTTCTAAAAAGGTACAGTTATGACAACTCTCCTGATAAATGATCATAGACCATGAATATGAACAAGTAACAAGTTTCATCTCACATTTTCCAGGACCTGCAACTGCTTCTAGCCCCAGCTTCCATACACTTCCATGTTTAGCATTACACCCTAGCAATGTCCTCCTCCAACTGTTTGTCCTTTACTTCCCTACTTGCGTGTACCCTTGCTAGTTTATTGTGTTTCAACTTCGCCTACAACCCAATATGTACCTGATCAACATATTTTGTATTCCGTGCGCTGATTGTAATTTGTAATTGTTTCACAGTGTACCTTTCCCAACCTTGGAATTGTGAGCTTCGTACATTTTCCTCTGTATTAGTTTGAAGAATTTTATTCTGTACCCTCCCAGGATGTACCTGAAAATAGGCATTCAGTTATCTACTGTATCTACCTGGTTACCAAAAAAACAAATAAAATAAATACATTCTTATTTTATTCAACTTATTGTTCTCCACATCCCCCCCACAGGATCACACTTAGAACTAAGCTTCTGTTCTGTGTGTCATCCCTGGTCATAAATTTGTACACCAATAAATAAAGAATTAAAACCACTGCAAGTCTATTAGAACAGCAGCAGGGTTTCTGGCCAGTCTATCAGAGCAGCAGCAGTGTTGCTGTTTGTGATGTTGGCAGCCCAGATCGGGGAATGAGCCTGGTTTATCCAATGGTTGTTATGGGGGGTAATGAGTGTTTCAAAGGATTGCTCTGCCTCTGGGCAGGTAGGATCACTACATTCACCACAGTGCTGCCACCTGGGTGACCACAAGTGGAAGTGCAGTTGAGGCAGAATGGGAGGGCATTTGTCAGCTGGACTCTGAGATGTCACACTGTCCTGTGCATTTCTATCCTCATGAGCTTTAAGCCTACCAATATCAACGGAGCTGGGAGTAAATAGTGAAAAAACACAAGGGTTGTGGCAGCACGATAAGGCACCCCCTTGCTAGCCTTACATCAGTAACTGCAGTGCCCTTCCTTGAAATGCTGCCTAAGGATTTCTCCAAGAGCCAAGCCTGTCAGCCCAGATGAAAATGCCCTTCTATGGAGGGCAAACAACAGGGTCACAAATAAGGATGGGGTAATTCCTAGAGAAGACAGGTGTTGAGGTTCGATGTGGGCTGGTGGGCAAGAAGTGGACATAAACAGCAAGTTTTGAAGTCACTTGCTGTTATCCACATTTAGTTAGTCATTTCCTTCTCACAAAATTTTTAAAAGTGAAAATGCCAATGTTGTACATTTTCAGACTTGCTTGAGCCTCCCTGAATAAGTTAGGGCCTCCATTTGAGAAACACTGATATATATAGGCAGACAGACAGGCACACAGATGGACAGGCAGATGGACAGACAGACAGGTAGGCAGAGAGAGAGAGCGAGAGAAAGAGTGACAGACAGACAGGCAAGCAGATAGACAGACAAGCAGAGAGACAGAATAAATCATGGGTAAGGTTGGTACACAGGGAAATATACCCATTGAGGATGCTACCCAGCTAATTTGGCCGCACACCTGAAGAGTGAGTGACCTAATTAGCTGGTAGGCTCTGAGATGGTATAGTTCTCTGTGTGCCGTGGTTATCCCTCAATTTATTGTTTGTAATACATGGATTTGTGGTTTTTATGTTTTCATTGCTTTTGTGATCCTTTCTGGGTTTTCCAGCCAGTGTATTTCTTGCCCTCCTGCTTTTCTGCAGTGTTGTAGTTCGAGGGGGTGCTTTGTGTTGTAGGCCTTTTTCCTCCATGGAGCATTGGGTTTTACCTTTCTATCTGTCTGTCTGTCTACCTATCCACCTATCTATCTATCTATCTATCAATGAATGTACATATGTATTTATTTCTGCAGGTTTCAGACAGTTGCTTGTTCATAGTGAAGGCTTTTTATGTGTGGGGTCTGGTTAAGTGCGTTAGTGAGTGTGGGAATTTGTGTTAATTGGTTAGGCTAGTGTGTTTATCAATGTGTTAATTGGTTACATTAGTTGTTAAGTTGTTTGTTTTGGTGGTTTTAATGTTAGTGTATGGGTGTTTTTCCCCACAGTATGCAGATTTAGGTGTAGAGCTATTCAGGTTTACTTGGGAGGTTTGCAGCTTTAATTGGGAGGACTATATTTTTAATTGGAACATATACCGCTTTACTTGGTAACATAAAGTGGTAAATTATATTGATCCTATGGGGGAAAATGTCACATCAATGTAACCTATATATTTATACAATGCCAGTCAGCATTAAAAAATCAAATAAATGTATTTTCATGGGCAGGGGAGCTGGAGTGAAACTATACAGGATAATGACTACTTTTTGGTTAATAACTGCATTGTAATCACCTCGAGTGATTGCCAGGACAACATAGTAAACCTCAAGAGTGCAGCTTGTGAGGTTTATTGTTGTCCTGGCAACCACTCAAGGTGATTTCTGCATGGTTATTAACCAAAATGTAGTCATTATTTTTTACAGTGCATGGGCAAAAACTTAATGATAGTCCTTATTTTTTCTTGTATAGCCTTGGCACAGCTGTCCCTAAAGGGCCAGCTCTCACCACCACATTGGTTTTGTTGTGAGCCACTACTTCAGATCTACACATGCCCAGGTCGGCTCCCATTGTTATGGTATAGTTGTGACGTAGTCAAGAGGGTTAACAACCTCTTGATGTCACAATGATACAATAACACCACTGTAAACAGTTTGATTTCAGTGGGTAATAAGGGCTCACCATACATTATAAACAGAACAATGAATAGGTGCCAGTGCATTACCAGCGAATAATCACCATCGGAGGTTCTGGACAATAGTAGAACCTTGAGAGCGAAGCTCGAGAGGTTCCCGTGTGCAGAACTCCCCGAGATGGTAGTACTCGCTGGTAATGCACATGCACCTATTCATTGTTTTTTTTAATATATGGATAAGATTTTATTTTCTTATTTTTATGGCTGGCAGTCGGCAGTTTCTGTGACAGATTGTGTGTCTAATTGACTACCGTTCTCTTGTTGCTGCTCTCATTCCAGCCTTGCTGCGTTACACCTCACCTGCCTCTGCTCGCATATGAAAACAACCGTAGGTAGTCCTACCTTTTTCCTTGTTTCAGCTGTACTGTGTCTTTTGTTTTTCTGTGAGGGAAAAGAAATGCAGTGTTCAGAGGAGGTGGGGTCTTGCTAAACAAGAAAGCAAGCTGCCATGTTTTTAAAATGTTCTGCCCACCCAGACATGAAAAGCAGCCATTCAGGAGCAGCTTAGGGCGACATGGGTGGCAGAAGGCATCTTTGTGGGCACTTGTGCTGTTTGGCCATTGTGATGATACTATCATTGAGGAGTGCAATGATAGTATTATCACCACTGAAATCACTATTAGAAATTATTGATAGTAGTATAATCAGTCAACTATTTGAGGGTATTACTGAATTTTTTTTGCATGCTTTACAGACATATTAAATTGAAGATTCATATATTAAAAATAATTTATTTACACTCCAGCTCAGAGAACAATGGATATTTCCACTCCAGCTCTGTAATGTGTAGAGCAGAATCCTCATTAATACCTAATATTCTGTCCATGCCTGATGAATATTATCTCAAAGTATGTTATAACTGAGTATCTTTATTTTCTCTTTTAGTTGTTTTGGTTGTTTATTGTGCATTCTTTTACTACCTCTGTATGTAGGTTGACCCTCATCCTTTGACGTGGAACCTTTGTAAACGAGCAGTTTCTGCTCAAAGGTATTTGTAATCCGAGAATTTAATAAATAAAATAAATAAATAAAATAAGAAATGGCACAAAACTATCGACGGCAATGTGTAAATAGCACATGTCCTCGGCTACATGAAAATATAGGATTGATTTTGAACAGCTGGGTATAACCTTTATAAGCCTCACTTGTGGCTTCACCACTCACTCAGTCGGTCAATAGAGGTGATAACCAACCATTCAAAATAAGTCATTTTTTTTAGCTCAGCTTTATTACAAGGAAAAGCAGTATGCAGCCTGTTTTACAATGTCATATATATTACTGATTCATAAAACAGAATTAATGTTGACCATGGTAGCATCTAAAAATAAAAAGTCTCTCTTATGTATCCACTTGAAAGTATCTTGTGTCTTTATCCTTGTTCTGGTGAAATAAATCCAGATAGTTAGATGACTGTAAAATAGGTGTGCCTGAATCTTTATCTCCAAATGGAGATTGACCATATCTGAAAGAAAGCCTGGGTTAATGCTCAAGCCCCCGGGATTGAAACTTCCCAGATAAACAGAGGAATAAACAAAAGAAAAACAAAAGTATCAGTAATAGTATAAAAGTTCTATAAAACAAGTTATGTTGTACTTATTCAAAGCCTAGCCCTTAGGTATACCACCCCTCCACCCATCTGACTCCTTAGCTCCAAGGCTGGAGTAGAATGTAAAGTGTCACATATGCCCATTTTATTATTCCCATTATTAACCCTACTGAACAGTTAGAGAGAGCCAGAACTATTATACTTAACTAAGTGGTAAGGCACGGGACTGAAGCCAGGTATGCCATACACGCCATCTCTGCACATGTGCTTCAAATCGAAGGCACAATTTGGCAGTAAGGGCCTCCACTGGCAGAACCCCTGTCATCCTGGCCACCCACTTATCTATATTTGGAGGGGCAGACTTCAACCAGTGAGCTGTAATACATTTGAGGGCCACTACTATGAAAGTCAGCAAAACTTTCCTTAGGTCATCTCTGGTTCCAATAGCTCCTGGGAGACCCAACACCTACTCTCGAACTGTAACGGCAGGAGCACTCCAGTCAAACTGTGTACTGCTGTCTGAATAGATTTCAAAAGGGCAATGATGGGACATCCTCCAAAAATATGCCAGTGGCTGCCAATGTGGCCACATCCCTCCAGAATTTGTTGGAGCATGCGGCACCATAGTGGTGTGTAATTGTTGGTGTCTGGAAAACTCACACCATAACTTTCCAAATAAAATTCATGCCAGAAAGGGCTGACGACCTTCCATCCCAACTGTAATCTCTTATTCCAGGTGGGGGTCTTCACCACACCCACCTCCTGCTCCCAGATCCTCCAAACTGAGTACAAAGGGGTCTCCATCATTTGCCCCAAGAGTTTATACAAACTAGAAATATGGTGCTGTAAGCCTTTGATAGTTAATACTCCATAGAAAAGTCCTCCCATCCTGTGTATGGTCTGGTCAGGTGGCGCAGGTTCTCCCTGACTGGATAAAATGCCTAACCTGCATATACCTCAAGAACTGCACATTGGACCAGTCAAACTTCTCTTTGGCACATTGGAAAGAGATGCACCACAATCTTCAACAAACTGGGCAAAACGAAGGGACCCTGTTGACCCCACTCAAAATATCATGTATCCAATGCTGGAAACCTCAGCCTCATATCTAATGAGAGAGTGGGCCTAAGCCTTCTGGGGTGCAAGTACGTTTTAATCTTCCTTAAAATTTGCAGGCTATGTCTAATCCATCTATTCCTGATAGTTCTGATCAGGTCTGGGAAGAACTGGTCAGGCCAAAGCAAACAGAGGTTTGAAGCCAACGTCAGCATCCTCTATAGAATACCAAAGAGATGAAGTGCGTTGTTTGCCCATGTCACCAGCATCGCCCCTTGTGCCACTAAGTAGTACCTAGGGAGATCAGGAGGGACAGTCCCTCCGCCTCCCTTGGCTGCTGCAAGACTGTGGGCTACCCTGGGTTTCTTACCATTCCAAATAAAATTATTAATGCACCCCAATACTTTGTTCAGTTTACAATTGGAATTCTAATGGGAAGGGAGGAAAACAGGAAGAGGAAGCGAGGAAGTACTGCCTACTCTGAACTGTGGCCACTCTGCCCACCAACCCTAAGGGTAGTAGTTTCCATCTGGCTAAATCTTTAGATATGTTAGTCCAGAGTGGTTCATAGTTCACTGTGAGCAATCCGGCCAGATCCACCACAATTTGGATTCCCCAGGTACCTGGTCTGGTTTCCAGAGGCGACTTGAGCGGAAGACTATCTTAAAGTGCCCAGGACAGACACCACTCAGTATAAGGGTTTCTGATTTTGAAAGTAGATTTTTAGCCTAATAGCTTCCCAAATGAGCCCAAGAGGTCTATCAAGAGGCAAAGAAAGATCTGGGAGGACAAAAAAACAAGGGGTTGTCTACGTAAGAGAAATTTTTGTTCAACTCCCCAGCCATTACCCCCAATCCACCCATCACCTTACCCAGACTGCAAGTGGCTCCAGGTTTAGGGCAAAAGGAGGGGAACAGGGCAGCCCTGTGTGTCCCCTGTGTGAGGGGAAAAGGGCAGGAACTAATTCCATTTGCTCTCACCAGAGCCGTGGGTCTTGTACAAAGTTTAGAAATTATGTCTAAAAATTTGGGGCCAAAATTCATACGATCCATGGTTGCCTTTCGAAACTGCCAATTGACCTTATCAAATGCATTTTCTGCATCCATGGATATAGCTATTTGAAACTTGGGGTAAGAAGTCTGGGAGGTAAGGATATTAAGGAGTCTCTGGATATTATCCGAAAGATATCTGCCCATAATGAATCCTGCCTGGTCATCATGCACCAAGGATGGGACTGCTGTATGTAATCTACCAGCTAATAATCCAGTGAATAGCTTTAGGTGCACATTTAGAAGGAGATGGGCCTATATGACCCACACTCCGTGGGTCCTTTCCTTCTTTGAGTATCACGAAATTTGTGTCTCCGCACATGATTCAAGATTTCCTTCCATAATTTCCTGGTATACTGGCAACAGAAAAGTGATTAATTGGGCCTCAAAAACTTTATAAAATTTGGCAGGAAAGCCATCCAGGCCAGAGGACTTCCCATTTTTAGCTTTGGATTTGAATCTGCAGATCCTCCACAACAATCTGAGTCTCCAAAGAGTCCCTGGCCTCTGAGCGAGAGTCTTAATATGTGCCTGTCGGAAAAAATCCACTAGCCCACCCAACATCTTTTAAAGAACCGAGCAGCTTCTTGGTCAGTGTTTGGAGTACATATATTAACTATTAAGCAGGGAATGTCCTGTAATGAGCCCAGAGTTTAACAAATTGACCACTGAGGTCTGTTTCTACTTTTTCTATTTGCAGAGGGCAGTCTCTGTGCACCAGGATAGCAGTGCCCTTCTATGAGGGTGGACAAGATATGTGGCAGCAAACACCAAACCCACCCAGTCTCTCGAGCCTAAGATGTTCAGCCACTATGAGGTGTGTGTCTCCTGTAGTAATGCAATCTGGATGTTTGCCTTTCTCTGCTCTCACAGGAGTCTGGTGTGCTTAACAGGGTTGTTAAGCCCTCGAACATTATAAGTTGCTACTTTTATGTCACCCATGGGAGATGTATGTAGTCTCTGCATCACTGAGGCTGTATCTATTGGGGTCGAGTTTATACTCCAGTGTCCATATAGGTTTAGGGTGGGGTACAGGTATCCTGCACAGGCCAGTAACAACATAAAGAACCTTATATGTTTAACAACAGGTTAAACCATCTTAACAGAGTAACAATTTCCTCTAGATTCCCATAAAATGGGTAAACAGTTAAAACAATCCCTATCCACTTCCAAGGTCTCACTTTAGGCCCATCATACTTAGATTGCCCTTGATGGTGGGTGGTGAAAGAGCAAGCTCTGTACCTCGCTGCTCTAGATCGAAATCCCTTCTGCAGAGCAGCCACAGTGAGTGAGCCAAGGTTGCAATTTACCAGTTACCTCCCACCCCTCCTCATCCCCACTTCAGCTGTATGAGAGGGAGTCACCATTGCCCCTCCCTTCTCTGTGAACATATAAGTACCCCCCAGGTCAAATAAAAGGAAAGAAAGGAAAGCCCCACAAAACTTTTCAGCTCCTGTATAGCTCTTCAGGAATAAAGGGCACATCAATAAACACACTGCTTGCCCAGTATTATGTGGTGCCCTGTCTCTTGCTGTAGTAGGTGTAAAGCCACCCATCCATCCCTCCAAAAATAAGCTATCAGCACACAAGCTTGTTAAGTAGAAACAGTCTCATCTGAGCCTTACAGAAAGGGCCTCAGTCTTCCTGGTTCTTGAATTGGAGAAAGTTTTAGTAGAGGTATTTACTCACCCGCAATGCTTTCAATCTGTTCCTCCATTTCAGTTGTATCCTTTCTCCTTTTCTGGGGTGAACATCTGGTGGAGCGAATTCTGGACCAGGTCCCCATTACACTGTTCTCGATTGGCTTGCCACCCTGAGACAAAGGTTTGATCCTCCTACTACCTGCCACTGACGCTTTTATAGACTCTTAACAGCACTGGGGTCTATGAAGTCATCCAATGGAATGTCCAAGGATGCTAAATACTTTCTTGTATCTTGAGGGCCGTCGAAAACTTTGGAGCCAGAGTCTGAGGTTATTCTTAACTTTGCAGGAAAGTCTACCCTCATCTTAGCCCTTTACTGTGAAGCTGTTTAACTACTGGAAACCAGAGTTTGCTGTTTGCCATGGTAGTTGGGCATAATCGGGTTCTAAAATAGCTTTGTGTCTCCAAAGACAATCTCTCTACGTGCCCAGGCCTTGTGCAGCACCATTTTCTTAATGCGATAGTCAAGGAATGCCATTATGACTGAGAGAGCCTAGCCTTAGGGTCTTTCGGTGGAGCAATCAGGGCTCATATGAGCTCTGATAATATTTAAAGGAACATCTTTCCCCAGATCCAGTAGCTGTTTTAACAGCCCCTCTATATACTTTGCTATCTCTCCTGTTTCGGTATGTTCAGGTAGCCCGCGCAACCTTAAGTTGACTCGGAGGGAGCGATTCTCCACGTCCTCTAATTTCTCTAGTAAAAACTGTGAGCGATCATAGAGCTGCAGCAGGGCCCCATTGTGAAGATCCAGCATTTCGACTTGCTCAGTAAGATGAGATTCTACTTCTTGTATTTGTTGGTCATGCTGTTGCAACTTTTGCTTATTTTCCTTTACTTCAGAGCTGATATTATCCAGAGTTTTGGTTAGGTACCGCAGTTCCTGGCATAGCTGCTGGGAAGTAGACTTACTCGAGGAGTCAGGCTCGTGGTTGGTGAGTGGCCTGGTTGACGCATCTTCCTTCGGGGTGGGTGGCGGCACAAGATTAAATTTCTGCTGTTTTAGCACAGTTCCCTGCAGTGCTCAATTCCTTGAGCAAGCCGCCATGGAGACGATGACGAGCCACATGTAAACCTGCTAGATTCGCCTGGTGGGGTGAGGTTTAAAATTGAATTAGTGGGAGAATTAGAAAGAGTTAATCTGCTCGATGTCTACATTGCTTGCCATCCCAACCAGAAGTCCCATAAGTCATTTATTTTCATGCAGCCATGGCACATCCCATATTTGTACAACAGGTGTAAAGATAAATTTGCCAGTTTAAGCATGCTGTTTTGGCAACATAAGCAAATTAAACTAAGTAGGCCACTGAGTGTGCTCAGAAATTTATCATGCACATTTTGGTCACTCTGAGCATGTTCCAAAGTGTATTTTCACTTGTAAGGATACACTTCTGAGCATGCTCAATGACCGACTTCATTTATTTTCTCCCAGGATACCTTTGGAAACAAGCTAGTATGGCTCAGTAAATCATACCTCTCAACTGTCACACATTACAAGGTACGTCACTCATTTTATCCCTCAGAAACCCTCTGTCCCACATTGAGAAGGTGACATTCTACACTGATCACTGAGACTTTTAAGCAGACATGTATAATAATATAAGATGCTAGGTTATCAGGAAACATTATAAATATCAGTGCATTATTTCCACAGTATTCTGAGCTTGCAATGTCATGTTTGATGATGTGTCACACATTTTGTCCAGTTGTCACAGATCATGTCACACATTTGGGCGATAAAAGGTTGAGAGGTATGCAGTAGGTCTTTCTCGGTAACACTCTTTCAATAAATACATAAAATGTGAGATGCATATATTTTTTGGATTGACCATACAGTATTCTACGTTTCTATTTTAACTTTTGTAGTTTGTCGCCATTTCCATTAGAAAACCACCTAAATTACCAGGGCTGGATCTCCAGAGGGTGGTGCAGAGCTCAAATCAAGCCCTGCTTCACGACACTTTGAAATCACTACTGCACCAATGCTGTTTGCTGCAGCTGTGTCCAATTTTCTAAGGTCAGGCACAGTTGCAACAGTTTTTCTGATTTATTGAAGCTTGTGCCAGATCTCTGGTCCACTCACTATAAAAACGGTCCCCATGATTGTCACAAGCTAGACCGCAAAAAGATGGTCTAAATTGCATCAGTTGCTGCACAGGATCGAAAATCCCATTAGATTACTGCAAGCCCCATGTGCCACATCTTTGGCACACCCCAGGCTTGTAGCAATCTCAGGGCTTTGAAAATCCGGACCCCTGTTGTATAAATCAAAGATGACATGGGCTGACTTAATATGTCATTTTTATATTCATGAGACGGTATTGGTCTATTGCTATCTCACTTGTGGCTTCACCACTCATGAGATATTAACAGACCAGGAGGGAGGGAGGGAGGGAGAGAGAGAGAGAGAGAGAGAGATAGATATATATACATATATATATAGAGAGAGAGAGAGAGAGAGAGAGAGAGAGAGAGATCATGTTTACTGAAATAGCATTGAAACAAATAATTTGGAAAATCTACTTTGACAGTTTAGGTCCATATTAAAAGGAATGCATGTCTTCAAATTAACTCTAAAATGCAATCCACTGGCTGGACTCCTTTTCACCCTTTGAGGAGCAGTCAGGTATATATATATTTTTTTATATTTCAAATATCACCAATAGTAGGGTTCCTCTATTATTCAGCACTAAATACTGAATACTACCTGGGTATTCAATATTTGGGAAGCCCAACTCAGATGGCATGGGCTTGTCTTGTGTCCACTCCCTCCCCCTCCCAATGCTTTACCTCCCACTTCCCTATTCATCCTTGACCACGAGTCCCTAAATGAAAACAAAATGTTATAATGCCAGCTTCTGACACCATGCCAGAGACTGACAATGTCTTTTAAAGAATACCCTCTCCCCAGCTTAAGCCCCTTCAGTGCCCCCTCCTACCCTTGTTATATGATTTTGACAGAACTTTGTCCACATAGTAAATGAAGAAGTGGCACACATACCGTACCTGGAGGTATATTCATTATTTTATTTTAGATTACAGAAGCAGATCTTCTCTTCAAAGCCCCCCTATATAGTGCCTTAAACAGCTTTGTCAAACTGGACAGCTCACTTGCCTCCCCCTCACACACTGCCCCTATCTGCCCTACATTTAGCTGCAGCTGTACTAAGCAATGCAGGGAACATGCACATGATCAGGAGGGAGGGGACAGAGTGATTGCATTATTGGTGACGATAGGCAGAGTGCCCCAATCAGTCTGCCTAACAACATTAATGATACAATCACTCTACCCTCCTCCCTTCCAACTGCTCGCCATTTACTCCTTTTATTATAACTACTACTTGGACTCATGGTGGGCAGGCATGTTGTGGGGGGTGGGCAACTGCGCTAACAAGTTTTAATTTCTATTGCCTTCACAAAATCATGTGTAACCCCTGTCACCGGGTATCTGAAGGCTACACTACCCCTGTCTTCCTGGCCAGACCAAGGTTAAGGGGCCTGGATTCCTATTTACCTTTAAAACTGGTTCTTTCCCAAGATAACATAAATGTGCCATGTCTCCACCCAGAGTTTACCTTTACATGGGCTAGAATAATACATGGTACAACCCCCTGGGATGCTGCACCCACTCACAATACCACCGTGCCACCCCAAGCATGACACAGTAGACACATCCCCACATTTCATAAAATTAGAATTATTGACTCTCTCTAATAATATGCACACCCACTGAGGTTATGCAAAAGCAATTTATTTACATGGGGTGAGAATTAGGTTTTGTAAAATGGAGTCAGAGGTTAAGCTATTTACAATTAATTAGAATGGGTTCAGATTGGCATTTTTGAATTGGCATCAGATAATCATTCTGCATTTTTAAATTCAGACATGTAATTACTGTGGCCACTTATCAACCCCTGCTGTATTCAGATTTCTCTGGCTATCTACTGTAACTAGCTGCATTTAGACATTTTGATAACACATGCCCTCTTCCCACACTGGTATCAGTCCCCAAAAAATGCATTAGGACCCTGCAATCCCAAAACCTTTATCTGGGTACCCAGTACTAAAGTCTTAAAGGCGCAGGCCTGTTGTTCAGCGCAGCTGATGAATGGCCAGCTGAGTTGGGGCCCTTGAAGAAAATAAACAGATTAACTCTCCTGTCAATTCAGAGACACATTCCTGACTGTAGCAGCACTGACCTTACACCTTTTCTGGATTTGAGGAACTTAGGCTTTGATTATTAAATTCTGGCAACAACTCTAACTATATGCAAGTTGATCTGGGATGAGCAGGGGGAACCCTGCATACTCACAGTTTAGATGACTTAGACAAGTTGAAGCAATTGAGGTAGTTGCATGACTAGACTTTAGCTGAAGCGTGGCAGGAGCTTTGGTATCCCTGTGTATGGAAAGACTCTTGCAACTTTGAACAGATTGAACACTTTTTCTCAGCCTTGAACAACTGCCCCCTTTCTTTTAGGCTTACAATCACATTCAGCAGAAGTTTCTGGAAAAGACCATCAGGGAGCGGGGCTGGCACACCTCAGCCCCCACGTCTAGGCTATAATCCCCATGGGAAAGCACATATGGCAGTGCCTTAGGTGATGGCACACTACCAGGCTGTTCCCGAACTAATGTAATGGCTTAGTCACATGCAGCACATTTATATTGTATTCAGCACATTTATCTCTGTGTACATTTCTGTAGCCTAATTCTGCTGAATTTCTGTTCTCATGGCTTTTTTATTGTCTCTGGTGGCTGCAAGTGAGCTCTCTGTCAGGTATTTTTTTGCCGAAAATGGATGTGGAAATGCACCAAAGTCTCCCGTGCCATACACCCCCCAGACCCCAGACAAGGTCCCGAAGAAAAGTAAGGGCCACAATGCTGCCTTGGGGCAGGCTTCCACTAAGACCATGGGGACAACCCCACTCTCGGGAAAATGTTTTTTACTGGAAATCCAACCAATCAAGGATTTACTCATCACCCTTGCTGTAGAACTCACCTCACTCTGGAAAGACATCAGTGACACAACTTGGAGGGTTGGTGATGTGGACCCAGGTCAATATCCATTAAAAAATGGTGAGATTGAATGGAGCCTGAAGTCTCTTTACTTCATCAACAACTGTACAAGATGGAGTTGAAGCTGGAAGATCTTGAGGGTAGAAGGAGGCAGAATAACCTGGTGATCCTTGGACTTCCTGAGGATGCAGAAGGTCCCATGCCTATTCTAGTTACCCAAAAGTTGTTAGACAAGCTGGCTGGTCCATCGCCTAATGGGTTGCAATATGTGATAGAACGGGTGCACCGGGCCTTGTGCCCTAGACCCCCACCTGGCACACCTCCTAGGCTCCTTATTTTACACCTTATAAACTATCTCGACAAACAGCATGTGTTGGCTAAGCTCAAGGACATTCAATCCGTCACCTGGGAAGGTCATAAGCTCTGAGATTCACAAGATCTCCCAGCTACTGTTAGACAAAAGAGGGAAGCTTTCCACCGAACCGTTTCTAAGCTCATCTTGGCTGGGACTAAATTTCGGATGTTGTATCCTGCCTGGTTGCAAGTTCATCTGCAGGATACTTGGAACATGTTTGAGGACCCTGCTTATGCCTCCAAGGAGCTTCAGTCCCTTCTTCCTGATTTATTTAAAGCCAGTTGATGCACATTTCACATCTTAATTACACGGCCATCAGTCAAGTTGGGCAGTGTGGGGTTGGCTGCTGCTGTTGTTTTATTCTCTTTTTCCCCCATGACTTTACTTCCTGGAGTTTTGATGGCATATTTGATTCCTCCCTGACTGTGGATATCTACTGACTATGGCCTACTTAATGTGGATCTGCTGTGGCACTCCTAAATTCATGGTTTCTACGTGCCTCTTCAGTAACTGGAGCTATGGGTGGCAAGAATCACATAGAAATATAGAAAAGAGAAGTTGAAAGCAGATAAAGACCGCAAGACCCATCCAGACTGACCATTTCTTTTTCTACCTTATGAATGTGCAATCGGCCGTTGCTCTGTCAATGGTCTATCTAGTCATACTCATCTGTATTGCTCCCTTATGCCTATCCCATGCCTGTTTGAAGCTCTGCACTATATTCATATTCACCACTTCCTGAGGTAGGCCATTCCCTGCACCCACCATCCTTTCTGTGAAAAAGAACTTCCTCACATTACCCCTTAACTCACTCAGCCCCATAGAGCGTATGTGCATCATCAGGAAAATTCCTCTAGTCCCCATAGTGCATATGTGCATCAGGTATTCACTCCATCTCATCCCCAGAGTGCATATGTGTGTCCTACACTTCTTGTGCACTTTCTGGATCAGCCAATCAGGGATAAGGTTATTGGAAAGTGCAGGTCAGTAGGAAACATTCCTACCTACCAGAATACCGACTTTATATTGGACACATTTGCTACCTTTCAGATTTTTTTTAGGTTTTAATTTGGGTTAAAAGGTGAAGAAAATGTTATTTTTCTCCATTGCAGGTAACATTAAAAAATCTGTAAATGCTAGAAACATGTGATCCCTGATTTGAAAGCTCTTTTCATTGTGAAAAATTAGTATGCTGGTGTCTGGGAGCTAGGAGGTGTACTTTTTTTGTTTTAGTTTTTGGGATAAAAAATGTAAAAATGTGATTCTCCTCCATTTCAGGTACTGTAAAAAAAACAAAAAAAAACCTGTAAATGCTAGAAATGTGTGCGACCCATCATTTGAAAGGTCTCTTTAATGTGGACAATTATCATGCTGGTGTCTGGGGTCTAGCAGGCGTACTTTTTATGATGCAGGTTTTTATTTGTGAACAAAATGTAAAACAAACGCTCTTTTGTTATCATTTCAGGAACTGTTATAAAATATCTGCAAATGCCACTAACATGAGTGACCCATCATTTTAAAGCGCTTGTTATTGTGAACATTTTCCGTGCAGGTGTCTAGGGGCTAGGAGGCATACTTTTTCAGTTATCGTGGTTTGTGCTTCATGTAGGCAGTTGTGCAGAGCATTTTTCCAAATTCAGTCGGTTTACTGGCATTATGTGTTGGCACATGTCTTAGTGTATGGTCTGTTTTATTATGTAAAACAGCTCAGGAATACTCTAAACTGTGGCAGTGTAATCATACAACAGACATTTGCCACTTCTAAGGTTTTTTTTGAGTTTTTAAAAAAAGAAAAAGAAAATGTAAAATGTTATCGTTACATGCTCTGTAAAAAAAAAAACTTTAATGCTACTGTATGTGTGACCCCTCATTTTAAAGATTTTTTATTGTGAGCAAACTTGTGCTTTAAGTTTTGTGATAGGAGTTATACTTTTAGTTATTTATACTCTAAGTTGGAGTGTTACCACTTTAGTTCCGAACATTCTAACTGCTCAGGAAAACAACCATTTTACACAGGAATACAGCACTCACTCAAGATTCCATTCTAGAGCTAATGAGTTAATTGGCCTCCCTCTAATCTCATGCTGTGTCCTCTTGCCCTGTTATTTTTCTTATATTGAAACATGTTAGACACCTTGTGTTAATGTCTTTAAGGTGTTTGAATGTTTCAATCATATCACCTCTCTCCTCCTGTGCTGACGGTATACATATTGAGCTCTGTTAATCTGTCCTCATATGTTTTCTGATGCAGTCCCCACACCATTTTGGTTGCCCTTCTCTGGACTGCCTCAATTAGGTTAATGTCCTTGTGAAGGTGTGGCCTCCAGTACTGCACGCAGTACTCCAGATGGGGCCTAACCAGTGTCTTGTAAAGAGGGATTATTGCCTCCTTCTTCTGACTTGTGATACCCCTACTAATACACCCCAACATCCCTCTAGCCTTACCAACTGCTTCAGTGGTCTGCTTGAATGATTTCAGGTCGTCAGTGATGATAATGCTCAAGTCTCTTTCTTCCCTTGTGACTACCAGCAACTCTCCTCCCAGCCTATAGGTGGTTTCTGAGTTTTCTTCCCTATGTGCATGAACTTGCACTTCTTATGTTAAACTCCAGTTGCCACTCTTCCACCATTTTGCTAGTTTATCCAGATCTCTTCTCATTCTGCCCACGCCCACCTCATCTGGATCCTCTACTCTGTTGCAGATCTTGGTGTCATCTGCAAACAGACAAACCTTACCCTCCAGTCCATCTGCAATGTCACTGATGAAGATATTGAAGAGGACTGGCCCCAGACTGATCCTGAGGTACCGCACTTGTGACTTGCATCTCTTCTGAATGTATACCATTTACCACCACTCTGTTTTCTGCCCGTCAACCAGTTTGCTACCCAGTTGAACAATTTCTGACCCACCCGAGCCTACCCAGCTTATTAATCAATCTTCTATGTGGAACAGTATCGAAAGCTTGCTGAAGTCAAGGTAGGTGACATCAACTGCTCCCCCTTGGTCCATCACTCTGGTTACCCAGTCGAAGAAATCTATGAGATTAGTTTGACAGGACCTTCCTTTTGTAAACCCATGCTGTCTTGGATCCTGTGCTCCTATGGATTCCAGGTGTTGCACTATCCTTTCCTTAAGGATCGTCGCCATAATCTTGCCCACTACTGAGATAAGACTGACTGGTCTATAGTACCCTGCCTCCTCCCTGCTACCACTCTTGTGGCGCGGGATCACATGAGCCCTTTTCCAGTCTTCTGGGACCTCTCCTGTACACAGAGACTCACTAAACAGTTCTGATAATGGCTCTGCTAGTTCCACCCTTAGCTCATTTAGTACCTTGGGATGTATGCTATCGAGTCCCATTGCCTTGTCCACCCTGAGCTTATCGATCTCTTGTAGGGCCCTTTCTTTTGTGAAGGGACTAGTGCACACCTCCCTCCCCCCTGTGTCCATGGTGCTGAGCTGTGGGCCCTGCCCTACCTTCTCTTCAGTAAATACTGAGCAGAAGTATCTATTTAAGATAGATACTTTTACATTATCCTCCTCCTCACATGCCCCCTTATCCCCTTTGATCTTTTCAATACCCCCTCTGGACGTTCTCCTTTCACTAATGTATTTATAGAAAGTCTTGTCACCTTCTTTTACTGTGTGTGCTAGTGTTTCCTTGGTTTGGGCCTTTGCCTGCCTTACTGCCTTCCCTGCTTCCCTTAGGGAAGTTTGGTATGCCTCCCTATCTTCATCCTGCTGCGTTCCCTTATAGTTCCTGAAGGCCAGTCTTTTGGCTCTGACCTTTTCTGCTACTGTTTTTGAGAACCAAAGTGGTTTCCTTCTTTTGCACTTCCTTTTCTCTCTCTAACACAATGGGATGTTGCTTCAAGTATTGCATCTTTAATGCTTGCCCACTTTGCCTGTACCCCCTCACCTGTATTTCTTTTTGACAGGGCTAGCTTAACCCTGTTGGCCATCTTATCAAAGTTTTCTTTCCTGGTGTGCCCTCATGGACTGTTGTGCGAGCTCAACTCTGTAGCCCTAGATTGACGTACCCCCTTGTTTTGGATCTTTTTTCTGGACTTTTTCCCCTATGTTGGCTGCTGCGTTCTTTGCATGACCCTGGCTGAGGACTTTAGGTGTGACTTCTATGGAACTGACCATTTGGTTTGGACTATGTATCGGACTTTTGATCCCCTGTGGGAGCAGCTGGTTTTGCGTTCTCTCCTGCTCGGCCTGCATTCTCCATATGGAGTGGTGACTGATCTCCAGGTGCCAGAATCAACAGGTACTTTTTTCAGCATAAAGAATGGCACAGAGGGTTGTTTTTGGATTCATTGTGGGCTGACTTAAATCTTTCAGTTCTACATCGATGCAGGTTTCCAGCAGAGGTTCCCTTTATTAGTCGTCCATCCATTATGCACAATACCTTTCTGAGTTTGCAAGACAACTTATTATGTACTGATTTGGTAGTCCCTGCTTGTTATACCTTTAATCCCGTTCCTATTGGTAATTGTGGGGGCTAACCTCTTTGGGCTGTTTAGGTTCAGAGAACCATGTGTTTTCTCTTAATTGTTGCTGTCTACCTAGAGTTAATTATTCTGTTATATTTAATGTTCAGCTAGTATTTTCTGGTTACTCTTGTACATAGTTTCAACCATACTGTTCAGCTCTCATTTATGTATTTAAATGCAATGTTTTTGTCAGGTTCCTTCTTTTATATTTTGCTATTAAGAGTGATATACCTTCATAACTCATTGGCAGCCCTGGTATAAATCCCCAGGGCAGACACAGGTTGGGGTCCACCTCAGGGTACCTCGCATTCCAGGATGGGTGAGGTTCTCCTCCCCTAGGACCTAGGTCTAGATAGTTTTATTGTTCTCATTAGGCTTTTATGGTTGTTTAGCATTGGGTGAGCAGGGGAGCAGGGGTGGGGCTTGGCATGGCGTTGGTCTTTGATGCCTTCATAAGCCAATCAGAAGGGTGGAGAGAGTGGGATATTCTTAATTGTTGGTGTTATTGGGGTCTTTTCTTGTGGATTGTATGGGGTATTACTTAAGGGGGTTGTTTCATCTTGCTCCTCCCACTACAATGGTTGTGTCATTATATGGGAGGGGTTAGTTGGGGATTGTTAGGATTTGGGTGGGAGGGGTGGCACCACCAGAGGACTGAGCTGGAGGGGAGAGGGTAATCCCAGGAGATGGATACTGTCAGTGCAGCCAACTATCCTTTTTATGTTTACTCCTCTGCACCTACCCATGGTTTTTGACTCCCAACTACTATCTCCTAATGGCTACCTATAAGTTCTATACCTGGAACATTAAAGGCACCCAGTCCCCTACCAAATGGGCTAAGGTCTTGCTCCATTTACAGAAATTACAAGTGGATGTTGTCTTCCTGCAGAAGACTCACCTGCTCCCATCCCAGGTCCTCCTCTTTAGGTAGTCTTGGATGGGGCAGGCATTTGGAGCTGGCTCAGACACTCATAAAAAGAGTGTGGCTATTTTAATTCCTCAGAGCATTCCCTTCCACCTCCTTCAGGAGGCTACAGATCCACAAGACCGATACATAATTCTCCAGGCTTTACTGGGCCTCTTGGAAATCATATTTGGGGCTGTTTATGGTCCCACCTCTGAAGATTTATTTTTTGAAATGTTTCACCAGCAGGGCACACTGAACAACAAGTTTCTTGTCTCATGGTGCGACCTGGGGGGAGGGGTTACATAGGGTTGTGAAGGATGATTAGTTACAATAGTATGTGGGTAGTACAAACAATACAACATTGTAAGATTGTGCAACAGTTGGCACACAAGGTATTGCACAATAAACAGTACTGAAACATTGGGTAAATTACAATACATGTCCAAAATCATACAAAAGAACATATTAACGTACAAAACAGTAATAATGCGATAGAATCATTTATAGTGCATGAGTGTACCAGGAGCAGGCTCGAGGTAGTACGCAAGTGCTGTTGGAGTAAAAAGGATGGGGTTAGGTTGTGCACACTGATGACCCAAAAGGGCAGGTGGAGAAGAGAGGGGAGAGGCAAGGCAGAATATGAGGAGAAGGGATAGCCATTTCCTGGTTTCCCCTTCAGGATGTTGAGAACCCTGCGGGGGTCATGGTAGGAAGGCAGAAACTGGGGATAGGTATTGGGTGGGTTAAAGCAAGGAACAGCTGAGGAAAGGTATGTGTAGGGCAGAGGTAGATCCTCACTTCTTCACCACTTTGATATCCATCCTAGCTCCCTAGATATCCCATCCCATTATACTCAGGGGAGACTAAAATTTAGTCCAGTCCAACGATCTTGACAAATCTGGCAAGGCCCGCTTGGCACTCTCTTGTACCCAGCTGCCTCTCTGGGAGTTGATGGACTCTGTGGGACTGGTTGACCCATGGAGGGCCTTGCATCCTAATACTTTGGATTTCTCTTTCTACTCCCTCCCACATAATTCCTTTTCTTGTATTGATTATTTTTTTAATAGCAGCAGAGTACCTACCTGGGGCTCTTTTACGTCATTACATTACTCAGCTAAGGTTATTTTGGACCATCACCCTGCTCTTCTCCAGCTCCAGTTCACTCCTTCTCTGGACAGGGATAAAGTTTGGAGCCTAAACAATCAACTACTTAAATCGGGTGACCTGCTGTAACATCTACGATCCTTTATTTCTTCCTTCATGGAGATTAACTCCCTCTCCATGCTTACTCTTGGCATATTATGGGGAGCTCTGAAATGTGCTCTTACAGGGAATCTGATCCGTTTAGTGACTACGCGAATGACATAGACCTCAGCTACCTTATCCTCTCTGTTAACCCAGATACATGCCCTAGAGGGACAAATTTCCCAGACTTCTTCCCAGAGTGGGAACGATTGGAAAGTCTCCGCTTTCAGTATAATACCATCTTGGGGAAAAAGCAGAACACCTCCTGCTTCACCCAAAGGTGAAATATTTTGACCTGGGAAAAAAACAGGGAAAACTGCTTGCCCCTCAGCTACGTTCCCAAATATCAGATAGAATTGTAGCCTCTATCCATACTGAATCTGGGTCCCTTCTCACTTTCCTGCAGGATATTGTTGATTCCTTCAGGATTTTTTATCAGAATCTGTATGCCCCCCCATACCCTTTTGTCCAGCCGAATTGGAATCTTTTCTGTGGGACGTGCCCCTCCCTCAGCTGACCAATCCACAGGTTGCTATCTTACAACCCCCATTAACCTTAATGGAAATTTCCCAAGCTATTGACTCTCTGGCCCCAGACAAAGTACCTGGCCTGGATGGTTTTGCCATTAATTTTACAAGTTCCGTAGGGACCAATTGGCTCCTATTCCCTTAGATACCTCTAATCATATTTTTACGACTGGTCTTTCTGACCCCTCTCTCATGGCAGCAACTATAGTGGTCCTACTTAAACCTAACAAGGATCCCCTACTGGTCTCCAGCTACAGGCAGATATCCCTTATTAATGTTGATATGAAAATTTTGGCCAAAGTGTTGGCCTGTAGATTGGGGCTTGTGTGGGACTCCCTCATCAGTACAGAACAAGCTGGATTTGTTCAGGTTAGTCTCTCAGCTGACCACCTTAGGAAGCTGTCATATCTCTTTTTAGTGTCCATGGACTCCTGTGCTCCTGCAGCTTTGGTGTCCCTGGATGTCAAAAAGGCCTTTGATTATGTTTCATGGGACTACTTATGTACTCTATTCCCCAAATATCATATTCCCCAAGCATTTATTCAAATGGGTCAGTGTGCTCTATTCTTCCCCGACAGCACGGATCTTTTGTAATGGGGTACTATCATCACCATTTCCCCTTCACCAGGGCACCAGGCAGGGTTGTCCACTCTCTCTCCCTATTTATTTAATATTTTCTTGGAACCCTCATCTGCAAGATTAATCTCTCCTCTCACATTCTGGGCATCTTAATAGGCCCAATGGAATATAAGCTTTCTGTCTATACAGATATTTTGTTGAATATCTCTCCTGCCACATCCCTGCCTGCTGCCCTCAGATTATATCTCGGGTTTGGTGCTCTTTCTAACTATAATCTAAACCTTGCTAAAATGGAGATTATGCCCCTTAACAATGTTACTTTCCAAGCTGACACTGCGACTTTGGTTTGATCTGGACACCAGATAAATTGAAATATTTAGGATTTGTCTTAGTACTGCCCTCTAAAATACACCGTTTAATTTAGGTTCCCTGGTTATCCATCTTAAAGTGGACCTAGATTGTTGGTCCTCACTTCGTCTTACACTATCGGGCCATTTAAACATCATTAAAATGAATATTCGCCCCAGACTACTATACCCCCTTCAGAAGTTTAATTCAGCCCTTCCCCAATCATGGTTTAATCAGGTCCATAGACTCCTTTCTTCATTTTTATGGCAAGGTAAGGCAGTTCACAGAGCATTAGTTAAGCTCATGTGCACTAAATTGGATGGGGGACTACAGGCCCTTAACTTTTTCTTTTATTACTTGGCCCTACACCTCATTCAGCTTTCCTACTGGGTAGGAACACCAGGACGAGACTCCACTAAGCATTATGTCCCACAGTGGGTGGACATTGAATGCTCCTGTGTTTGGATAATGGTTTGGATATCAAGTCCCTCCCTTATCCCCTGAGGAAGAAACTTCCCCCAATTCTACGGGACTCCCCTCTGGAAGTTTCCCTCTGGGTTCACCTGCAACTCTGCTCTTTTTTAAAATCTGTCCATATAAAAACATATCCCAAGCATTGTTTGGAAATCCTAATTTTTGTATAGCTGGACAGCTCCTCTCTAAGACTTTTTGGCCTGGCATGGGTGTGCAATCAGTTGGTGATCTTACCTTCAATCAAAAACTGTTATCCTTCCAAGATGCCCATGTCAAATATCACTGGCCCACCTCCTCGTGTTTCTGCTATTTTCAACTATTGCATCACCTTCTGCAGCACTTGGCAGTGGTCCATGGCTTAGTCCATTAGGCTCAGTTCTCCTCTCATTCATCAGGCTCCTGTTTCACATCAAATTTCATATTACTACTGGGCACTACAGGATTTCCTGGCTACCAATGAATGGCCAAGGGTTTATTGCTGGTACCACTCTCTTCCATCATCTGATACTGCCAGAAGCTGGACCACTATCTGGAAACACCTTTATAAATATATCAAGTGGGATAGGTACTGATTTATGCAGTTTAATATTATTCACAACCTGTACTATACCACTGTTCGACTGCATAGAATTGGTAGACTCCCTGATGACCTCTGTTCCAGATGTGGTAATGAACCTGGCAATCTGCTCCATATTCTATGGTTCTGTGAGAGTGGCCCTTTTTGGACTTGATTCAAACCAATCTAAATCCCTCTTGGGGATTGTCTAAGGCCTTCCTCCCTGAAATATGTATTCTGGGAGACTATACCAATGCCCTGGCTGGGAATCAGAGACAACATATGGCCTTGATTTCCATGTGCAAGGAAAGTTATCCTCTGACATTGGCTTGACATGGGATACCTCAATATCTTGAGTGGCACAGGAAGATATTATTTGCTTTGCAAGCTGAGCACCTTATTGCAAGTATGGTTGGCTGACTGTCCCAGTACCAATGTATTTGGGAACCGCTGCAGGTTCTATTGATGATCTGAGCATTCCTAGAATATTAATATACAGCTGCCTTCTTTCCTTGGCATCCCAGATCATTCTACCTTGTCATTGTACCTCCGGGTACCCCTCCGAGTGGTGGTGGGGAGGGATGAGGGGATTGGCAGAGAATGATGGTGGGGATGTGAGCGTTTTCCTAAATTGAGCACCATCTGGTTTATTTCTGTTTCAGTCACTCCTTGACTATTATATCCATGACTTGTTAACTTCCTTGGAATATTGTTCCTTCTATTGGTGTGCTTAATATAGTTTATTCAATGGTAAAAAAGGAAGACTAAGACCTATGCCTTTGCAGATGTCATTGCAAAGGCTAGGTCTCACGACGCATGGCCACATGTCATGCCTTTGACAGATCACATATCGCCATGTGTAGCAATAAAGCTGTCACTGAAAAAACAAGATCTGTTTTCCTGAGAAACAATGGTTCCATTTAAAACCAAGTATACTCGACACCCACGGTAGCATTACAGCGGGGGTGCAACAAGCATACTCGGCCTCTGATCATAAAGGGTAAATAACTTTGATAGTGTTTGATGAAACTAGTGGAAATTTTGCAAGTGTTATCTGGAAGGCAAGGTCTAACTAAATCTGTAGAAAGTTTTGTGATAGCAGATTGAGTGGGTTTTGAAATCCGTGTATGTCATTTTCCTGTAGACGTCTAATTTTTTCCATATACTTAACATGCGATTTAGGTTTGCTGTCATGTACAGCCTACATGGACTGGAATTTTTTTCTCAGACTTTCAGGGTAGAAGCATGCTGTACCAAGACAGTGTCTTTGGAAGACTTTGTAAAAAAAATATTAAATGGTTCCAGAGTTAAACGGATTTAAAACTTAGTTTGTTTTCTGTTCTAAGCATGCTTGGTAGGGTTTTTGGGACAATGTTCTGTTATGACACCAAAAGTTCTGTGTTGCAAGACCATTTTTGGTTTCTCACAACTTGCATCTCACAGCACCACAATTTATTTGCTGCTGTGAGAGCCACCATCTTGTTTTTCCCCCTTGAACTAAAAAAAATGGAAAATACATAAAAAGGCTGTAACATTAAAAAACAAACACCACAATCTAGTTAAACTGGACCTGTTTAGCTAGATGCTGATTTTTTTTTTCTAAGAATTTCCACAAATACCCTTTCTGGGCACCCCAAAATCCAGGGTGCACAGCTTAGTGATACGAGCTGTTCACCTGCATTCTCTGTATGAGAATAGTGGACATTCTTGAATGCTGAAGCTGCAGCGGGAAGTCATGCTGCCAACTTCAGCTGAAGCAGTGAGATGGTGATCCCTGTTCCCTATCTCTGTCCCTGTCTCTGTCTTTCTCAGTCACTGTCTATGTGTCTGTCTGTCTGTCTGTCTATAGAAACATAGAAACATAGAAGTTGATGGCAGATAAGGACTGCAAGGCCCATCCAGTCTGCCCATTTCTTTTTCTCCCTTATGAATGTGCCATTGGCTTTTGCTCTGTCAATGGCCTCTCTATTCATACTCACCTGTATTGCTCCCTTATGCCTATCCTACGCCTATTTGAAGCCCTGCACTGTATTCATATCCACCACTTCCTGAGGTAGGCCGTTCCATGCATTCTTCACATTTTCTGTGAAAAAGAACTTCCTCACATTACCCCTTAATCGGCCTCCCTCTAATCTCATGCTGTGTCCTCTTGTCCTGCTATTTTTTTTATATTGAAACATGTTAGACTCTTTCACCTTATTAATGCCCTTAAGGTGTTTGAATGATTCAATCATATCACCTCTCTTCCTCCTTTGCTCAAGGGTATACATATTGAGTTCAGTTAATCTGTCCTCATATGTTTTCTGATGCAGTCCCTGCACTATTTTGGGTGCCCTTCTCTGGACTGCCTCAATTTGGTTAATGTCCTTGTGAAGGTGTGGCCTCCAGTACTGCACGCAATACTCCAGATGGGGCCTAATCAGTGTCTTGTAAAGAGGATTATTACCTCCCTCTTCCAACTTGTGATACCCTACTAATACACCCCAACATTCCTCTAGCCTTACATACTGCTTTAGTGATCTGCTTGGATGATTTCAGGTCATCAGTGATGATGGCCTCAAGTCTCTTTCTTCCCTTGTGACTGCCAGCAACTCCCTCCCAGCCTATAGGTGGCTTCAGGGTTTCTCTTCCCTAAGTGCATGATCTTGCACTTCTTTGCGTTAAACCCCAGTTGCCACTCTTCTGACCATTTTCTAGTTATCCAGATCTCTTTTATTCTGCCCACCCCATCTGGATCATCTACTCTGTTGCAGATCTTGGTGTCATCTGCAAACAGACAAACCTTACCCTCCAGTCCATCTGCAATGTCACTGATGAAGATATTGAAGAGGGCTATTTGCAGGACTGATCCCTGAGGTACCCACTTGTGACTTGCATCTCTTCTGACTGTATACCATTTACCACTACTCTCTGTTTTCTGCCCGTCCACCAGTTTGCCACCCAGTTGACCAATGTCTGACCCACCCTGAGCCTACCCAGCTTATTAATCAATCTTCTATATGGAACAGTATCAAGCTTTGCTGAATTCAAGGCAGGCAGCATCAACTGCTCCCCTTGGTCCACCACTCTGATTACCCAGTCAAAGAAATCTATGAAATTAGTTTGACAGGACCTTTCTTTGTAAACCCATGCTGTCTTGGATCCTGTGCTCCTATGGATTCCAGGTGTTGCACCATCCTTTCCTTAAGGAGTGTCTCCATAATCTTGCCCACTACTGAGATAAGACTGACTGGTCTGTGGTTCCTGCCTGCTCCTGTAACCACTCTTGTGGGCGTGATCACATGGGCCCTTCTCCAGTCTTCTGGAACCTCTCCGTGCTCAGGAGACTCACTAAACAGTTCTGATAATGGCTCTTCTGGTTCCATCCTTAGCTCCTTTAGTACCCTGAGATGTATGCCATCAGGTCCCATTGCCTTGTCCACCCTGAGGCTTATCAGAGTTCTTGTGGGACCCTTTCTTTTGTGAAGGGACTGGTGCACCTCCCTCCCTCCTGTGTCCATGGTGCTGAGCTGTGGGCCCTGCCCTACCTTCTCTTCAGTAAATACTGAGCAGAAGTATCTATTTAGGATAGATGCTTTCACATGGTCCTCCTCCTCACACTCCCCCTTATCCCCTTTGATCTTAGCAGTACCCCCTCTGGACTTTCTCCTTCTGCTAATGTATCTATAGAAAGTCTTGTCACCTTCTTTTACTGTCTGTGCTAGTGTTTCCTCAGTTTGGGCCTTTGCCTGCCTTACTGCCTTCCCTGCTTCCCTTAGGGAAGTTTGGTATGCCTTCCCTATCTTCATCCTGCTGCATTCCCTTATATTTCCTGAAGGCCAGTCTTTTGGTTCTGACCTTTTCTGCTACTGTGTTTGAGAACCAAAGTGGTTTCCTTCTTCTTTTGCACTTCCTTTTCTCTCTAACACAATGGGATGTTGCTTCAAGTATTGCATCTTTAATGCTTGCCCACTTTGCCTGTACCCCCTCACCTGTATATCTTTTTGCCAGGGCTAACTTAACTCTGTTGGCCATCTTATCAAAGTCAGCCCTCTGAAGTCCCATATTTTTGCCTTGGAATGGGATGATTTTGTTCTAGTGGCCAAATTGAACCATACCATGTGGTGGTCACTGGCACCCAGGTAACTATCTATCTATCTATCTATCTATCTATCTATCTAGCTATCTAGTTAAAATAACTGTGAAGCAGACTGGGGTGCCCACCCCCAGTACCACTTCTCCCTCCCCCCAGGTCAACTGCCCATTCTTTCCAGTGTTTAGTTATTTAGTTATAAAACTAAATTTAAGTAGACCATGGTGCCCACCCCCAGTACCGCTTCTTGTGAACAGCTCCCCTCCAAGTTGCCACCCCCATTTGCCATAAAGTAGCTCAACACTGTGGTGCTCGATCTCCAGTATCAGAATGTAATCTGTAATAAACAAAGCTATCCCTCAATGATTTTTTAAACCTGTAAATAAAACAGTCCCTCACTGATCTAACCCGCTCCACCCCAACCTCCCACTCAGCACCCACCACCCAGCACCTTCAACACATCCCCACACACCTCACTCACTGAACATGTCCCACAGCATAGATCCACTCTCAGATCAAAGACACGTCCTGCTGCTGGAACCGGCGACTGCAATATGAGAAACTAAGGTAAGTGTGGTTCAATGTATTTCAATAGAGTTTTGAACACTGATGCATAACATTGTCATTTTGCAAATTTTCACTCCAATTTTGAAAGCAGCCTTTTAGGACCCCACCTCATGACCAATGATGATGGGATTATGCAAATCAGGCCCAACAGGCAATTTCAGCATCACTTGGTGAAATCACTTTTCAGGCAAGATTTGAAAGTTTTACTACCCTTGCTCATGAGGTGGGGTTATAAGATGATTATGTTTAAAATTTGTGGTGGTCAAAATATGCAAAAATGACAAAGTTATGAGTGTATGTTGAAATTTTTCTACTCTCGCTCATAGCTTTGGTAATTTTAAATATTTTTACCCCAAATTTTCAACATAGCTATTTTGCACACCACCTCATGAATGTCATAGCTGTTATTTTTTCAGATCTGGACCAAAATGTGTTTTCACACCCATGGTACAGAATGATGTTTCAGTGTCGCAAAATGATGTTTCAGCAGGGATTTGAAATTTTTCACCTACTGGATTCATGGGGGGGGGTAATAAGAAGGCTATGTTGGAAATTTGGTGTACAAATATGGTAAAATCCCCAGGTTATGAGTGAATGTTGCAGTATTTCAATGTTCACTCATATCTTTGCTAATTTTGAATATTTTGACTCCCAACTTTCAACATAGCCATTTCTCCACACCACATCATAAACATGATAGGTGTCATTTTTTAACTCCTGGATGAGATGCATTTCCACACTCTGGGACAAAATAACATTTCAGCCAATATACTATAAGTGCCACATGTCATGTTTATAAACAAGAAGTCATAAAACTACTAACTTGAAAATTTGGGGTCAAAATTAAAATATATATATAATTATTAACAAACATTATGCGTAGTGTCACTCTTCCCCCAGCATGTATGCTTTGCTGTCCAGTCCACATGACCTGAGTTTGGGGATGAGCTCAGTGATCCAGCTGGATGGAGAGGGTGGGAGAATGATGCTGTTATGCAACCCCCAGCCAGGGAATTAAAGATGCGGGTTGCCCCACAGACCCAAGTACCATATAGTGACAACAACTTTTCCCTTGGCATAGAGCCCTGCACATCTGCACCTCTGGGTGGCATAATGCCCTGTGCACTGACTGATAGATGGAATCTTTGCCCTGTGCCTCTGTATCTGGGCCACATGGAAGCTCAAGGAACAGAGGGCTCTTCACAGCTCACCAGATAGCCCTATGATTTCTTGGTATCTGTTGCTGCATGGAAGTTCAAGGCCCACAAGGGCCCTGCACTGCCATAGGTGGATGGAGCTTTCCCTTTTTTCCTTGGGCCCTACACATCCTCATGTGTTCACACTGAGTACTTATTGAAGATAAGAGTCCACTATCTCAAAAAGAAAGGAAATTCTTTGCAAAAAAACTGTGTTCATGCACCAGTTAGAAGGTAACTATGCCACAAAAGTAAGGAAATGTGGCATTAGGTTTTCAACACTAAGTCCCACCTCCCCAGCACCAAAGGAGAAAAATCATTAGGGTTTGGGTTTCTGAGTCTTGGTGAATCAGTATGAGGGGTCTTCCTTGGAGTTATCGACACTAATGCTCCATCCCTCCTCCCAGGTCATAACCTCTTGTCCTGCACGAAAGGTACAGCTCCAAGTGAGTGTCTCAAAGTCATACACTCTTCAAAGGTAGAGAAGTATGTCTTGTCACATATTGCCAACACAATCTGTTGTAGCTTTCTTCACACAGGGCCCAGTGGGCTCTGCATGAAGAAAGGAGATCATGCCTGATGTTGTTTGCTCAGGGTATGGGGAGGGCATTAAGTATGATAACTCCAAGGAAGACCCCAACAGTGATTTGCCAAGACTCCAGAGACCCAAAACCTGAATGTTTTTTCCTTTTACTGCTTGGGGTGGGGATGGGGAGTTAGGATTGGAAACCATAACACCACATTTCACTATCTCTGTGGCATTGAGTTGCCATAACTGGTGCATTAATGTGGGTTTTGGGTCTCTAGAGTCTTGGAAAATCAGTGGTGGGGTCTTCCTTGGGGTTGTCAACCCTAATGTTTACCCCTTCTCCCAGACAATAGCTTCTAGTCTGAAACACAAGGTACAACTCCAAGAAACTGCCTCATACTGAAACACTCTTCAAAGGTAGAGAAGTATGTATCAGCACACATTGCCAATACAATTTGTTGTAGCTTTCTTCATGCAGTGCCCTGTGGGTCTTGTGTAAAGAAAGGAGACCACATCTGACCTTGTTTGCTCAGGGAATAGGGTGGGCATTAGGGTTTACAAACCCAAGGCAAACCCCACCACTGATTCACCAAGACTCCAGAGACCCAAAAATCTAATGTTTTTGCTTTGCTTGGGGTGGGAGTTAGGGTTGGAAACCCTAACTCCACATTTCCTTCTTTGTGGCATTAACCTGAACTCTAACTGGTTCATTAATGAAGGTTTTTTTTGCAGAGAATTGCCTTTCTTTTTGTGATAGTGTATCCATCATCCACAAAGGTCCCTTTCAAACCTGTATGAAGACATACAGATGTGCAGTGCCCAAGGGAAGAAACAGAAGACTCCATTTGCCTATGGAAGTGCAGGGTCCTTGTGTGCTCTGCAGCTCCTTGCAATGATGGATGCCAAGAATTCATGGGGCTGTCAGGGGGGCTGTGGAAGTGCAGAGCTCTATGTTCTCTGCATTTCCATGTAGTTGTAGATACAGATGCAGAGGAGAAAGAGTCCATCTGTCAGTCAATGCACAGGGCCCTCTGCCACACATGAGTGCAGAAGTGCAGGGTCCAATGCTATGAGAAGAGTTGTCTTCACTATATGCACAATCAAATTTCATTGTAAGAAACCAGTTAAAGTCACAAAACCAAAACTTATGATGCACAATCAAATTTTAAGTCACTCAACCAGTTTTTGCCACATAATAAAAAATCATGGGGCCCGATTCCAAAACGACTTATGGATGGAGCAAGGTGCCTTATGACAGACACTATGGCATAAATCACACCTTGTGCTATGCATTCTGCAGGTTGGAATTCCAAGTTGTGCCTCATGCCATGCTGCAGGCGGGTTGCACCACAGGTGGGCTATGCCACCCACTACACCCACAACCCTCTGTGGCACGGCACAAGGGTGGGTTATGGCAGCATCTGCACCTCTGGAAGGGCAGCTGCCATAACCCACTAACACAATTTCAAGTCAGGACATGGTGCAGCAGAGTTAGACCAGCATGGAGGTGGTCTAAGAGGCATCTGTCCTGGCAAAACAATGGATGCCCCCCCACAGCATTCCTGTGTCCCATGCACACACCCCAACACAGTGATGCCCCCACTCCTGAGTCTGGGGTGCCACCCATGTCCAATGTGTGCCATGCCTCCCCTTGTGGCTGTGCTAACCAGCCAACCCCCCTCATGGCCCCCTGAGGCTTACAGTGGTTGTACAGGGTGGGGGCTCTGGGAGGGGCAGTTAGTTGCCTACTGTGACTTGTGGCAGCCAGGGTCATTGCACCATTCCCATGGCACAAGCCTGCAGCTGCCACAAGTCATGGGTTATAGGTACCAGGGACCCTGCCTGTCTTGGAATAGGGTGCAGGGTCCCAGGCATAGTGCCACATGGAGCAACTCACATATGCCCACAGAGTTGCACCATGTGACTTGAATTGGGCCCATGGTGTGCAATCAGATTTCATGCAGAGCAACCAATTCTCTGTCATGAAATGAAAAATTATGGTGGGAAATCAAATTTCCTGTCACACAATCAGTTTTAGTCACGCAATGCAAAATTTTATTTGCAGTGCAATTTCATATCAAAATATTATTTCAAGCCCCAGAATGAAAAACGTATGATCTGCACTGAAATTTAATGTTGTAAAACCAATGATAGTCATGCAATGGGAAATTATGATCCACAATCAGATTTCATATTGAGCAACCAATTTCTATTTTGCAACTTTACAAGTTATGATTCAGAATCAAAATGTGTTTCAATAGACTTTTTGACTTACAATTAAAAATAGTTTTGTAAGTCTAATTTTGTTTTGCTTTTCTCACCATGCGAACCTAAAAATTATAGACCACAATTAAATTTCATGTCCAGCAACCAGTTTGTCACGCGCAATGATAAATTATGATCCACTGTGAAATTTCATATTGAGGACTGAATTTTATGCCATGAAATGGAAAATTAGAATAAACAATCAAATTTCATGGCAAGAAACCAGTTTAAGTCACAAAATCAAAAATGTTGATGTGCAATCAAATTTTAAGTTGAGAAAACAGTTTTTCTGTGAAATGAAAAAGCATGGTGTGCAATCAATTTTCATGCTGAGAAACTAATTTTCTGCTGCAAAACAAAAAATTCTAATGAGCAATCAAATTTCAAGCTGAGAAACCAATTTTTGTTGTGAAACAAAAAAAAATCATGGCGCATAATCAAATGTCATGCTGAGAAACCAATTTCCTGCTGTGAAATGAAAAATTATGCTGGGCAATCAAAATGTGTTTCCAACAGAGCTTTTTTGAGTTACAATGAAAAAAAAAGCTTTGCAAGTCAAATTAATTTTCAAACTACCTTAATGGTGCAACATAGAAAAGCATGCCATGATTAAAAAAATGGGAAAGATGTTAACATGGACAGGATAAATACCTAAAACATATTTATAATCATAATTGACTGAAATGGATCTATGACCGGTTGTCGACAAAAATTTTGTCAAATGACCGGACAGTGAAATTGTCATATCGGCGGCATTTGCAGTCAGCAGACGGTTTCCAAGTTGGAGACATTTTTTCTGCAGGGGGCTGTGCCCCCCCCACACTTTTTATACTCCACTCTGAGTCAGAGCTGATTAAGGGAGGGGGTGCAAAACCTCTGAATACAGTGCCTGGTTCCAGCGCCGTATGTACAGCAACCTGGCGCTGTAGTCGCTGTACTGATGAGCACTGTGGAATTGTCACTGTTGGCAGTGGATAACAACTGAAACAAGCCTCAAATCTGCACCATCAGATTCTAATGAGGTAGATTCATGTTTCTGTTCTTGTTGTTATGGTTGTTATTAAGGATGCTGTAATAAAAGGCTGAATTAAAGGTTTGTTACTGAGATGAGAAACAAGATTACGGCTGTCATGAAATAAAAAAATTTTGGTATTGTGAGCAAAACATCTCTCAAAACAAAAAACAGCCTTGTAACACCAAATGTTTGGTGTCATATCAGAACGTTATCCCAAAAACCCTACTAAGCATGCTCAGAACAGAAAAAGAAAACTAAACTTTAACTTCTTATAACTCTGGAACCGTTTAATATTTTTTCATGAAACCTTCCAAAGGCACTACTTTGCCACAGCATGCTTCTACCCAGAAAGTTTTGGGAAACAATTCCATTCTGTGTAGATGACAGAAAACCCAAATTCCATGTTAAGTATAGGAAAAATAATAGGCGTCTACAGGAAAATTACATATTCAGATGCCTGAAACCACATCAGCTGGCGTCACAAAACTTTCCATAGATTTTGACCGTGCCTCCTAGACAACACATGCAAAATTTCAACTAATTTTATCAAGCTGCCAAAGCTATTAAGGTGCAAAGTTAGGGGTTTAACACTGAACACCTTACTCAACCTTAACTAGAGGGGCGTTACCCTATGTCTCCTATGGTTGATTTTCTTCCCAAGTCCTTTGTGTTCCAAAACTACTCAGTTTTGCTTTGCTGTTCTCTCACCCAAAGAACTTGGCATTGCACTCTTATAACGATAAGAAATAGTAACTGTACATAGAAACATAGAACACAGAAACACAGAAACATACAAACGTAGACTTTGATGGCAGATAAGGACCGCTTGGCCCAAATAGTCTGCTAATTTTCCTACCTCCTAGATAAGCTGCAGATCCTAGTTAACCAACAGCCTATTTCTTCCTACCCCCACAAGAATTTCCTTATGTCTGTCCCATGCATTCTTGAATTCCCCCACTGTTTTTGACCCCACAACCTCCTCAGGAAGGCCGAAATGTGTCCACCATCCCTCCCTGTGAAAAAATACTTCCTCACATTACCCCTGAGCCATCCCCCCTCTATCTTCAGATTGTGTCCCTTTGTTCTTGCACATCTCTTTTTCTGAAAGGTGCTACCCTCTTTGACTTTGTTGAGTCCCTTGAGGTACTTAAAAGTTTATATCATGCCCCCCTCCTTTCCTCAAGGATATACATATTAAGCTCCTTTAGTCTCTCCTCATATGGCTTAAGTGGGAGACCCTCCACCATTTTAGTTGCCCTCCTCTGTCTCCATCCTGTCTATGTCCTTGCAGAGATGGGGTCTCCAGAACTGGATGCAGTACTCCAGATGGGGTCTAACCAACTGTCTGTACAGAGGGATAACAACTTCCTGTTTTCTACTGGTGATGCCTCTCCCTATACATCCCAGTATCCCCCAGCCATCCCTACTGCCTTCTTACATTGCTTGCTAACATTTAGGTCATCAGATATGATTACCTCCAGGTCCCTTTCCGTTTTTTTTGTTGTTAATACCCCCCCCATTGTGTACTCATCCCCTAGGTTTTTGTTTTCCAGGTGCATTACTTTGCACTTCTTTGCACTGAATCCAAGCTGCCATACTTCTGACCACTCATCCAACCTTGCCAAGTCCCTTCTCATCCTTTCCACCCCTCCCTTGTGTATCAACCCTGTCACAGATATTTGTGTCGTCTGCAAAGAGGCAAACTTTTACTTCCAGTCCCTCTGCAATGTCACTTATAAAGACATTAGAAAGGACCGGACCCAGTACTGAACCCTGAGGTACCCCACTAGTAACCCCCCCTTTCTTCAGAGTGGACTCCATTTACTGTTGTCTTCTGTGTCCTGTTGTCCAGCCAATGTTTTACCCAGGCTACCACCTTGGGACCCACTCTCAGGCTGGCTAATTTCTTTATTAATCTTTTGTGCGGGACTGTGTCAAATGCCTTGCTAAAGTCTAGGTAGGCCATGTCCACGGCCCCTCCCTGGTCTACTACTTTGGTTACCCAGTCAAATAAATTGATTAGTTTCATCTGACATTACATGCTGCCTTGGGTCCTGTGCCCCGTTGGCCTCTAGGTAAACAACAATTCTTTCCTTCAGAAGTGATTCCATTATTTTCCCTACCACTGAGGTCAAACTGACAGGTCTGTAGTTTCCTGCCTCTGTCTTGCTCCCACTTTTGTGAAGGGGAATCACATCTGCCCTCCTCCATGTGAACATATATACTGATGCAGTAGCGACAGTATAGTTAGGGATGAGTAAGGTGTTTATAACAGCAGTACTAATTAGCCAGAAAGTGATCATCACTTCCCAGATTTTTGCTCTGCCTGGTAGTTTAAAATTTCAGATTTAACTTTTGCTCTTTACAGCTGTTTTCTAATAGTTGGTTCCTTTGATTTTTAATACATTTATAACGTTATGTGGACCCACAGGAAATATGGCAGCCCCCATACTGTTTCCTGTTTTTTACCCTTTGTTTACATTACTTGTCCTATAAACACTCAGCAGGCAAAGGAAGGGGTGGTGCATTCCAGTTACATCAGACAGGATAACCAATGAGAGAATGGCAGCACCCCATTTCCCTCTGAATCTAATATGGCGCGCTTGGCAAGGGTCTGTGATAAACTGTCAGAAAAAGTAAAGAATTTAAAGAAAAACAAAATTAAAGAAAAGGATTCAAGTTTTGCCATCTGTTGGGTTTGTTTGATATAACTATTGCAAAAGTACACTGTTATTAACTAGTACTGCTGCTTTGATATTAAATCTCAATAAAAAAAAAATTACTATTAATAACTTGGGCAGCATTTGACAAAATAGCCCAAAATTTAGCATGTGTGATCTTGTTGGCAGGGTCACAAGACTTAAAAAATTTTGTGATGTCATATTGTATTTTTTCTGAGATACAGAATATCAATTTTTGATGAAATACCATTTTTTCCCTATACTTAACATACGTTTGTTTGCTTTCACATACAGCCTAGATGATACAGAACTGTTTCATTAATTTTTAGGGTAGAAGCAGCCTGTGCCAAGGAGTGCCTTTCAAAGGTTTCATGAAAAAATATTAAATGCTTCAGAGTTATAATGATTTTAAGGTTTTTTTTCCTGCACATGCTCAGTACTGTTTTGGATAAGCCTGATACAAATGATAAAAAACATCGACCATGAGGGTTTATCATTCATAATTAATCATTCTTGAGAGAAATTAGTGTTCATGATTCCACCATCTTGTTTTTAACAACTAAAAATGTAAAGAAATACCTCAAATGGATGTGTTTTAAAAACAAACACCTAAACCTATGTAAATGGGACTGGTTTAGCTAGACTCTCATGTTTGTTTATTTATTTATTACAATCTTGGAAGTTCCTCTGAATTAGGGACTCGTTTACAAAGGTTCCACTTTGAATAGACAGAGTACAGAGATTAATGGCACAATTAACATGACATAAACAGAGAATATGTTCGAACAATCTGAAGGCGTAATGCATTGAATAAGTAGGTGACCATGTAAGGTCAGCAATCATAATATAACCAGAGTACTAAAACTAACAAGACAGTTACCATGAAAACACACAGGAGGTTTAAACAGTAGAAGCGAGGGAGTACAGCAGAGGGTAGGTAGGTGACCATGCAAGGTCAGCTACCAGAATTTAACATTGATTCAAAATAGAAATAATAGGCAGCCAGAATAGTTTAATGAAACAGTTCTGTTGTCAAAGATAACAAAAAGCAGGCAAGACTAAAGTGCCAATAGGAGAAGGGTACAGGAGGCGGGAGACAGCAGAGTCTAGGAGGAAAATAAAAGGTAGAAAGGCAGGGGGACTAAATGAGGAGAGTTGGGAGGAAAAGGTGCAAATGGATGGGGGAAGGTTTAGCAATGAGGGAAAAGGAAGGAGAGGGGTAAGAAAAACATGGACTGTGACAGTAGGGGAGTGTAGAGTAGGGGGAGGGCAGTAGAGAAGGAGAGAGAGTGAGAAGGTAAGTGGGAAGGAAAAGAGGGAGGAGGGAAGAACGAATTAACAGGTTCAAAAGATCAGAGAGCAAAACATTAGGGTTAGCATGGCAGAGGTAGGTGGGTGAGGGAGGCAGGCAGAAGAGGGAATATCTAAGGTGTGAGTAAAGACTAGCAGAGGGTTTGAGGTGTAGGATAGTGTGCGGGGGCCCATTTATGAAGAAAGGGTGAAGAGAGCTACAGGAGGAGAGGTGAATGGAGGAATATTTTAAAAATTGCTCTAGAAGTACATTTCTGAGCACCCAAAAATGCTGGGTGCCCAACTTAGCAAGAGGAGCCATCACCCGGATTTTCTGTATGAGAGTAGCAGGACATTATTGATACAGTATATGCAGCTGCAGATGGAGTGCTGCTGCTGGCTTCAGTGGCAGCAATGAGCCTGTGGTCTAAAGAGCTGGCATTCTCATGCTGTCTGTCTGTCTGTCTGCCTGCCTCTCATTTTATCTCAGTCTGTCTTGTCTGTCTGTCTGCCTGTCCCTCATTTTGGGCTCGATTCTCAAAGTCCTGAAATTGATGTGAGGTACCTGCGCCAAACATAAATGACACAATTGGCACCTTGTGTCAAACACTGCCCCCTGAGCAATTCACAAAAGCAGCCTGTGTCAACCGCAGGCTGCCTGCCCCAAATGGGGCTTAGCACCTGTGTGCCCAAGGATGGGCTTCAACATGGTAGTAGGGGGCATCTGGCAGCCATACGCTGCTACATCCCTAAATGTGGGATTCTCAGAACTCTCCCAGAGGGAGACATTCTAAGTAAACTTAAACCAGCCAGGGCTGAGAGTTGCCTGTTTGCAGCAATGTGCACCCACTTCCCTGATCCTTAATGCTGCCTGTGTCTTACATATTAAATATAGTCCCCTCCCCAATCCTTGATGCAGCCTATGGCAATATTATGAAATATAGCCCCCATCCCTGATAATCCAGTGCCCCCGATCTGTGATACATATGACATATAGCCCTCCCCAATCCATGTTCTGCCTGTGTCATACATTGTAAATATAGCCCCCTATCTGATCCGTTATGTTGCCAGTTATGAAATGTTAATTATAGCTCCCTGTCCCTGGTGATCCCATGCCCCCAATCCATGATACATATGACATATAGCCTCCTCTCCAATCTGTGTTCTGCCTGTGTCATACATTGTAAATATAGCCCCTAACTGATCCGTTATGCTTGCCAGTTATAAAATATTAATTATAGCTCCCTGTCCTAGTGATCAGTGCCCCCAGAGCTATGATACATATGAAATACAGTCCTATCCCCAATCAGTATTGCATCCAGTTTCAAGATATTAATTATAGCACCCCATCCCTAGTAATCCACTCCCCGATCCATGATACATATGAAATTTTACCCTCCCGATCTGTGATATAGCCCATTTCAAACTATTAATTATAAGCACCTGCTCTATGGTGGTCCAGTAGCCCTCCACCCTTCCTCTGCAGGTAGTACCCACCACACCAGCAACCTGATGTCAATAAAGCCCTCCTCACCACCTCCATGGCTGGCGCTGACTGAACTGTCACGGTGCATGTACTCCTATTCTGCATCTGTCTAACTCCTGCATTTCCAATGCTAATACCAGCAAGCAAACATTCGGCACTGACAAATGCTTATTTCTGATTGGCCCTATTCCTTTGTACCTCAATACACTACTTAAACACCATACTCAACTAGGTATACCAATGGGCAATAGCTGGCACTGTCAGTAAAGCCTTCCCTTTCTTGTCCTCTGACTGGCCCTATTTCTTTGTACCTGCATATACTACTTACACACCAGACTCAATTAGGTATACCAATGGGCAGGGCTGGCACCATCAGTAAAGTCTTCCTTTTTGTCTTCTGACTAGCCCTATTCCTTTGTACCTGCATCCACTACTTAAGCACTGTACACAGCTAGGTATTGTGATTGCAAATTCTCTCACTGTAAGTATTACCTGAGCAACCACTCCTGTCGCCACGGGCAAAACCACACCACTGGGTTTTGTCTTAACGTCCGCTTTATTTGATCAAACCTTAAACATGCATGCGGAAGATTATGCAAGGAGAAAGCTCTACGATTACAATTTACAGCAGCTTTTATAAGCTAGATTCTGCACTTTTATCTTGAAAAATACCAACATTTCAGTATAAGCCAATCACAAAACAGAATAACAAGTTGATACCAATGTATGATGTACTTTTCCACTGCTTATTTCATTTTTTTACCCAATACTTCTTGATACATATGCCTGGGTCAATCTGACCTGAGTGAGACAATGAGTTTTCACTCACACCATAGCAACATACAACAACGTAAAGCTTGCCTTCAATGCCTCAACGTGCTGTTATCTTATATTTTGCCCAAGCATGTTGTTATCTTATATTTTGTCCGTGCCTGTTATTCAGGCTGGTACAACCAGTTCTGCCCAGTTTTATCTTGCTTTCTGTTTCTACAAATGTACCTCAAGTAACCTCAGTAACATTCTGTAACCCTGTAGGAAGCAGCATGAACTCAGAAATTTCCACTACATTCATTATGACTTTGTTACAACATGGCTTACAAAGCAAACATAGCTTCAAGTCATATAATGGCAAATATAGCTTTAGGATATATAAAAATTCCCTCACAGTATACCAATGGGCAACGGCTAGCACTGTCAGTAACGCATTCCATTTTTTGTCCTCTAACTGGCCCAATTCCTTTGTACATGTATACACTATTTAAACATCATATTCAACTAGATATACCAATGGGCAATGGCTGGCACCATCATTAAAGTCTTCCTTTTTTCCTCAATATGGCAGTATTCCTTTGTACCCGCATACACTACTTACCACTGTACTCAAATAGGTAGACCAATGGGCAATGGCTAACTCTGTCTGTAAAACCTTCCTTTTTTGTCCTCTGACTGGCCCTCATCCTTTATACATGGATTCACTTCTTAAACACCATAGTCACCATGTTGATGAACACTGCTGCCTCATAACCTCATGGCCATACTTGGTGTCTCAACCCATACAATATGTCTGTAGAATATGCCTGCATATATGAAGTTATGGATCAGTTTGCTGTAGAGGACTCTGATACAGTAGTTTACTTGGCTGTAAGTCAATTTTAATTTATTCAGTCCATGTTTTTTTTTTATTTGTCTCACTATCCCCTGAGGCTTAGCTACTACTCCCCTTGTTGCTCCTTACCATTTAGCTGCTCATCTGCTCCAAATTCCACTCTAGCACTGGTCATGGCCTCTGAGGATACCATTCCTGATCCCCTTCAAAACCTTGTTACTCCTGCAATGTCTCCCCTGCCCCCCCTTGCAGCAGGTCCCTTTTGGCTCATGCTGCAGTTTCCGGTCTAGTTAGGACATAGATCCAGTGGTCAAGGTTGGAGCAGGGGGTCCCAGGAGTGATCACAGGCCGTGAGGTGCATAAGAGAACTACAGCCAACATCCATTTGGGTCGGAGTATTGTTTTTCCTTTTTTAAGCCCTCTGACCATCCCTGATTTGAGCCCACCCTCAAAGCACTTCTGTGGACAGCGGAACAGCTGTCATTGTGTGGTCACATGCAGCATCTCTGCTGTCCCAGTTATGAGTGTAGTACAGTAGGTGCCATTAGAGTGCGTAAACCTGATTTCTTTCCTGGAATCTGATCAGCTACATCTGTATAATCCTCTGACTGCAGCACAGGAGTCAAGCTTTGCTGCATGAGCCTAGCCATCCCACATGGAAGAAGAGCCTGGCACTACCCCCCAGCACCATGAGGTCCAGCATGCCAGCTCCGACTTTTTCACTTTTTGTGGGAATAAGAGGTAAGCATGTTCACATTCTGAAAGCTTATCACATGTCATGGCAAGTTGTTTTTTAGAGGGGTTGTATTATTATCAGTTTTTGCCTTCTAAGTAGTGCAAAAGACAGGCATGCACACTTATGTTCAGTGCACTGTGGTATGGCTTACCCAAAATAAGTCAAATGAGAATGATTAAGTAACATACCAACCACAGAAAGAATGCTAGACAAATGCTTCAGTGATCTGACATGTGCTTGGTCTGCATCAAGGCCCACCTACCATCCCTCTACCATGGTCTCTACTCCAATATGTTCTATCCCTCCACTACAGATGGTCAAGCCAGGGCCCACCTACCATCCATCTATCATGGTCTCTGCTCCAATATGTTCTATCCCTCCACTACAGATGGGCATACCAGGGTCCACCTACCATCCATCTACCATGATCTCTGTTCCAATACATTCTATCCCTCCATTACAGATGGGCAAGCCAAGGCCCACCTACCATCCATCTACCATGGTCTCGGCTCCAATACATTCTATCCCTCCACTGCAGATGGGCAAGCCAGGGCCCATCTACCATCCATCTACCATGGTCTCTGCTCCAATATGTTCTATCCCTCCACTACAGATGGGCAAGCCAGGGCCCACCTACCATCCATCTACCATTATCTCTGTTCCAATAAGTTCTATCCATCCACTACAGATGGGCAAGCCAGGGCCCACCTACCATCCATCTACCATGGTCTCTGCTCCAATGCGTTCTATCCCTCCACTACAGATGGGCAAGCCAGGGTAGGCTCAAGCTTGACCTCTATGAGTGATTTAGAGCCAAGGTGAAGTGGAACCAGTTATGTTTGAAGGAAGCACTTTTGTCAGCCAGAGCATACTAGTGCCATGGTGGGAATCTTCAACTTCTTTTGTGTAGCTCATATGGGACACTGTCAGCAACACTGATAAGCCCTGACATAGCTCATTCTTTGGCTAATAAGGTCAAGCCAGACTCTGGATTTCAGCTCTGACTTGGTTCTAGATCAAAACAATTTCTGGCTTGCCAACATCTACCCTGTACTTTGCAGAATCTAAGCCTTTCGCACCCCCCCTCCCCCAACAGGATCAACTGTTGTCCAGGGGTAGGAGTTCAGAGACCAAATCTTTAGATGGGTATTATTTTCATGACTGGGAAGTGTTTTTCTCCTTATTCGCCCCCCCATGCTGGCACTGCTAATTAGGGATGTCAGTGGTTGGTGGCCCTAATGAACATATCACTATGCGTCACATAGCCCCAGTCCCACCTCCCCATTATATTGGAGTGAGAGACACTGCTACATGTCTCAAACCACCAGGGTTCAGCACTGTGCTGACTTACAACTCTACATGCCCTCCGCCAGAGGCAGAGTACATCAAAGAAAAACACTTCCACAGCCTCCTGCTGACTCCACCAATAAGGCTTGAGAGCCAGGCCATGAAGCAGGATCTCATGCAGAGTATTTCACCCTGCTTCTACCAGCACCATGGGCCTGCTCCAGGTACAATATTGCCATATTTTTCCTGTAAACCTGCTGCAATGGAGTCAAGTTTTCTGAGCTCAAATGGGCACTGGTTAAAAATGGTGCTGTGGTATTCTTTGAAAAACATCTAACTCTGTACCTCAACCAAGTGCTACAAATACTGTATGCTCAGCTATTAAATTATTATAACATTATTTATTTGTGTGTTTGGATGGGCATCTCTGATATGCCAGGAAAAGTACTGTAAGTTAGAAACAGAAAATTAATTTGAAAAACTAATTAGTGTTAAAATGCACTTTATGTAACCTGGCATCAAGCAATGAAAACTGCTTAGTGAAGTGTCAGTGGACTGCAGGGTAGGAAACGTTGTCCCTGCACAAAGGTAGGGATAGGGAAACCAAGGAAAGTACAGGATGGATTCAGGAGAGGTAGATGGTGTTGAACTAACCTGATTGAGTTTTTCAACTCGGTGACACAGATAGTAGACAAGGGACCAGGCAATCTACATTTCTGTACCTGGACTTCAGCAAGGTTTTTAGATTCAGTGCTGCATAGGATACCTACTGTATATAGAAGGTAGGGGACTTAGGACCAGTGGTAGGGTAATGAGGCGTATTGGGAACTGGTTGACAGACAGGTCTCATCAAGTGGTCTGGTGGCAAATTCTCTAATGTCAGGTGGGTCACATGTAGAGAGTGACACGGGGTCTGTCCTGTGGCCGATACTATTTATCATGTCTATAAGTGACATCAGCATTGGGGTTACAGGGTAAAGTAAGTCTGTTCTGAGATGACAGACAAACTCTGTGGTAGAGTGAATACAGATGAAAGGCTCAGCAGTATGTAAGGGATGTGGAAAAGCTGGGGCAGTGGTCCAGACTTTGATTATTGAATTTCAGTGTCAAAAAAGTAAAGTAATGCATACATTGGGAACAAAAATCATAGAGAGAATATTGTATCATTGGGTTCATGGTAGAGAACTCAAAGGAGGAAAGGGATCTAGAGGTGATAAACAGCAGTACAACAAATGGGAAAGGTAGCAGGATGCTGCAATGCATCTGACAGGTTTCACTAATCGCAGCAAAGAGGTGATGCTGCCATTATACTGGTCATTGGTTAGACCACATCTGGAGTACTATGAACAATTTTGGAATCCACATCTGGAAATGGAAAGGGAGAGGTTAGAGACTATCCAGTAGAGGGCAACGGAAATGATACAGTTGCAGCAGGATAAGACCTTTGAGGAACAATTAGAGAGTCTAAACATTCTCTCTGAGGACAGGAAAAAAAGGGGATATGCTAAGAATACACAGAGGCAGATGGCAATAACAATACATACTGTGGGTGCATACTAAAGAATTACATACATGCACATTAACAAGTGCAAGTAGATCAGGCAAGGTGATAATTCAGAGCTAACAGTTAAACTGATTATGAGATATGGCTGACCTCAAGTTGCGGGAAGGCAAATCCTCAAAGAAGGAGTAGTGGATGAGAAGGTTCTAAGATCCCTGCTCATGCTTACAAGAGTACCAAGGATCTTACTCTAAGAACCATGGGATCAATGACAACTCTTACGGTGAGTTTATACTGCCACATTTGCACTGTAGCAACCCAAGTGCTCAGGCTGTGACAGCACAAATGTGGCAGTATGGGCACTTGCTGGATCAAATTAAGTCGAAGCGTGATCTTGTCCCAGAGTCACAGCAGAGTCGGGAATGCATTGTGAACCAAGCAGTGTAAGCTGCCATGTGCACAGGCAGTACCACTTACTTCACTGCAACCTGAGCTGAAGACCTCCACTCTAAGACTGAACTAATTTTACCAGAAATAAAAACCCCCCCCATTATTGCACCTTCCAATAATCCAGAAGATCCTCAGATTTCCTTCCTGCCACCATTTCATTTTTTCTCAGCTGTGTCTTTTCCAGCTGATCAGCATAATTGACTGAGCACTCACTCAAGCACACCAGCCATGCAACTCCATACCCAGTAAGTACACAGATCACCATGGTGCCAAATCGGTATATTCTGTTGCACATTTTATAATGTTGATGGATTCTATGGACTAGTTTTGTAGTTTTGCTCTGTCCATCCTGGTTTGTGAGAATGAACATCCACCCATCCCCTGATTTCATGGTCCCTCTCTAGTGCAGCTTGCAACGGTGCAGAATGGGGCCAAGTTAATGTGACATTACATCGGATCAGGAGGTGGATGCAGCACTGGAGCAGATATGAAGTAGGATTGGTGCCACTGTATAAACATGGCTTTAGATAGTAGAAACAGCACCAGGAGAGAGGAATCAGGATTTTCAGGGCCTTGTCAATTAAGCAGAAGAAAAATAACTCCTTCCTCCTTTGGTGGTGTGAGTACCACTGGGGGCTGGAAATCTTAAGTTTATTTGCAATTTGACTGGGTCTGTGATTTTGGAGAATTGGGGGGAGGGGAGGAGGTCCCCTTCGGGATTCATCTGTGCCCCTAAATCTGCTGCTATGTTGGAGACCTCCAGAACTGTGCTTTGTACGTTGCGTGACTGTTAATTGGACTAAAGCCTGCTACCTATTGGCAGCTGAGGACTAGTTTTCCTACAGAAATATTGTGGGATTTATTAGTTTGAATTATTTTGTTTTTGTTGTATTATCTGTAGGTCAGCTAAGTGTTGTGATGTGCTGGAGGCTTGCCCCCAGAGTCGTGCGCTACTCACCATCTGCTCTTCACGCCCTCTGCCCTTTCTTTCCTCCCCCGTTGTAGTTTACAACTTACCAGCACTGTCGGACCCTGGGAATTGCTCGTACGGGGAGAAGAAGGGCAGGGGGCGGTGAACAGCGGCGGGTGAGTGAGCGGGGCCTCCACATCAGGGTTGCGAGATCCAGAAGATGCCCTGGGGTGAAATGGAACCCAGAATGTGGTTTGCCATGCCTGGTTTCCATACCCAAGAGCACCACCAATACCGGTGGGCAGGTGGCCCGGGCAGCCCTGGAAGTTCGTCCAACTCAGGCTATGTTATTCAATGCCAGATCCATCAAAATAAGACTGCAATTATTGCAGATCTTGCAGAAAGGGTGGATCTGGCTTGCATTACCGAGACCTGGCTGGATGAGAATTCTGGCACCATTTTGGAAGCCCTAATTCCGGCCAGGTACTCAGGGATTCACCACCCGAGATTGGATCGTGGGGCGGGGGGGTGCGGTCTTTTTTAAGACCGAACTTAACCTCATGAATGTACCAGTTGAGGAAGCTGAGTCATTCGAGCATACTGTGGTAGCAGGCGTAGGCTGTAGGATCGTCCTCATCTACCGTCCACCCAGAGATGAGAAGCGGTTCCTTCAGGAAGTTGCGGACTTCGTCATTGATATGGCATTTGAATCACCCAGACTGATGGTTCTGGGTGATTTCAATGTCTGGGTCGATGTCAAACTCTCGCAGTTTGGACAGCACTTCCTCCAGTTGATGTCATCTCTGGGTCTTACACAGATAGTTACCACTGCTACCCACAAACACAGTCACTCTCTTTACTTGGTTTTCCTCCTGGGGATCGAAGCCTCTGATTTGGGGGTGGAACCAGTTGGGTGGTCCGAACACTACACCATGGGGGTTAGTTTTAACACCCCTCCTTCATATGCCTACCCCTGTGGAAATGGTCAGGTATCGCCCTTTACGAGATGTTAGTTCTGAAGGCCTGGTGGTGGTACTCGACCTATCATCCTTCCCAGTGGCAAACAATGACCCAGATGCCCTTGTGGTGACCTATAATAAGGCCATCTCGACAGCTCTGGATGTCACTGCTCCCTGTCCGTGTTCACCCTCTCCCTTCACCCTTGGTCCCCATGGTTTAATGGGACTTTGAGGGAGATGCGCCACTAGGTCGAAGGTTAGAGCGTTGCTGGCATAGATCCTCCCTTGATGCCGACCACCTTAGATTGATGGAGCATTATCAGGCTTATCAATCTGCAATCACCCATAAGAAGGCAGAGTTCCTGTCTGGGGAGATTGCAGCTGCTCAGAATTAGCCAGCTCAGCTTTTTTGTACTGTGGACAGGCTGTGCAAAACCAGCCTGTCTACAGATCTGAAAAGACTTTTTCGCAAAAGGAATGTGAAGAACTTGCTTGATTCTTTGCTACTAAGGTGGCTGACATTAGGAAAGCGCTCAACCGACACTCTTTAAGGGTGTAGCTCTGGATCAGTGTGAGGCTGCTGCCCTTGGTGTTCCTGGAGTACCTTCGACCGACCAAAATTGTGGATATCATGCGGATTGTCCGGGTGCATACCCTACGTACTGTAGTTTGGACCCAGGGTCAACTTCCCTGATTTTGGTTTGTATTGACTCTATTGGTCCAGTCCTAGCACAGATTGTTTGGTGCTCCTTGAAACAGGTGAGTTTCTGAGCTCCCTGAAGGAGGCGGTGGTAACACCCTCCTGAAGAAAGCTTTGGACCCTGACTGCCATGCAAACTACAGACCAATCTCTAACCTTTCCTTTATAGGGAAGGTGATTGAGAATATAGTGGCTGTACAGCTGGAGAACCATTTGATCATCCATGATATCTATGAACCCCTCCAGTCTGTTTTTTGGAAAAGGCATAGTACTGAGACAGCGCTGGTTCGGGTGCTCAATGATATCCTGATAGCTAGGGATCGGAAGAACCATTCCATCCCAGTTCTTCTAGATCTCTCATCAGCTTTTGACACTGTGGACCACAGGGTGTGAGCGTTTGAGGTTTATCTGTTCACTATCGGATGTAGTCCTCAGGTGGTTTACATCTTACCTCACTGGAAGAACACAGAGAGTGGTTTCTGGGGTTTATTCCTCGGACCCAGTTTCTCTGTCTTGTGGGGTCCCTCAGGCCTCGTGTTGTCCCCATGTTGTTCACAGTGTATATGCTGCCTCTCGGAGACATTGTAAGAAAGTATGGGCTGAGATTTCACTGTTATGCTGATGATACCCAGCTCTACCTTTCTTTTGCACCCGATCAGGATGGAGCTTTCTTGGTCTTTAATAACTGCCTTAGTGAAATCCAGGAGTGGATGGATTCGAGTTGGTTGAAGTTGAACTTGTAAAAGACGGAGGTGTTGGTAGTGGACCCGGTGCACCAGATAGGGGGTCGGGAGTTGGTCCCTCTTCTGGACTTTATCTCGGGGATGTTTCACTCCCGACCTCTGAACGGGTGCATAATCTGGGGGTAATCTTTGACAAGGGACTGACCCTGCAGTCACAGGTGTCTGCCATTATCAAATCCTCATTTTACCATCTGAGGAATATCTCCAGGATTAGGCACCTTGTTCCGTCTGGTGATCTTCCAGCATTGGTCCATGCCTTTGTGTCCTCATGTCTGGACTATTGCAACTCCCTTTATCTAGGGCTTCCTGGGGTTGAAATCTATCACTTGCAGCTGGTGCAGAATGCAGCAGCCCAGCTTTTGACTGGCACCTCTCGGTCCAGCCATATTTCGCCGGTGTTGCGCGGACTGCACTGGCTGCCTGTGCAGTGGCGGATCACCTTTAAAGTCAGTCTTCTGACTTATAAAGCCCTACATGGACTTGGTCCTGACTACCTGAAAGAGCTCCTGGTCCCTTACTGCCTGGGCGTTGCTCCGCACAGCTGGCGAGGGGTTGCTAGAGATCACGAGGGTTTCTTTGAAATCTTCTGGGGCTTGTGCATTTATGTATGTGGCCCTAATCTGTAGAATCTCTACCCCACCAGTTGCGGAGTGCTGGCGAGTGAGGGATTTAAAAGGCCCTAAAAACGATCTGTGGATGCATGCATTTGGAGTTTGATTATATTTACTTGATTGGTATTGTTATTATAATATGTGAAATTTTTATCTTTTAATCTATGCGGTGCCTTGATTTTTTGAAGGTGCCATAAAATAAAATTTTATTATTATTATTAAAACAACCAAAACTAGAGTATAACCAATGGAACATTTTGAAGAGGGGTACTGAGAAACATAAGGAAGTCAGGGGGCTGTGGAGCTCTGAAAGAACCAAATAAAACAACTGAGGATCATCAGGGAAGACAGACCCAGTGGACATGTCATTTATTTCTGTCATTAAGCATCTACAGTATTTATCTAGGTATCTATCTAAAAATATAGATTTAATTTTTAGTGTGTAAAGAAGGGTAGCGCAGCATGACTGCTGGACCTTTGCATAATTGGATACTTGGAATTGTAAGCTCACATCATGCTTTGGTATTTTAAATATTTCCTGGCAGTAATAATAAAAAAATGCAACACACAATAAAGCTTTTAAGGCAAGAATTAAGATTATTTAGACTTTAATTAAAATTTAAAATTGGCAAACTGTCAAAGAGACCTTCACAAATATGTGAATTCATAAAAAATAAAATAAAAATTTCAAGGTGATAAAGGCAGAGTGAAATAATAGTTCCAGCCCTGGGGAATGGTTGTCTTGAAAGGAATCAAGCCCTTTGCTGTCACACTCTGTTAGTCATGGATTCGTTTTAATATGTCCCACATCTAATCCCTATTAACCTATACTTATTCAGTAAATGACATTAGTGTGGTGTGTAAGGAAAGCAGGCTATGTGACTTGACAGCCCACTGGAACATATCTGAGAGGGAGTATTAAGGAAGTTACGGCAATATGTGATGAGGATTCAGAAGGAAAATTGAGATGCATGTGGAATGCATTATACAGAAGCAGAAGAGAGAAAAAAAGGAGTCGGAAAAGCTTGATCCACCAGTGTTACATAGAAATACTTCATGGTTTCAGTATCAAAACAATTTTACTAAAGTGACACAGTCTACTGTAGTAACAAATATTGTCAGTAAGGAAAAACTGACGAAATCTGGTGCCTTGTGTTCTCCTGAAACATAATAAAAAATAAGCATTTGTCAATGCCAAATGTTTGCTTGCTGTTCAATAGAGCTTTAAAGAACCCTGATGTTGTTGGGACAACTCCGTGAAACATAGGACTCGATTTCCAAATGGCCCTCTAGATCAATGCAGCAAAGCCTAGTGCACCAGGGACCCTGCACCAGATTTTCATACAGCACGGGTCCCATTGCCAAAGTTCCATTGCTGCTGCAAGCAGGGTTGTGTCAAGCCGGCTGCTAAGTGGGAGGTTTGATGGAGGCACGATCTATGCCTGTCATGGCATGGCTGGACCACATGACTTGCCCTCCATGTAAGGGGCGTGCCAATGAGGTGGTGCCCTCAAAACAGTGTCTGGTGGTACACAGGCATGGCATGACATATGCCAAGAGCACCTATGGAAGGTCAGAATGCTGTGGAGTGAGCCCCAAGTCCCCCTGACAATACCCATGTCCAACTATGTCATAAAAGGCCACTGTGCATCTCCTCTAATGCCCTGGGACACACCAGCTCCTACTCCCCACAGCACACCAAATACCCACAAGAACAGTGGTGCATGGGCCAGCTGGCCGAAGGGGTACTCACAGATGCAGCTGCATGCTGTCCCTAAGCAAGAATGCCAACCATGTGTCAATGTATGCTATGTGACAACAGCAGACATACACTAGTGTGTGCAGGATGGTCTACTCCTATGCTGGTGGCACATGGGGACTATTGGCATTTTTGGCATGGGGCAGACAGGGCATCTGCACATTATACTGCCTCTCCTGGGGCATCCATACATCCACGCCAGTACTACAATATGTTACCCTAAGCACCACTGCATATGTGCCCAGACACCTGTAGCTGCAGTGTGAATGTGTGCAACTGATTGCAGGGACACGTTCCCTTGCCACTCGGCAAAGGGTATCAGGGTGGCAAACCAGCTCAGGGCTTGTCTAATTCCAGGCAGGTGCTGCAGACTTAGGGACCTTGTGGAATCCCACATTATGGGATGTCAATCAATCAATCAATCAATCAAAACGTTATTTAACCAGGCATAACACCATTGAGCAAGCTCATTTTCAAAGTGATCCTGGACATATACAAATGATTCACATGAGGGTACAGTACAGTATACAAATAAGAAGGAAAGAAAACAAAAAAACAGTAAACAATGAACATAAGCAAGGCTAACACAGGCCTTAAACTAATAGAGCTAACATATTTGTGACCTATTGCATAAGTTAAACTAAGCCCAAAGATACTAGGGCTAGTGCTTTCATAGTTATTTGGTGGATATTCACAGATGAGGCTTGAGAGGGTAGAGGTAAAAAGTGAGAGGTAAAGAGGACAGGACGGTGGGTAGGTAAGAAGGACGGCTAGTGCAAATAGTTAGTGATTCACAGCTGGGGCATGGTGGGGGGGCACAGGCGAGTGAGGATATTTAAGACCAGGTGGTATGATATGGCAGGGAGAAGAGGGTGCGAGAAGAGGTGAAGTTCACTAGGAGGGAGCTACAAGTTTCTGGAGAGTCGAAGGGTACAGCAAGCGAATAGTGTCACATTGGTCATCTGTAACAGATGCAGATTTCTTTAAGATACTTTGCAATCAATGCCTTGAAGATGAAGGGGCCGGGGAGGGTCGTTAGCTTCAGTGACTTTTGCATAGTGTTCCAGATGTAAGGGAGGGAGAAGCTGACAGCAGATAAACCATGTGATGACCGTACTCTGGGTGTTTGAAAGCAGATCAATGAGAACCTTCTCAGCCCGTACGACCCCTTGGCACACTCAAATAGACTCGATATGTACGCTGGTAACTAGTCGGACAAGGCCCTATGTATCCAAAGGAGGGCATTTCTTTTCCTCCTTACAGTAAGCGAGGTCCATCCCAACTCTTGGTACAGCAGACAATGATGGGTGCGAAGAGGCAAGTTAAGAATGAACTGAAGGGCCCTGTGATAGAGAGTTGTCAAGGTTATGGAGTATGGTAGGAGAGCAGTTAATGTAGAGGAAGTCAACGTAATCCAATAGGGGTAGGAATGTAGATTGTACTAATTTCATTGTGGCATCAGTGGTAAGAAGGTGTTTAATGTGGAAGAGAATACCTAAGCATTGTCTTAGTTTTTTTTGATAATTCATTCAAATGGCAAAGGAAATTAAGCTTATTGTCAAGCCAGAATCCTAGGTATTTACAGGTGGCAACGGTTTCCAAGGGCTCACCTAGCAAAGTTAGAATCTGCGGGTTGCATACAGACCCTGAGTCATGCTTGGAGAGAGGCTCGTAGCTTTAGTTTTTTTGGAGTTACGCAGTAGCTTGTGCTTCAAAAGATTATGTTGCAGGGAAATGAAAGCTTGCTGTAGGTCCTCATGGGCCATGCCTAGTGAAGAATTAGCAGTGTACAGGACTGTATCATCTGCAAATAAGTGCACTTTAGCTGTGTGCAGATGCGAGTCAAGGTTATTGATATAGATACTGTAGCAAATAGGATTGGACCCAAGATAGAGACTTGAGGGATGCCTTTTGGTAATATTTTCAGAGGGGACAGGTCTCCCGTAGCTTTGACTCATTGTTGTCTATTAGTAAGGTAGCTGTTGAACCACTTAATGGCATGATTGTCAAGACCTATATTACCTAGTGCGTTAAGCATAATGTTGTGGTCCACAGTGTTGAACGCCTTACTAAGGTCAAGGAAGAGTGCGAATACATGCTTCTTGGCATCCAGAGCAGTTTGCCAGTCGGTGGTTACTTTCGCAAGGGCGGACACTGTGCTATGCTTGGCTCTGAAGCCTGACTGAACAGCATTTAACAGTTTATGTGAGTCCAGATGCTCCTGGATTTGGGTGTCGTTGATTTTTTCCAATAATTTTGAAAGGTAGAATAGTATAGAAATAGACCAGTAGTTGTTCAGGTCACTGGGGTACCCGGATTTTAACAAAAGGGATGATGTGAGCAGTTTTCCACGATAAGGGTAGCTCCCCCTGAGATAGGGAGATGTTGAATAAATGCGTGATGGGGGCAGTAAGAAAGTGATGACCAAGTTTTAGGAAAAAAGGTTTGATAAGATCAGCACCAGCACTTTTTTTAGTGTCAAAGGACAATAGGAGGGTCTCTACTTGCTTAAAGGATATATGACGGAAGCAGAAGGGTGGGGTAGCTCTATTTGGTGTAGGTGATTGGTCTAGTGATATCAGTATCATCCCCCTGTTGGATGATTTTACTTAAGGGAGAGGCGTCAAATGTCAGCACTGCTGTGGCAGAGTGTTCATTCAGTTGATTAAGTATATCCACTCTGTCTGTGTAAGTGGTGTCCCCGGACTGTAGTTTAGTTGGAAGAGAGGCATCTGAGGTATGGCCCTCAACCTCTTCGAGAATACTCCAGAATTTGGTAGCATTGTTTTTGTTGCCTTCTGGGGCTGATTGGAAGAATCTAGCCTTTTCGGTCCTAATGAGTTTGGTACAGGCGTTTTGGGATACGTGGAAGGCAAGCCAATCAGCGTCGGAGCGTGTCTCCCTAGCTTTTTTCCACCAGTAGTCTCTGTCTTTGAGGGCTTTTTTTAGGATAGGTGAGAACCATCCAGGAGATCTTACCTTGGATTTGATCATTCTTATGGGGGCATGCTTGTTTAGAAGGTCCACTGGGAGGTTATGAAAGATGTAGAATGCTTCATTGAGGGAAGAAGCCAGGTAGAAGTCTTGGGAACCAGGGAAACAAAAACCCAGGAGAAGAGTACACAATAGCAGGGGAGGTCCTAACAACAACAAAAATGGAACGGACTTGGGAGTAGTCATATCAGATGATCTAAAGGTTGATAAGCAATGTGAGAAGTCAGTAAGGAGAGCCGGGGGATACTGGGATGCATAGGAAGGGGCATCGCAAGTAGAAAAAGGGAAGTGGTTATCCCTCTGTACAGACAGTTGGTGAGACCCCATCTGGAGTACTGTGTGCAGTTTTGGAGACCTCATCTATGCAAGGACATAGGCAGGATGGAAGCAGTCCAGAGGACAGCAACTAAAATGGTGCAGGGTCTGCATCAGAAATCATATGAAGAGAGACTGAGAGAGCTTAATATGTATACCCTTGGTGAAAGGAGGGACGGGGAGATGATAGAAATGTTCAAGTACTTCAAGGAATCAACAAAGTCCAGGAGGGTAGCATCTTTCAGAAAAAGAGATGTGTAAGAACAAGGGGACACAGTTTAAGATAGAGGGGGGATGGCTCAGGGGTAATGTGAGGAAATCTTTTTTCATGGAGAGAGTGGTGGATGCATGGAACTGCCTTCCTGGGGAGGCTGTTGGGGCTAAAACAGTGGGGGAATTCAAACATGCATGGGACAGACACAAGGCAATTGTAATAGGGGGTGGCTGGAAGTAGGCTGTTGGTTAACTAGAATCTGCAGCTTATCCAATAGGTAGGAAATGGGCAGACTGGGTGGGCCAAGTGGTCCTTATCTGCCTCAAAGTCTATGTTTCTATGTTTCTATGTCTTGCCATCTAATATTGCTCAGGTCATTCAGGAAGGCATGTTGGCAAAACTTTTTCAAGCATCTTTTCAGCGTGTATTTAGGAGCTGATTTTAATTGGAGAGAATGCCTGATGCAGGAAATGGCACAATGGTCACTAAGGTCATTGAAAGAACACCCCGGCATGCAAAATATTGTGGGGTTTGTTGACTAACATGAGGTTCAGGAGGGAGCTACGCTCAGGGTTTTTTCTGTTAGGTCTGGTGATTGCAATGATCATCTGGGCCAATCCGCACAAATCACAGAGATCTTTGAGTTTCTTGGAGGTCTCATCATTCCAGTTCAAGTTGAAGTCCCCCATCAGAATGCACTCTAAGTTAGCCTATCAATTAGACTTTGAAGATGGGGCAGGAGAGCCGTGCCGCCAGAGGGTGGTCGATAGCAAGCAGCAATGAAGAGAGCCTTATCATTGGTGTTTACAGTTTTAGGGCAGGACATTCAAATTCTTTGGCCTTAGAGGTACAAGCAATGATTGTCACAGAGAATTTGTGCTTAACGATATTACAACCCCCTGTTGGTCTGTCACATTGGAAGGTGGTGTACCACGGTAGGTTGATAGCTTTGTCAGTGGTCAGGAGGCTAGCCATGATTCCGATATCATTAGGAAGTCAGGAGAAGCATGTAGAGACCATATCTGAATCAGGTCAAACTTCCTGAGTAGGCTACATACATTCAGGTGGAGGAAACTAATGCCCTTGAAATGGGGGAGGTCAGCAGGGCCATTTATAGGAGCCGGTGGGCCTGGATTTAGCTTGACATATCTGGAGCAGCATAGTAGAAGCAAGAGTAGTTTCTTGAGGCAATTTATTAACTTATTAAATAAGCGCTTTTTAAGCCATTTGGCATGGGGAGGTTGAGTGGGTGCAGGGCAAGGGTTACTTGAGTGTTTGGATATAAGTAGGACATACAAAACTGATTTAACCCACAGAATCCAAGGCTTTCTATGCAATTCCTTAGGTGTAGCCTGATGAGGAGGCATACAGAGCAGATGTGTAGTCATTCCTGAAGAGGAGAGCCAAGTCCCTTTGTGGAGGTGCAGAACTGGTTGTTCATCACTAGGAGAGTACAGGTGCTGGTGTGGTAGTTGTTCTGGTATGTGGGTAAGAAGTAATGTGAAGCTAAGTATGAGGAAGAGCTCCCGAGGTGTCATTTTGGCTAAATTAACCTGCTAGGATGCTGAACAGGTACAGGTAGCAGAATGTATGTTGGTGGAGCTTGAGATAAGAAGGCGAGGATAATTAGGGGTGGGGTTAAGTTTAAGACGTGCCTAACTGATTTACCGACTAATGACAGCAATGGGGGGTTGGCCTTCCTCTTGGAGAAGGAGCATTTTATAGAGGCCGTGTTCGGGGCAGGTGGTGTGGGACAAAAACACAGATTTTCAAATGGCAGTGAGCAAGTGGCAAGGAGCCAGAAGAGAAAAGCCGTGGCCAATCCCAGGCAGAGTCGTATGGGCCGCAACCAATCGGTGGTGACCCTGAGCATCTTCAGCCAATCAGGGTCCCCAAAACAAGTTCCCAAAGCTGTGTGGAGCATACCAGCTGACTGTGCTTGGAGGCGGGCAGGAGGAGGGCGGGCGGCCGGCTGGCTTCCCCACCGGCGACTGCTGGAGTGGAGCTGGTTGTTTCTGCCCGATCAAAGGCTCCTTCGGCAACTGACTGTGCTTGGAGGTGGGCAGGAGGAGGGTGCGCGGCCAGCTGGCTTCTCCACCGGTGACTGCTGGAGTGGAGCTGGTTGTTTCTGCCCGATCAAAGGCTCCTTTGGCGGCTGACTGTGCTTGGAGGCAGGCAGAAGGAGGCACGTGGCCGCTGCTTCTCCAGCCATGACCACTGGAGTGGAGCTGGTTGTTTCTGCCCGATCAAGGGCTCCTTCCGCTGACTGTGCTTGGAGGCAGGCAGGAGGAGGGTGCGTGGTCGGCTGGCTTCTCCAGCCATGACCGCTGGAGTGGAGCTGGTTGTTTCTGCCCGATCAAGGGCTCCCTTCAGCGGCTGACTGTGCTTGGAGGTGGGCAGGAGGATGGTGCATCTGCCAGCTGGCTTCTCCAGCATGACTGCTGGAGCAGAGCTGGTTGTTTCTGCCCCGATCAAGGGCTCCTTCTGCTGCAGATGTGGCAGCCAGTGCTGGGAGCATGGCCTCGTCCACCATGATTGCACCCCAACTGTGGCACAGGGCTGGCGTGAGAGACAGTCTGGTGCAAGGGCACCCAATTTTGCACAGACTGCATTTGAAAATCAGAACTGCCTTAACTTCTAATACAAGGAACCACTTGCATCAAGTCTGTTTGCCACAGGCTCCTTGCATCAAACTCTGGGCTTATAATATCTAGACACAATTTAGCTTATATTTCACCATTTTGCAATTGTCACACTTGTTTATTTTTTTATTTATTTATTTTATCATTTCTTCGATTACAATACCTTTGAGCTAGAAGCTCATTTACAAAGGTTCACGTCATTAGAATACAAAATGTTTATAAGACATACAATTGTTTAGAGGCATAACATACAAATCTTTATTAACTGTAGTAAGTAGATATAAAACAGAGGGACAAGCAAGGACATACAGGAACAGAGAAGTAGCTGCTTATGGTGGTTAACAGTGCATAAGATGCAACCGAGAGGAGGGAGCATAGAAGAATGATGGGACAAGATTGTATATTATTATTGTGTATTAGTAAGAGATTTGCATTGAAACAGGATCTGTGCCCAGTGTACTCTGCCTGTCTACTTCTGAGTCACAGTTCTGTTTCTGACATCCCAATTTGTTGCTTTGGAGATAATTATGATGTCATAAACAGGGCATTTTATGTCATGTGTAGACAAGCACAAAAGCTAATAAAGCCCAGTAGGCAATAATCTTGTTTTTATGTTACTTCCCTCATTAATAAAGAAAAAGGAGAAAGAATTGCACAAAAAGTTCCAGCTGAATGGTACAGAGTATAAGAGCAGAGAACTGTAAAATAGTATGTTGTAGGTTCAGCCCCACTGGCCCTCAAACAATATTGTCTAAGGAAATCTGCACTGCAGTAAACTTGTAGCCAGGCCAGTAATGTAGAGGGTTGAAGCACTGAACTCCTCACCTCCCACCACACCAGAGACCTGGGTTTGGGACTGGACCAAGGTCGCTCAGTGGCTGCCAGAGAGAAGGAGAATTTAACGTCCATCAGTGAATCTCCTCCTTTGAGGTGGGGACAGTCTATACTGCTGCTTGGCTGCCACCTAGTAGAGATAGGTGGTACAGCAGCAGTCACTAGAAGACTGAAAGTTGGAGGTGGGTGTTGAAAGCATGTGCTGTCTTCATGGTCTACGGTATGCCATTGCTGACTCTGATCTGCTGGGGAGTCATGAGTGGAAAACAACCAATGTCTATAGGATGATGATGTCACGACCCTAAAAGTACTGCACCACCACCATCCATAGCACTCACTCACACAACAAGGTAAAGCAGATGGGAGTAAGTCCTGGAGGTGGACTGAAGGGCTGGGGTTCGACAGCAGAAAGGGCATGGGGAGGAGCAGGAGGATAAAGTTGTTTCAAACAACCACCTAATTTACCCAACCTGATTGTCAGAAGCAAATTTATACCCGACCAAAACAACAGAACACTGGGTGGCATGAGACCTGACAATGGTACCAGATATAAGACATGTGAGCACATTTCCATGTCAAATGTTATCAACATACCCTGAACTGAAAATTCATGGTAAAGGATAATTAATTATACATGTGCATCTCAGAATGTTGTTTATTACATCCAATGCAAGAAATGTCCACATACTGGTTATGTAGGGGAGACTGGGAAAACTCTTTGGACCCATATGATCTCATATAGACATGATATTAAAATGAAAAAGATCGAAAAACCAGTGGGACAACATTTCCCTCGGTCTGATCATTCAATCTCTGATCTCTGTCCTGATTCTCAAAGGACATTTCAGAAATAAACTACATAGGAGAGCATGTCAGGTTAAGCTTATTTGCCTTTTATTTTTGTGTTATCTCCTTTTCCCCCTCCATGCTACCGCTCTCGGCCACTCCTTCAGGCTGTGCCAAGGCACCTACGAGCCGTCCTGTTCCCGTGCCCCATCCCTCACATATGCAGTCACCCCCAGAGTAACCCGGACATAACCCTTCACCGGGCAGGCCCTCCCTCCTCCGAGGGGAGAGGCACGTGTGGGGCAGGGAAGCACATTACTTGTCCCTGGGGTACTGCTGAGGGATGGATGCTCCCGGGACATTGACAGCATCGGACCGCCAGGCGGCCGTCAACCGGTCGAGTTTGGAGCCAGTTTTTGTTTTTCTGGTAGTGTTCCCTCCTTGCATGCTACTGCGTTACTCCCTGGTCTCCAAGAGAGGTCACTGCAGAGCAATGCACTCCCCTAACCCACCCCAGGAGAGGACAGCAGTCCTCCGGATACTCGATCCATCTCCTCCCTGCTGACCCCGCATCCCGAGTCCATTCCCAACCCGGTCACCGGTATTTTCCTTTGAACTTGGTGGAGGATGGCATGAATCAGTACATGAGTTACATTACACATTACTCCATTTGAAATGCTTTTGATTTAGGTGCAATACTTGGATAGATATTTGTTTTTACATGTTACTAAGATGCCTATGTACAGAATGGTTCTACCTAGTCTAGATGACTGTCTATTTTTAGGTGTGTTTCTAATTGGTGGGTGGGGATCTCATGGGTTTTAAATTTACACATGCAGATCTATTATTTCATTGTAGAAAATGTTGTTTTTTATACAGGCATATGTTGGTACACTGACACCATTAAAGCTACAGAATCCTTTTTACTAGGTGGTGTCGTTTCAGGTTACAGCTTTAATATTCACAAATAATATTGACAAATGAGTACAAGGTTACAGACGGTACATGTTTAAGCAGTGTAAGCTGATATTCACTAATGATATTGACAAATGAACACATAGTTACAGACAGAAACATGTTTACCCAGTGGCAGCATTGAAAATGGACACACACACACACACACACACACACACACAGGCGTGTGCACAGTTAGTGAACAAGGGGGGCCAGAATCCCCACAAAGCTAGGGGGAGTCTGGGGACAAACATAATTATATTATAATGTATGTTAGAATGCTGTTAACCTATCAATGTAGCGTAGATATATTTGTTAACCTATAGGTCCTCGTCACATCGATAGATTAACAACAGCGAAGTGGTCTGCATATGCGCACTTTTTCTCGACGGGAACCGACTGAAGGAAACCGATCAGAAAGACTGAAGGAAGTCACAAGGCAGACTTTTAAAAAACGTGAAGCCATTTACTTTTTTGATAGTGGGACCACACTATAAAAATAATGTATGGTCCCTCTATCAGCAAACGTCAATTTTAACTATCTCGAGGTTGCGTTATGGCACGAAACGCTCGAGCTTTGCTCGAGGTTTACATGGTCGCCTCTGGCAACCTCTCGACTGTTAACTGACCGGTTAACGATAGACGACCATACATTATCCTCTATATAATTTATTTGGAGGATGATTTTTAACAGGGGGGCTGGGGCCAGGGCAGCCCCTCCCCCCTTGCACATGCCTATGCACACACACATTGTTTATTTTTTCTACTCTTTAGTAAGATTTCAGTATTGGACAACATTACATTTTGGCATTTGACCTTTACACAGCTTCATTTCTGTTGAGTTTTCCCTATCTCTAAGTTGCGCATCCCAGCTAATTACTGCTCTAAAACTGATCAGTTAATTTATGAAACTCCTTCTACATAACATTCCTTCTTTGACATTTGACCTAGACAGAACTAGAGTTTTTAAGAATGTTTTCTCATTTCTGGTTGTGTTCTTACCTAATTATTTTATTAATCTGTCAAATGCATGTGTAAAATGTTTAAACTCTGGGTATTTTAAAGTGTGCTCTTTAGAAACCTGCCATTTTCTTCCTGAAGAAGAACCTTGTGGGTTGAAAAGCTTAAAGTTTTTTCTGCAAAAACTTTGTTGGTCCATTGAAAGGTATTAAATCACCTATTTTGTGCATCTTATTGTACAAGAACCAATATGGCAACAGACATTTTTTTTGACATCCATATAAAAAGAAAGGAAGACAAAAATATTTGAACGATAAACTTGAGTCTAACACTCAAATTTTTTCAAAGTTAACCGACTGGTATTAGGGGCTCTTTAAAGGAACTATAAATAATATGTAATTTAAATCAACTATGTGGAGGTGGGGAAGCCAGACTTCTGGGAGGTTCTGTGTGATGTAACAGCTTCAGGTAATCTGTGTTTTGTAACTGTTTCATTTAAACCAAGTTGAAATTGATGTGAGCTGAGCTTCTTTGCTTGTGGAGGTGGGTGAAGTCAGACTCCTTGAAGGTTCTGTGTAATGTAACAGCTTCAGGTAATCTGTGTTTTGTAACTGTTTCAGTTAAATTGAGTTGAAATTAATGTGAGCTGAGCTTCTTTGCCTCAGTCTACTGTGGAGGTGGAAGCCAGACTTCTGGGAGGTTCTGTGTGATGTAACAGCTTGAGGTAATCTGTGTGTTGTAACTGTTTCAGTCAAATTGAGTTGAAATTGATGTGAGCTGAGTTTCTTTGCCTCATTCTACTGTGGAGGTGGGGAAGCCATACGTCTGGGAGGTTATGTGTGATGTACTTGTGTATTTGCTGGAGTGGAGTGAGGTACAAATGCTGAGGGAACTGGGTTGGGCAGTGGAGCTAAATGGGACTGATTGACTCTCTCAAGAGTCTGATAGACTCAACCCACCCTCCCCAGGCTTATCTGCCTTTATAGGGAAGGTACTGGGTCAGGATTGGCAGTCAATACACACTGCTGCAATCTCGGGGCTCATTGGTCATTGCTGACCAGTTAAAATGGAGAGTAAGGAAAAGACAATACATGATTACCTCGAGTAAGGGGGAACATCCCGGCATGGGGCAGGCAGTATGAAAGGTAAGCTGGAATGGAGGTAGGGGTCAAGAAGGGGCATGAGGAGAGCAGTAGGATGCATCAACTGTGGGGCAGCTATCTTTTAGGGATTGCATGGGAGCAGGGGAATGCCTGGTGTGTAGGCAACTTAAGCAGCTTGAGGAGGAGATTAGGTGGTTATGGGCAGAGATAAGAAGAGGAAGGGAACAGAGTGGTGGTACAATCCAGGACTGGGGAACATGGAGTGCCTCAGAGGACTCAGGGCAAACCAGGACAAGGGGGTGAGGGGAGAAGGGTAAATGGATCAATCATTGCCACCCCAGGAACCACTGGGTATATATGAATGGGGTGGAGGAGGATAGGGAACAGGGGCAGGATTGGCCCTAGAGCAGGTAGCAAATGTGAGCTGCTCAATAGTATGCCAGAGAAAACTCAGAGCAGGGAGGAGGTGTCAAGCAACAGGTTCTCAGTGCTAGCTACACTGGAGGAGATGAATTGGGAGGACCTTGTAGACAAGGCTGGTGAAGAAGAGATTACTCACAGCCCAGAGGGCACTGGTAGGGTGACTGAAGGGGGCAGGGCTTCAATGGGTAAGGATAAGGGGGCGGGAGCTAGGAGACGGAACAGGGGGACAGTTGCTAAGGAGAGGGAGGAGGGAGTTATGAGGATTAGGGAGGGATGCATCAGGGAGGGGCAGGTGGAGCCTAGCAAGAGGGAGTTGAAATCAGGAGAAAATGGGGAAGGGAGGGCAGGCCAGAGACAGGGTTGGAAGGTGAAACAGCTGTGATGCATTTAGTAGGAACAGAAGACCTGGCAGGGAGGAATAAGATTTGGACAAGGTGAGCAAAGCAAGGAAATGAGAGTGGGATCCTAGTGCTGGGGGATTCAGTTCTGAAGGGGATCAGATGGGGGAGCAAGGGGGAGAAGCATAGCTGAATATGGGTGGAGGCCATGCCAAGCATGACAGCAGAAAGGGTGGGTTAATCAGTCCTGAAGTATGCCAGGAGTGGTGGGGAGAAACCTCACATAGTTCTGCATTTGGGAACCAATGACCTAGTGTGTCATATATGGTAGATGTAGTCCAAGGGAGGTCTGAGGAGCTGGGGCTGATTTGTGAGGAGGCGGAAAGATCAATAACCTTCTCGGGAGGTGCTTCCAGTACCTCCAGGACGAGCACAGCGAGGGAAGCTGAGGATAGAGGAATTTAACACATGGCTAAGGGAGTGGTGTCCATCTAAAGGGTATGGCTGGTGGGAGGGTGGAAAGGAAATGGAGGACAAAGATCTCTATGCCAAGGACAGGTTTCGCTTAAGTGGGAGGAAAGAAGGTCTTGAAACAGAAATTGGAAGAATACCTAGCAAACAATGAGAATTTAACTGGTAGTGGGGAGTGGCAAGTGGGTGGAGTCCATCAGAATCCTCAGGCAGGAAACCTAACATGCTTACATCCCCCATACTAGCAGCAGGGGATGTAGGGAGAGGTCAGGGAGGGCACAAAAAGGGAGAGTAAGGAGGAGAGTGGCAAAGGAATCAGGTTGGAGGGTTTTAACCTTGAACACTAGGAGTCTAGGGAGCAAAACAGCAGAGTTACAGGCTCTCATGGCAGATAGGGAGGTGGATATGGCAGCCATAACCTAGACATGGGCTACCCATTACCATCACTGGGACCTGGCAGTACCAAGGTATAGGATATTTCAGAGGGACAGGATAAAAGGGAAAGGGGGGTTGCACTGTATGTGAGGAAAGGTCTGAAGTGTGTCAGGGAGGAAGGGGAGGAAGGCAACACGAAGTCATTATGGGTGCAGCTCCAGGACTCCAAAAAATAGACCTGAGGATGGAAGTGGTGTACAGACCACCATCCCAGACTGAGGAGTTAGACAGGGAACTAGCAGGGCAAATCAGGAGGACCTGTGGAAGGGGCAGTATGGTGATTGTGGTGGATTAAACCTGCCGTGAGTAGATTGGGGCACCCCAACCACCACAAATAATAAGGAGCAGGTACTTCTGGACATCTTTCAGGACAGCTTCCTATTGCAGATGGTCAACAAGCCAACCAAGATAGGGAATACCCTTGACCTAGTACTGGCAAATGGGGAAATTGTGAGGGGGCTGAGGGTGGAGGAGCCACTGGCAGGGAGTGACCACCACTCGGTGTGGTTCAGGTTAAACATGGGGGAGGGGGGAGTAAGATCGGGAACAAGGGTGTTAGACTTCAAAAGGGCTGACTTCGGGAGGATGAGGGAAATAGTACAGGGGTATCTGGCCAGGATCAGTCCAGATATGGAAACTAATCAGAGGTGGGAGGTCATTAAACAGGGTATTGAGGAGGCAACCGCAACATGTACAAGGGTCCAGAGTAAGAGGGCTAGGGCCAAGAAGCCAAGCTGGGTGAGCAGGGGAGTCATGGAGAAAGTAAGAAAGAAAAGGGCCACCTTTAGATGGTACAAAAGAACAGGGAGCAGGGAGGACAGAGAGGATTACCTGAAGGAGTCAAGGGAGGCAACAAGGGCAGTCTGGGCAACCAAGGCATCCCGGGAACTCAGGCTAGCACAGGGCATTAAATATGGAGAGAAGGACTTCTTCAGGTACATCAGGGGAGAAACCGTGCTGCAAGGACCAAAAAGTAAGGATAAAAAGGGATGGGGGGTGGGTGGATAAAGGGGCAGAAAAGGCAGAAGCATTAAACGAGTACTTTTGCTCAGTATTTACGAAAGAGAAAGTGGGAGCAATACCCAAGGAGGTTGAGGGGGTGGGCACGGGAGATGAGGAGGAGACAGACAGGGAAATCCCAGTGGGCAGGGTGCTGGAGGGCTTGAGAGCACTGAGGGTGGACAAGGCACCAGGGCTGGATGGCATACACCCCGGGGTGCTAAGGGAGCTAGCAGAAGTCCTGGCAAAACCCCTGGCAGACCTGTTTAATGCATCCCTGGGACTCAGGGAGTGTTCCACAGGACTGGAGAATGGCACACATGGTGCTCCTTTGCAAGAGCTGCCCCAAAGATGAGCTGGGGAACTACAGACCAGTAAGCCTCACATCCATTGTGGGAAAGCTGATAGAGAAGATCCTGAAGGAGAGGCTGGTTTCACTCCTAGAGGCTAATGGGCTGCAGGACAGCAGGCAGCATGGATTTGTCTCGGCAGATCCTGTCAGACCAACCTAGTGAAGTACTCATGACTGGGTAACCAGGCACTTAGACAGGGCCATGTGGATGTCCTGTACCTGGACTTTTCTTTTACCATTGTTTTACCAGGAGAAACACACTAAACTGAAAGCTTGTTTACAGGTGCAACCTGGGAGCACAAGAAAGTTAAGTGACTTGCTCAGGGTCACACAGTATGCAAGTGGGGCTGGGGATTTAAACCCAGGTTTCCAGGTTTGCAGCTCAGAGCCTTAAATCACTTCAGTAAGGAATTTGATTTGGTGCGCATGGGAGGCTAGATAGTAAGCTGGAAGACTCAGGGGTGGGGGCAAAGATGGTGGGAAGGATAGGCAACTGACTTCAAGGGAGACAGCAGAGTATGAGTGGTGGGAGGGGAGCTCTACTCACCCAGGGCAGTGACAAGCGGAGTGCACAGGGCTCTGTACTGGGGTTGGTGTTGTTTGGGATTTTCATGACAGACATCTCAATAGGCATCAAGAGCAAGATCAGTCTGTTAGCAGATGACACCAAGATGGGAGCAGTAGCGGATGACTTGGAGGGGTGGCAGGAGTTGCAAGAGGATCTAGCAATACTGAAGGACAGGTCGGACACTTGGCAGCTGGGGTTCAATGCCAAGAAATGCAAGTTGCTACTACATTTCGGAGCAAAATCCCAAAGAGGAGCTACCAGCTAGGGGGGATTCAGTTAGCCAAAACAGAGGAGGAGAAGGATCTGGGGCTGATCATAATGGGAGCAAGAACAACTCCACACAGTGTAGAAAGGCAACTGCAAAGGCTAACAAGATGCTGGGGTGTATTGCCAGAGGCATATCCTCCAGGAGGGAGGTGATCTTCCTGCTATATAGGTCACTGGTTAGACCACACCTGGAATACTGCTTGCAGTTCTGGCATGTGTACCTGAAGAAGGACATAGATTACTGGAGGTGGTGCAATGCAGAGCAGTAAAAATTATCCAGGGTCTAGGGGACTTGCCCTATGACAGTAGACTGAGGGAGTTGAACATGTACTCCCTGGAGGAGAGGAGGAACAGGGTGGACATGATTGAAACCTCCAAGTACATGAAGGGAATAAATAAGGCGGGCACGGAGGGGCTTTTCCAGTTAAGGAGGAGGGATACTCAGAGCACAATCTGAGATTGGAGGGGAGGTTCAGGAGGGAAATGAGGAGACACTTTTTATGGAGAGGTAGTGACAGGGGTGAGACACACTACCAGAGGATGTGGCATCTTGTAAGACAGTGGGCTGCTTCAAAGGGGATGGGACAGAGTTTGGGGAGGGTCACTGGGGGAGGGGGTAGCTGCAGTATAACGGGCTGCTAGCTGCACAATTGAGCAGACTCGATTGACCAAAAGGCCTTTATCTGCTGGCAAGTTTGTATGTTTGTATAACTATTACTGACATTTTCTGTTCATTATGGGCTATGTTAACACTTGAAGCTATTATATTTGCACTCTGCATGCTGTTTTCCTGAACTCTGTGTAGTACTTTCAAATAGGTGCTTCCTGTCTGTAACTAGGGGACGGACACACACACACACACACACACACACACACACACACACACACACACACACACACACACACACACACACACACACACACACACACACACACACACACACACACACACACACACACACACACACACACACACACACACACACACACACACACACACACACACACACACACACACACACACACACACACACACACACACACACACACACACACACACACACACACACACACACACACACACACACACACACACACACACACCTGATAGCTGGCTAACGGCAGTGTCAGTGGCTCAGCAGGTTACACACTCACTTCTGAGGCCAGAAAGCTGTGGGTTCTATCCCCACACCATGCACTTGGGTTAAATCCTAATACACTGTAATGCAGCATTTTTTTTATTGGGGGGGGGCTGCACTCCTGAGTTGCCATCTCTCAGATGAGATGTTAAACTGAGGTCCAATCTGCCTGTTAAGGTGGATGTTAAAAGATCTCAATGCACTTCTCGAAAACAGTAGGGGAAATTCCCTGGTGTCCTGGCCAACTTTCACCCATTCATTAAAAATGCCACCAACAGCTAAATCTGATTCAATGTCAGTTGGCATCCATCTGTATTCCCCCTCCCTGGGATGAGGCCTAAAAATAGGCAGAATTGTCTAGTCCTCCTTTCCCGGTCAACAAAAACTAAATAAAGAATTAAAATAGGTAGAAAAACAATATGATTGGTGGGGCTTTCTCCTCTGAACTATAAGAATTATACACCCATCAGCCAGCTAAACACTGTCAGTGCCAGTCTTCTCAGCATTAGCTTTTGAGAGGCAAGCCCCCTGCATTTCTATATCCATTGATTTATGAAGTACACACCTACACAGCCCCCTACACCACAGCAGGCAGCAATATGTTCACTTTGAGCATGCACGCAAGTAGACATAAAAATGATAGGCTCCTATGATAGGCTCTTATTTTCTTGTAGAATGAAAGGAAGCAGTATTTCAGTTAGAGTGGCAAAATTAGTATCCATATACCTACTATACATATTTTCTATGGAAGAGTGTTATACAATAACATGTGAGGATACCCTTCAGGGTTAATAGTTGTAACTAACATAAGGGTCTCTTGGTGACATCTGTAAACCACAAGGGTGAAGCATGAGTGGTGTAAAAATGTCACTAAATCCCCATAAAACATTTTGCAAAGACAGGATTCTTGATTTGTATGTTAATACTGGCACAGAGACCACTTTTACAGTTGTAAGAGTGGTCTCACATGCATTCTTAGAGTATGAGATCTGTGAACCGAAGGTGAAACCTACCTCGAACATTCCTGTTTTCAGGACAGCTAAGCATGAGACACACTTCACAGAATAAGAGTGTCTCACATGCAGAGGAAAGGAGTACTATGATTGGGCTGCAGAAGCACTCCTCAGTCTATAATGAAGCTTTATAAGTTTGGGGAAGCATGGTGAGATTAACCAAATTTAATAGGGATGAACATAACTGCTACATATATATTTTTACTCCACTTTCCTCCTGGCTGGCCATCTTCACAGGTGTTCCCCAGCTGTCACCTTCTGTATCAGGGACTTACATCCTACCTGAAGTGCCTGACAGTTTACCCCCTGTTGTGGAGCCCTCCCAAGTTCCCAAAGCCGCTGAAGGATGTTTAACAAAGATGCCAGCAGGGTGAACTGAAGTGGTGCAGGGCCTGCAGAGGGATGCCCCATCATACTGCACAGCCTAGTGGTAGTTCCCCATTTTCTCCCCAGTCCCTCCTGGGTGCTTCATGGGCTATGACAGCAGAGTATGTAGCATGCCAAGGATGCTCACATCACAGTCAGGAGGCACCCACCCAATTGCAGCTGTAGCTTGCCACCATCTGTGGCCACCCAGACAGCAGGAACAGAGCAGAGTGCACTCCTCCCTCCCTTCCTCCCTCCCTCCCTCACATTCGCGCCCCTCCCTCCCTCCTCCTCCCTCACATTCCTCCCTCCCTCCCTCACATTCCTCCCTCCTTCCTCCCTCCTCCTTCACATTCCTCCCTCCCTCCATTCCTGACTCCCTCCCTCACATCCCTCCCTCCCTTCACATCCCTCCTTCCTCCCTCACTCCCTCCCTCCCTTCCTCAAATTCTTCCTCCTTCCCTCACATTCCTCCCTCCCTCACATTCCTCCTCCATTCCTCCATTCCTCCTCCTCCCTCCTTCACATTCCTCCCTCCCTCCCTCATTCCTCCCTCCCTCCCTCCTTCCTTCACTTCCTCCCTCCCTCCCTCCCTCCCATTCCTCCCTCCCTCCCTCCATGGAGGAGGAAAGACTCCTCTGGGACACTCAGTGCTCCTCCGCCCCACTGGACCCTGATGACTAGACTCCCTCTGAACCCACATCACCAGCTTCCCAAGCATTAGGTTACCACTGCACCCATCAGCCTGATGCACAAGTACTGTACGTTTACAAGGACATTGCTGATGGCAGTTTTCATGGTAATTTATATACAGTACTTGGTTGTTTGATATATATTTTAACACAGTTACCCAGCTTACAGAATTTATTATTACTGACTGAAAAAGTGAAGTACTGTGTAGTTGTTCCTTGTAGAACAGTAAGATTGCGGATCTTATAACGTGTGTGTGTGTGTGTGTGTGTATTGAATATACCAAAATATAGTAACAAAAGTTAATGAAGCTATTCATTATAACACTGATGCTAATTTTAGATGTAACATGGCAAAGAGGTGTGCCATACATTATACTGCTGTTCATTCCTGTTTGTTTACAGAGTCCATTATTAGGTCTGTGAGGCAGAGCCTATAGGCCTATTGGGATTGTTAGTAGTTTTAAAATGGCCAAACGTGGAACCTTCCATTGAACTTTTGAAAGTATTCTTCCGAAAGTCTAATGAAGCTTAAAACCCTCCACCACGATCAACCACTAAGAATTACAGCCGCACTATTTCGGCTGTTTCTTCTGCATTCCATGGCATGAACTGCACATGCGCACAGTTCTGCTGGTGCCGTCATGTTGTGAATGGCAAAATTCCATTCACCACAACTGCACATGCACGAGTGCCGTGCATGCGCAGTTGCATCACTGCTGTCAGCTCCACAGCGTTCTGTGACCCCCCAACAACTTAAGTGGCACACTGGGAGCCCACACCAGTGTGTCCAATGATTGTGCCCCACAAACTCATGTAGCACACTGGGAGCCCACTCCAATGTGGCCAAAGATGTGCACCCCCCAGACTCATGCAGCGCACTGGCAGCCCATCCCAGTGTGCCTAACTTTTTTTCTTCCCCACCCCTGTCAAATCAGGGTCCCAGTCCCTATGTTGACATCCTGTACATCCCCCATCATGTGACACACTGGGGCCCACTCAGTGTGCCCAAATGTTTCATTTTCTGTTTCTGTAAAAAAAAAAATGGTCCTCGTTGTCTCAACTCATATTTTTTTCCTGTAAAAAATAAAATGTCCCTCATCACCACTCCAGTCCCCCTCCCCATCCCCACCCTCCCTACTTACCTCCAGAGGTCAGCACCAGCGTCTTCTACTCTGGACCGGGACACGTCTGCACTCTTCAAAGTCAAACCGCAAACTGAAGAATCTAAGATAAGCGTGCTATAATGCCATTCAATGGGGGTTTCAACTAATACTGATAAATCAGCCATTTTTTGAATTTTTGCCACAAATGTTCAACATGAGGATCTTGGGACCCCATCTCATGAAAACTATCACTGTTATTTTGTTACCCGGTCGCGAAAGGTGATTTTGCAATTGCTGCACAGAATCACCTTTCAGGACTGATTCATGAAATGACAGTGCCACTGTTCATGAGGTAGGCTCCCAGAAAGCCCATGATGCAAATTTGGTGAAAAAGTTCCAAAAAATGACTGAGTTACTAGCATGCATTGCACAGTTTCTACACACGCTCCTAACTTCGCCAATTTTTTATATTTTCAACATTGCCATTTTTGCACATCTCCTTCAAAACAGTGCAGCTGTCATTTTCCACAACCTGCCCAAAATGTGTTTTCACACCTGTGGCACAGAATAGCGCGTTCGCTCTGCGAAATCACCTTTCAGAACAAGTGAACAAAATGACACGCACTCTTCATGAGGAGGGATCCCAAAAAGGCCATGTTGAAAATTTGGTGCAATATCTCCAAAAAATGGCCAAGTTACACCTGAGTATTGAATCATTTCTATGCACATGTGTAACTTTGGTCATTTGGTAGCTTTTCACAGCCCTATCAGCTCTGGCTAGAGTTTGTTTTCAAGAGCTGCAGATAACAGTGAGAAAGCAGTTCTGTTTAACACATCAAAAGAGAAACCGTATCTGACTGGATGTGACACAGTGGCCAGTCAGCCCTGCCATCAGCCTTTGGCAGGTCATTATATATATATATATATATATATATATATATATATATATATATATATATATAGTATTTAAATGGCAAGCCATTGACCTCCAATTTCTGTCCAAATGTAATGCTGTTACAAGATATGTGGTCTTCTCTTGACAGCTGGAATGCCAGCTCTGTATTTCACTGGAAACTGGGACTCTCCAGTTCTTCAGCATCATCACACAGTGACATTACTGATAGTAGTTGAGAGGTACAGTTTACATGGTAAATACACATATTTCCTATAAAATGCCACTGCTGGCTGGCTGTAGTGCAGTGGTAGTTACTTGTTATTGACATGACCCAGGTTCATGTCCTGAGCTAGAGACAGCTGGTGCTGACCAGCAAGGTGGGGTTCTTATGTCTGTCTTGGATGCCTCCTGCCTCAGGGAGGAAGAGCACCTCCTTCCACTGAATAACTGCTCACTGGTGGCCCAAGGGAAGGTGTGTCATGCCATAAGAAATCAGAGGCCTTTCTGGAGCAACTTTACACTGCCACACAATTGCTCATCTGACAAGTGATGTGGACTAGGTATCACATGCCCAGAGTGTGACCAGCAGGGGAGTTCCGAAGTTAGGGAAGGGACTACCAACCCTGCAATGGCCCTGATAGGCATTCTGCCAGGTTGCTCCTCTGGACCACACCCTGGGGAGGGATAAAGGAGGGGCTTAGTGGGAAAAATATACCCAGGCAGCTTGAGGCAGATGAAATTACCCCATCCCCCAACTTCCAAGTAGGGCACTACTGTCCCCTTCTGCATCTTGCTGGCTCCTCCTCCTGGACCTCACCAGTTGTGTGAAGTGTCCTCCTCTCCCCACAAGAGATGAGCAGTGGGATGCAGTTGGGATTCCTGAGAGGATGACGAGCAGAGGCTTTTGGTGAATTAAACTAATGGAGGATTTCTATGGTGAGTAGAAGGGCTTGGGCAAATGGAAGGAGAGCCTGGCAGCTGTCGAAGGAGAAATGAAGGCAAAAATAAAAAATAAAAATATAAATAAACAGAATGTTGCTGCTGGCTGGCTTGCTGTTGGGAACAATTAAGCAATAAGCCACAAGGGAGTGTAGTCTCGGGGATTACCACAGCTGGAGTGGTTTGCCCACAAGGCACAGCCGAGTGGGTAAATCCTTCACAGCCATGGTAAATCCCCTGATAACCCACATCCTCTAGTGGCTTATTGGATTATACCAGGAAAAGGAAATGAAGGATTAAGAAAATATATTAAAAATTAAAAAATGTTTTTTATTGATTTTAGGTGAGGTGTCTTTGCTAATGTTAGTAGTCTCGTAGCTAGGGCTCTGTAAGTGGTAATCCAGTCTACCGAGCTCCACCACACAGTGCCGACATCAATTACGCAGGATGGTGTCCTGAGACAGAATTTGCTGTTTGGGAGTATAACAGGTGTTTTGTTTGTTTTTGGTAATATTTTCTTATAGCTGATGTAAATGCTGCCACTGGGGGACTTCCGCTGTGACATGGGAAGTTTGATTGTGCTTAACAGTACAGTGGCAGTGCCGTTGAAGGAGCAGGAGTCTGCAATTCCATGCAGCAATGAGAAGCAGGTAGCAATTTTATTTTATTTTTCTGTCGGCTGGTAAAGGACAGTGAATTTGTTTTTGGGTGGCACAGTCGGGTTGCAGGTGCGATTGCAGATTTGAGTTCACAGCGCGAGTGAAGTTCACAACAGTTTAGCAGGGATTAAACATGTCGGTTTGCGGCTGTGGAGTTCGGGGGTTGGATGAATTTGAGAGCTGTGGTTGACCGGCACCTTTGCTCTGGGTATATCGTAGGATTTACCACGGCAGAAAGGTGCCAACCAGCCAATTAAAACACAGGATTGTGTCTTTTGTTTTTAGTCCTTGGTATAATAATATTTAACCTTCAAATATTTCTGTATTACTTGCCCTGACAGAAGAACTGTATCCACATATATGTATGTATGCAAATAACCACCTCCTCCATCTCCTGTGGCTCCCCAAACTCTTGGCACTTACATGTATTCCACTAGCACTTTTCTTCTTCTTTCCATCTTGGGATTATTCTGCCAGCTCCCACCTGTTTGTTTAACTACATCTATTTCCACCCCTCATCGACCCTTTCCTTTGTTTTTCCCCCAGCCATAAACCTTTGGTTGTTGTTCCCTCACTTACCCTAGCTGGTATCCCTCGTCTTATTGTAACATCATGACCTTTGTCTGAATAATCCCATGTCTTGAGGGAATCCTTTATATATACAGTCAATTATCAACCCGGATAGTGTTCACCATATGTACTCCCCAGTTCTGATCTTATTTGTTTCTCTGTAACTGTCTTTTATTTGCTCATTGTGTGTATACTGCTTATCTGGTAATTTTGCTGTAGTTGTATATGTCCTACTTCTTCCAGGACCATCTTGCAAATAAGCTTGCTCAAGGATGATTTTGCCTGGTTAAATAAAGTTTGATTGATTGACTGATCCCTGAACATGAAACTGTAGTACTGTCCGTTCTACTTGTATGCCTTTTGGATGTATGCCTTTTTCGGGTGAATGCCCATTTTGTCTAAGTCACGATTCTTTTCCTATACTGGCAGTGTTATTGTACCCACTTGTATACCTCTGCATTTTCAGATGCATGCCTGTGTTTTGCAGCAGCCAATGTGTAAATTGAAGCTCCCAGTTATCTGAGTAGGTGCTAATGGATCATTTGTGGTTGTGGTACGCACTTAAATGGAAGTATTAATACCTCCACATCAATCCACACCTCAGTCCACTGTTTTCAGTCTCCATGTAGCAGCTCAGCAAATCTTTTCCTGACAACAGTGAAAGGCAAACAAAATGTCCTTACACTCGTTAAGAAAGCTGAGCTGCTAGAGAGAGCTGAAATGCCGGGATTAACCAGAAAAGACTTCAGGTGTTGTGACCAAGGAGGAAATTTGTGGGGAAATCCTTAGCCAGAACATGCCTGCTGCACTATCTGAGAAGCGGTTAGAAATGTTAGTAACTAGAGCGATCAAGCAGCTCTGCGTGGACAGTTGGCTCATGCAGGCTACACAGCTTAACACTGAAACTGAACCAGCTGATGGTAATGTCACTGCCGAGAGTACAGAAATGAACTTTAGCGGACACTGTTAGAACCTAAAATGATTGTTATATTTGTGTTTTTATGCTGCATTTATAGTACAGTATTTATCATTGTGTCATAAAGCACTGGTTTTTAGTCATCAGTAGGTCTTTTTTTTGTATAACTAAAGCACATTTGTCTTCTACTACTAGGTTGTCTTGCCTAAACTACTTAGCAGTAGCAAAGAACCAGTTACAAATTGGCTCTCCCACTTGTATGCCGTTCCACTTGTATGCCCATTTTTCAGCCATCCGGAGCTTGGGCATACAAGCAGAATTGACTGTATGTTACAAAAAACTTTCCTGGTAACGTACTTCAAAAAATAAAAATTATTATATAAAATGCCAACACCCAGCTTGTCAACAAGATGAAATTGGTGAGACTAATTAGGGGTGTAATAAGTGGGTATGAGAATGATATTCATTAAAAATTTAAAAACAGCCATGATGAAACATGAGGCAACCAAGTCTCTATACTGGAGACATACTGTTTTTCTGAGTTACAGTGCAAATGGTGTTAAAAATGTATAGCAGAGTATAGTATGCACAACTCAAACCTATTTTTTTGCATGTGTGACCTCAAAAACAGGTTCGGGGAGTAGAGAATAGCATTTGGGTGGACATGCTTGACAAGTCATTAAAACAAATGTTTTCATGCCTTGCATTATTTCCTATCCTGATGGCACGTGCAAGTGTCGATAGTAAACTTAATAGAAACCTGATCCAAACAGCAGGGCAGGTATTTAAATGTGAGCTGTTTCACAACTTTTATGGTAAATTTCAGTTTTGTTCCTGTACTGTATGTAGACTAACCCCTAACTGCCCTCAGCTTAGACTCTCCAGTCATGCGATCATTGACAATAGGACAGATAATTTTACTTTTCAAATTACTTACTAATTTATTTATTTAGAAAATGGTGACCTAGAAAGACGCTGTGGGTCAAAGTTTATTTCCTGGTGTGACACAGAGGTAGGGGTTCTAGAGTAAAGAGAACAAAAACTCAAAACAAAATACAGGCAGAACTAACCAACATCACAGATGCTAACAATGACAAGTGCAGAATGCAGACACTTATATGCAGGCTATAATATAAACAAGATAAACATGATGTTAAATAAACTATGTATAGCATACGAAGAGAATAAAAAGCATACTATAATAAGACTCAAATGTAAAACCAAATAATGCAGTTGCAGCCTGCAGTAGTGAGCTAGCTAAGGAGCTATAGTGTCACCCAGCCTGTGTGGATCATTAGAAATAATGGAGGAAACATAAAGGAAGAAGAGAGCAAATAAAGGTCAGATAATATTAGGGGGTATTTATTTATTTATTTAAGTCTTTAACAAGGAACAAGTAGTAAGGGCAAAATCAGAACAAAATGGGGGGTTTAAGGAAAAGTGGGAGGAGGAGAACAGGTTTATTTATTTAGATTTGATTTAATACCTTTGAGCCATAGGTTCATTTACAAAGGTTCCAAGTCAGATAGCAATATACAGAGACATAAAATCAAATCGGTGAACAATGTACAGAGAGAGGAAAAAGGGTGCAAATAGACACAATATACACAAGGTAGTTAACAGTCAGTTGTTACACAAACAAAATGACAGGTTACTAAGTGCAATCAGAAAGTGCAGGGGACAACAATAACAACACTGCAGTTGTGAGGAATTACAACCTAAGGGAACTAGGGGGTCAGGAACAGGTCCAGGACAAGGGAAATTATAGTGGGAGGGTTGCAGCCAGGAAGGCATTGTCAAATAGAGGGTGGTGGGGTGAGTGAGGGTGGGGATGGGGAGGTGAGGCTGTGCAGTATGGGGAGCTGAGGAAGGTAGAAGGCCCTCTGGGGGCAGGGTTAGGGTTAACAGTGGCAGGTGGTCTCACGTCCCAACTGGTTGCGGGAGTCTGAATTTGAAATGGCTGATTTTGCTGGACCCAAGGAGTTCAGAAGGGAGGTCATTAAGCCATCTAGGACCCTTGAAGGAGTGAGAATTGTTGTGCGAGTGCGGTACGCTTAAATGACACTTGGAACACTCCTTTGGATGCACTTCTGGTATTCATGATCGGTTGAGTGTCGTTGAAAAGTCTTGAGGTGGACTCGAGCATAAGGCCAAGCAATGCTTTTTTCCCAATGAGACAAGCCTAGTATCTGATTCTGAGATGGAGGGGGGAGTCATCCAGTCTCAGTATACAAGGTGCATGTATGCTTCAGGTAGTCAGCACCAAGGACCAGACGCCAGGCCTTGTTGATGAGGGTTTTGATCCTCTTCAGAGCAGTATCAGAACCAGCACCATAGATCACCAGACCATAGTCAATGGTAGATAACACAGAGCTGCAAGTAACCAGTTTCAGAGCCTCTGGGGGCATAGAGTGTTTATGTCAGTAAAGAACTCCCAGTTTGGTGTTAGCTGTTTTGACAACATGTTCAATATGTGTTAAGAAGGAGATTGTGTCATCAAGGTGTACCCAAGATACTTTGAAGGTGCTGACCTGCTCTAGCAGCTCACCTTTTTGGCTCATAATGTGAAGGGGCCCATGCTTTTTCCTGTTTTGTGGCACTGTGAAGAGCATGCACTTGTTTTTTTTTGTAGTTGAATAACAGTTTATGATGGGAGAACCAAGATTCTAGCCATTGGAAACTGGCCTGCAAATCAGCAGTTATTGTGTTAATGTCCCTACGAGGTGCAGAGATGACCGCATCATCAGCATAAAGCACCATTCTTACCAGGCAAGCCGATGGTAGGGAGTTTAGGAATAGACTAAATAACAGCAGACCCAGTATAGAGCCTTGGGGGACTCCAAGGCTGAGCTCCCTAGGCTCGGAGAGAGCCTTGAGGATCTTCACACATTGTGTTCTGTGAGATAGGGAGCTTTCAAACCAGCTTACAGTGCTTGATGAAAGGAATATGGAACGGAAGCATTGCAGAAGGAGTTGGTGATTAACGGTGTCAAATGCCTTTGTGAGGTCAATGAATATAGACCCCACTGCCCTCCCATTATCCATTGCCTCATAGATCTGTGTTGTGTAGTCAATCAGGGCAGTTTGGGTGGAGTGATGTTTATGGAAACCATGCTGCTGTGTACATAGAAGATTGTATTTCTCCAGATGTTCAGTAAGTTGGCCAGATACCACATGTTCCAAGGCTTTGGAGGGAGGTGATAAAATGGAGATGGGTCGATAATTAGAGAAGCATGTTCAGTCTCCACTTTTGTGGATTGGCATGCCGTGGGCTGCTTTCCATTTGTCTGGGAATACGGCCGTACGTAGGGATGTATTAAAGATTTTTGCAAGTGGATCAGCGAGCTCATTTAGTGTTAGGGCAACTAGCTTCATGTCGATAGCGTCACTCTCCATCCTGGTTTTGCACAGTACCTGCTTGACGTACCTTAAGGTCTCAGTCCTGGAGAGGTGTCTGAAGTAGAATGGCGGTGTGCCATTGGGTGTAGTAGGAGGTGGGCTCAAGTGAGGGAGCTGTCCAGTCCGTGGGGTGGGGAGGTAGTCCCTGGGGCACAGCACTTAGATTAGTGAAGGCGGTATTAAATGCATTCACCATGTCACTATAATCCTGAAGTGTCCCTGATGGGGTAACTATAAGGTCAGGTTGTGCCTTAGTGACCCTGCCTGTAAGGATTTCACTGAGTTCCAGAATTCCTTTCCATTACCCCAGCTTCTGTTTAAAAGATCTTTATAGTAGGAGGCCTTGGCCAGCCTGATCAGTCTTGTGCATTTATTTCTGACTGCCTTGTAAGCAGTGAGGTTGACCATATTCCCCGTTGTTTTGACCCTATGTCACAGGTTGTCCCGGAGTCGCACGAGGTCGTTTAGGGTGTCTGAGAGCCTGGGGTTACTGACCCCTCTTACTGTTTTAGAACTGTAGGAGGCAAAAATATCACAAGCATTTGTAAAGACAGAGCAGAAGTAATCTAGGGCTTGGTTACTATCACTGGCGGTGTCAAGTGGTGACCAATCAGTTAGCCTTAGGTGCTTTCTGAAATATTCCAGCAGCCCGGGTCTTAGTGAGCGAGTTCTAGTGTGTTGGGGCAAATGCTTTGTGAACTTATTAGACCAGGTGCACATAACTGGGGAGTGATCGCTTAGAGAGTCAGGTAGAACAGAAACCTATGTGATGTGGTCTGGGCAGGTGAATAGAGCCAATCGATTAGTGTACTTGAGCTAGACCTGTAATTTAGCCTTGTAGCTTGGGTGACCAATTGAGTGAGATAGAGGCTAGATATTTTGTCTCTAGCTGCAGCTGCATCTTCAGATTGCCAATTGACTTTGAAGTTTCCGACTACGAGCTGTTCCCAGTTTTGGCTGAGCTGCCCTTGGTTATTAAAGAAGTGATCCAGACTGGGCCCTAGTTTACCAGGGGGTAAATAAACTGTTGAAAGTACAAGCACCTTATTTTGTTGACTAATGGATAGTTTAATACTGAGGATTTGAACTTCCTTGGTACACAGACTGGCCGGTAGTACTTGACCCCTAATATCATTTTTGATGTAGACCATACAGCCATCATCCCTCTTAGATAACCTCTCCTGCCTAAATATGGTGAAGACATCAAGGACTATTGCAACATTAGGGATCTTGGGGGACAGCCACGTCTTGATGAGAGCAATGACATCAGGTTTGATCAGTTCCACCCATGCTTGGAATTGCAGGAGCTTAGACATGAGGCTTCCAGTATTCAGGGATACTGTCCTTAGATGGCCAAGCCTCGAGTTGGCTCCTGCAGAGGTATGTCCTGGGCCAGGGTTGGGGTGCACTTTGCCAGACAGTAGTAGTAATAGAAGGATCAGTTTCCTGAGGGACTGTGGTGACAGTAGCCAAGATAAACAGGCTTGATGTTTCTTGCGGTTCCTGAGGTGTTGTTTGATAGCTGCAGTGGTCTGCCAATGCAGTAATGTAGCTATAGATACAGAACTGGGTACCAGCGGCAGGTAATGGCAGGGGAGCTTAAAGGCTGTGGCCAGGAGCTGGTCAGAAGTGGTTCCCCTCATTCTACCAATGGTTGTGTATTGGGAAGTTAAGCTACCCCAGTCAGGGTAAGACTTCAGCCAAAAGACAAGGATTAGGATCAATGTCCAGTGAATATATGTCTGCATCCTAAGTTTATTGAGTGCACAGCTGTATGTAGGCAATTGGTAGGTGAGGTATGCCAATGGGGCGGGCAGATACGACAGTAGAGACAGGCAACAGCCTTAAGAGCTGGTACTGGGTTCAGTAGTTGTTGCCCTTTAAGAGGGAGGTGTTTGGAACTTGATACACTTCGTAAATGTAGGGGGTGGGCAGGGCCTAAGTGTATTTAATTAGGCTGGGAGGTGGGGGTGGGCAGGCGGCCGAAATTTTTAGCCAAGTGAGAAGCTAGGAGCATTCAAGTCCGTGCCCAGTTTCACTCTGGCGATATCAGGCAGGGCAGCCGGGCCAATCAGGGAACTCCTGTGTTCCGAGCAGCCAATGAGGGTGAGTCCCTTGAAGCGCCGAATTTGAGTCAGATCTAATAGACCCATACAACCTCGGAGAGCCAGGGCCGTACTCGGCAGTACCTAGTGGTTTGTCTTGGGGGTGGGTGGGAGCAGTCTCCTCACACTGTGGAGGTGCTCAGGGCTCCAGATCCAGACTGTGGATTGCAGTGCAAGCCCAGAGACCTAAAGAGTAGTGTGTTAACAGAGAGCAGTAGACTGTTCCAAAGGAGAGGAAGGCAGACAGAGAAAGCAGATTGATCGGTGGGGGGTTTGCAGCAAGGAATGAAAAAGGAGCAAGCTTCTGAAGAATGGAGGGAGTGCGAGGATGGGACAGAAGGGGAGAGGAATGTTGAGAGCTAATGAGGAAGGGATGAGTACTGGAATCTTGAGAGGAAAGAGGAACAGCACTGAGACTCATGGGAGAGGAAGGGCAAGGCTGGAATAAAGGGAGCAGTGATGTGTAAGAGGAGGAGTGTTTAAAGCGAAACAGAAAAAGGCATGGAATGGTAGGGTCTGGTCTGGCTACAATGGTTTCGGACGAAACATTGTAGACTACATCGACACAGTCAATCATTGGTATGATTATCTTAAAGATGATTTTGTGGTGGACCTGGACTGGAAGGCAAGCCTTGTTGCGATTCAGTATGCCCAATTAGGACAGGCACATTGTCATACGTTCCTGATTCTGGCCATACCAATGCTAAGGTTTCCCACTGGTTAAATGACTTTGGTTACAGTACGTTCAGGGAAAAGAGACCCATACTTTTACTTAGGAAATAGGTTATGAAAATACTACACCCTAATTGTCCGACAGCTCTCAGCAGACATGCATTTATGAAGCAACGAAGACTAGCAAATAAGTAGTCCCAGTGCCAGCCTGACTTTTACTAAGTAATTCACTGAGCCTAAATAGTAGCCATTTTCCCCTCTCACTTAGCCAGCTCACCCCTCGCTTCTCACTGCTACCCATTTGATTCTCACATTTTGGAAAAAAAATCAAATTTAATATTAGTTTCAAAATAACCAAGAAGTTAAATCCTAAAGTGATTCTGAAAAAAACCAAAAACAAACAAAAGTGAAGCAATTGCTACTGCAGTCTCAATACTGCTGCCATCACTCCCGCTCTGACCTTAACAGCCAACAACCGATTGCAGTCCTTGCAGCTGCTATTTTGGTTTCTACCAGTGGCATGCAGATTATGTCCTCACATGCTGCAAGTTAACAACTGCCACTATTTAACAGCTCTCCTCCACACATCACTGCTACTCATGGAAAGATGGGAAGGGGTGAACAGACCACACATAGAAAGTGCTGGCTCTCACAAAATACAAAAATGGCTCAGTAAAATTGCAGCACCCTCTGCTGGCAGTTCTAGCAGTGGAAGGCATACTTTACAGAAACTTTTGTAAATTCATTTTTGGTTTTAATTTTTTGAAACATTTTATTTTGAATAGCAAACACATAACTATTCTCCAAGTGCAATAATGCACTCCATGGTGGGCAATGTTTGGCTATATCTCCTTCAAGGAGCTGCAAGTCTCTCTGCCTGCAGCGTTGTGCCTTACTACACCCATGGACATGTATAGTCTAACACTGCCCAACCTGTCATTTATTATTGCTTGCATGACCTAAGAAAGGGTAGACCTTGTCACACAACCCCCATACATCCAACCCTTCCATGGTGTTGTAGCTCTAAGTCAGACAAGTACTTGTCATACCAGACTGTTGAGATGATCATGACTTGAGAGCCACTTTCCAGCATGGATTGTGTAATTACTCCCTCAGTGGTAGATTTAATCTTTGAAGAAAGGCCTGCAAGTTCAGTTAATGCAGTGGGCAAAGCTGCTCTTGGCTTGGTTGAAGACTTTGCAATAGCTTGCATGGAAGGACCTGCCTAAGTTTCCCTGCTTCCTGGTATCTTTCTTTAAATTTGGCAGTGACCTACCTTGGGTACTCTGAGGAATGATACTTGTTCAGCAAATGACCATCCTCCCAACAAACATAACAGAAGATCCAGTATTGGCAAGCTTGGTTACATGGTGGCACATTAGCAGGCCTCAATATACTGCCTTTTTTTCCTGGGGGTTTTACCACACAGCATCTTGTTAGGTCCCTCAACGCTATGGGTTTTAGCACAGTGTGTCCTTCCAAAGTGGCACCATCTCTTGGGAGTTGCTATTGTGCTTGCAAAGGTCCATCACAGTTCCCTTAAATTTCTAGCTGTGCTTTCAGAACACTGATAGCTGACCTACTTATTTTGTAGCGGTAATACTGATGAGCATTGGACTGCAAGCCACCAACATGGATGCTCAAATAGCCTCTCCTTTTAGAATCTGGTCTTCTGGCTCCCATAGTTCTTGTACCAGTTTTTATATGATAGCAGCTGATCCATACAATCCTCAGACACAAGTTGGCCAGGATTTGATCAGAATGCATGACTCCTTATAATACTGGTTTTATGCAGATGCAGTTCATGGGCCTGATTCTCAAAGATTGGTGCAAGCTGCGCCAACAGCAGCTTGCACCAATTGCCAACACGCCAGGGACCCTGTGCCTGCTTCTCAATTGAGTATTGTCCCTGTGGCAAAGTCCTGCAGCTTGTGCCAACTGTGGCCCTGCATCAAACAGACAGTGCATCTGCAGGTGTGCTAAGCTCGGAGCAGTCAGGCAGCCTCTGCGCCTTGGACAGAGACCAGCATAACCAATACTCAATCCCCTTGCTATTATAATTAATGATATCCCTGGAGGTCTAGAGGACCCCTCTCCCTATCCCCAATCTGCCCTTGTATCATTAGAACTGTCCTTGGTAGTGTAGCATACTCCCCCATCCCTGATCCACCCATATAATAAAACACATAGCTGTCCCTGGTGGTCTAGTGGATCACCCCTGACAGGCAGTGCCCCTGCATCCTGCTCCCCCTATCCCATCCCATCCCCGAGCCAGCAACCAGCACAGCCCTCCACTCGCCACCACGGCTGGCCACTAACTGAGCTTTCAATAAGAGTATGCTGTATACAGTACATGCTCATGGATTGACAGCTCAGCTCAGCTGTCAATTAATGAGCGCATACTGTATTCAGTACGTGCTCTTTGATAGTTCAGTTGGCAGCCAGCTATGGTGGTGAGTGGGAGGCTGTTCTGACCACCAACTTGGGGATGGAATGGGGGAATGGGGTGGTGGGGCACTACCTGCTGGGGTGGGGGGTCCACTAGACTGCCAAGGACTGTTATGTGGTTTATATACGTGTGGATAGGGGATGGGGAGGTGGTCCGCTAGACCACCGTGGACAGTTCTATTATTATAGAGGCAGATCAGGGATAAGGAGAGGGGTCTGCTAGACCAGCAGGGATAGAATAAATTTTAATAAAAGGGGGTTGGGATGGGGGGTGTGGCACATGTTTCCTCCTGCCCAGGGAAGGCTCCGAGAGTGGTGCAAATGCTCTGACCCTCCCAGAGGGTGAAATATTAGGTATCCTTAGACCAGCCATGGCTGGTCTTAGGATACGTAAATTTTTCCTCTGGGAGGTTTAGAAATTTGTTTTAGGGAATGTGGCAGCTTGTGTCTGCCACATGCCCCCTAGCACCATGCTGTAGCCCATTTTGTGCTGCAAGAATGGCGCAAGCTCCCTTTAGTGTTTGCAGCTTGCAGTGGATGCAGGCTGCATTTGAGAATCCCCCCCGGTGCATGTTTTGGTGCAAGGGGCACATTGAGCCATTCCTTGTGGCACAAGCACCTTGCACCATTCTGGGAGCTTTGAGAATCGGGCCCCATGTCTGCTGCTAACAAGCCTCCTTTCTGGCTCACCATCTGTACCGCAGTTTCCATACCTAATCAGATAGTCTGACAGCCTTTCTCTCTTTTTGTTTCATCAAGGTTAGTTTGGTTAAAACTCATCCAGATTTTCCACACTCCCAAACATACCTTCTTCCAATGTGGATTGATGGTTGAGTGGGGTGGCATTAGATCTGTTAACCTTCAAAGCTTGGATGGTGTCCAGCACTTGTCCTCTTAGGACCTTACCCATTCAGGCTGTCTTTTTCTCACTAGAACACTGCAGGGCCTGCACCATCTATGTAGCTGGTTCAATCTGTGTGTCAAAGGTCTCCTCCCATTGGTGTTATACCTGATTCCCAAGAATTCTTATACTCCTGGTAGTCTCCCAGTGTCTTCTGGGCCTTCTCCATCAAAGATCCCACCGCATGCAGTAACGACTCAGCTGACATCACTACATTCGCACTAGGTACCATGGATGCTTGCAAATCCTGCACAGTCTTGCCTATACTGATGAGCAAATTTGTGACTTTGATGTCCAGTACTCCATCTGAGGCTGGTACAGAGGGTGATCCAGAGTACTTCCCCTATTAAACAGGTGCACCTTCTGAAGCACCATCAGGGGTAAATGTGGTTGGTAATTTTGGCATATTCACATACTTATTGCTCTCAATATTGCAATAACTCTTTAGGAGGTGGAATCATATGACTACCAGGGAGGGCATTCTATTTCCCAAGATCCTCAAGTGCAACTTGCAAAACACCCACAAAAGTAACTTTCAAGATCCTGTTGGTTTTTTTGTTTTACCACTAGCATATTCTCGGGTTCAAACTCTACACACAACACCAATTTTTGACCTCTTGGAAGGCCATGTTGAACTCCAAGATAGGGGTCCCAGACTGTTATTTCCTTCACTTTGGGTTTTCAGGGTGCCCAGGTTTGTAAACAGGAGATCCCAGCACTGCCTCCAAAGATGTAACCTGTTCATCGTGGTTGTCAGTCACTACCCTTAGGTTGCTATCCCAGATTAAAGACTAAATTTAAATTGCATGATACCTCTATACTGTGAAAGGTTAAAATGGGCCTTTTGTCAAGCATAGTAACATCCCTGGGAAGAAGCACCTCCCAGCTCCCGCAGAGATCACCCCAGCTGTGAAACGATACAGTGCAAGAACAGGTTCTAAAAGGTACAGTTATGACAACTCTCCTGATAAATGATCATAGACCATGAATATGAACAAGTAACAAGTTTCATCTCACATTTTCCAGGACCTGCAACTGCTTCTAGCCCCAGCTTCCATACACTTCCATGTTTAGCATTACACCCTAGCAATGTCCTCCTCCAACTGTTTGTCCTTTACTTCCCTACTTGCGTGTACCCTTGCTAGTTTATTGTGTTTCAACTTCGCCTACAACCCAATATGTACCTGATCAACATATTTTGTATTCCGATGCTGATTGTAATTTGTAATTGTTTCACAGTGTACCTTTCCCAACCTTGGAATTGTGAGCTTGTCAGACATTTTCCTCTGTATTAGTTTGAAGAATTTTATTCTGTACCCTCCCAGGATGTACCTGAAAATAGGCATTCAGTTATCTACTGTATCTACCTGGTTACAAAAAACAAATAAAATAAATACATTCTTATTTTATTCAACTTATTTCTCCAATCCCCCACAGGATCACACTTAGAACTAAGCTTCTGTTCTGTGTGTCATCCCTAGTCATAAATTTGTACACCAATAAATAAGAATTAAAACCACTGCAAGTCTATTAGAACAGCAGCAGGTTTCTGGCCAGTCTATCAGAGCAGCAGCAGTGTTGCTGTTTGTGATGTTGGCAGCCCAGATCGGGGAATGAGCCTGGTTTATCCAATGGTTGTTATGGGGGTAATAGAGTGTTTCAAAGGATTGCTCTGCCTCTGGGCAGGTAGGATCACCATTCACCACAGTGCTGCCACCTGGGTGACCACAAGTGGAAGTGCAGTTGAGGCAGAATGGGAGGGCATTTGTCAGCTGGACTCTGAGATGTCACACTGTCCTGTGCATTTCTATCCTCATGAGCTTTAAGCCTACCAATATCAGCAGGCTGGGAGTAAATAGTGAAAAACACAAGGGTTGTGGCAGCACGATAAGGCACCCTTGCTAGCCTTACATCAGTAACTGCAGTGCCCTTCCTTGAAATGCTGCCTAAGGATTTCTCCAAGAGCCAAGCCTGTCAGCCCAGATGAAAATGCCCTTCTATGGAGGGCAAACAACAGGGTCACAAATAAGGATGGGGTAATTCCTAGAGAAGACAGGTGTTGAGGTTCGATGTGGGCTGGTGGGCAAGAAGTGGACATAAACAGCAAGTTTTGAAGTCACTTGCTGTTATCCACATTTAGTTAGTCATTTTCCTTCTCACAAAATTTTTAAAAGTGAAAATGCCAATGTTGTACATTTTCAGACTTGCTTGAGCCTCCCCTGGAATAAGTTGGGGCCTCCATTTGAGAAACACTGATATATATAGGCAGACAGACAGGCACACAGATGGACAGGCAGATGGACAGACAGACAGGTAGGCAGAGAGAGAGAGCGAGAGAAAGAGTGACAGACAGACAGGCAAGCAGATAGACAGACAAGCAGAGAGACAGAATAAATCATGGGTAAGGTTGGTACACAGGGAAATATACCCATTGAGGATGCTACCCAGCTAATTTGGCCGCACACCTGAAGAGTGAGTGACCTAATTAGCTGGTAGGCTCTGAGATGGTATAGTTCTCTGTGTGCCGTGGTTATCCCTCAATTTATTGTTTGTAATACATGGATTTGTGGTTTTTATGTTTTCATTGCTTTTGTGATCCTTTCTGGGTTTTCCAGCCAGTGTATTTCTTGCCCTCCCTGCTTTTCTGCAGTGTTGTAGTTCGGGAAGGGGGTGCTTTGTGTTGTAGGCCTTTTTCCTCCATGGAGCATTGGGTTTTTACCTTTCTATCTGTCTGTCTGTCTACCTATCCACCTATCTATCTATCTATCTATCAATGAATGTACATATGTATTTATTTCTGCAGGTTTCAGACAGTTGCTTGTTCATAGTGAAGGCTTTTTATGTGTGGGGTCTGGTTAAGTGCGTTAGTGAGTGTGGGAATTTGTGTTAATTGGTTAGGCTAGTGTGTTTATCAATGTGTTAATTGGTTACATTAGTTGTTAAGTTGTTTGTTTTGGTGGTTTTAATGTTAGTGTATGGTGTTTTCCCCACAGTATGCAGATTTAGGTGTAGAGCTATTCAGGTTTACTTGGAGGTTTGCAGCTTTAATTGGGAGGACTATATTTTAATTGGAACATATACCCGCTTTACTTGGTAACATAAAGTGGTAAATTATATTGATCCTATGGGGAAAATGTCACATCAATGTAACCTATATATTTATACAATGCCAGTCAGCATTAAAAATCAAATAAATGTATTTTCATGGGCAGGGAGCTGGGTGAAACTATACAGGATAATGACTACTTTTGGTTAATAACTGCATTGTAATCACCTCAGTGATTGCCAGGACAACATAGTAAACCTCAAGAGTGCAGCTTGTGAGGTTTATTGTTGTCCTGGCAACCACTCAAGGTGATTTCTGCATGGTTATTAACCAAAATGTAGTCATTATTTTTTACAGTGCATGGGCAAAAACTTAATGATAGTCCTTATTTTTTCTTGTATAGCCATAGCACAGCTGTCCCTAAGGGCCAGCTCTCACCACCACGGTGGTTTGTTGTGAGCCACTACTTCAGATCTACACATGCCCAGGTCGGCTCCCATTGTTATGGTATAGTTGTGACGTAGTCAAGAGGGGTTAACAACCTCTTGATGTCACAATGATACAATAACACCACTGTAAACAGTTTGATTTCAGTGGGTAATAAGGGCTCACCATACATTATAAACAGAATAATGAATAGGTGCCAGTGCATTACCAGCGAATAATACCATCGGAGGTTCTGGACACATAGGAACCTTGAGAGCGAAGCTCGAGAGGTTCCCGTGTGCAGAACCTCGAGATGGTAGCACTCGCTGGTAATGCACATGCACCTATTCATTGTTTTTTTTTAATATATGGATAAGATTTTATTTTCTTATTTTATGGCTGGCAGTCGGCAGTTTCTGTGACAGATTGTGTGTCCTAATTGACTACCACGTTCTCTTGTTGCTGCTCTCATTCCAGCCTTGCTGCGTTACACCTCACCTGCCTCTGCTCGCGTATGAAAACAACCGGTAGGTAGTCCTACCTTTTTCCTTGTTTCAGCTGTACTGTGTCTTTTGTTTTTCTGTGAGGGAAAAAGAAATGCAGTGTTCAGAGGAGGTGCGGTCTTGCTAAGCAAGAAAGCAAGCTGCCATGTTTTTTAAAATGTTCTGCCCACCCAGACATGAAAAGCAGCCATTCAGGAGGCACGCTTAGGACGACATGGGTGGCAGAAGGCATCTTTGTGGGCACTTGTGCTGTTTGGCCATTGTGATGATACTATCATTGAGGAGTGCAATGATAGTATTATCACACTGAAATTACACTATTAGAAATTATTGATAGTAGTATAATCAGTCAACTATTTGAGGGTATTACTGAATTTTTTTTGCATGCTTTACAGACATATTAAATTGAAGATTCATATATTAAAAATAATTTATTTACACTCCAGCTCAGAGAACAATGGATATTTCCACTCCAGCTCTGTAATGTGTAGAGCAGAATCCTCATTAATACCTAATATTCTGTCCATGCCTGATGAATATTATCTCAAAGTATGTTATAACTGAGTATCTTTATTTTCTCTTTTAGTTGTTTTGGTTGTTTATTGTGCATTCTTTTACTACCTCTGTATGTAGGTTGACCCTCATCCTTTGACGTGGAACCTTTGTAAACGAGCAGTTTCTGCTCAAAGGTATTTGTAATCCGAGAATTTAATAAATAAAATAAATAAATAAAATAAGAAATGGCACTAAAACTATCCGACGGCAATGTGTAATAGTACATGTCCTCGGCTACATGAAAATATAGGATTGATTTTGAACAGCTGGGTATAACCTTTATAAGCCTCACTTGTGGCTTCACCACTCACTCAGTCGGTCAATAGAGGTGATAACCAACCATTCAAAATAAGTCATTTTTTTTAGCTCAGCTTTATTACAAGGAAAAGCAGTATGCAGCCTGTTTTACAATGTCATATATATTACTGATTCATAAAACAGAATTAATGTTGACCATGGTAGCATCTAAAAATAAAAAGTCTCTCTTATGTATCCACTTGAAAGTATCTTGTGTCTTTATCCTTGTTCTGGTGAAATAAATCCAGATAGTTAGATGACTGTAAAATAGGTGTGCCTGAATCTTTATCTCCAAATGGAGATTGACCATATCTGAAAGAAAGCCCGGGTTAATGCTCAAGCCCCAGGATTGAAACTTCCCAGATAAACAGAGGAATAAACAAAGAAAAACAAAAGTATCAGTAATAGTATAAAAGTTCTATAAAACAAGTTATGTTGTACTTATTCAAAGCCTAGCCCTTAGGTATACCACCCCTCCACCCATCTGACTCCTTAGCTCCAAGGCTGGAGTAGAATGTAAAGTGTCACATATGCCCATTTTATTATTCCCATTATTAACCCTACTGAACAGTTAGAGAGAGCCAGAACTATTATACTTAACTAAGTGGTAAGGCACGGGACTGAAGCCAGGTATGCCATACACGCCATCTCTGCACATGTGCTTCAAATCGAAGGCACAATTTGGCAGTAAGGGCCTCCACTGGCAGAACCCCTGTCATCCTGGCCACCCACTTATCTATATTTGGAGGGGCAGACTTCAACCAGTGAGCTGTAATACATTTGAGGGCCACTACTATGAAAGTCAGCAAAACTTTCCTTAGGTCATCTCTGGTTCCAATAGCTCCTGGGAGACCCAACACCTACTCCTCGAACTGTAACGGCAGGAGCACTCCAGTCAAACTGTGTACTGCTGTCTGAATAGATTTCCAAAAGGGGCAATGATGGGACATCCCTCCAAAAATATGCCAGTGGCTGCCAATGTGGCCACATCCCCTCCAGAATTTGTTGGAGCATGCGGCACCATAGTGGTGTGTAATTGTTGGTGTCTGGAAAACTCACACCATAACTTTCCAAATAAAATTCATGCCAGAAAGGGGCTGACGTAACCTTCCATCCCAACTGTAATCTCTTATTCCAGGTGGGGGGGTCTTTCACCACACCCACCTCCTGCTCCCAGATCCTCCAAACTGAGTACAAAGGGGTCTCCATCGTTGCCCCCAAGAGTTTATACAAACTAGAAATATGGTGCTGTAAGCCTTTGATAGTTAATACTCCATAGAGAAAGTCCTCCCATCCTGTGTATGGTCTGGTCAGGTGGCGCAGGTTCTCCCCTGACTGGATAAAATGCCTAACCTGCATATACCTCAAGAACTGCACATTGGACCAGTCAAACTTCTCTTTGGCACATTGGAAAGAGATGCACCCACAATCTTCAACAAACTGGGCAAAACGAAAGGGACCCTGTTGACCCCACTCAAAATATCATGTATCCAATGCTGGGGGGGAAACCTCAGCCTCATATCTAATGAGAGAGAGTGGGCCTAAGCCTTCTGGGGTGCAAGTACGTTTTTTAATCTTCCTTAAAATTTGCAGGCTATGTCTAATCCATCTATTCCTGATAGTTCTGATCAGGTCTGGGGAAGAACTGGTCAGGGCCAAAGCAAACAGAGGTTTGAAGCCAACGTCAGCATCCTCTATAGAATACCAAAGAGATGAAGTGCGTTGTTTTGCCCATGTCACCAGCATCGCCCCTTGTGCCACTAAGTAGTACCTAGGGAGATCAGGGAGGGACAGTCCCTCCGCCTCCCTTGGCTGCTGCAAGACTGTGTGGGCTACCCTGGGTTTCTTACCATTCCAAATAAAATTATTAATGCACCCCAATACTTTGTTCCAGTTTACAATTGGAATTCTAATGGGAAGGGAGGAAAACAGGAAGAGGAAGCGGGGAAGTACGTTCACTTGAACTGTGGCCACTCTGCCCACCAACCCTAAGGGTAGTAGTTTCCATCTGGCTAAATCTTTAGATATGTTAGTCCAGAGTGGTTCATAGTTCACTGTGAGCAATCCGGCCAGATCCACCACAATTTGGATTCCCAGGTACCTGGTCTGGTTTCCAGGGGCGACTTGAACGGAAAGACTATCTTAAAGTGCCCAGGACAGACACCACTCAGTATAAGGGTTTCTGATTTTTGAAAGTAGATTTTTTAGCCTAATAGCTTCCCAAATGAGCCCAAGAGGTCTATCAAGGGGCGCAAAGAAAGATCTGGGGAGGACAAAAAAAACAAGGGGTTGTCTACGTAAAGAGAAATTTTTTGTTCAACTCCCCCAGCCATTACCCCCCAATCCACCCATCACCCCTTACCCAGACTGCAAGTGGCTCCAGGTTTAGGGCAAAAAGGAGGGGGGAACAGGGGCAGCCCTGGTGTGTCCCCTGTGTGAGGGGAAAAGGGCAGGAACTAATTCCATTTGCTCTCACCAGAGCCGTGGGTCTTGTACAAAGTTTAGAAATTATGTCTAAAAATTTGGGGCCAAAATTCATACGATCCATGGTTGCCTTTCGAAACTGCCAATTGACCTTATCAAATGCATTTTCTGCATCCATGGATATAGCTATTTGAAACTTGGGGTAAGAAGTCTGGGAGGTAAGGATATTAAGGAGTCTCTGGATATTATCCGAAAGATATCTGCCCATAATGAATCCTGCCTGGTCATCATGCACCAAGGATGGGACTGCTGTATGTAATCTACCAGCTAATAATCCAGTGAATAGCTTTAGGTGCACATTTAGAAGGGAGATGGGCCTATATGACCCACACTCCGTGGGGTCCTTTCCTTCTTTGAGTATCACCGAAATTTGTGTCTCCCGCCATGATTCAAGGATTTCCCCCCCTTCCATAATTTCCTGGTATACTGGCAACAGAAAAGTGATTAATTGGGCCTCAAAAACTTTATAAAATTTGGCAGGAAAGCCATCCAGGCCAGAGGACTTCCCATTTTTAGCTTTTGGATTTGAATCTGCAGATCCTCCACAACAATCTGAGTCTCCAAAGAGTCCCTGGCCTCTGAAGCGAGAGTCTTAATATGTGCCTGTCGGAAAAAAATCCACTAGCCCACCCAACATCTTTTTAAAGAACCGAGCAGCTTCTTGGTCAGTGTTTGGAGTACATATATTAACTATTAAGCAGGGAATGTCCCTGTAATGAGCCCAGAGTTTAACAAATTGACCACTGAGGTCTGTTTCTACTTTTTCTATTTGCAGAGGGCAGTCTCTGTGCACCAGGATAGCAGTGCCCCTTCTATGAGGGTGGACAAGATATGTGGCAGCAAACACCAAACCCACCCAGTCTCTACGTAGCCTAAGATGTTCAGCCACTATGAGGTGTGTGTCTCCTGTAGTAATGCAATCTGGATGTTTGCCTTTCTCTGCTCTCACAGGAGTCTGGTGTGCTTAACAGGGTTGTTAAGCCCTCGAACATTATAAGTTGCTACTTTTATGTCACCCATGGGAGATGTATGTAGTCTCTGCATCACTGAGGCTGTATCTATTGGGGTCGAGTTTTATACTCCAGTGTCCATATAGGTTTAGGGTGGGGTACAGGTATCCTGCACAGGCCAGTAACAACATAAAGAACCTTATATGTTTAACAACAGGTTAAACCATCTTAACAGAGTAACAATTTCCTCTAGATTCCCATAAAATGGGTAAACAGTTAAAACAATCCCTATCCACTTCCAAGGTCTCACTTTAGGCCCATCATACTTAAGATTGCCCTTGATGGTGGGTGGTGAAAGAGCAAGCTCTGTACCTCGCTGCTCTAGATCGAAATCCCTTCTGCAGAGCAGCCACAGTGAGTGAGCCAAGGTTGCAATTTACCAGTTACCTCCCACTCCCTCCTCATCCCCCACTTCAGCTGTATGAGAGGGAGTCACCATTGCCCCCCTCCCTTCTCTGTGAACATATAAGTACCCCCCCAGGTCAAATAAAAAGGAAAGAAAAGGGAAAGCCCCACAAAACTTTTCAGCTCCTGTATAGCTCTTCAGGAATAAAGGGCACATCAATAAACACACTGCTTGCCCAGTATTATGTGGTGCCCCTGTCTCTTGCTGTAGTAGGTGTAAAGCCACCCATCCATCCCTCCAAAAATAAGCTATCAGCACACAAGCTTGTTAAGTAGAAACAGTCTCATCTGAGCCTTACAGAAAGGGCCTCAGTCTTCCTGGTTCTTGAATTGGAGAAAGTTTTAGTAGAGGTATTTACTCACCCGCAATGCTTTCAATCTGTTCCTCCATTTCAGTTGTATCCTTCTCCTTTTCTGGGGTGAACATCTGGTGGAGCAATTCTGGACCAGGTCCCCATTACACTGTTCTCGATTGGCTTGCCACCCTGAGACAAAGGTTTGATCCTCCTACTACCTGCCACTGACGCTTTTATAGACTCTTAACAGCACTGGGGTCTATGAAGTCATCCAATGGAATGTCCAAGGATGCTAAATACTTTCTTGTATCTTGAGGGCCGTCGAAAACTTTGGAGCCAGAGTCTGAGGTTATTCTTAACTTTGCAGAAAGTCTACCCTCATCTTAGCCCTTTACTGTGAAGCTGTTTAACTACTGGAAACCAGAGTTTGCTGTTTGCCATGGTAGTTGGGGCATAATCGGGTTCTAAAAATAGCTTTGTGTCTCCAAAGACAATCTCTCTACGTGCCCAGGCCTTGTGCAGCACCATTTTCTTGGTACGATAGTCAAGGAATGCCATTATGACTGAGAGAGGCCTAGCCTTAGGGTCTTTCGGTGGAGCAATCAGGGCTCTATGAGCTCTGATAATATTTAAAGGAACATCTTTCCCCAGATCCAGTAGCTGTTTTAACAGCCCCTCTATATACTTTGCTATCTCTCCTGTTTCGGTATGTTCAGGTAGCCCGCGCAACCTTAAGTTGACTCGAAGGGAGCGATTCTCCACGTCCTCTAATTTTCTAGTAAAAACTGTGAGCGATCATAGAGCTGCAGCAGGGCCCCATTGTGAAGATCCAGCATTTCGACTTGCTCAGTAAGATGAGATTCTACTTCTTGTATTTGTTGGTCATGCTGTTGCAACTTTTGCTTATTTTCCTTTACTTCAGAGCTGACATTATCCAGAGTTTTGGTTAGGTACCGCAGTTCCTGGCATAGCTGCTGGGAAGTAGACTTACTCGAGGAGTCAGGCTCGTGGTTGGTGAGTGGCCTGGTTGACGCATCTTCCTTCGGGGTGGGTGGCGGCACAAGATTAAATTTCTGCTGTTTTAGCACAGTTCCCTGCAGTGCTCAATTCCTGGAGCAAGCCGCCATGGAGACGATGACGAGCCACATGTAAACCTGCTAGATTCGCCTGGTGGGGTGAGGTTTAAAATTGAATTAGTGGGAGAATTAGAAAGAGTTAATCTGCTCGATGTCTACATTGCTTGCCATCCCAACCAGAAGTCCCATAAGTCATTTATTTTCATGCAGCCATGGCACATCCCATATTTGTACAACAGGTGTAAAGATAAATTTGCCAGTTTAAGCATGCTGTTTTGGCAACATAAGCAAATTAAACTAAGTAGGCCACTGAGTGTGCTCAGAAATTTATCATGCACATTTTGGTCACTCTGAGCATGTTCCAAAGTGTATTTTCACTTGTAAGGATACACTTCTGAGCATGCTCAATGACCGACTTCATTTATTTTCTCCCAGGATACCTTTGGAAACAAGCTAGTATGGCTCAGTAAATCATACCTCTCAACTGTCACACATTACAAGGTACGTCACTCATTTTATCCCTCAGAAACCCTCTGTCCCACATTGAGAAGGTGACATTCTACACTGATCACTGAGACTTTTAAGCAGACATGTATAATAATATAAGATGCTAGGTTATCAGGAAACATTATAAATATCAGTGCATTATTTCCACAGTATTCTGAGCTTGCATGTCATGTTTGATGATGTGTCACACATTTTGTCCAGTTGTCACAGATCATGTCACACATTTGGGCGATAAAAGGTTGAGAGGTATGCAGTAGGTCTTTCTCGTAACACTCTTTCAATAAATACATAAAATGTGAGATGCATATATTTTTGGATTGACCATACAGTATTCTACGTTTCTATTTTAACTTTTGTAGTTTGTCGCCATTTCCATTAGAAAACCACCTAAATTACCAGGGCTGGATCTCCAGAGGGTGGTGCAGAGCTCAAATCAAGCCCTGCTTCACGACACTTTGAAATCACTACTCACCAATGCTGTTTGCTGCAGCTGTGTCCAATTTTCTAAGGTCAGGCACAGTTGCAACAGTTTTCTGATTTATTGAAGCTTGTGCCAGATCTCTGGTCCACTACTATAAAAGCGGTCCCCATGATTGTCACAAGCTAGACCGCAAAAGATGGTCTAAATTGCATCAGTTGCTGCACAGGATCGAAAATCCCATTAGATTGCAAGCCCATGTGCCACATCTTGGCACACCCCAGGCTTTGTAGCAATCTCTGGGCTTTTGAAAACTGACCCTGTTGTATAAATCAAAGATGACATGGGCTGACTTAATATGTCATTTTATATTCATGAGACGTATTGGTCTATTGCTATCTCACTTGTGGCTTCACCACTCATGAGATATTAACAGACCAGGAGGGAGGGAGGAGGAGGAGGGAGAGAGAGAGAGAGAGAGAGAGAGATAGATATATATATATATATATATAGAGAGAGAGGAGAGAGAGAGAGAGAGAGAGAGATATCATGTTTTACTAAGAAATAGCATTGAAACAAATAATTTGGAAAATCTACTTTGACAGTTTAGGTCCATATTAAAAGGAATGCATGTCTTCAAATTAACTCTAAAATGCAATCCCGCACTGGCTGGACTCCTTTTCACCCTTTGAGGAGCAGTCAGGTATATATATATTTTTTTATATTTCAAATATCACCAATAGTAGGGTTCCTCTATTATTCAGCACTAAATACTGAATACTACCTGGGTATTCAATATTTGGGAAGCCCAACTCAGATGGCATGGGCTTGTCTTGTGTCCACTCCCTTCCCCTCCCAATGCTTTACCTCCCACTTCCCTATTCATCCTTGACCACGAGTCCCTAAATGAAAACAAAATGTTATAATGCCAGCTTCTGACACCATGCCAGAGACTGACAATGTCTTTTAAAGAATACCCTCTCCCCAGCTTAAGCCCCTTCAGTGCCCCTCCTACCCTTGTTATATGATTTTGACAGAACTTTGTCCACATAGTAAATGAAGAAGTGGCACACATACCTGCACCTGGAGGTATATTCATTATTTTATTTTAGATTACAGAAGCAGATCTTCTCTTCAAAGCCCCCTATATAGTGCCTTAAACAGCTTTGTCAAACTGGACAGCTCACTTGCCTCCCCTCACACACTGCCCTATCTGCCCTACATTTAGCTGCAGCTGTACTAAGCAATGCAGGGAACATGCACATGATCAGGAGGGAGGGACAGAGTGATTGCATTATTGGTGACTGATAGGCAGAGTGCCCCAATCAGTCTGCCTAACAACATTAATGATACAATCACTCTACCCTCCTCCCTTCCAACTGCTCGCCATTTACTCCTTTTATTATAACTACTACTTGACTCATGGTGGGCAGGCATGTTGTGGGGGTGGGCAACTGCGCTTAACAAGTTTTAATTTCTATTGCCTTCACAAAATCATGTGTAACCCCTGTCACCGGTATCTGAAGGCTACACTACCCCTGTCTTCCTGGCCAGACCAAGGTTAAGGGCCTGGATTCCTATTTACCTTAAAAACTGGTTCTTTCCCAAGATAACATAAATGTGCCATGTCTCCACCCAGAGTTTACCTTTACATGGGCTAGAATATACATGGTACAACCCCTGGGATGCTGCACCCACTCACAATACCACCGCGTCACCCCAAGCATGACCCAGTAGACACATCCCCACATTTCATAAAATTAGAATTATTGACTCTCTCTAATAATATGCACACCCACTGAGGTTATGCAAAAGCAATTTATTTACATGGGGTGAGAATTAGGTTTTGTAAAATGGAGTCAGAGGTTGCTATTTACAATTAATTAGAATGGGTTCAGATTGGCATTTTTGAATTGGCATCAGATAATCATTCTGCATTTTTAAATTCAGACATGTAATTACTGTGGCCACTTATCAACCCCTGCTGTATTCAGATTTCTCTGGCTATCTACTGTAACTAGCTGCATTTAGACATTTTGATAACACATGCCCTCTTCCCACACTGGTATCAGTCCCCAAAAAATGCATTAGGACCCTGCAATCCCAAAACCTTTATCTGGGTACCCAGTACTAAAGTCTTAAAGGCGCAGGCCTGTTGTTCAGCGTAGCTGATGAATGGCCAGCTGAGTTGGGGCCCTTGAAGAAAATAAACAGATTAACTCTCCTGTCAATTCAGAGACACATTCCTGACTGTAGCAGCACTGACCTTACACCTTTTCTGGATTTGAGGAACTTAGGCTTTGATTATTAAATTCTGGCAACAACTCTAACTATATGCAAGTTGATCTGGGATGAGCAGGGGAACCCTGCATACTCACAGTTTAGATGACTTAGACAAGTTGAAGCAATTGAGGTAGTTGCATGACTAGACTTTAGCTGAAGCGTGGCAGGAGCTTTGGTATCCCTGTGTATGGAAAGACTCTTGCAACTTTGAACAGATTGAACACTTTTTCTCAGCCTTGAACAACTGCCCCCTTTCTTTTAGGCTTACAATCACATTCAGCAGAAGTTTCTGGAAAAGACCATCAGGGAGCGGGGCTGGCACACCTCAGCCCCCACGTCTAGGCTATAATCCCCATGGGAAAGCACATATGGCAGTGCCTTAGGTGATGGCACACTACCAGGCTGTCTCCCGAACTAATGTAATGGCTTAGTCACATGCAGCACATTTATATTGTATTCAGCACATTTATCTCTGTGTACATTTCTGTAGCCTAATTCTGCTGAATTTCTGTTCTCATGGCTTTTTTATTGTCTCTGGTGGCTGCAAGTGAGCTCTCTGTCAGGTATTTTTTTGCGAAAATGGATGTGGAAATGCACCAAGTCTCCGTACCATACACCCCCAGACCCCAGACAAGGTCCCGAAGAAAAGTAAGGGCCACAATGCTGCCTGGGGCAGGCTTCCACTAAGACCATGGGGACAACCCCACTGAAAAATGTTTTTTACTGGAAATCCAACCAATCAAGGATTTACTCATCACCCTTGCTGTAGAACTCACCTCACTCTGGAAAGACATCAGTGACACAACTTGAGGGTTGGTGATGTGGACCCAGGTCAATATCCATTAAAAATGGTGAGATTGAATGGAGCCTGAAGTCTCTTTACTTCATCAACAACTGTACAAGATGGAGTTGAAGCTGAAGATCTTGAGGGTAGAAGGAGGCAGAATAACCTGGTGATCCTTGGACTTCCTGAGGATGCAGAAGGTCCCATGCCTATTCTAGTTACCCAAAAGTTGTTAGACAAGCTGGCTGGTCCATCGCCTAATGGGTTGCAATATGTGATAGACGGTGCACGTGGCCTTGTGCCCTAGACCCCACCTGGCACACCTCCTAGGCTCCTTATTTTACACCTTATAAACTATCTCGACAAACAGCATGTGTTGGCTAAGCTCAAGGACATTCAATCCGTCACCTGGGAAGGTCATAAGCTCTGAGATTCACAAGATCTCCCAGCTACTGTTAGACAAAAGAGGGAAGCTTCCACCGAACTGCTTCTAAGCTCATCTTGGCTGGGACTAAATTTCGATGTTGTATCCTGCCTGGTTGCAAGTTCATCTGCAGGATACTTGGAACATGTTTGAGGACCCTGCTTATGCCTCCAAGGAGCTTCAGTCCCTTCTTCCTGATTTATTTAAAGCCAGTTGATGCACATTTCACATCTTAATTACACGGCCATCAGTCAAGTTGGGCAGTGTGGGGTTGGCTGCTGCTGTTGTTTTATTTCTCTTTTTTCTCCCCATGACTTTACTTCCCTGGAGTTTTGATGGCATATTTGATTCCTCCCTGACTGTGGATATCTACTGACTATGGCCTACTTAATGTGGATCTGCTGTGGCACTCCTAAATTCATGGTTTCTACGTGCCTCTTCAGTAACTGGAGCTATGGGTGGCAAGAATCACATAGAAATATAGAAAAAGAGAAGTTGAAAGCAGATAAAGACCGCAAGACCCATCCAGACTGACCATTTCTTTTTCTACCTTATGAATGTGCAATCGGCCGTTGCTCTGTCAATGGTCTATCTAGTCATACTCATCTGTATTGCTCCCTTATGCCTATCCCATGCCTGTTTGAAGCTCTGCACTATATTCATATTCACCACTTCCTGAGGTAGGCCATTCCCTGCACCCACCATCCTTTCTGTGAAAAAGAACTTCCTCACATTACCCCTTAACTCACTCAGCCCCATAGCGTGTATGTGCATCATCAGGAAAATTCCTCTAGTCCCCATAGTGCATATGTGCATCAGGTATTCACTCCATCTCATCCCCAGAGTGCATATGTGTGTCCTACACTTCTTGTGCACTTTCTGGATCAGCCAATCAGGGATAAGGTTATTGGAAAGTGCAGGTCAGTAGGAAACATTCCTACCTACCAGAATACCGACTTTATATTGGACACATTTGCTACCTTTCAGATTTTTTTTAGGTTTTAATTTGGGTTAAAAGGTGAAGAAAATGCTATTTTTCTCCATTGCTAGAAACATGGGATCCCTGATTTGAAAGCTCTTTTCATTGTGAAAATTAGTATGCTGGTGTCTGGGAGCTAGGAGGTGTACTTTTTGTTTTAGTTTTTGGGATAAAAATGTAAAATGTGATTCTCCTCCATTTCAGGTACTGTAAAAACAAAAAAAACCTGTAAATGCTAGAAATGTGTGCGACCCATCATTTGAAAGGTCTCTTTAATGTGGACAATTATCATGCTGGTGTCTGGGGTCTAGCAGGCGTACTTTTTATGATGCAGGTTTTTATTTGTGAACAAAATGTAAAACAAACGCTCTTTGTTATCATTTCAGGAACTGTTATAAAATATCTGCAAATGCCACTAACATGAGTGACCCATCATTTTAAAGCTTTGTTATTGTGAACATTTTCCGTGCAGGTGTCTAGGGGCTAGGAGGCATACTTTTTCAGTTATCGTGGGTTTGTGCTTCATGTAGGCAGTTGTGCAGAGCATTTTTCCAAATTCAGTCGGTTTACTGGCATTATGTGTTGGCACATGTCTTAGTGTATGGTCTGTTTTATTATGTAAAACAGCTCAGGAATACTCTAAACTGTGGCAGTGTAATCATACAACAGACATTTGCCACTTCTAAGGTTTTTTTTGAGTTTTTAAAAAAAGAAAAAGAAAATGTAAAATGTTATCGTTACATGCTCTGTAAAAAAAAAAAACTTTAATGCTACTAACATGTGTGACCCCTCATTTTAAAGATTTTTTTATTGTGAGCAAACTTCGTGCTTTAAGTTTTGTGATAGGAGTTATACTTTTTTAGTTATTTATACTCTAAGTTGGAGTGTTACCACTTTAGTTCCGAACATTCTAACTGCTCAGGAAAACAACCATTTTTACACAGGAATACAGCACTCACTCAAGATTCCATTCTAGAGCTGCGTGAGTTAATTGGCCTCCCTCTAATCTCATGCTGTGTCCTCTTGCCCTGTTATTTTTCTTATATTGAAACATGTTAGACGCTTCACCTTGTTAATGTCTTTAAGGTGTTTGAATGTTTCAATCATATCACCTCTCTCCCTCCTGTGCTGACGGGTATACATATTGAGCTCTGTTAATCTGTCCTCATATGTTTTCTGATGCAGTCCCCACACCATTTTGGTTGCCCTTCTCTGGACTGCCTCAATTAGGTTAATGTCCTTGTGAAGGTGTGGCCTCCAGTACTGCACGCAGTACTCCAGATGGGGCCTAACCAGTGTCTTGTAAAGAGGGATTATTGCCTCCTTCTTCTGACTTGTGATACCCCTACTAATACACCCCAACATCCCTCTAGCCTTACCAACTGCTTCAGTGGTCTGCTTGAATGATTTCAGGTCGTCAGTGATGATAATGCTCAAGTCTCTTTCTTCCCTTGTGACTACCAGCAACTCTCCTCCCAGCCTATAGGTGGTTTCTGAGTTTTTCTTCCCTATGTGCATGAACTTGCACTTCTTTATGTTAAACTCCAGTTGCCACTCTTCCGACCATTTTGCTAGTTTATCCAGATCTCTTCTCATTCTGCCCACGCCCACCTCATCTGGATCCTCTACTCTGTTGCAGATCTTGGTGTCATCTGCAAACAGACAAACCTTACCCTCCAGTCCATCTGCAATGTCACTGATGAAGATATTGAAGAGGACTGGCCCCAGGACTGATCCCTGAGGTACCGCACTTGTGACTTGCATCTCTTCTGAATGTATACCATTTACCACCACTCTGTTTTCTGCCCGTCAACCAGTTTGCTACCCAGTTGAACAATTTCTGACCCACCCCCGAGCCTACCCAGCTTATTAATCAATCTTCTATGTGGAACAGTATCGAAAGCTTGCTGAAGTCAAGGTAGGTGACATCAACTGCTCCCCCTTGGTCCATCACTCTGGTTACCCAGTCGAAGAAATCTATGAGATTAGTTTGACAGGACCTTCCTTTTTGTAAACCCATGCTGTCTTGGATCCTGTGCTCCTATGGATTCCAGGTGTTGCACTATCCTTTCCTTAAGGATCGTCGCCATAATCTTGCCCACTACTGAGATAAGACTGACTGGTCTATAGTACCCTGCCTCCTCCCTGCTACCACTCTTGTGGCGCGGGATCACATGAGCCCTTTTCCAGTCTTCTGGGACCTCTCCTGTACACAGAGACTCACTAAACAGTTCTGATAATGGCTCTGCTAGTTCCACCCTTAGCTCATTTAGTACCTTGGGATGTATGCTATCAGGTCCCATTGCCTTGTCCACCCTGAGCTTATCGATCTCTTGTAGGGCCCTTTCTTTTGTGAAGGGACTAGTGCACACCTCCCTCCCCCCTGTGTCCATGGTGCTGAGCTGTGGGCCCTGCCCTACCTTCTCTTCAGTAAATACTGAGCAGAAGTATCTATTTAAGATAGATACTTTTACATTATCCTCCTCCTCACATGCCCCCTTATCCCCTTTGATCTTTTCAATACCCCCTCTGGACGTTCTCCTTTCACTAATGTATTTATAGAAAGTCTTGTCACCTTCTTTTACTGTGTGTGCTAGTGTTTCCTTGGTTTGGGCCTTTGCCTGCCTTACTGCCTTCCCTGCTTCCCTTAGGGAAGTTTGGTATGCCTCCCTATCTTCATCCTGCTGCGTTCCCTTATAGTTCCTGAAGGCCAGTCTTTTGGCTCTGACCTTTTCTGCTACTGTTTTTGAGAACCAAAGTGGTTTCCTTCTTTTGCACTTCCTTTTCTCTCTCTAACACAATGGGATGTTGCTTCAAGTATTGCATCTTTAATGCTTGCACACTTTGCCTGTACCCCTCACCTGTATTTCTTTTTGACAGGGCTAGCTTAACCCTGTTGGCCATCTTATCAAAGTTTTCTTTCCTGGTGTGCCCTCATGGACTGTTGTGCTGAGCTCAACTCTGTAGCCCTAGATTGAGCGTACCCCTTGTTTTGGATCTTTTTCTGGACTTTTCCCTATGTTGCTGCTGTTCTTTGCATGACCCTGGCTGAGGACTTTAGGTGTGACTTCTATGGAACTGACCATTTGGTTTGGACTATGTATCGGACTTTTGATCCCTGTGGGAGCAGCTGGTTTTGCGTTCTCTCCTGCTCGGCCTGCATTCTCCATATGGAGTGGTGACTGATCTCCAGGTGCCAGAATCAACAGGTACTTTTTTCAGCATAAAGAATGGCACAGAGGGTTGTTTTTGGATTCATTGTGGGCTGACTTAAATCTTTCAGTTCTACATCGATGCAGGTTTCCAGCAGAGGTTCCCTTTATTCGTACGTCCATCCATTATGCCGCAATACCTTTCTGAGTTTGCAAGACAACTTATTATGTACTGATTTGGTAGTCCCCTGCTTGTTATACCTTTAATCCCGTTCCTATTGGTAATTGTGGGGGCTAACCTCTTTGGGGCTGTTTAGAGGTTCAGAGAACCATGTGTTTTTTCTCTTAATTGTTGCTGTCTACCTAGAGTTAATTATTCTGTTATATTTAATGTTCAGCTAGTATTTTCTGGTTACTCTTGTACATAGTTTCAACCATACTGTTCAGCTCTCATTTATGTATTTAAATGCAATGTTTTTGTCAGGGTTCCTTCTTTTATATTTTGCTATTAAGAGTGATATATACCTTCATAACTCATTGGCAGCCCTGGTATAAATCCCCAGGGCAGACACAGGTTGGGGTCCACCTCAGGGTACCTCGCATTCCAGGATGGGTGAGGTTCTCCTCCCCTAGGACCTAGGTCTAGATAGTTTTATTGTTCTCATTAGGCTTTTATGGTTGTTTAGCATTGGGTGAGCAGGGGAGCAGGGGTGGGGCTTGGCATGGCGTTGGTCTTTGATGCCTTCATAAGCCAATCAGAAGGGTGGAGAGAGTGGGATATTCTTAATTGTTGGTGTTATTGGGGTCTTTTCTTGTGGATTGTATGGGGTATTACTTTAAGGGGTTGTTTCATCTTGCTCCTCCACTACAATGGTTGTGGGCCATTATATGAGGGGTTAGTTGGGGATTGTTAGGATTTGGGTGGGAGGGGTGGCACCACCAGAGGACTGAGCTGGAGGAGAGGGTAATCCCAGGAGATGGATACTGTCAGTGCAGCCAACTATCCTTTTATGTTTACTCCTCTGCACCTACCCATGGTTTTGACTCCACTACTATCTCCTAATGGCTACCTATAAGTTCTATACCTGGAACATTAAAGGCACCCAGTCCCCACCAAATGGGCTAAGGTCTTGCTCCATTTACAGAAATTACAAGTGGATGTTGTCTTCCTGCAGAAGACTCACCTGCTCCATCCCAGGTCCTCCTCTTTAGGTAGTCTTGGATGGGGCAGGCATTTGAGCTGGCTCAGACACTCATAAAAAGAGTGTGGCTATTTTAATTCCTCAGAGCATTCCCTTCCACCTCCTTCAGGAGGCTACAGATCCACAAGACCGATACATAATTCTCCAGGCTTTACTGGGCCTCTTGGAAATCATATTTGGGGCTGTTTATGGTCCCACCTCTGAAGATTTATTTTTGAAATGTTTCACCAGCAGGGCACACTGAACAACAAGTTTCTTGTCTCATGAGCGCGACCTGGGGAGGGGTTACATAGGGTTGTGAAGGATGATTAGTTACAATAGTATGTGGGTAGTACAAACAATACAACATTGTAAGATTGTGCAACAGTTGGCACAAGGTATTGCACAATAAACAGTACTGAAACATTGGGTAAATTACAATACATGTCCAAAATCATACAAAAGAACATATTAACGTACAAAACAGTAATAATGCGATAGAATCATTTATAGTGCATGAGTGTACCAGGAGCAGGCTCGAGGTAGTACGCAAGTGCTGTTGGAGTAAAAAGGATGGGGTTAGGTTGTGCACACTGATGACCCAAAAGGGCAGGTGGAGAAGAGAGGGGGGAGAGGCAAGAACGGAATATGAGGAGAAGGGATAGCCATTTCCTGATTTCCCCCTTCAGGATGTTGAGAACCCTGCCGGGGGGGGGGTCATGGTAGGAAGGCAGAAACTGGGGATAGGTATTAAGGTGGGTTAAAGCAGGAACAGCTGAGGGAAAGGTAATTGTGTAGGGCAGAGGTAAGATCCTCACTTCTTCACCACTTTGATATCCATCCTAGCTCCCTAGATATCCCATCCCATTATACTCAGGGGAGACTAAAATTTAGTCCAGTCCAACGATCTTGACAAATCTGGCAAGGCCCGCTTGGCACTCTCTTGTACCCAGCTGCCTCTCTGGGAGTTGATGGACTCTGTGGGACTGGTTGACCCATGGAGGGCCTTGCATCCTAATACTTTGGATTTCTCTTTCTACTCCCTCCCACATAATTCCTTTTCTTGTATTGATTATTTTTTTAATAGCAGCAGAGTACCTACCTGGGGCTCTTTTACGTCATTACATTACTCAGCTAAGGTTATTTTGGACCATCACCCTGCTCTTCTCCAGCTCCAGTTCACTCTTCTGGACAGGGATAAAGTTTGGAGCCTAAACAATCAACTACTTAAATCGGGTGACCTGCTGTAACATCTACGATCCTTTATTTCTTCCTTCATGGAGATTAACTCCCTCTCCATGCTTACTCTTGGCATATTATGGGGAGCTCTGAAATGTGCTCTTACAGGGAATCTGATCCGTTTAGTGACTACGCGAATGACATAGACCTCAGCTACCTTATCCTCTCTGTTAACCCAGATACATGCCCTAGAGGGACAAATTTCCCAGACTTCTTCCCAGAGTGGGAACGATTGGAAAGTCTCCGCTTTCAGTATAATACCATCTTGGGGAAAAAGCAGAACACCTCCTGCTTCACCCAAAGGTGAAATATTTTGACCTGGGAAAAAAACAGGGAAAACTGCTTGCCCCTCAGCTACGTTCCCAAATATCAGATAGAATTGTAGCCTCTATCCATACTGAATCTGGGTTCCTCCTCACTTTCCTGCAGGATATTGTTGATTCCTTCAGGATTTTTTATCAGAATCTGTATGCCCCCCCATACCCTTTTGTCCAGCCGAATTGGAATCTTTTCTGTGGGACGTGCCCCTCCCTCAGCTGACCAATCCACAGGTTGCTATCTTACAACCCCCATTAACCTTAATGGAAATTTCCCAGCTATTGACTCTCTGGCCCCAGACAAAGTACCTGGCCTGGATGGTTTTTGCCATTAATTTTACAAGTTCAGTAGGGACCAATTGGCTCCTATTCCTTAGATACCTCTAATCATATTTTTACGACTGGTCTTTCTGACCCTCTCTCATGGCAGCAACTATGTGGTCCTACTTAAACCTAACAAGGATCCCCTACTGGTCTCCAGCTACAGGCAGATATCCCTATTAATGTTGATATGAAAATTTTGGCCAAAGTGTTGGCCTGTAGATTGGGGCTTGTGTGGACTCCCTCATCAGTACAGAACAAGCTGGATTTGTTCAGGTTAGTCTCTCAGCTGACCACCTTAGGAAGCTGTCATATCTTTTAGTGTCCATGGACTCCTGTGCTCCTGCAGCTTTGTGTCCCTGGATGTCAAAAAGGCCTTTGATTATGTTTCATGGGACTACTTATGTACTCTATTCCCCAAATATCATATTCCCCAAGCATTTATTCAAATGGGTCAGTGTGCTCTATTCTTCCCCGACAGCACGGATCTTTTGTAATGGGGTACTATCATCACCATTTCCCCTTCACCAGGGCACCAGGCAGGGTTGTCCACTCTCTCTCCCTATTTATTTAATATTTTCTTGGAACCCCTCATCTGCAAGATTAATCTCTCCTCTCACATTCTGGGCATCTTAATAGGCCCAATGGAATATAAGCTTTCTGTCTATACAGATATTTTGTTGAATATCTCTTCCCCTGCCACATCCCTGCCTGCTGCCCCTCAGATTATATCTCGGTTTGGTGCTCTTTCTAACTATAATCTAAACCTTGCTAAAATGGAGATTATGCCCCTTAACAATGTTACTTTCCAAGCTGACACTGCGCACCTTGGTTTGATCTGGACACCAGATAAATTGAAATATTTAGGGATTTGTCTTAGTACTTCGTCCTCTAAAATACACCGGTTTAATTTAGGTTCCCTGGTTATCCATCTTAAAGTGGACCTAGATTGTTGGTCCTCACTTCGTCTTACACTATCGGGCCATTTAAACATCATTAAAATGAATATTCGCCCCAGACTACTATACCCCCTTCAGAAGTTTAATTCAGCCCTTCCCCAATCATGGTTTAATCAGGTCCATAGACTCCTTTCTTCATTTTTATGGCAAGGTAAGGCAGTTCACAGAGCATTAGTTAAGCTCATGTGCACTAAATTGGATGGGGGACTACAGGCCCTTAACTTTTTCTTTTATTACTTGGCCCTACACCTCATTCAGCTTTCCTACTGGGTAGGAACACCAGGACGAGACTCCACTAAGCATTATGTCCCACAGTGGGTGGACATTGAATGCTCCTGTGTTTGGATAATGGTTTGATATCAAGTCCTCCCTTATCCCCTGAGGAAGAAACTCCAATTCCTACGGGACTCCCTCTGGAAGTTTCCTCTGGGTTCACCTGCAACTCTGCTCTTTTAAAATCTGTCCATATAAAACATATCCCAAGCATTGTTTGGAAATCCTAATTTTTGTATAGCTGGACAGCTCCTCTCTAAGACTTTTTGGCCTGGCATGGGTGTGCAATCAGTTGGTGATCTTACCTTCAATCAAAAACTGTTATCCTTCCAAGATGCCCATGTCAAATATCACTGGCCCACCTCCTCGTGTTTCTGCTATTTTCAACTATTGCATACGCTTCTGCAGCACTTTGGCAGTGGTCCATGGCTTAGTCCATTAGGCAGCTCAGTTCTCCCTCTCATTCATCAGGCTCCTGTTTCACATCAAATTTCATATTACTACTGGGCACTACAGGATTTCCTGGCTACCAATGAATGGCCAAGGGTTTATTGCTGGTACCACTCTCTTCCATCATCTGATACTGCCAGAAGCTGGACCACTATCTGGAAACACCTTTATAAATATATCAAGTGGGATAGGTACTGATTTATGCAGTTTAATATTATTCACAACCTGTACTATACCACTGTTCGACTGCATAGAATTGGTAGACTCCCTGATGACCTCTGTTCCAGATGTGGTAATGAACCTGGCAATCTGCTCCATATTCTATGGTTCTGTGAGAGAGTGGCCCCTTTTTTGGACTTGATTCAAACCAATCTAAATCCCCTCTTGGGATTGTCTAAGGCCTTCCTCCCTGAAATATGTATTCTGGGAGACTATACCAATGCCCTGGCTGGGAATCAGAGACAACATATGGCCTTGATTTCCATATGTGCAAGGAAAGTTATCCTCTGACATTGGCTTGACATGGGGATACCTCAATATCTTGAGTGGCACAGGAAGATATTATTTGCTTTGCAAGCTGAGCACCTTATTGCAAGTATGGTTGGCTGACTGTCCCAGTACCAATGTATTTGGGAACCGCTGCAGGTTCTATTGATGATCTGAGCATTCCTAGAATATTAATATACAGCTGCCTTCTTTCCTTGGCATCCCAGATCATTCTACCTTGTCATTGTACTCTCCTGGGTACCCTCCAGTGGTGGTGGGGGGAGGGATGAGAGGGGGGGGATTGGCAGAAATGATGGTGGGGATGTGAGCGTTTTCCCTAAATTGAGCACCATCTGGTTTATTTCTGTTTCAGTCACTCTTGACTATTATATCCATGACTTGTTAACTTCCTTGGAATATTGTTCCTTCTATTGGTGTGCTTAATATAGTTTATTCAATGGTAAAAAAAAAGGAAGACTAAGACCTATGCCTTTTGCAGATGTCATTGCAAAGGCTAGGTCTCATGACGCATGGCCACATGTCATGCCTTTGACAGATCACATATCGCCATGTGTAGCAATAAAGCTGTCACTGAAAAACAAGATCTGTTTTCCTGAGAAACAATGGTTCCGATGAAACCGCATACTCGATACCCACGTAGCATTACAGCGGGGTAACAAGCATACCGCCCTGATCATAAAGGGTAAATAACTTTGATAGTGTTTGATGAAACTAGTGGAAATTTTGCAAGTGTTATCTGGAAGGCAAGGTCTAACTAAATCTGTAGAAAGTTTTGTGATAGCAGATTGAGTGGGTTTTGAAATCCGTGTATGTCATTTTCCTGTAGACGTCTAATTTTTTCCATATACTTAACATGCGATTTAGGTTTGCTGTCATGTACAGCCTACATGGACTGGAATTTTTTTCTCAGACTTTCAGGGTAGAAGCATGCTGTACCAAGACAGTGTCTTTGGAAGACTTTGTAAAAAAAATATTAAATGGTTCCAGAGTTAAACGGATTTAAAACTTAGTTTGTTTTCTGTTCTAAGCATGCTTGTAGGGTTTTGGGACAATGTTCTGTTATGACACCAAAAGTTCTGTGTTGCAAGACCATTTTGGGTTTCATTGTTGCATCTCACAGCACCACAATTTATTTGCTGCTGTGAGAGCCACCATCTTGTTTTTCCCCCTTGAACTAAAAAAAATGGAAAATACATAAAAAGGCTGTAACATTAAAAAACAAACACCACAATCTAGTTAAACTGGACCTGTTTAGCTAGATGCTGATTTTTTTTTTCTAAGAATTTCCACAAATACCCTTTCTGGGCACCCCAAAATCCAGGGTGCACAGCTTAGTGATACGAGCTGTTCACCTGCATTCTCTGTATGAGAATAGTGGGACATTCTTGAATGCTGAAGCTGCAGCGGGAAGTCATGCTGCCAACTTCAGCTGAAGCAGTGAGATGGTGATCCCCTGTTCCCTATCTCTGTCCCTGTCTCTGTCTTTCTCAGTCACTGTCTATGTGTCTGTCTGTCTGTCTGTCTATAGAAACATAGAAACATAGAAGTTGATGGCAGATAAGGACTGCAAGGCCCATCCAGTCTGCCCATTTCTTTTTCTGCCTTATGAATGTGCCATTGGCTTTTGCTCTGTCAATGGCCTCTCTATTCATACTCACCTGTATTGCTCCCTTATGCCTATCCTACGCCTATTTGAAGCCCTGCACTGTATTCATATCCACCACTTCCTGAGGTAGGCCGTTCCATGCATTCTTCACATTTTCTGTGAAAAAGAACTTCCTCACATTACCCCTTAATCGGCCTCCCTCTAATCTCATGCTGTGTCCTCTTGTCCTGCTATTTTTTTTATATTGAAACATGTTAGACTCTTTCACCTTATTAATGCCCTTAAGGTGTTTGAATGATTCAATCATATCACCTCTCTTCCTCCTTTGCTCAAGGGTATACATATTGAGTTCAGTTAATCTGTCCTCATATGTTTTCTGATGCAGTCCCTGCACTATTTTGGGTGCCCTTCTCTGGACTGCCTCAATTTGGTTAATGTCCTTGTGAAGGTGTGGCCTCCAGTACTGCACGCAATACTCCAGATGGGGCCTAATCAGTGTCTTGTAAAGAGGGATTATTACCTCCCTCTTCCAACTTGTGATACCCCTACTAATACACCCCAACATTCCTCTAGCCTTACATACTGCTTTAGTGATCTGCTTGGATGATTTCAGGTCATCAGTGATGATGACGCCCAAGTCTCTTTCTTCCCTTGTGACTGCCAGCAACTCCCCTCCCAGCCTATAGGTGGCTTCAGGGTTTCTCTTCCCTAAGTGCATGATCTTGCACTTCTTTGCGTTAAACCCCAGTTGCCACTCTTCTGACCATTTTGCTAGTTTATCCAGATCTCTTCTTATTCTGCCCACCCCATCTGGATCATCTACTCTGTTGCAGATCTTGGTGTCATCTGCAAACAGACAAACCTTACCCTCCAGTCCATCTGCAATGTCACTGATGAAGATATTGAAGAGGACTGGCCCCAGGACTGATCCCTGAGGTACCCCACTTGTGACTTGCATCTCTTCTGACTGTATACCATTTACCACTACTCTCTGTTTTCTGCCCCGTCCACCAGTTTGCCACCCAGTTGACCAATGTCTGACCCACCCTGAGCCTACCCAGCTTATTAATCAATCTTCTATATGGAACAGTATCGAAAGCTTTGCTGAATTCAAGGCAGGCAGCATCAACTGCTCCCCCTTGGTCCACCACTCTGATTACCCAGTCAAAGAAATCTATGAAATTAGTTTGACAGGACCTTTCTTTTTGTAAACCCATGCTGTCTTGGATCCTGTGCTCCTATGGATTCCAGGTGTTGCACCATCCTTTCCTTAAGGAGTGTCTCCATAATCTTGCCCACTACTGAGATAAGACTGACTGGTCTGTAGTTCCCTGCCTGCTCCCTGTAACCACTCTTGTGGAGCGTGATCACATGAGCCCTTCTCCAGTCTTCTGGAACCTCTCCTGTGCTCAGAGACTCACTAAACAGTTCTGATAATGGCTCTTCTGGTTCCATCCTTAGCTCCTTTAGTACCCTGAGATGTATGCCATCAGGTCCCATTGCCTTGTCCACCCTGAGCTTATCAAGTTCTTGTAGGACCCTTTCTTTTGTGAAGGGACTAGTGCACACCTCCCTCCCTCCTGTGTCCATGGTGCTGAGCTGTGGGCCCTGCCCTACCTTCTCTTCAGTAAATACTGAGCAGAAGTATCTATTTAGGATAGATGCTTTCACATGGTCCTCCTCCCCACACTCCCCTTATCCCCTTTGATCTTAGCAGTACCCCCTCTGGACTTTCTCCTTCTGCTAATGTATCTATAGAAAGTCTTGTCACCTTCTTTTACTGTCTGTGCTAGTGTTTCCTCAGTTTGGGCCTTTGCCTGCCTTACTGCCTTCCCTGCTTCCCTTAGGGAAGTTTGGTATGCTTCCCTATCTTCATCCTGCTGCATTCCCTTATATTTCCTGAAGGCCAGTCTTTTGGTTCTGACCTTTTCTGCTACTGTGTTTGAGAACCAAAGTGGTTTCCTTCTTCTTTTGCACTTCCTTTTCTCTCTAACACAATGGGATGTTGCTTCAAGTATTGCATCTTTAATGCTTGCCCACTTTGCCTGTACCCCCTCACCTGTATATCTTTTTGCCAGGGCTAACTTAACTCTGTTGGCCATCTTATCAAAGTCAGCCCTCTGAAGTCCCATATTTTTGCCTTGGAATGGGATGATTTTGTTCTAGTGGCCAAATTGAACCATACCATGTGGTGGTCACCACCCAGGTAACTATCTATCTATCTATCTATCTATCTATCTATCTAGCTATCTAGTTAAAATAACTGTGAAGCAGACTGGGGTGCCCACCCCAGTACCACTTCTCCCTCCCCCAGGTCAACTGCCCATTCTTTCCAGTGTTTAGTTATTTAGTTATAAAACTAAATTTAAGTAGACCATGGTGCCCACCCCAGTACCGCTCTTGTGAACAGCTCCTCCAAGTTGCCACCCCATTTGCCATAAAGTAGCTCAACACTGTGGTGCTCGATCTCCAGTATCAGAATGTAATCTGTAATAAACAAAGCTATCCCTCAATGATTTTTTAAACCTGTAAAATAAAACAGTCCCTCACTGATCTAACCCGCTCCACCCCAACCTCCCACTCAGCACCCACCACCCAGCACCTTCAACACATGCCCCACACACCCTCACTCACCTGAACATGTCCCACAGCATAGATCCACTCTCAGATCAAAGACACGTCCTGCTGCTGGAACCGGCGACTGCAATATGAGAAACTAAGGTAAGTGTGGTTCAATGTATTTCAATAGAGTTTTGAACACTGATGCATAACATTGTCATTTTTGCAAATTTTCACTCCAATTTTGAAAGCAGCCTTTTAGGGACCCCACCTCATGACCAATGATGATGGGATTATGCAAATCAGGCCCAACAGGCAATTTCGCAGTCACTTGGTGAAATCACTTTTCAGGCAAGATTTGAAAGTTTTTACTACCCTTGCTCATGAGGTGGGGTTATAAGATGATTATGTTTAAAATTTGTGGTGGTCAAAATATGCAAAAATGACAAAGTTATGAGTGTATGTTGAAATTTTTCTATGCTCGCTCATAGCTTTGGTAATTTTAAATATTTTTACCCCAAATTTTCAACATAGCTATTTTTGCACACCACCTCATGAATGTCATAGCTGTTATTTTTTCAGATCTGGACCAAAATGTGTTTTCACACCCATGGTACAGAATGATGTTTCAGTGTCGCAAAATGATGTTTCAGCAGGGATTTGAAATTTTTCACCTACTGGATTCATGGGGGGGGTAATAAGAAGGCTATGTTGGAAATTTGGTGTACAAATATGGTAAAATCCCCAGGTTATGAGTGAATGTTGCAGTATTTCAATGTTCACTCATATCTTTGCTAATTTTGAATATTTTGACTCCCAACTTTCAACATAGCCATTTCTCCACACCACATCATAAACATGATAGGTGTCATTTTTTAACTCCTGGATGAGATGCATTTCCACACCTCTGGGACAAAATAACATTTCAGCCAATATACTATAAGTGCCACATGTCATGTTTATAAACAAGGGGGAGTCATAAAACTACTAACTTGAAAATTTGGGGTCAAAATTAAAAATATATATATAATTATTAACAAACATTGTGCGTAGTGTCACTCTTCCCCCCAGCATGTATGCTTTGCTGTCCAGTCCACATGACCTGAGTTTGGGGATGAGCTCAGTGATCCAGCTGGATGGAGAGAGGGTGGGAGAATGATGCTGTTATGCAACCCCCCCAGCCAGGGAATTAAAGATGCAGGGTTGCCCCCACAGACCCAAGTACCATATAGTGACAACAACTTTTCCCTTGGCATAGAGCCCTGCACATCTGCACCTCTGGGTGGCATAATGCCCTGTGCACTGACTGATAGATGGAATCTTTGCCCTGTGCCTCTGTATCTGGGCCACATGGAAGCTCAAGGAACAGAGGGCTCTTCACAGCTCACCAGATAGCCCTATGATTTCTTGGTATCTGTTGCTGCATGGAAGTTCAAGGCCCACAAGGGCCCTGCACTGCCATAGGTGGATGGAGCTTTCCCTTTTTTCCTTGGGCCCTACACATCCTCATGTGTTCACACTGAGTACTTATTGAAGATAAGAGTCCACTATCTCAAAAAGAAAGGAAATTCTTTGCAAAAAAACTGTGTTCATGCACCAGTTAGGGTAACTTTATGCCACAAAAGTAAGGAAATGTGGCATTAGGGTTTCCAACACTAAGTCCCACCTCCCCCCCAGCACCAAAAGGAAAAATCATTAGGGTTTTGGGTTTCTGGAGTCTTGGTGAATCAGTATGGGGGGTCTTCCTTGGAGTTGTCGACACTAATGCTCATCCCTCCTCCCAGGTCATAACCTCTTGTCTGCAGCACAAGGTACAGCTCCAAGTGAGTGTCTCAAAGTCATACACTCTTCAAAGGTAGAGAAGTATGTCTTGTCACATATTGCCAACACAATCTGTTGTAGCTTTCTTCACAGGGCCCAGTGGGCTCTGCATGAAGAAAGGAGATCATGCCTGATGTTGTTTGCTCAGGGTATGGGAGGGCATTAAGATGATAACTCCCAAGGAAGACCCCAACAGTGATTTGCCAAGACTCCAGAGACCAAAACCTGAATGTTTTTCCTTTTACTGCTTGGGGTGGGGATGGGGAGTTAGGATTGAAACCATAACACCACATTTCACTATCTCTGTGGCATTGAGTTGCCATAACTGGTGCATTAATGTGGGTTTTGGGTCTCTAGAGTCTTGGAAAATCAGTGGTGGGTCTTCCTTGGGGTTGTCAACCTAATGTTTACCCTTCTCCCAGACAATAGCTTCTAGTCTGAAACACAAGGTACAACTCAAGAAACTGCCTCATACTGAAACACTCTTCAAAGGTAGAGAAGTATGTATCAGCACACATTGCCAATACAATTTGTTGTAGCTTTCTTCATGCAGTGCCCTGTGGGTCTTGTGTAAAGAAAGGAGACCACATCTGACCTTGTTTGCTCAGGGAATAGGGTGGGCATTAGGGTTTACAAACCCAAGGCAAACCCCACCACTGATTCACCAAGACTCCAGAGACCCAAAAATCTAATGTTTTTTGCTTTTGGTTGGGGGTGGGGAGTTAGGGTTGGAAACCCTAACTCCACATTTCCCTTCTTTTGTGGCATTAACCTGAACTCTAACTGGTTCATTAATGAAGGTTTTTTTTGCAGAGAATTGCCTTTCTTTTTGTGATAGTGTATCCATCATCCACAAAGGTCCCTTTCAAACCTGTATGAAGACATACAGATGTGCAGTGCCCAAGGGAAGAAACAGAAGACTCCATTTGCCTATGGAAGTGCAGGGTCCTTGTGTGCTCTGCAGCTCCTTTACTGCAATTATGGATGCCAAGAATTCATGGGGAGCTGTCAGGGCTGTGGAAGTGCAGAGCTCTATGTTCTCTGCATTTCCATGTAGTTGTAGATACAGATGCAGAGGAGAAAGAGTCCATCTGTCAGTCAATGCACAGGGCCCTCTGCCACACATGAGTGCAGAAGTGCAGGGTCCAATGCTATGAGAAGAGTTGTCTTCACTATATGCACAATCAAATTTCATTGTAAGAAACCAGTTAAAGTCACAAAACCAAAACTTATGATGCACAATCAAATTTTAAGTCACTCAACCAGTTTTTGCCACATAATAAAAAATCATGGGGCCCGATTCCAAAACGACTTATGGATGGAGCAAGGTGCCTTATGACAGACACTATGGCATAAATCACACCTTGTGCTATGCATTCTGCAGTTAGAATTCAAGTTGTGCCTCATGCCATGCTGCAGGCGGGTTGCACCACAGGTGGGCTATGCCACCCACTACACCCCACAACCCTCTGTGCACGGCACAAGGAGGTGGTTATGGCAGCATCTGCACCTCTGGAAGGGCAGCTGCCATAACCCACTAACACAATTTCAAGTCAGGACATGGTGCAGCAGAGTTAGACCAGCATGGAGGTGGTCTAAGAGGCATCTGTCCTGGCAAAACAATGGATGCCCCCCCACAGCATTCCTGTGTCCCATGCACACACCCCAACACAGTGATGCCCCCACTCCTGAGTCTGGGGTGCCACCCATGTCCAATGTGTGCCATGCCTCCCCTTGTGGCTGTGCTAACCAGCCAACCCCCCTCATGGCCCCCTGAGGCTTACAGTGGTTGTACAGGGTGGGGGCTCTGGGAGGGGCAGTTAGTTGCCTACTGTGACTTGTGGCAGCCAGGGTCATTGCACCATTCCCATGGCACAAGCCTGCAGCTGCCACAAGTCATGGGTTATAGGTACCAGGGACCCTGCCTGTCTTGGAATAGGGTGCAGGGTCCCAGGCATAGTGCCACATGGAGCAACTCACATATGCCCATGAGTTGCACCATGTGACTTGGAATTGGGCCCATGGTGTGCAATCAGATTTCATGCAGAGCAACCAATTCTCTGTCATGAAATGAAAAATTATGGTGGGAAATCAAATTTCCTGTCACACAATCAGTTTTAGTCACGCAATGCAAAATTTTATTTGCAGTGCAATTTCATGTCAAAATATTATTTCAAGCCCCAGAATGAAAAAACGTATGATCTGCACTGAAATTTAATGTTGTAAAACCAATGATAGTCATGCAATGGGAAATTATGATCCGCAATCAGATTTCATATTGAGCAACCAATTTCTATTTTTGCAACTTTACAAGTTATGATTCAGAATCAAAATGTGTTTCCAATAGACTTTTTTGACTTACAATTAAAAAATAGTTTTGTAAGTCTAATTTTGTTTTGCTTTTCTCACCATGCGAACCTAAAAATTATAGACCACAATTAAATTTCATGTCCAGCAACCAGTTTGTCACGCGCAATGATAAATTATGATCCACTGTGAAATTTCATATTGAGCGACTGAATTTTTTATGCCATGAAATGGAAAATTAGAATAAACAATCAAATTTCATGGCAAGAAACCAGTTTAAGTCACAAAATCAAAAATGTTGATGTGCAATCAAATTTTAAGTTGAGAAAACAGTTTTTCTGTGAAATGAAAAAGCATGGTGTGCAATCAATTTTCATGCTGAGAAACTAATTTTCTGCTGCAAAACAAAAAATTCTAATGAGCAATCAAATTTCAAGCTGAGAAACCAATTTTGTTGTGAAACAAAAATCATGGCGATAATCAAATGTCATGCTGAGAAACCAATTTCCTGCTGTGAAATGAAAAATTATGCTGGGCAATCAAAATGTGTTTCCAACAGAGCTTTTTGAGTTACAATGAAAAAAAAAGCTTTGCAAGTCAAATTAATTTTCAAACTACCTTAATGGTGCAACATAGAAAAGCATGCCATGATTAAAAAAATGGGAAAGATGTTAACATGGACAGGATAAATACCTAAAACATATTTATAATCATAATTGACTGAAATGGATCTATGACCGGTTGTCGACAAAAATTTTGTCAAATGACCGGACAGTGAAATTGTCATATCGGCGGCATTTGCAGTCAGCAGACGGTTTCCAAGTTGGAGACATTTTTTTCAGAGGGGCTGTGCCCCCCCACACTTTTTATACTCCACTCTGAGTCAGAGCTGATTAAGGGAGGGGGTGAAACCTCTGAATACAGTGCCTGGTTCCAGCTACTGTATGTACAGCAACCTGGCGCTGTAGTCGCTGTACTGATGAGCACTGTGGAATTGTCACTGTTGGCAGTGGATAACAACTGAAACAAGCCTCAAATCTGCACCATCAGATTCTAATGAGGTAGATTCATGTTTCTGTTCTTGTTGTTATGGTTGTTATTAAGATGCTGTAATAAAAGGCTGAATTAAAGGTTTGTTACTGAGATGAGAAACAAGATTACGGCTGTCATGAAATAAAAAATTTGGTATTGTGAGCAAAACATCTCTCAAAACAAAAACAGCCTTGTAACACCAAATGTTTGGTGTCATATCAGAACGTTATCCCAAAACCCTACTAAGCATGCTCAGAACAGAAAAGAAAACTAAACTTTAACTTCTTATAACTCTGGAACCGTTTAATTTTTTTTCATGAAACCTTCCAAAGGCACTACTTTGCCACAGCATGCTTCTACCCAGAAAGTTTTGGGAAACAATTCCATTCTGTGTAGATGACAGAAAACCCAAATTCCATGTTAAGTATAGGAAAAATAATAGACGTCTACAGGAAAATTACATATTCAGATGCCTGAAACCACATCAGCTGGCGTCACAAAACTTTCCATAGATTTTGACCGTGCCTCCTAGACAACACATGCAAAATTTCAACTAATTTTATCAAACGCTGCCAAAGCTATTAAGGTGCAAAGTTAGGGGTTTAACACTGAACACCTTACTCAACCTTAACTAGAGGGGCGTTACCCTATGTCTCCTATGGTTGATTTTCTTCCCAAGTCCTTTGTGTTCCAAAACTACTCAGTTTTGCTTTGCTGTTCTCTCACCCAAAGAACTTGGCATTGCACTCTTATAACGATAAGAAATAGTAACTGTACATAGAAACATAGAACACAGAAACACAGAAACATACAAACGTAGACTTTGATGGCAGATAAGGACCGCTTGGCCCAAATAGTCTGCTAATTTTCCTACCTCCTAGATAAGCTGCAGATCCTAGTTAACCAACAGCCTATTTCTTCCTACCCCCACAAGAATTTCCTTATGTCTGTCCCATGCATTCTTGAATTCCCCCACTGTTTTTGACCCCACAACCTCCTCAGGAAGGCCGTTAAATGTGTCCACCATCCTCCCTGTGAAAAAATACTTCCTCACATTACCCCTGAGCCATCCCCCCTCTATCTTCAGATTGTGTCCCTTTGTTCTTGCACATCTCTTTTTCTGAAAGGTGCTACCCTCTTTGACTTTGTTGAGTCCCTTGAGGTACTTAAAAGTTTATATCATGCCCCTCCTTTCCTCAAGGATATACATATTAAGCTCCTTTAGTCTCTCCTCATATGGCTTAAGTGGGAGACCTCCACCATTTTAGTTGCCTCCTCTGTCTCCATCCTGTCTATGTCCTTGCAGAGATGGGGTCTCCAGAACTGGATGCAGTACTCAGATGGGGTCTAACCAACTGTCTGTACAGAGGATAACAACTTCCTGTTTTCTACTGGTGATGCTCTCCCTATACATCCCAGTATCCCCAGCCATCCCTACTGCCTTCTTACATTGCTTGCTAACATTTAGGTCATCAGATATGATTACCTCAGGTCCTTCTCCTTTTTTTTGTTGTTAATACCCCCATTGTGTACTCATCCCCTAGGTTTTGTTTTCCAGGTGCATTACTTTGCACTTCTTTGCACTGAATCCAAGCTGCCATACTTCTGACCACTCATCCAACCTTGCCAAGTCCCTTCTCATCCTTTCCACCCTCCCTTGTGTATCAACCCTGTCACAGATATTTGTGTCGCCTGCAAAGAGGCAAACTTTTACTCAGTCCCTCTGCAATGTCACTTATAAAGACATTAGAAAGGACCGGACCCAGTACTGAACCCTCGTTACCCCACTAGTAACCCCCTTTCTTCAGAGTGGACTCATTTACTGTTGTCTTCAGGTCCTGTTGTCCAGCTAATGTTTTACCCAGGCTACCACCTTGGGACCCACCTCAGGCTGGCTAATTTTTTATTAATCTTTGTGCGGGACTGTGTCAAATGCCTTGCTAAAGTCTAGGTAGGCCATGTCCACGGCCCCTCCCTGGTCTACTACTTTGGTTACCCAGTCAAATAAATTGATTAGTTTCATCTGACATTACATGCTGCCTTGGGTCCTGTGCCCCGGTGGCCTCTAGGTAAACAACAATTCTTTCCTTCAGAAGTGATTCCATTATTTTCCCTACCACTGAGGTCAAACTGACAGGTCTGTAGTTTCCTGCCTCTGTCTTGCTCCCACTTTTGTGAAGGGGAATCACATCTGCCCTCCTCCATGTGAACATATATACTGATGCAGTAGCGACAGTATAGTTAGGGATGAGTAAGGTGTTTATAACAGCAGTACTAATTAGCCAGAAAGTGATCATCACTTCCCAGATTTTTGCTCTGCCTGGTAGTTTAAAATTTCAGATTTAACTTTTGCTCTTTACAGCTGTTTTCTAATAGTTGGTTCCTTTGATTTTTAATACATTTATAACGTTATGTGGACCCACAGGAAATATGGCAGCCCCCATACTGTTTCCTGTTTTTTACCCTTTGTTTACATTACTTGTCCTATAAACACTCAGCAGGCAAAGGAAGGGGTGGTGCATTCCAGTTACATCAGACAGGATAACCAATGAGAGAATGGCAGCACCCCATTTCCCTCTGAATCTAATATGGCGCGCTTGGCAAGGGTCTGTGATAAACTGTCAGAAAAAGTAAAGAATTTAAAGAAAAAACAAAATTAAAAGAAAAGGATTCAAGTTTTGCCATCTGTTGGGTTTGTTTGATATAACTATTGCAAAAAGTACACTGTTATTAACTAGTACTGCTGCTTTGATATTAAATCTCAATAAAAAAAAAATTGCACCTTAATAACTTGGGCAGCATTTGACAAAATAGCCCAAAATTTAGCATGTGTGATCTTGTTGGCAGGGTCACAAGACTTAAAAAATTTTGTGATGTCATATTGTATTTTTTCTGAGATACAGAATATCAATTTTTGATGAAATACCATTTTTTCCCTATACTTAACATACGTTTGTTTGCTTTCACATACAGCCTAGATGATACAGAACTGTTTCATTAATTTTTTAGGGTAGAAGCAGCCTGTGCCAAGGGAGTGCCTTTCAAAGGTTTCATGAAAAAAATATTAAATGCTTCCAGAGTTATAATGATTTTAAGGTTTTTTTTTTCCTGCACATGCTCAGTACTGTTTTTGGATAAGCCTGATACAAATGATAAAAAACATCGACCATGAGGGTTTATCATTCATAATTAATCATTCTTGAGAGAAATTAGTGTTCATGATTCCCACCATCTTGTTTTTTTTAACAACTAAAAAATGTAAAGAAATACCTCAAATGGATGTGTTTTTAAAAAACAAACACCTAAACCTATGTAAATGGGACTGGTTTAGCTAGACTCTCATGTTTGTTTATTTATTTATTACAATCTTGGAAGTTCCTCTGAATTAGGGACTCGTTTACAAAGGTTCCACTTTGAATAGACAGAGTACAGAGATTAATGGCACAATTAACATGACATAAACAGAGAATATGTTCGAACAATCTGAAGGCGTAATGCATTGAATAAGTAGGTGACCATGTAGGGTCAGCAATCATAATATAACCAGAGTACTAAAACTAACAAGACAGTTACCATGAAAACACACAGGAGGTTTAAACAGTAGAAGCGAGGGAGTACAGCAGAGGGTAGGTAGGTGACCATGCAAGGTCAGCTACCAGAATTTAACATTGATTCAAAATAGAAATAATAGGCAGCCAGAATAGTTTAATGAAACAGTTCTGTTGTCAAAGATAACAAAAAGCAGGCAAGACTAAAGTGCCAATAGGAGAAGGGTACAGGAGGCGGGAGACAGCAGAGTCTAGGAGGAAAATAAAAGGTAGAAAGGCAGGGGGGACTAAATGAGGAGAGTTGGGAGGGGAAAAGGTGCAAATGGATGGGGGAAGGTTTAGCAATGAGGGAAAAAGGAAGGAGAGAGGGTAAGAAAAAACATGGACTGTGACAGTAGGGGAGTGTAGAGTAGGGGGAGGGCAGTAGAGAAGGAGAGAGAGTGAGAAGGTAAGTGGGAAGGAAAAAAGAGGGAGGAGGGAAGAACGAATTAACAGGTTCAAAAGATCAGAGAGCAAAACATTAGGGTTAGCATGGCGAGAGGTAGGGTGGGTGAGGGAGGCAGGCAGAAGAGGGAATATCTAAGGTGTGAGTAAAGACTAGCAGAGGGGGATTTGAGGGGTAGGATAGTGTGTGGGGGGCAATTCGGTGAAGAAAGGGGTGAAGAGAGCTAGACAGGAGGGAGAGGTGGAATGGGAGGGGAATATTTTTAAAAATTGCTCTAGAAGTACATTTCTGAGCACCCAAAAATGCTGGGTGCCCAACTTAGCAAGAGGAGCCATCACCCGCATTTTCTGTATGAGAGTAGCAGGACATTATTGATACAGTATATGCAGCTGCAGATGGAGTGCTGCTGCTGGCTTCAGTGGCAGCAATGAGCCTGTGGTTAAAGAGCTGGCATTCTCATGCTGTCTGTCTGTCTGTCTGCCTGCCTCTCATTTTATCTCAGTCTGTCTTGTCTGTCTGTCTGCCTGTCCTCATTTTGGGCCTCGATTCTCAAAGTCCTGAAATTGATGTGAGGTACCTGCGCCAAACATAAATGACACAATTGGCACCTTGTGTCAAACACTGCCCCCTGAGCAATTCACAAAAGCAGCCTGTGTCAACCGCAGGCTGCCTGCCCCAAATGGGGCTTGTGCCACCTGTGTGCCCAAGGATGGGCTTCAACATGGTAGTAGGGGGCATCTGGCAGCCATACGCTGCTACATCCCTAAATGTGGGATTCTCAGAACTCTCCCAGAGGGAGACATTCTAAGTAAACTTAAACCAGCCAGGGCTGAGAGTTGCCTGTTTGCAGCAATGTGCCGCGCCCCACTTCCCTGATCCTTAATGCTGCCTGTGTCATACATATTAAATATAGTCCCCCTCCCCAATCCTTGATGCAGCCCATGGCAATATTATGAAATATAGCCCCCATCCCTGATAATCCAGTGCCCCCGATCTGTGATACATATGACATATAGCCCCCTCCCCAATCCATGTTCTGCCTGTGTCATACATTGTAAATATAGCCCCCTATCTGATCCGTTATGTTGCCAGTTATGAAATGTTAATTATAGCTCCCTGTCCCTGGTGATCCCATGCCCCCCAATCCATGATACATATGACATATAGCCCTCCTCTCCAATCTGTGTTCTGCCTGTGTCATACATTGTAAATATAGCCCCCTAACTGATCCGTTATGCTGCCAGTTATAAAATATTAATTATAGCTCCCTGTCCCTGGTGATCCAGTGCCCCCCCGAGCTATGATACATATGAAATACAGTCCTATCCCCAATCAGTATTGCATCCAGTTTCAAGATATTAATTATAGCACCCATCCCTGGTAATCCACTCCCCCCCGATCCATGATACATATGAAATTTTACCCCTTCCCGATCTGTGATATAGCCCATTTCAAACTATTAATTATAAGCACCTGCTCATGGTGGTCCAGTAGCCCTCCACCCCTTCCTCTGCAGGTAGTACCCACCACACCGAGCTGATGTCAGTAAAGCCCTCCTCTCACCTCCATGGCTGGCGCCGACTGAACTGTCACGGTGCATGTACTGTAATGCATACGCGCTCAAACGTGTACACTGTACAGTACATACTCAGTGAAAGTTTAGTTGGCACCAGCCAGGAGGTGAGATGAGGGTTGTGCCGGCACCAGCTCAGGGTGGTGGACACTACCTGCAGAGGTAGAGGGTGGAGGGCTACTGGACCACCATTGAGGGGGGGCTATAATTAATAGTTTGAAATAGGCTGTATCATGGAGCAGGTGGGGGGGCTATATTTCATAGCATCATGGATCAGGGGGGCACTGGATCACCAGGGGTTGGGTGCTATAATTAATATCTTGTAACTGGCAGCATCAGAGATCAGGGAAGGGCTATATTTCATATGTATCGTGGATCAGGGGGCACTGGATCACCAGGGACGGGGTGCCATAATTCATATTTTGTAACTGGCAGCATCACAGATTGGGGAGGGGGCTATATTTATAATATAAGACATGAGCAGAAGACAGATTGGGGAGGGAGGCTATGTGTCATATGTATCGCAGATCGGGGTGAACTGTATCACCAGGGACAGGGGGCTATAATTCATATTTCGTAACTGGCAGCATCACAGATTGGGGAGGGGGGGCCACTTGACCAGAAATGTTGGGTATTACTTTATTTTATCTGTGGGATTGGGGATTAGGGGCCACTTGCCTTAACTGCAAGAGCCAGTGGCAAACCCCTTCCTGTGTGCCATGTGTTTTACACATGGGAGAGGTTGCCACAAGTGCAGGAATTTGGGCGCCAGGACCCCATCTCTACCAGAATCTGGTGCAGCATGCCTGGTGCAGAGGGCTTCGGCACAAGCTGCTGTTTGACGCAGCTTGGGCCGATCTAAGGCCTCTTCGAGAATCGGACCCTTTATCTCTGTCTATATACTGTATCTATCTATCTATCTATCTATCTATCTCTCTATCTATCTATCTATCTATCTATCTGGGGAAAGGTTTGCCTATTTGCAGATGACACCAAGATCTGCAAAAGGGGGATACTCCAGAAGGGGTCAAGAAGATGAGGTGAGACCTGGGAAAGCTAGAAGAATGGTCTAGGGTGTGGCAATTAAAAGTTAATGCAAAGAAATGCAAAATCATGCACCTGGGATCTAGAAACCCCACAGACAGCTACTGGATGGGAAGAGATTTACTGACGGTTACTAGAGAAGAAACAGATTTAGGGATTATCATCTTAGATGGACTAAAGAAAACCATCCAGCATTGATCTTTTTTTTTTATTTTATGTACAGAAAGTTAAGCCAGTTAAAAAGAAAATGGTCCCTTGCCGGTCTGATCCCCCCACTCAGCACCCACCACCTCACAACCCCCACACACCGTCAATCGCCTAAAACTGTCAAATGGTATAGATCCATTCTCCAATTGAAAATGTCTTGCTGCTGGAACCGGTGACTGCAATATGATAAAACAAGGTATGTCCGTTTAATGCGCATCAATGCATTTTCAATTTTTACTCATAACTGTCATTTTTACACCAGATTTTAAACATGTCTTTTCTGGAACCCTACCTCATAAAGAAGGTAGGTGACATGTTTCATATCAGTCTCGAAAGGTGATTTTGAGGTCACTCCCCAAAATCACCTTTCTGGCACAATTTGAAAATTTTCACCTACCGGGGTCATGAGTTGGGGATCAAATGAAGACAGGCCCCTGCTCTTATCCTTGTTTTCCTAAAACTCCAAAGCTCATTTCTCCAACCTTCTGCTACTGCTGCACTGTAACCACATGAACACCTGTACTGTAAATCAGTGTTCTACAGTGTGAATATTTAAACACCTGTATAGCCATCCTCAAGATTGCACCCTATTTCGATCCTATCAAAACAAAACTTTGTACTGCATTTGGAACACTGCCATAGATCATACATTGTACTGTGACTCTATATGTATTATAGTCCTGTCTATTGTACAGCTTTGTGACATTAGTTTTTATTTTGATTTTGTGTAGTACTGTGTCTCTTGATATGTTGTAAACTATTGTCCCATGTACCCTCCCCCGGGTCGCCCCTGAAAAAGGGACTGCATGGTCTCAGTGGACTTACCCGGGTACCAAAATTCAAATAAATAAATGAATTAAAAAATGTTGAACATTTGGTGGAAAATACGGTAAAATGACCAAGTTATGAGAGAACACTGAAATGTTTTAACATTCACTCATAACTTCACTCTGCTTTTCTTTTTCCATAGAAGTATTTATCCTCCTGGCAGGACTGGGTGGCTTAGTCAGCCCTTTCCCCATCATCAGTCATCCCATCCACCTCAGTTACTGGAGACCTTATCTTCCACATATTGCCCCTCTGCAGAACAGCCATGGAAGGAGGGCCATTCTCACCCCCCCCCCAAACACAGATCCAGACTGTCCTGGGTTCCAGCAAGGCAAGGCAGGCTTGTGGCTTGACGGACAAGACTTCATGGTACCCATCCTACATGTCTTCCTAATTTCTACCCCATACACCACAGACATTCAGTGCGCTTATGTGCAAGTTGTTATGCATAGGTCCCACACCTACTGACCCGCATTCGCATGCCAAAGACATTATTATTCATTATTGTTATTATTGCTGCATTGCATTAACATGTAGATAGAGGTACCCACCGTACAGGCATGGATACTAGGGTTCATGCTTGCTAATTGTATACACTATATAGTATACATTTATTTTACAGTTTTATATACTTGCTTTCTCTTATATTTTCATTTTATTTACATTTCATTATGCCTGCAATGCTTAGGGTTTAGTATTACATTCTGTTTCTATGAGGTATATGTTTAGAATAATGGTGGGTGAAGTGAGCAAAATTCGCTTCGGAGAGTAATCCATGAAATTCCACCCATTTAGCGGAGTGAAATGCAAAATTTCACCTGGCAGAGTGGTGAAATTTCTCCTGGCAGAATGGTGTAATTTTGCCTTCCGCGGTGAAGTAAGCCTGCGGAAGGCAAAATTCCTACAACAAGGCTAAATTTCCTAATGCTGAAAAGTTTTATGATTCCTCTGCCAGGCGAATTTGGCCATTTCGCCTGCAAAATTTTAATTTGCTGCATCCCTAGTTTAGAATCATGGATATTATGTGTGCATTCACTGATGTTCTGTCATAATCATATCCTTTACCAGAGTATCATTCCACATGTATTTCTGCTTGCTCTGCATTCTCTTTGTCTTTTTAGTTTATAGCTGACACTGAATTCTCTTTCTTCCAAGTTTCTTGCTGGTGCTACACTTTCTCTGTCTAACGTAATACCCAAGGGAGCCACCTTATTATTATTTCTTAGCCATTAGGGCTTATGTACCATATCCAGAATTCTAACTGTTTCACTAGTATATATTTGCTTAGAAGCCCAGCCCTCTTGGAGAACGATTGTGCCATAGGGCTGGGATTACTGCCTCCCTTGTGACTACTTTGCTTCACATGTTATGACATGAGTATATGTAATAAATTTTCTTTTTATTACATATACTTGTTGCTATGTTCTTTATCAGCATTACCATAAAAGAATCTGAGTTGTGATTTTATCACAAGTAACATATTGGCGACGCAAGGCAAATGGTTTTGACTGGCATAGAATATACACTCATTTTACTTTGTAAGCTGAGACCTGGGATGTGCATTTCCTCAGGAGCAAGCAGCAACTAGCTTGGAAGCTTAGGGACTCCGGTGATAAAGCATGGACTGTCGTTCCCCATTTTGATATTGAGAATGTTAATCAGAATGGCAATCAACAAGGCAGCCGGTATTACCAGACTGGGCCACCATACCGACAGATTGCTGAGGAGAATGCTAACCTCAGAAAAATGTTGGATCAGGTTAGAGATGTGACCAACACTGCTCCAGACCACTCTGTGGCTGCAATAGCTTCCACTTCTCAGTCCATGGTGGGGGGGGCATAGGACCTTCAGTTACAATACCTAGTGCCCCTCCTGAATTGTCATCTCCCCACCCCCTGCTCCTATTGTTGTTCAAGGACTGCAGAATTTACCACTACCAACTAGTGTGGCTACACTTAGGTGTTTCTTGAGTATGGTAAATCACTCCAGAGACTTTTATTTTATTTATTTATTTATTCATTCTCAGATTACAATACCTTTGAGCACATAACAGCTCTTTTACAAAGGTTCCATGTCCGTGGGAAGGGTGGAAGACATACAACGGATGGTATTAGATAAAATTTTGACAGAAAGTATTTAAAATGACAATGTGACAGTAACATTGTAACTAAAATTAAAACTGTGAATCAGTAGGAACTCAAAAATAACCTAATAAAAGGAGGCAGCCCAAGGTGCTTTGTCAAATAGGTATAGATAGATTTGAGTGAACAAAGTTCAGGTAAGTGAAGATAAACAGCGGAAAGAAGGTGAGGGGTGAGAGAGGTGAGGGGCTTTATTTGTGATTTTGCACAAAAAGCAGCACCCCTGTATGAATTGCTAAAAAAGGATGTCCCATGGTCATGGGATCCTGCACAAACTGAGGCTGTGACCAGTCTGATACAGTCCTTGCCTCTGCCCCAGCTTTGGTTAATCCGAACCCTGCTCTGCCATTCCATTCGGAGACAGCTGCTTCAGATGTGACCATGTCCGCTGTCCTAGCCCAGAAGTCTAATGGACATATTAGACCAATTGCCTGTGCATCACAGATGCTGTCACCTGTAGAACAGAAGTACAACCTTTATGAAGGGAATCTTCTGGCTACCTTGTGGGCTGTTAAACATTTCATGTATATAATTGGCTGTTCTCCTATTGATCTGTATACTAATCAAACACCCACAAATTTCTTTTAGTCAGACAGAGTCAAAGATGGCTGTCTCCAATACCAGATCTTCACACTGGTCTCTGCTCCTGCAGGATCGTGACATCACAGTCCATCCTACCAAAGTACCATCTTTGTTGGCCCATGGCCTTCTGTACACAGGAGCTTCCCACGAGTGTGCACTCCAATACCCTGACCTACCTGAACCAGGACCATTTCTTTCTGCACCTCAGGAAGTGCTTCTGGATCCTTCCTTGCTTCATGTTTTCACCGATGGCTCAGCCTCTTACTCCTCTGGAGATCAGGTAGCAGAATTAGGAGTTCATTCTGGTGATAACCTACTTATATGGTATCACAACCCCAAGAATGTTACAAAGTTGTGGGTGGTCCCTGAACATATGAAGATAGACTTTATCCATCAAGTACATGACACTCCAACTGGAGATCACCATGGAGTACAAAAATCCCTGGACAAACTGATGACATTTGGATGGTGGCCATATACGAGGAAAGATGTAGAACACTACATTGACAATGTCTGATTTGCTCACAGAACAGTCCCACTTCAGACAAGAAAAATGCCAAATTGTCATCTCAGAGGCACTCAGACCCCTGGAACGTCATCCAAATCAATTACATTGGCCCACTGCCAGTTACCAGCAGAGGCAGCAAGTTCACTCTGGTAGTCACTGACTTGTTCTCCTAATGGGTAGAGGCATTTCCTACAAAAACTAACACTGAAAAAGTTACTGCAAAAGTTCTGGTGGAACAACTGTTCTCCAGGCGGGGTCTTCCTCTGAAGGTAGACTCTGATCAGGGATCCAGCTTCACAGCTGAACTAAGGAAGGAAACTTTAATTATGTTAGGGGTTAATCAGAAGTTTCATATTCCATATCACCCTCAATCATCCAGGCAGGTGGAAAGAGCAAACAGAGCGATTAAGCTCATGTTATCCAAATTTGTTGATGACCTCCCCAAGGACTGGGATTCCTTATTGCCTTTGCTCTTTATGGCAATAAGGGCCACACTCTCAATGAGTACATTATATACCCCATTTGAGGTCATGACTGGATGGCCCATGAGACTGCCAGAACACTTATTTCTGGACTGTAATTTTATCACAAGTAACAGAGTACTGTCTCCACTGAGAAGCCCCGGTATTCTGACTGTGGGTCTGCCCACAAGATGATTTACATGCGCCACTGCCTGGATTCCTTCAGGTGGCAGTCAAGTAGCAAGTCATGCTATCCCCCCTCCATGAGGAAGGAAAGCAATCCCATGGATGCCCAATAGTTTCTCTCCCCTGTTGATGCCCGAAAGACCTGCGTCCATTCCGAACCCAGGTCGCCGGAGGGGTAAAAGGTAAGGTGCCCATAGTGCCTCAACCCTCTTCAATGCTGGGCTGGCCTATAACTTTAGAAACATAGAAACATAGAATTTGATGGCAGATAAGGACCACTTGGCCCACCTAGTCTGCCCATTTTCCTACCTAACAGATGCAGATCCTAGTTAACCAACAGCTTACTTCCTCCTACCCCACACTAGGACTGCCTTATGTCTGTCCTATGCATTCTTGAATTCCCCCATTGTTCTTGACTCCACGACCTCCTCAGGGAGGCTGTTCCATGCATTTACAACCCTCTCTGTGAAAAAATACTTCCTCACATTACCTCTGAGCCGTCCCCCCTCTATCTTCAAATTGTGTCCCCTTGTTCTTGCACATCTCTTTTTCTGAAAGATGCTACCCTCTTGGACTTTGTTGATTCCCTTGAGGTACTTGAAAGTTTCTATCATGTCCCCTCTCTACCTTCTTTCCTCAAGGGTATACATATTAAGCTCCTTTAGTCTTTCTTCGTATATCTTCTGGGGCGGACCCTGCACCATTTTGGTTGCCCTCCTCTGGACAGTCTCCACTCTGTCTATGTCTTTGCAGAGATGGGGTCTCCAGAACTGCACACAGTACTCCAGATGGGGTCTCACCAACTGTCTGTACAGAGGGACAGCAACTTCCTGTTTTCTACTATTGATGCCTCTTCCTATGCATCCCAGTATCCCCCCAGCCTTCCTTACTGCCTTCTCACATTGCTTGCCCACCTTTAGGTCATCTGATATAATTACCCCCAGGTCCCTTTCCATTTTTACTGTTGTCAGTATCTCACCCCCCTTGTGTACTTTTCCCTGGGTTTTTGTTTCCCAGGTGCATTACCTTGCACTTCTTTGCATTGAATCTGAGCTGCCATACATTTGACCATTACTCAACCTTGCCAAGTCCCTTCTCATCCTTTCCACTCCATCTTGTATCAACCCTGTTGTAGATCTTTGTGTCGTCTGCAAAGAGACATACTTTTCCTTCCAGTTCCTCTGCGATGTCTCTTATAAAGACATTAAAAGGGACCGGTCCCAGTACTGAACCCTGCGGTACCCCGCTAGTAACCCTCCTTTCTTCACTGTGTACTCCATTTACTACTACCCTTTGCATCCTGTTGTCTAGCCAATTTTTTATCCAGGCTACCACCTTGGGACCCACTCCAAGGCTGGCTAACTTGTGTATTAATCTTGCGTGTGGGACTGTGTCAAATGCCTTGCTAAAATCTAGGTAGGCCATGTCCACAGCCCCTCCCTGGTCTACTACTTTCGTCACCCAGTCAAAGAAATCTATTAGATTCGTCTGACACGACCACTTTACTGTTTTTCAATGTTCTTCCACCAAACTTTCAACATGGCTATTTTTTGGACCCCACCTCATGGATAACGCAGCTGAAATATTTTAAATCTGGGCTGAAAGGTGATTTCTCAGTTGCTCTGTAAAATCACATTTAGGCCAAGATTTGAACATTTTCACCTACCTTGTTCATGAGGTGGGGTCATAAGAAGATTATGTTGAAAATTTGGAGAAAACATTTGGTAAAATGATGGCCAAAATGTAAATGAACAGTTAAATATTTGAATGTTCACTCATAAATTTGCTTATTTTCAATATTCTGACTCCAAATTTTTAACATAACCAAATGGACCAGTGCAAATGAGGGGGTACCAGGTCAAAACAGCTAAACAAAAACTGTGCGGCATTAACCGCGTGGTGTAGAGCACGCCTGCACTTAAAGGGACAGGGGTATAATTGCTGTAGAGAATTACCGCTACCACGTCACTCTATTCTTCAACTAAGGAGGGATCAAGTTGCCATGTGATGAAGTGCCTAGTCGAGCCTCTCCTATGATGGAGTGGCTAAGATGCCAGGACATGGCAGGATCAGGAGACCTAGGACTGTGGTTCGGTTCCCCCCAGGTCTCTTAGTGTTAGTACTTTTTTCTTTTTTCCTTTGGTGAAATAAACTTTTCCCCCTCCCGAGTTTGTCCCCATTCCCGAAGTCCACACCCCTTTGAAGTAAGTTATTAAAAGTCTGGGGGGTGTGGGGGCAACAAAACAGAAACTCCCATTATTTTCAATGGGGGTGCTGTTTATGTTTCGGTCAGTATTTTGTCCGACCCTATTTCGGTCCGCACTGTGTTGCTTGCAGCATTTGTTGCTGTGCTGTTATTGTTGGTGTGGATATGACCCTGTGCCCAAATGGATGTGATTCCACTATATCAAAAAGAAACAAAGTTATTTGCAAAAAAATGTGTTAATGCACCAGCTAGGGTTCAATGTAATACCACAAAGTAGAGAAACATAGTGTTAGGATTTCCAACCCTCACTTCCCACCCCACCCCCACCCCCACCCCACAAGCAGCAAAAGAAAAAAAACATTAGGGTTTTGGGTCCCCAGAGTCTTGGTGAATCAGTAGTGGGGTTTTGCTTGTAGTCGTCAACCTAATGACCACTCCCTTCCCTGAACAAATAAGGTCAGACATGATCTGTTTTCTTCATGCAGGGCTTACAGAGCCCTGTGTGAAGAAAGCTACAATAGATTCTGTTGGCAACATGGAAAGAGACATAGTCTTCTACCTTTGAAGACTGTATCACCATGAGGCTCTGACTTTGAGCTTTACCTTGTGCTTTGGACAGGAAGCTACAGGATGGGGAGGGGTAAGCATTAGGGTTGACACTGCACAGTGCACACTCGTAACGCAGATATTTTTAGGAATTTTCACCAAATTTGCAACATGGGCTTTTTGGGACCCCACCTCATTAACAGTGGCACTGTTGTTTTGTTAATTGGTCCCAAAAGGTGATTCTGTGCAGTGACCACAAAATCACCCTTCAGGACAGAGAAATGAAATGACAGTGTCAGTGTTCATGATGTGGGGTCCCAAGATCCCCATGTTGAAACTATGGAGCCAAAATTCCTAAAATTGACCGAGATATCAACATAAGTTGAACCCCCCCCCCATTGACTCCCATTATACAGCTTACCTTGATTTCTCAGATGGCAGTTTGGCTCTGAAGATTGTAGATATGTCCCCAGTCCAGAGAAGATTGCTGCTTCTGACCTAGGAGGTAGGTATGGGGTAAGGTGGGTGCAGGGAGGTGTGCGCGCAGAGGGAGGGTAGGGATAGGGAGGGGGGAAGGGGAGATGACGAGGAACCATTTTCTATTCTGCAGGTTTTCTTTATTTACAGGTAAACCTGTAAAAAAATTAATTTAGGCACACTGGAGTGGGCTCCCAGTGTGTCACATGAGTTGGGGGGAGTCCTGGTGCCAACAGAGGGATTGGACACCCCTGTCGGCAATAAAAGTGGTCTGGAGGGTGGCATCTGACACCGGGAGTGGGCATCCCGGCATTGGAAAGTTTAGAAGAAAAACAACATTTATCTCAGCACACTGGGGTGGGCTCCCAGTGTGCCACAATACTGGGGGGGATACACACCGACACGAGGACTGGGCAGTCCGATGTCGGTGTGAAAAATCTCAACAACAGTATGAATTTTCAACAGGAAAAGGATTTTGTTAGATGATTCAACTACATTACCTAATGCATGAACAACTACAGATTAATCAATACCTAGCTAATATACCTAGACACTAAAGTACAAATACAGGCTAAACGGTAACTCTAGAGACTAAACCAGAAATACAGTCTAAACGATACTACAGAACTACTAAACTGTACCCGTAGACTAAACTAGAAATGCAGGATAAACTGTACAGAAAGTATGGAAATTATGTACATAAATTACAACTAGTGCAATGCTGAATTTTCACCTCGGTCCACCTTACTGTACAGTTCAAGTAGTGTTTTAATCCCATCTCTGTTGCAGCTTGCTGAACATTTCCACAATGATCTTTAATTGTTCTGATTGTACAACATAGGGGCCATCTCCCTCAGGCTATATCAGTCCATGAAAAATGTGTGTTTTCTTCACGCTGACAGTGTCCAGCTGTCATGGTCAAGTAAACACACTCCCACTTTTCTGTAGGAACTTCAGCGAGTACAACTGCTTTACGGTATCTACTGTTGTGACTTGATCAATATAAAATTCCTTAGAATAGACAGCATAGAATTTATTGATCTCCAGTTGTAACAAAGTTTTTGTCTTTTTCTGAACTTTTGGGATGCTTGTTGTTGGAGCAGACATGTCTGATTCCAGAGCAGTGCACTCATTTGAAGCGGTTGCATAACAATGTGCATGCCTGTGTCTTGCAAAGTGTCTGAAAGGGCCATGGTGGCTGCTGTTGCATCAGAAACTGCAAGAGCGCAGGAAGCAGTCACATCACTGTGGACTGCTGGACTGACTAGGAAATGGCCGCCGTGCTGGGTGCGCTGAGAGAAAGCTGCTGAGCTATATTTATTGTATTCGTCTGTTTGGTTTATTCTCCCATGTTTTCTTTTCTTTTTTTTTTTCTTTTCTTTTTTTTAAAAGCTCTTGATTTATTGTTAAGACAGAACTAGTGTTCAGTAAAGTAAAGTTGAGCTTTTTTGAGCGTTATCAGGAGACACTCGGGAGACATTCGGTCATCTTTGTAGTGTGTATTGGAGACGTGAGATTGCACCCGTTATCACTCTGACCGAAGGAAGAACTCTTTATCATGTAGAATTTGCTGTTTCCCCTCCACTAGTTTTGTGACTTCTAATTAAGAGAAGATTATATGAGCTGAACACTGAAAGAGAAGAGACTGTGTAAAAGAAAGTGAGTTTTAGATAAGAGAGACTTGAGTGTGAATTTTGAAAGGATTATGTCGGAGGACTTTGTCTGAGTTTTTGAGAGAGACCTGCTTGGTGAGGATTGTAATGACCCTTCTGGGTGTAATGACTTTTTGTTTATTCGGAACTGAAAGTGGTGTTGCAACCCTGATGTATTGCTGAACAACCTGGATTTTGACTTGGATTTAGACCATCATTTGCTGGTCGAATTTTGAATTGAGCCTCTGCCAGGACAGCAGGAGGATCCTGTGCTGCGGTTTAGCCACCCAAGTCTGCCCCTACATGGGAGAGCTGGTTTGGACTGACCAGGGAGCTGGCCGGGAGATCTGTGGTCTCCTAGGCTCCGCAAGAGTATCAGCTATTGGGCTGGTGCTGGTGGAGAGTCGTAGTTGTGGGGTGCAGATATTTCGAGAGATGACCTGCAGAGGAAGGGCCCCCAAGCTGTTGCTATCATGTGGAAAATCGTATTATCATCAGGAGGACTTGTTAACCAGGAAGTTTACAGGAAAAACGGTCAGGTCTCTTAAATTTCTTTTCCATTCAAACAAGTACTGTGTTGGGCAGTGAGAGTGCCCGTGTTTTTATTTTGTTTACTTCAGATCCCTCAGGTAGTGAGAGTGCCTGAGGGTCCAAACTTTTTTAAATTCAGTTAATTTATTTTATTTAATTGAAGTTTTGGCTCTGGAATCGAAATTTGGATTGTGATTGCTCGCTGAGTACGCCGAGCTGTTGAAACAGACTTGTAAAGGCCTCTGATAAGCTGATTATAGTGTTCCAAGGATTTCTAGTGACTTTAAAGGTTGGCGTTGTGGGAAGTGGTTGAGGGGGTTGAAGTTAATTCCACAGTGGTGAGAGCACTGTTAGGGGTTAGAAAGTGACTGAAACAAGGGTTTTTTTCTTTTTTGATTTAAAACAGGGGTGTATTTATTTGTAAGGGTTTTTAGATAATTAGATTAGGTGGGGAGGTGAGTGAGTAGGAGTGTGATTAAGTTAATACTGCTGTGTATGAGAATATTTGTGTTATGTGCTAGGGAGCTAGGAATACGGTCAGGCAGTACTCCCCCTCGAGATTAAGGGACCTCCGCCCATTTGATCATCCACCACTCCCATTTGAAATTTACTCCAGATGTCATGCCGTCGGCATCCTGAGGAGACGTGGGAGAGGAAGGAGCGAGGGGTCCTGGAACTCTCGGGGGGACGGGAAAGGAGTGGACGGATTGGGACAGTGGGAACTAGGAGGCACCCTGGGGTGAAATGGACACAGGAACAAGGTTATCCCTGCCTTGTGCCCATACCCAAGGGTTCTGACTCTGTCAAGCAGGAAGTGGGGCCACCCCGGACCCCAGTCCCTTTCGGGCGGTGTTAAGCAATGCCAGGTCAATAAAAAATAAGACCGTAGTAGTTGCAGATCTTGTGACGTCTGCTGACCTGGCTTGTATCACCGAGACCTGGCTAGACGATAGTGCTGGCCCCATTTTGGGGGCTGCCATTCCAGATGGTTTCTCTGTGATTCACCACCCCAGAGAGTACCGTCAGGGTGGGGGGGGTTGCTGTCTGTTTTAGACAGGAACTGGGTCTCAGGGAGGTACCACTGGGAGCAACCACCTCCTTTGAGTGTATAGTGGGTGCAGGTGTGGCTACTGGATCCTTCTCATCTACCGTCCACCAGGTGATGGGAGGGAGTTCCTGAAGGAGATTGTGGACTTCATCGTTGAGATGGCATTGGAATCCCCCAGATGGTTGGTTTTGGGAGATTTCAATGCCTGGGTTGATGATGAACTCTCACCACTTGGACAAAACCTCCTCCAATTGATGGATTCATTGAGCCTAACAGGGGTTATTACCACTGCTACCCATGAGAAAGGCCACTCATTGCACTTGGTGTTCCACCTGGGGATGGAGATCTCCGATGTGGAGATGGAGCCAGTCTTTTGGTCTGACCATCACGTCCTGAGATTCAGTTTTGCAGCCCCCCAAAATAGGCCTGCCCCAAAGGAGTTGGTACAGTACCATCCTTTGAGAGGAGTTACCTCAGAAGGCCTAATGATGGTGCTGGACCTCTCGTGTTTTCCAGGGGGATTGCACTGTCCCGGAGCTTCTAGTGGCAACCTATAATAAGGTTGTTACGGAGGCCCTGGATATCATTGCTCCTACTCATGTTCGCCCTATTACCTCTCACCTGGGTACTCTCTGGTTTAATGGGGAGATCTGTGAGTTGAAGAGATTGGGACAAAGGTTGGAAAGACACTGACAGAAAACTCACCTGGAGGTGGACAGACTTAGATTGATGGATCATTATCAGATCTATCAATCAGCAATTTCCCGTAAGAAGGCAGAGTTCCTGTCCAGGGAAATTGCTACTGCAAAGAACAGGACAGCCCAGCTCTTCCAGACTGTGGACAGACTGTGCAATCCAGCCTGTCTTCATTCTGGTCGAGCGTTGTCACAAGTGCAGTGTGAGGAGTTTGCGCAGTTCTTTACAGATAAGGTGTCCACCATCAGGGATGAGATCAGCCAGTGCCTTCCCATTGAGCCTTGCATTGATCAATTGGGTGGTACTAATGCCCGTCAGACCTAGTTCACCTTTAGTCAGCTGGTAGTTGTGGATATAGTGAGGATCATTCAGACTCTGTGGCCAAGCTACTTGAGTTTGGATCCGGCCCTACAAGCCTACTTGTGGGTTGTGTAGAAGTCATCGGCCCAGTCCTTACTGAGATAGTGGGGGTTTCTTGGGAGAGAGGGATCTTCCCAGATCCCTTGAAGGAGGCAGAAGTATGCCCCTTTTAAAAAAAACTCCCTTGACCCCGACTGCCCAGATAACTACAGACCAATCTGAAACTTACCCTTCGTAGGGAAAGTTATTGAGAAGATGGTCACTCTGCAGCTGGAAGACCATTTAACTAACCACAATATCTATGACCCTCTCCAGCCCGGCTTCAGAAAAAAGCATAGCACTGAAATGGCCCTTGTTCGGGTACTTAATGACCTTCTGATGGTGAGAGATCGGACAGCCCATTCCATCTTGGTTCTCTTTGATCTCTCAGCTGCATTTGACACTGTGGATCATGGGGTGCTGCTACAGTGCCTGTGGTTCTTCTGTGGACTGAGAGGGGTGGTCATCAGTTGGTCTTGGTCATACCTTGAGGGTAGATCCCAAAGAGTGGTATCGGAGATTTATTCCTTGGCCCCTCGTGGGCTACCCTGTGGGGTTCCACAGGGCTCAGTGCTGTCCCCCATGTTATTCACAGTGTACATGCTTCCATTAGGGGACATTATAAGATGGTACGGATTGAGTGTTCATTGCTATGCCACTGATTCTCAGCTGTACATGACTTTTGTGCCCGAACAAGAATTAGATTCTGCTGCAGTGTCTAATAACTGCCTGCTGGAGATTCAGAACTGGATGAGTGTCAGCTGGCTTCGGTTGGACTCAGGAAAAACAGAGGTATTGGTGGTGGACCCTGGTTATAGGACAATAGGGACATGGGTGGGAAAACCCTCAGGATTAAATCTTGGGGGGACTCCGCTTATTGCCTCGGGCCAGGTGCGAAACCTGAGTGTGGTATTTGATGAAGGCCTGACCCTGAGGAAGCAGGTTTCATCTGTAGTCAAATCCTCCTACTACCATCTAAGGAACATAGCCAGGTAAAGCACCTGATCTCTCCAGAAGATCTTCCAACCTTGGTCCACGCCTTTGTCACCAGTCGTTTTGATTATTGCAGTGCTGTCTACTTACTGCTCCCGGGGGTAGATATCCGCCACCTGCAGCTAGTTCAGAACGCGAAGGCCAGATTGTTGACTGGAACTTCTAGATCCAGTCATATAACACCTGTGCTGCATGAACTGCACTGGCTGCCAGTACAGTGGCGGATTACCTTCAAGGTCGCGTTGCTGACCTACTGGTGAGAAGGCAGCAGTGATGGTGGCCACTGGTGAGTCAGCAGTGGTGGTGGTGGCCACTGGTGAGTTGGCAGTGTCTATGGCCACTGGTGAGGTGGCGGTGGCACATCTTTTTTTATGGTACTTTCTGCATTGCTTCTCATTTCTTCTTCTTCTTTTCTGACTTGCCACGTTGGCCCACTGTTGTATTTTTTTCTCCCGCCAGTATTCCCTCTGTGGCAATGCATTCTGTTCATTAGGCTGTGTTCATTTTGTAAGCCCACTACTTTTTTCTACAGTTGATTTGGGTCTTTTGTTTCCGTGCTTCTCTGTACCTCCTCATTCTCTCCTTTGCCATCTCATTATAATGGTTGCTCTGATCCTCATTCATGTTGTCTCTGTATTTCTTGGCGCATGTTGCATTTTTTCACAAATATGCTTGATAGCGGCCTTCATCCTTCTTTATGTTCACTCTGTAAAGCTGGTTTCTTTCCTTGGTTGAGCAGTAGCAGTATTACGCGATACCTCAGTGAGCACTGCTGCTGCAGATACACATGGTTGTCTTCTTGATTCCATCCTTAAGGGTTTTCAGAAAGTCTGTGGAACAAAAGGTGATTTAAAAAAATGTCTGGATTCAAATTTGCTTCTGTTAATGGACTTGACATAAGATGGAATAGACATGCCATGCAAGACCTGGTTAATGCCGCGCTGGCAAAAATATACAACGTGAGAAGTGGTTAATTTCGGAATCGCCAAGACATAAGCAAGAGAACAGGTTAATGGTGTAGTGCCAAAGACATGATCCCAGAAGTGGTTAACACAGGCAAAAGGACAAGACGAGATGCACAACATGCATCGACATGCTTCACAGTACGAAAGTCAAACACAACAAAATGGATGCATGCATCCACCTACCTGCAAACAGAATGGAGGCATGCATCCACTTTGGTTGCAAACAAAATGGAGGCACACATCCACCTGCCTGCAAACAAAATGGAGGCATGCATCCACCTGCCTGCAAACAAAATGGAGGCATGCGTGCACCTGCCTGCAAACAAAATGGATGCATGCATGCACCTGCTTGCAAACAAAATGGAGGCACGCATCCGCCAGCCTGCAAACAAACACAATCAGAAAAAACAGTTCAGCATTTGGATTAGTAAACAGGCCTTATACTGAATGGGTATCTCTATGCAAGCAATAATCTAAAAAGATTCTACAAAAGTATGATTTCACACTAACAACCCCACGAGGGCAACTCCCCAAAGCAAACATCAGAAAACATCAGTCCACATGGCATTGGCCTTTATCTAGAAGCCTGCTGTGGTGTGTAGGCCTTGATCGGACCATTTGGAACCCAAATGGACCGATCAAGGCCTTCACACCACAGCAGGCTTCTAAACAAAGGACCGCACCATGCAGCATGCCCCCCCCTGAACAAACACCAAGCAGCATTTAAAGTACAGCAACTAACAAAACACATTTAAATCCCACAATAGACCATCAAAACACAGTATGAGGAGGGTTTTGCTACATGATCCACCCCCCCACCCCAACAAACATCAGCAAACATCAGACTGCATGGCATGGGCATTTATCTGGAAGGCTGCTATGGTGTGTAGGCCTCAATCGGACCATTTGGAACCCAAAAGTGAATCACTGGTGTACAACAGGTGTGCACAGCACTGTAATTTTGCATGCTATGCTGTGTCCACCTATGCAAACCAAAGGTTCACATTAGGTTTCCAAATGGTTCGATCAAGGCCAACACCACAGCAGGCTTCTAAACAAAGGGCCACACCATGCATTTAAAGTACAGCAAGTAACAAAACACATTTAAATCCTACATTGGACCAGTTCAAACACAGCATGAGTGGTGGATTTTGCAACATGAGGCCTCCACCCACAAAAGCAAACATCAGAAAACTTCAGCCCACGTGGTGTGGGCCTTTATCTGGAAGGCTGCTGTGGTGTGTAGGACTTGATTGGACCATTTGGAACTATCAAGGTGGACGCACCACAGCAGGCTTCTAAACAAAGGCTCACACCATGCGGCAAGCCCCACCCACTCCACCCCTAGCAAACACCAAGCAGCATTTAAAGTGCAGCAAGTAACATATTTAAATCCCACATTGGACCATCAAAACACAGCAAGAGAAGGGTTTGCTACATGACTCCCCCTCAACAAACATCAGAAAACATCAGACCACATGGCATGGGCCTTTATCTGGAAGCCTGCTGTGGTGTGTAGGCCTTGATTGCACCATTTGGAACCCAACAGTGAATCTTTGGTGAGCATAGGTGGACGCAACATTGCACGCAAAATTACAATGCTGTGCCCACCCATTGTACATCATTCACTTTTGGGTTTCAAGTGGTCCAATCAAGGCCTACACACCACAGCATCCTTCCAGACCAAAGCCCACATCATGCAGTATCCATCTCCCCCCTCCATAATGTGGAGCCATAGTGGCAGAAAAACTGGATCATATGTCCAATGTTACAGGCAGTTTGCATACCCACATCCCATCCAATCGAGAGCTAACTCCTTATGAGCACATTAAGCCATATTCAGGCAACACTTGCACAGCATAACTTTGCACCAGTTTCAGCACAGTACACTTTCCCTCTTCAAAGTTGAGCAAAATTGGCTAAACCTTTGATTTTGGGCAAAATGTTCACTCAAGACTACAGGAGTGCAGTTAAAACAAACTTGGTACATTTTTAGCCCACTGCTGCTTTGGTAAATCAAAATTTTGGTTGAATTCTCTACTCCTCAAGGTCTACACAACTCCCTAGAACCTACCCCACCCTGTAAACCAACGTTCAAGCTGATTAAATTTTTATTAAAATAATAGCACCTCACATCATGGAGGTCAAGCAGATATCACCACGAAAAGGCGCCAAACTCTAACTGCATGTAAACCCCCCAAACAAAAGTAAAATTAGCACTCAGTCTCACCAATACATCGAGGCATAGGTTATTAAATGACTATAGATACTCTAAACTGGATGGCTGGCTAATCTGGACACTCACCTGGACTTGAAGATGTATATAGATGCTCGTCAACCGAGTGGCTGTAGTTTGAGGGATGGCAATAGCTGGACTCACCACATAACTCTCGAGGACAAAAACACTTCTCTCACAGATTGCTCCATGAAGAAACATAGAAACATAGACTTTAACGGCAGATAAGGACCGCTTGGCCCACCCAGTCTGCCCATTTCCCTACCTAGAGGATAAGCTGCAGATCCTATTTAACCAACAGCCTATTTTTTCCTCTACTCCCCACAAAAATTGCCTAATTTCTGTCCCATGCATTCTTGAATTCTCCCACAGTTTTAGACCCCACAACCTCCTCAGGAAGGCTGTTTCATGCATCCACCACCCTCTCTGTGAAAAAATACTTCCTCACATTGTCCCTGAGCCGTACACCCTCTATCTTCAAATTATGTCCCCTTGTTCTTGCACATCTCTTTTTCTGAAAGATGCTACCCTCTTGGACTTTGTTTATTCCATTGAGGTACTTAAATGTATCTGTCATGTCCCCCCCTCCCTCCTCTCCTCAAGGGTATACATATTAAGCTCCTTTAGTCTCTCCTCATATGGCTTCTCTTGCAGACCCTGCATCATTTTAGTTGCCCTCCTCTGAACTGCCTCCATCCTGTCTATGTCCTTGCGGAGATGGAGTCTCCAGAACTGGATGCAGTACTCCAAATGGAGTCTCACCAACTGTCTGTACAGGGGGATAACAACTTCCTGTTTTCTGCTGGTGATGCCTCTCCCTATACATCCCAGTATCCCCCCAGCCCTCCCTACCACCTTCTCACATTTCTTGCCAACCTTAAGGTCATCTGATATGATTACCCCCAGGTCCCTTTCCATTTTTGTTGTAGTTACTACCACCCCCATTTTGTAATCTTCCCCTGGGTTTTTGTTTCCCAGGTGCATTATTTTGCACTTCTTTGCATTGAATCCAAGCTGCCATATTTCTGATCATTCCTCCAACCTTGCAGAGTCCCTTCTCATCCTTTTCACGCATCCTTATGTATCAACCCTGTTCCAGATCTTTGTGTCATCTGCAAAGAGGCATACTTTTCCTTCCAGTCCCTCTGCAATGTCACTTATAAAGACATTAAAAAGGACTGGACCCAGTATTAAACCCTGCGGTACCCCACTAGTAACCCCTCTTTCTTCAGAGTGGACTCCATTTACAATTACTTTCTGTGTCCTGTTATCCAGCCAATGTTTTACCCAGGCTACCACCCTGGGACCCACTCCCAGGCTGGTTAATTTGACTATTAATCTTTTGTGTGGGACTGTGTCAAATGCCTTGCTAAAGTCTAGGTAGGCCATGTCCCCAGCCCCTCCCTGGTCTACTACTTTGGTCACTCAGTCAAAGAAATCAATTAGATTTGTCTGACATGACCTTCCCGCTGTGAACCCATGCTGCTTTGGGTCCTGTGCCCCACTGGCCTCTAAGTACTCAACAATTCTTTCCCTCAGAAGTGATTCCATCACTTTCCCTACCACAGACGGCAAACTGACAGGTCTGTAGTTTCCTGCCTCTGTCTTGGTCCCACTTTTGTAAAGGGGAATCATATCTGCCTTTCTCCAGTTCTCAGGTACCACACCATCCTCCCATGATTTGTTAAAAAGGGTAGTCAGTGGTGTCACTAGTTCTCCCCTTAATTCTTTTATAAATTTAGGGTGAATTCCATCTGGCCCCATTGCTTTGTCCACCTTCAGTTTTAGGAGTTCTTTCAGAACCCTTTCTTCTGTGAAAGGACTGGGATCGACCCCCCCTATCCAGAGTGCTTCTGTTAATTGGATTATACACCTCCTCTTTTGTGAATACTGAACAGAAGTATTCATTCAGTATCCCTGCTTTTTCACTGTCCCTCTCTGCCCACTCTCCATCCATTATATTCAGCATCATTATCCCTCCCTTTGTCTTTCTACGCTCCCTGATATACCTATAAATGGTTTTATCACCCTTCTTAACCGAGTTGGCTGTCTTTTCCTCAGTTTGGGCCTTTGCTATTCTGACTACCCTCCTTGCTTCCTTGCTTCCTTCTGCCTTAACTGGTACAGTTTTCTGTCCTGCTCCTTCTGTGTTTCCTTATACTCCCTAAATGCCATCTTTTTCTCCCTAACCTTCACCGCCACCTCTTTTGAGAACCATAGTGGCTTTTTCTTTTGTTTTGATTTGTTTATTTGCTTCACACAAAGGCTTGTTGCCTCTGTGATGGCAGTTTTGATATTTACCCATTGTTGCTCCACCCCTCCTTCTAGCCTGTTTGCTAGTGCTTTTCTAAGGCACTCTCCCATATTGCCAAAGTCAGCCCTCCTGAAGTCCAGAACCCTCACTTTTGTATGGCTTGTAGCTGAGTTTATTGTGAACCAAACTGTTTGGTGGTCACATGTTCCCAAATGGCTACCCACTTCTAGATCTGAGATCCTCTCGCTGTCCCCATTTGAGAGTATGAGGTCTAAGATTGCTCCCTCATGAGCTGGTTCCAAAACTAGCTGTCTGAGGCATGCCACCTGAAGGGCATCAAGAATTGCCCTGCATTTGGATGTGGCTGCAGCAAAGGTGCTCCAGTTAACATCTGGTATATTAAGATCCCCCATCAACAGTATCTCCCCTTTCTCTGCCATCCTAAGTAAGCCTTCGATCATATCCTTGTCCAGTCCCTCCCCCTGACATGGGGGTCTGCATACAATCCCTGTGCGGACTGTGGTGCCATTACCAGTCTCAGAGGTGACCCACAGTGCCTCCTCTCCTCCCTGTTTACTGTTTTGTTCAGTTGCTTTTATCCCTTCCCATACATAGAGAGCTACTCTGCCCCCTCTTCTCCCTTCCCTGTCTCTCCTGTAGGTTGTGTACCCTGGTATGTTAACATCCCAGTTATGGTTCTCTGTGTACCATGTTTCTGTGACTGCTACAATATCCAGGCATCCTTCTTCCATCAAGAAAGGGACAAAACTCCTCTGGGCTGCTGAATTTATATACTCCCAAAGGCCAATGCACTATACTGCCTCATCACCAGGTGTCTTAAGTTCTCGTGCGGCTACCCATCCCACGACCTCTCAACATAAGCATCTGGGAATGTAGACATAAACCTGTTGCCTGGTAACTGTAAATGGTGGCACTCTGTTAAAATAATGTGGAATTCGGCAAAAGCAAGACAGTGGCCTAATATAGACACTGATGCAGGAGCACAATGCAGCAAATTGTGGGGAAAATAAATATTAAAGGGCTCCTTTGGCAAAACGTCCAGACATAATATAACTTCAGGGGACTTAATCAGTTACGTCTGAGTGATTTTTTTCCGGGAGATTTGGGGGGAGGGGGGAGGTTACAGAAGTAACCCAAAAGTGCAGCACATACAACAAGCAAGTAATTAGTATGAAAATGCTTTATTTCACCTTAAATACACTGTTACCACCTCAATTAAGCAGCATGATGCAGGCATGGGGAAAATGTCACAAAGCATTCATCAGTTCTTACTGGAGTTTGCATACAAAGATGTGGAAATTTACCATTAAGGAGTGCAGCATGGCAATCTCACTAAGTTTTTTATCTGTTTATGTAGTCTTGCTTCAAAAACCATAGCACTACATCTACTTATGGCTTTCCCTGCATTTGGGTTTTTGCATGGTCTTGGGGACATTATAGGTAACCCATACGTAACCCGTCTTCATGCACTGACCCATATAACAGTCTTCCAGTTCTGCATACTTTGCACCTTAATAACTTTGTAACCCTTTAACATATTTACATGACATGTTGTATGCTTAGTTTTGTGGTGCAGGGCTATCAATGTAACTAATTTCATCTGTATAGCTTGTGTGGTTTCTGAGATACTGTGTCTCAAACATCTTTACATTTACATGTTTTTATTAATTTTCACAGTCTTCCAGTTCTTTCACATCTTTGAATCTAAATAACTTTGGGACTGTTCAACAAATGTGCACACAAATTAGCAAACATAAACTCTGGATATAGGTCTCTTGATGGGCCAAATCTTGTGTGAAGCTGTTTCATTGTTTCTGAGACACAATGTATCAAACATCCTTAAATGTACCTGTTTTTGTTTTGTTTTGCATTCTTACCTTAATAACTTTGCAACCCTTCAATATACCTGCATGAAATTTATCAGCCTTAGTTTTGTGGAGCAGGTTTATTGCTGTGGTTAAGTTCATCTGAATAGCTTGTGTGGTTTCTGAGATACTGTGTCTCAAACATCTTTACATTTACATGTTTTTATTAATTTTCGGTCTTCCAGTTTTTTCACATTTTTGAACCCTAATAACTTTGGCACCATTAAACAGATGTGCACACATATTGGCACACTTACTTTCAGGGGGAAGGTCTCTTGAGGATCCAAATCTCTTGCAAATCTGTTTTGTGATTTCTGAGATACAGTATCTCAAACATCCTTAAATGTGCCTGTTTTTTTTGTGTACATTTCGCAGTCTTCCATTTTGCATACATTGCACCTTAATAACTTTGCAATCCTTCAACATATTTGCACAACATTTGGCACATCCACAGACCTGCCCCTGTTTATTATGTCTGCCACACTTCATCCAAATCAATTGAACAGTTCCAGAGATATGAAGGTTCAGATATTCAGATTTATTTGAGCAAAATACATCAGTATTTTTTGAAAATCATGTAATTTGCAAAAAATACTATCAATATTTCTATAAAATTACTAACTTTCATGCCTGACATATGGGATATACAATGGTGAGCTGTCAGATAAATGGTTTATCTACACAAGTACTGTTTGACCTTGGGTAACCTCACAAGTGGCATAGCCAATAGTGAGATGTCCGAGGCCGAACAGCACAAGTGTAGATAAATAATTTATCTGACAGCTTACCATTGTATATTTCATTTATGCAATAGGGATGCTTTCTGTCAGTGCAAGGACATTTGCTTTTAATTGTTTATCTTTTTTTGCATATGTTTGTCAAAAAAGTGAACAAAAAATTGCATTTTCTGCTCTTTTTTGCTAATTACAAAAAAAAATGTATAAGGGATCTATGAATGAAATACCACTCATTTTGTAGATAATTTTGTGCTGAACAACTTTCATGCTCACAGCACTACGGTATCTTTTTTTATTTTAAAGTTATTTGCATTTGAATATAGTTAGTATTGGTATTGTGAGTTAACATTCTAAATGAGTTCCAGAGTGATTGTGACATATCTACTATGTGTATAAATCTATGATGATGCATCTACTATGTGTATAAATGTAAAATTTCACATTTATCACATAGTAGCTCAGATTTATCACATAGGATTTATGTCCACACCTATTGCATAAATATAAATTTCCCCATAGGAAATAATGGGAAAATTAAAAATGCAATAACTTTTAAAAAAATGTAATAACTTTTGAATGGATTAATATTTTTTCACCAAACCTTTAAAAGGCACATCTGCAAGGCAAATGCTTTCTACCCTGAACATCTTAGACCACAACCTAAAGCCATTTCTGAGATCCAAGTGGACAAATAAATGGCAAAAAACACAGATTTTTCTGTTTTTTCAACACTCTGTCCAAAACCACACAACAGACTTGCATGGAATTTAGCACATCAGGAGACCTATTCATAGAGATTTTGCTTGCTATATGTCGTGCAAATCTGTCAAATGGTTCCAAAGTAATTAAGGTTCAACATTTGGACTTTAACATAGACGTGCAGATTCACTTTAACTATACTGGCACTACCGTGACATTATAATAAATATATATATATATATATATATATTAGAGGCACAAAAATCCATTTAATGCATCAGTTAGGGTTGTTCCAACAACAAAAGTGAGGAAATTGCTGTTAGGTTGAAATCTCCATTGAACCTCCAGCCCACCCCAACGGCATTGGGAGTGCACGTTAGGGTCATCGCCCAACCCTCACCCCATCACATATGTAAAGAAGCTGAGGAATAGGAGAATGGGGTGAGAGTTAGATCGACAACCCCAACGCGCACCCGATGCTGGTTGGGGGTGGTCTGAGGGGTCCAAGGGGATTTCCAACCTAAACAGTGAATTTCGCTTTTGTCATCAGGAACAACCCCTAACTGATGCCTTTAAATAGAGATTTTTGCCTCTAATTTCCCTTCTTTTTGAGAATGATGATGAGAAATAGTGAATGTGATGCAGTGGCAGGAGTGCGCGGCCCTTTGGGCCCGCACTCCCGCCACATGATGTCTTGTGACATAGTAACAGGAACAGCAATGCAAACAGAAGGTTGAAATGCAAATGGTAACAGTAACTAAAACGCAAGCGCAAATGACAACGCAAAGGGTAACGCACACGGTGGTGTACACGAGAACGGTAACACAAATGGGGACATAAATGCAAGTGGAAACAGTAAGTGTAACAGTAACGGAAGCACATACCCTGTTTTTGGTGAACAGCTGCATAGAGAAACACAAAGAATGTATGCATTCTAATGGGCATCGAAGCTTAAAACGAGCATTGGAAGTACTTAATTGCAAATATCTCAGCAACCGCACGACGTAGAAAAAAAATTTAAATTTCTCAAAAATCATGATTTTCCTGGCTAGGCTTTTGCAATTTCATAGCCCATAGGGCTATGTAACTCACAGCAAAAAATCTGTATCTTGCATCGTTTTCGAGATACGAGCCCCGAAATGCGCGACATACGCCACTAGTCTATGGGGAAAAAACACCAACTTCGGAGTACCGTACCTTTGCAGTCATGCAATATTTTTTCACCAAACCATCAAAAGGCAGATCTGTGAGATGTTGGCTGTGTTCCCTCCAAATTTCAGCTCAAAAGACCAAACCATTCTTTTACAGCAGAGTGGCAAAGAACTGCTGTAATTTTGGCCATGGTCTGAAAAGTAGTGTCGAGATTTGTGAAAGCTTTCACAAAATTTGCGAAAGTGTCATGGGTGCAACACTACTTTGTGACACTACTTTTTCCAAAAATTTGAAAAACATATTTCTAGGCTGTTTCACCCCAAAATAAAGACATGGCTAGCATCCTCAGGGTCCAACTAGGTAAACACAAATAGAATTGTGTTGCTAGAGGGTCCCAAATTTAAATGGCAAGCATTTTTTGTGATCGCTAACTGAAAACAAAATTGCAGATTTGCAACACTACTAGGGCCATTTGCAACACTAAAAAGTGCATTTGCGAAAATGTCAAACTTTTTCTTAACTTTTCCCATTGATTTATAATGGGAACTTGTGTTTTGAATAACTTTTGAACCGTTTAATATTTTTTCATGAAATCTTCAAAAGGCACATAGGAGACCCCGGCCGCATGTTCTCTGGAGTGTTTGGATCAGTCTCACAAACTGTGTGACCTGTAGGTGTGAGCAAAGAATGCACAAAAAAAGTAAATATGCACATGGATGTCACTTAATAACTCCACAGCCGTATATCAGACTGGCATGAATGTTGGCAGATCCCAAGATCTATGGTTATGTCCCATGCCTGCCAAATTTCAGGCAAATCTGTTGAACAGTAGCAAAGTTATTAAGGTGCACAGTTTCACCCTTTAACCTTAAAAGTGCTACTCAACCCTAACCATAATATATATACAGAGAGAGAGATATCTATTATATATATATATATATTTGTGGGGGTCTGCTGTGTAATACATTATTTATCTTAATGAGTTGTCAGTGACCACATTTTACTTCACGAGTGGTGGAGCGTAGTGTAGCATAGCCACGAGTGAAAGTAATGAGGTCACCGACAATGACTTAAGATAAAAAACGTATCACACAGCAGACCACATATGTTTGATTTATGCAATAGGCAGTCAGAATTTGTAGGGGCTTGTTGATTATGCAGTCTTTTTTCTAACATATTGTTTTTTTTTATTTAAAATTTTTTTTTTCTCTACTGTAATGGCAGATTTGTTTTGTTTCGGCTTTCTTCGATCTTGTGAATGGCAGAGTGTGTGAAATTTGATTGGTTAGGTCATGAACGTGTGTGGATTTTCATTGGTGCTTCATTGTAAATGGGATTATCCTGATTAGTTAATGGAGTGTGGGAAGAAAACAGCAGATTGGCTATTTATGGTTGATTGATGGCTACGGGTGCGGTCAGCATTTGTGGTACAGTTCTCGTTCAGTATGGTGACACGCCATACTTCAGGAAAAGTTATTACATTTTTAATTTTCCCATTATTTCCTATGGGGAAATTTACATGTCAGGCACAAAAGTTAGTAACTTCAGGAACACCTAGTCTTTTTCCAACTCTCTACTTTTCTTGACTCCTCCTTCTTCACTCCCTTCCAGTCTGGCTTTCGGAGAAACCACTCCACAACCACTTTCCTGCTCCAACTCACTGACTCTATCCATTCAGCCATGAATAAAGGCCACATTACTTCTGCCATCTTTGTTGACCTTACTAAGGCTTTCAACACTGTCTCCCACTCCCTCCTCCTTGAAACCCTCTCATCAGCTGGCCTGTCTCAGACTACCTACAACTGGTTCCAAGCCTACCTAGTAGGCAGGACGCAATCTGTTAAAATTGCTGATTCCACATCCCCTCCCCTACCAATCTCTACTGGTGTGCCTCAAGGCTCTGCATATGGTCCAATCTTATTTTCTATCTTTATCAATGACCTAACGCCGGTTTGCTCCTCATCCTCTATTCACATGTATGCTGACGATACGGTCTTGTACACCTCCGGCCACTCCCCAGCTGATGTGATTACCAGACTTCAGCTTGACTTCACTACTGTTTGACACTGGCTAAACTCACATCAACTCTTCCTCAATACCAAGAAGAGAGTCTTCATGACCTTTGACACACGGCAGAGACTCTCTAGGCTACCTTCCCCCCTCCTTCCACACCCTCTATGGGACACTACTTGAGGACTCCTCCTCATTAAATACCTAGGTGTCTGGCTTGACCAACACCTGAACTTTTCTGAACATATTGATGCCATCCTGAAAACACTATGCCCCAAGCGTGGTGCCCTTTACAGGAACCATAATGTTGTTTCTCACTTATGGTGAAGTGGGAAAGGGTGAACCTGCTACTAAGAGAACTATTGCCAGGTGGATTGTCTCTTGTATGAAATTCTGCTATGAAAAACTAGGCAAAATACCCCCTCAGGCCTGAGGGCTCATTCAACTAGGGGTACAGCTGCTTCTCTGGCTGCCGCCAGAGATATACCTTTACTAGAAATATGCAAAGCAGCCACCTGGAAAACAGTCCATACATTCACCAAGCATTACTCTCTGGATATCCAGGCTAGGAATGATGCTAGGTTTGGTACAGCAGTACTGCAGTGCCTATTCCCAAAATAGGTTCAGTGCCCTCCTCCTTGGAGGTACTGCTTGGTAGTCTGCACATGTCAGAATTCAGCAAGACTTCATGTTGTTTGAAGACAAAATTACTCACCTTAGTAATTGTGTTTCTTCTAATGGATTCTTGCTGTATTCTGACCTCCCTCCCTGCCTCCCCTCTCAGAACCTGGTTTTGGGAAGTGGGCTGGCAGGTACAGTGTTGCACGTCAGAGGGGTACTTTGCACTCCTCCCTTTTAGAAAGGGGGAGTGGGTTATAGTTAAGTTGCTTTTGTAGTTATATGTTGGTTCACTACCGGGTTATTATTTTGGGTTCTCGACTTCAGTCTTTGGGGAACCCAAAAATTTGTTGCCTGTTTTCTATTTTTTTTACAATTTCCACTTAGGATGTGTAGCTAGTTAGTATTAGCTCGTAAGAATCTGACATTTACACTTTAAAGTGCTGCAGACAGAGGTTTGAACCAAGCTCAAGCCCAACGTTCTATGCTCTGGCATAGAGTTAACTCTTTTCCTCTCCAGGGCAGTTCAAGTGCTCGGGCATATGTCAGAATACAGCAAGACTCCATTAGAAGAAACACAATTACTAAGTTGAGTAATTTTTTCTTCCTGATTAATGACTGTCAGTACCCACCCCCCATCCTATGCTCAGCTACTTGGTTACTGTGTCTTAGGTGCATGATTTTGTACTTTTTGGCATTAAACACCGGCAACTGCCATGTTTTTGACCTCTTGTCAAGATTCACAAAATCCCTGCTCATTCTCTCAACCCCCTCCTGAATGTCCACCCTGTTTCAGATTTTGGTGTCATCTGCAGATGTGCATACTTTCCCTACCAGTTATTCTGCAGTGTCATCTATGAAGACACTGAAGAGGACTGATCCAAATCCTGAGCCCTGAGGTACCCATCTGGTGACTCTCCCATCATTTGAAACAAACTATTTGTCAAGCATGGGCTTTGAACCTGCTAGACAGTATAACAATCTGCAGTGAGAGGCATTTGCATGCTGAGACGCATGGCTGGAGGGTAGAGGGAACCAGTGGGTGGAAATTAGTTAATGCAGTGTGCAGCCAGAAAACATCCTGCTTAGCCCCCAGGCAGAGCACTGGAGCACCTGAGAAGACAGGCTTTGAAAGGTTATATGAACAGCGCTAAAAAGATAAGCCAAGTTTGAACTGCACTACTGTACCAGTTAAAGAACACCTATGTACTTCAACATGTAGTTTTATTTAGTACTTATTCAATCATTGCAGTTTACTAGAGAATACATTTTCACCTTTCCTTTCCATGTTTTAGAACACATCTTAATAGTCTATCCAGGAAGGCCATTTGTAATTTTTCCTCAGCCACTCACACACTCTAGTCACCACTGCTCATCCTTCAGGCTGTAACCTTGACATCCTCTCTCACACATGTATGCAAACAACTTGGCTCCCATCCAGAATGATCCTGCTTACCTATTATGGGGTTCAGTGGTTTGCCCCCATATGGCAGGACTCCAAACAGTCTGTGCCACACTACATGCCAACACAGCAGGCAATAGTACAGAAGGTGGACCAACATCATTGACAGAGCTTGAGCATGATACATTCGCATAATGCTCTGCCCCCCCCCCCCAGGACTGGGGATTCAGGAAAGGGACACAAATTCAGGTCTCCCACATAGCAGTGAAGTGCTCAACCAGTCAGAACCATTGGGCTGCGTCAGAAAGTCATTTAAAAAATAATTAACTGTTCCCAACTTACTTCATATTGCCCTTGTTAATGGCCGCATAGTGCTTGACATGACCACGAACTGTAATATCACAAACACTGTAATTTTGAGGTCCCAGTGCCCAGTAGACATAGTTTTATCCTATCTGGCATCCTGCCTGCCCTCCAAGCTCTGTCCTTTAAAGTACCCCCCACCACCGTAACCCTTCCTGGCATTGTATGTTCTATGTGCCAGAGGCCCAGTGGAAGTAGTGTTCACACTCCAACCGCCAATCATTCCCCCCTTACACACACGGTGGTTGATCTCAGTTTGTCTGACGCATTGGGGGGGGGTGATCTGCCTAGCACCAGAACTGACTGTAAGTAGACTGTGACAAAGACCATTCAATGATGCCAGAACTGCTCCCCTTGGGCCCCCCGGGTGATGGATGGTGCTGCAAGGAGGGTGGACTGTCTAAGCTGCTGGGGGGAAGGGATGAAGACTACCACTACTAGAACTTTGACCCATAACATACAGGGCTGGGGGATGCTTTAGAGGAGGTAAGGGGGTGATAAGGTAAAAGATGAGGGGGAAGCAAGCAGGATTCCAGATAGTACAGTATATCTAAAACTATTCCTGTGAGAAATGGAGCACCTGTCACTGACACCCCTCCTACAGGTATGTCAGAATTTGGTTCTGGCATGTCAGTGTAGGTGCCAGGTTTCTGGCCACAGGACTGGCATACCAGCAAGACATATGATACCAGTCCTAAAAAGGGCTCCAACCACTACTTCTAGCAGGAGAAACTCACAAACAAGCTTATTCCCTAAAGTTTCTCAGACAACCCCCAAGCCTGGTAGTGCGAGACAAAATTTTAGAGAAACTGGTTTGGTTGTGAGTTTCCCCTGCTGGTGCCGTCACTGTGCTTCTATTGTTACTTGTCACTGAATCTGACTTATTTCACTTCAGTAAATTTGGAACGCAGCATCTGCAACCTGTAGTGCTGTGCTTTACTGCTTTGTGCCTTAAGTTGTGACCATTGTCATTTTTTTATGTCCTTTCTGCAAGCTTCAGCTGGCATTATGAGCCTCTGTCTGAATGCCACAACAGTTTGTGCCATTATTTTTTTAACTAGTCTAAAGTGTATATGTAGAGCTTGACCAGGATCTCCTCCTCGATTTGACTTTTAACATTAAAATCAGGGAGCTTTTCACAAGGCTCCAATTTATGAGTTAGTAACCTGGTGCAAAAAAATCACTTCAGATGTGCCGCTGCCGCTGACTGGTGACCTTTCTTGGCAGGTGCTTGCCAGTTGGGCCCACCAGTGGGCCGGGCCACACAATGGTGGGGATTTCTTTACTCCCAGTCCTTGACACAGAGCGACTGTGTCTGACTCTGACTCGAGGTCACTAACGACGTTTGGTTTGGCAAGTTGGGAGTCAGTGGAGAGCCGAGGTTGAGCTGGGCACAACTGAGTCAGTGCTGGTCTGTGAGGATCGAGTTCCGACACGCTTGCTGCTCTCCCAGTCTCCTCCCAGTCCCCGCTCGCTCAGTCAGCACATGGTCGGTCCTACACCTAACCATCCAGGTCTCAGGCATGACTCGTCCCTCTGTCTCCCTGACACAAGTTTTTTGCTTATACATTGATTAATTGCTCTGCTCCCTGCTTGCTTCATGTACCTGCGTGTGTGAGTGACTTTTGGTCTGCAAACTGAAGTCTGCAAACACAGTACAGTTAATTTTTTTATATGTTGCAAAAACAGAACCTCCGAACCCATGTCTGCTCTGCTCTCCTCTCCTCTCTAAAAACCCTGTAGTGGTGACTATGCAGCGTACGCTTACATGAGCAGATTGTGACATACAACACATGAGTTGGCTAGTCGGCTTCTGCATACCATGTGACCCCCCCCGTTCTCAGAGTCTCAGGGGTGAGTCAGGCGACACTACTGGTGAAAACAGGAACAGCAGGGGCCGCCAGCAGTAAGCAATTTAAAGCAGCCACTTTTAAGTGGTAACTTCAGTATATATTTTGCTGTTTTTTGTGCCATACATTAGCACACAAGCACGGCCATTTCGGAGGGCTCCCCCTATGGTGGGGGGCCTGGGGCATTTGCCCCCCCTCTTAATCCAGGCCTGCAGTCCCCCTCATCCCACTGGGAATGAGGGCATCAGGAGATCCTGGAGAAGGTTTCTACCACTTCACAAGTGAGGCAAAAGATGTCCTCAGACTAGGGTGAGAAACACAGACTCTCCTCACTCCTCCAGCTGCTCATTCTCTAAGCTGGTACTGGAACTCACTCCAGCTCGAACTGAACTACTCTCAGAATTCTAAGCTCCCTACACTCGCAACAAGCTGTGGCTTATGTTGCTGTGAGAGTTCTAAATGACATCACCTCTCTGCTCTCAGCTGAGACTAAGTAAACAGAGGGAGCAGGTGAAAATCCATTTAAGCAGATATTCACCAGCTGCCTTCCCACCTAACACTAACACTGATGGGATTCTAGTAACCTCAGGGAACAGGAGGGTTACGTAATAAAAAAAACTCACAAAGCTAACTAAACTTAGCGACCCTACCTGCCACTTGAGCCCCACACTTTACCACTATCTAAACAGTTTTAAAACTTAATAAAACACACTCTGGACAGTACAATTGTCACAGAGCTTAGGATTCTACTAAATAATGCAAAAATGGATAGAAAAATGTAGGAGGTAAACAAACAAACACAGGCTCCCTTCAGAGTCCTAGTAGATGGCAGCCCAACCTGGTTGTCATCTTGTTCCAGGTTTACTGTTGCTTGGTGCCTGAACCCCCACTATGACTGTTTCTCAACTGTTACGGTACACTGCCATTTGTCTCATGGTGAGTTACATCTCACTCTCCTTGGTGCATGTGTGCAACATTTTTTCTGCAGCTGCAGGAAAACAGTGGCTAAGAATACCTTTTAAGGGGATGTGCCATACTTTTCAATGTTTTTTTCTGCAGCTGCATTTTTCCGCAGTCCATGGTGTATTTTTTCTGCAGCTGTGGACATTTTGTGTATATGACGCAGTGCAATTACCCATTTTTTCTGCAACTAGTCAGATTTTGGGGACTTGCACATGTTTTGCATCTTCAAAGTGTTTTGAGAATCCTGTCCTATTTCTATCGATACAAAAACACATTTATAGTGAAATAAGCAGTTTATATGGACCCACATGAGTTATACTGATTTAAAAGCGTCCGGTGTTACCATTTGCCTTATGAGTAGAAAATATCCATGTTGCTATGAATAGTAGATACAGTATATAGGAGATACATAATGGGCTGCACTGGGATAATCCTTCCATAACTCATGAGTGGCAAAGCCAAACCACAAGTGTGTTATGAGATCTTATCCTTGCTAGTGGGGAAAATATGATTATCCTAGTGCTGCTCATTACATATATTATTTATACAATAACATTTTAAAAGATATAGTTATTAAATAAACTTTTTTTAATTACAGTTTTAAGCCCCCTTTGTTCCTCCAACTTGGCTATCCTTTTGGAGTCCCCAAGGTATCCAGGTACTCACCAGCTCTCACTGCAGCTGCCACCCCATGTGTCCTTGGTTGCGAACCACACTTATGCTGCATCAAGTGGCATGGCAGGGGGTGGCATTCGGCCGGGATTTAATGGAACCCATCATCAGCTGAGCTGGGGGCCATTTTCCTTGTTCCAGGTCCACTTCCTTGGATGTCTGCACACCACAGGGTCTGCGTAACAGCCACGAGCCCAGTGGATGTTCTTCCCTCCCTTGGTATCCTGACTGTGTTTCCTCCTGTGGCCACTCGGGTAGAAGCATTTCAACTTGGTAGTGAGCCTCTCTCTTGGTGGAGGAGTGTCTTTGGGATGCTTAGTCCTCCTCTCCCTGGCCAGCCCCTGACAATTCTGACTCATTTCCAAATCCGGGTCACCGGCATCGTGTGCAGTAGCACTACTGTTGAGACAACGGGCTGGGCTAAATGAACTCTTTAATAAAGTGTTAACTGTTTCTGTCTGAGTTCCGCTGCAAAAGATTCAAAGGCAGCATGGCCTTCAAGATGTTATTATGCATTCAGCTGCTCTCCCATTGGTTAAGAATGTCATCATTATAGCATACAAACATACATAACAAATAAAAAGGTATTTTCATGTATGCATGTCATTGATGATATGCTGTACATATATAAAAATAATTAGTTATTTATTATGTACATGTAGCATTAGGCCTATATAACAGGATTTATTGACAGTGTGTTTTCCTGCTACAGTTGTATAAATATTGATACAAAGAACACAGAATCATACATATCCCCCTAATCTACCATGGGCTACATACTGTATGGACACTTCTCTTATTGCATTGGGGTTTGCGTGAAATTCTCTCATCAGCACCACTCCACATCTGCCTTGGGGCAACCTTCCAGCCTCTTCATAATCTGTCTTCCAGATATTGGTGCCCACACAGCATGGTCTCACTCATGATGGGGCCATTGATGGGGGGGTGACACTATCATTTTTTGGATGGCAACACAAGGCCTACGAATACCCTGACATCATTTCATAGGATTGCTTTTTTTTTTTTACTTTCTATTGATGCCCCTGTTTCTCCAGACAGACCCCATCCTCCTGCTCTCTCCCAGCTCCATCATCCATCTTCTCCCTGACTTACCTCTCTCCTCTGTTACCCCTGTGGCTTACCGCCCATGGTAGGGCTCATTAATCAAAGCTGATAGGAGGCCCATCAAGTCATCTTCACCCAGCTTGAGAGGAGAGGAACTGCAGTCAATGGTGTGGAGAGCCAGGAGTCATCCTGTGACTGCTGGGATGTTTTTTCATGTTACAACAGGCCCTGGGACATCTGCATACTATGAGCTCATATGGGAGTGAACACACTGGCATGCTGACTGTGAGCCTGGCAGATGTCCCCTCTCTCAGTGTGCCCCCATGGCACTTTTATCTATGGTCACCAAGGTGGCAGTACTGCAGGGGAGACAGGGCCTATCCTATGGGACAACCAGTCCCTCTCCCTCGGCTAGCCTTGATGATCCTAGCTTCTTCCCAAACCCCAGATCACTGGAGCTGCAGGCAGTAGCTCTACCACTGGGCCAAAGGACCAGCTACTGGTGTGTTTTCTGCTGGTACTCCCATCCCCCTATGGATACTGATGACACTCATGCAGGGCCAGCATCACCCTCCCCCACAATGTCGCAACACTGTACCACCACCTTGAGTCACCGGATGGTAGTATTTCAGTGGGGTAAAGATCACTCCTACCCCAGGGGAGAAGAGTATTGTCTGGGACTCTCGATCTTCCTCCCTCCATCTAGAAATCCCAGTCTTGAATTGGGAACCCAAGTTGCCAGCATCGCGAGTGACTCTAATGCTGCCACTGTGCTGATGGAATAGCCCCACCGTGCTGATGGACTAGCCCTTGTGTGTACATTTCTCTAATGCATGACTACTGACCATATGCTGTATACATAAATATTGCCCTAATTCTTTGGTATCTACATTTCTTCTTTAAAAACTTGATTAATCGAAACTGTGCAAATAAACAGAAAACAATATACAAAGTTAATATTAAATAGATTCATAGATTCATAGACATGTGCCTGCAGAAAAGGACCTTCTTGGCACATCGAGCCTGCCCTCCCCCATGCAGTCCCCCCTTCGTTCCCTAGACAGTACCATGTGGTTGTCCCAAGCCCTTTTGAATCCCGGCAGCATTTCTGCCTCTACCACCTCCACTCTCAGACTGTTCCTGGGTGCCACCACCCTCACAGAAAATTAATGTCCCCTCACATTCCCCTTAAACCTACCCCCCTGCACCCTCAGTCCATGCCCTCTTGTTTTTGTGCTTACCTTCCCTGTGAATAAGTACCCCCCCACACTTTATTGATCCCCTTCATGTACTTGAATGTTTGTATCATATCTCCCCTCTCCCTTCTGGTTTCTAGTGGGTACAGATCCAACATCCTCAACCTCTCTTCATATGGCTGCTCCCTTAACCCATTCACTATCTTTGTGGCCCTTCTCTATACTTTTTCCATGGCATCTATGTCTTTGTGTAGGTGAGGTCTCCAGAACTGAACCCCATACTCCAGGTGGGGCCTCACAATGGAACTGTAGAGTGGCATCAGCACCTCCTGTCTTCTACTGGTTATCCCTCTCCCTATGCACACCAGCATTCTGTTTGCTTTGCCTACTGCCTTGTTGCAATGGGTCTCTACCTTAAGATTATCTGTGATTATGATACCTAGGTCCTTTTCCTGCTCAGATAGCGTATTACCTCCCTCCCTCCCTCCCTCCCAGTGTGTATTTTGCCCACGGATTATTTCTCCCTATGTGCATCGCCTTGCATTTTCTAGCGTTGAATTTTAGCTGCCATGCTTCTGACCACCCCTCCAGCATCCTGAGATCCTCCCTCATAGCCTTCACTCCCTCTGGGGTATCCACCCTGTTGCAGATCTTCATATCATCTGAAAACAGGCGGACCTTCCCCTATAGTTCCTCCACAATATCACTGACGTAGATATTGAACAGGATGGGCCCAAGCACACACCCCTGGGGGACCCCGCTTGTCACCCTCACCTCACCTGAGTGCTCCCCATTTACCACCACCCTCTGGCTTCTACCCGTCAGCCAGTTCTCCATCCACCTTGTTATTATCTGTCCCTCCCCCAAGTTCTCCAGTTTGTTTACCAGCCTTTTGTGGGGCACAGTGTCAAATGCTTTCCCGAAATCCAGATAGGCCATATCCACTCCCCCCCTCCCCAACAGACTACCCTCGTCACCTCATCGAAGAACTCTATCAGCTTCATCTGATATGACCTCCCCTGTGTGAAGCCATGCTGACAGATGTCCTGCAGCCCACTGTCCTTCAAGTACCTAACCACCCTTTCCTTCAAGATCACCTCCATCACCTTACGCACCACCAATGTGAGGCTGACGGGGTTATAATTGGCAGCCTCTTCTCTGCTGCCACTATTATGAACTGGCACCATGTCTGTATTCTTCCAGTACTCTGGAACTTTCTCTGTGTCCAAAGACAAGTTAAATAACCTTGCTAGTGGTGCCACCAGTTCCTCCCTCAGCTCCTGGAGCACCCTAGGATGCAGGGCGTCCAGACCCATAGCCTTGTCTATCCTCAACTTTCCCATTTCTTCCCATACCCTGTCCTCACTGATTGGGCTTGAATCCACCCCACTTCCCCTCTTCCCTTCCCCTCTAAGTCTGGTCCCCTGCCATTTCCCTTTACCATGAAGACAGATCCAAAGTATCTATTTAGCACCTACGCCTTCTCGTAGTCCCCTTCCATTTGCTCTCTCCACCTCACCCTTTATCTTATCTGTCCCCTGCCTAGCTTTCCTTTTTTCCCCTATGCACCGAAAGAATGTCTTATCACCCCTTTTGGCCTGCCTAGCAATTTTCTCCTTTGTTTCTACTTTTGCTTTCCCCTGAAAATAGAAATAGACATTTTAAACATAGGTCTTCTAAGACTATACGTACCTATTAATAGTAGCTATTGCTAACAATGTAAAAGATTGCCATGATCATCCCGGTTTTCAAGAAGGGTGACCCAAAATCCATCTCTAATTACTGCCCTATAGCCTTTCTCCCCATTCTAAGTAAGCTTCTTGAGAAAATAGCCTCCCTTCAAACTGTTACATTTCTTCACCACCAGAACGTTCTCTCTGTCTTGCAGCATGGCTTTAGAAAGGACCATAGCACTACTACCACGCTCCTTCAATTCATAAATGACATAGAAACATAGAAACATAGATTTTGACGGCAGATAAGGACTGCTTGGCCCACCCAGTCTGCCCATTTCCCTACCTAATGGATAAGCTGCAGATCCTATTTAACCAGCAACCTACTTCTTCCTACCCCCAACCCCTAGAATTGCTTTATGACTGTCCCATGCATGCTTGAATTCCACCACTGTTTTTGACTCCACAACCTCCTCCGAAGGCCGCTCCATGCATCCACAACCTCTCTGTGAAAAATACTTCCTTAAATTACCTCTGAGCCGCCTCTTTCTATCTTCAGATTGTGCCCCTTGTTCTTGCACACCTCTTTTTGAAAAATGCTACCTCTTGGACTTTGTTGATTCCCTTGAGGTACTTGAAAGTTTCTATCATGTCCCCCTCTCCCTCCTTTCCTCGAGGCTATCGTGTTAGCTCCTTAAGTCTCTCTTCATATGTCTTCGGTGCAGACCCTGCACATTTTAGTTGCCCTCCTCTGGACAGCTTCCATCCTGTCTATGTCTTTATGGAGATTGGGTCTCCAGAACTGCACGCAGTACTCCAGATGGGGTCTCACCAACTGTCTGTACAGAGACATAATAACTTCCTGTTTTCTACTGGTGATGCCTCTCCCTATGCATCCCAGTATCCCCCAGCCCTCCTTGCTGCCCTCTCACATTGCTTGCCCACCTTTAGGTCATCTGATATGACTACCCCCAGGTCCCTTTCCATTTTTGTTGTTGTTAGTATCTCACCCCCCCATTGTGTACTCTTCCCCTGGGTTTTTGTTTCCCAGGTGCATTACCTGCATTCTTAGCATTGAATCTAAGCTGCCATACATTTGACCATTCCTCTAACCTTGCCAAGTCCCTTCTCATCCTTTCCACCCCACCTTGTGCATCAACTCTGTTGCAGATCTTTGTGTCATCTGCAAAGAGACATACTTTTCCTTCCAGTCCCTCTGCAATGTCGCTTATAAAGACATTGAAGAGGACCGGTCCTAATACTGAACGGTGCGGTACCCCACTAATAACCCCTCTTTCTTCAGAGTGACTCCATTTACTATTACTCTCTGTGTCCTATTCTCCAGCCAATTCTTTAAACAGGCTGTCGTCTTGGGACCCACTCCCAGGCTGGCTAACTTGTATATTAATCTTTTGTGTGGGACTGTGTCAAATGCCTTGCTAAAGTCTAGGTAGGCCATGTCCACAGCCCCTCCCTGATCTACTACTTTGGTCACCCAGTCAAAGAAATCTATCAGATTTGTCTGGCATGACCTTCCTGCTGTGAATCCATGCTGCCTTGGGTCCTGTGCCCTCTGGCCTCTAGATACTCAACAATTCTTTCCTTCAGAAGTGATTCCATCATTTTCCTACCACTGAGGTTAAACTAACAGGTCTGTAGTTTTCTGCTTCTGCCTTGCTCCCACTTTTGTGAAGGGAATCACACCTGCCCTCCTCCAGTCCTCGGTACCACCCCATCCTCCCATGATTTGTTAAGAGGGTAGTCAGTGGTGTCACTAGTTCTACCCTTAGTCTCTTTAGAATTCTGGGATGAATCCATCAGGCCCCATTGCTTTGTCCACCTTCAGTTTTAAGAGTTCTTTAGAACCCTTTCTTCTGTAAATGGGCTAGTATCAACTTCTGTATCTAGAGTGTTTCTACTGTTTGTTTTAGGTACCTCCCCGCTTCCTTTGTAAATACTGAGCAAAATATTTGTTTAGTATCTCTGCCTTTTCACAGTCACCCTCTGCCCACCCTCCTCCCTCCCTCCCTTTATTAAGCCTCACTAACCCTCCCTTGGTCTTCCTTCGCTCCTGATGTACCTATAAAGGTTTTATCCCTTCTTAACTGAGTTGGCTCTCTTTTCCTCAGTTTGGGCCTTTGCTGTTCTGACTGCCTTCCCAGCTTCCTTTTGCTTTAACTGATACAGTTCTCTGTCCTGCTCCTTCTGTGATTCCTTGTGCTTCCTGAATGCTTTCTTTTTCTCTTGAACCTTCACTGCCACTTCCTTTGAGAACCATAGCGGTTTCTTACATCGTTTCATTTTGTTTATTTGCTTCACACAAAGGCTTATTACCTCTGTGGTGGCAGTTTTTATTATTCCCCATTGTTCTTCCACCCCTCTTTCCTGCCCATTTGCTAGTGCATTTCTTAGGCACTCACCCATTTTGGCAAAGTCAGCCCTCCTAAAATCCAGTACTTTTGCCTTTGTATGGCTTGACTCTACTGCTCTGTTTATTGTGAACCATACTGTTCGATGGTCGCTAGTTGCCAGATGGCTACCCACTTCTACATCTGTGATCCTCTCTTCATTTCCATTTGAGAGAACCAGGTCTAAGATTGCTCCCTCTTGAGTGGGCTCCAATACTAGTTGTCTAAGGCATGCCCCCTGTAGGGCATCTAGAATAACCCCACTCTTCGAAGTGGCTGCTGCAACTGCACTCCAGTTAACATCTGGCATATTCAGATCACCCATCAGCAATATCTCCCCTTTTTCTGCCATTCTAAGTATTCTTTCTAACATTTCCTTGTCCATTTCCTCCCCCTGAGAAGGGGGTCTGTATACAACCCCTATGCAGATTGTGGTGCCATTGCCGGTCTCCAAATTTACCCACAGTGCTTCTTCTCCTCCCTGTTTTCCCTTTTGTTCTGTTGCTTTGATTCCTTCCCTTATGTAAAGATCTACTCCTCCTCCTCTTTTATCCTCCCTGTTCCTCCTGTAGATAGTGTATCCTGGTATGTTTACATCCCAGTCATGGTTCTGTGTGTACCATGTTTCTGTGACTGCCACGATATCCAGATGTTCCTCCTCCTCCATCAAGGCCACTAATTCAGGAAGCTTGTTACTCAGACTATGGGCATTGGTACTCATTGCTCTCCATTTTTTGATGGCTTTACCTTCTTTTGCAGCATCCCCCACTGACCTTTCTACCTTGGTCTTTTTCTCATTTAGTACCCTGTTTTGTAGGGGGAGGCTGGGATTTTCCTGCTGCTTATCAGTGCCTCCCCCCTTGACTAGTTTAAAAGCTTGCCAATGAAGCATTTAAAACTGATTGCTCAAAAGACTTGTTCCCTTCCTGGACAGATGCAGACCATCCTGCCAGTATAGGCTGGTGTCCCTCCAGGTGGAACCCCAGTCCCCAATGAAGCCAAACCCCTGTGCTCCACACCATTTTTTCAACCATTCATTAAACTGCATGGCGCAAAGTACCATCGCCTCACTCATGCCATTGACAGGCAGCACCTCAGAGAAGGATATTGTGTGTGCTACTTGTCTTAGGCCCCTTCCCAATTCTACAAAGTCCTTCTGCACTGCTCTAATCTCATGATGAGCCAAGTCATTTGTCCCTAGGTGGACAATGATGTCCAGCTCAGACTCCCGTGCAGCTGTTCTCATGATCCTGAGGATGCGCTTCCTGTCTCTCCAAACCATGGCACCAGGTAGGCACCTTACTTCAGTTTTCCCTGCTCCCCCCAGTTCTATCCCCTAATAATTGAGTCCCCCACCAGGAGCTGCTTCCTTTTCTTGTGGTGCCCTCTGCCTCCTTCCTGTGCGCCTCCCTTGTGACAGTTGTCCTCAGCCTCCTTAGTCTCCTCTGCGGGTGCATCCATAGGGGAGCTATGCTCCCCCAGAATGGTGTATGGATTGTGGTGTGGAACAATTGACTAGGTGTGCCTCTGTTCCACCATCCTCACCCTTCCTGAGCCCACTGTGATTCAACTGCTGTGCTTTCTTCGCAACCTCTGAGGTAGTGGTGGTGGTTCTGGTGCTCCCTGGACGGGGAGGAGGTTCCCTTCCTACCATCCAGTGTGGCCTGGGGAAGGTTCCCTTACTACTGTCCAGTGTGGCCTGAAGACGGGCAACTTCCTCCCTCAGGGCAGAGAGTTGTCTGTAAATAGGGCAGTATCTCAGCCTCCAGAAAGACTCCCGGAAGACTGCTGCCCCACAGCCATTACATTGCACTACTCCCCACATTTTTTTTTTTGCCATGGATAACAGCCTGCTAATGGGCACTGTATTCATTGAACTAATAAAGGCTTTCGATCTTGTAAATCACTCACTACTCAAGTCTAAAATGCTCTCCCTCGACTTCTCCCCTGAAGTAGTAGCTTGGCATGACAGTTACCTCTCCGACAGACAGCAGTTTGTCAGATTTAGCACTGCTTCCTCTGAACTCTCTACAATCAACATTGGGGTACCTCAAGGTTCCATCCTTGGCCCTCTTCTTTTTTCCATCTTTATCAATGATTTATCTCTGAATGCTCCCAACTTTTCTTCAATAATTTATGCAGATGACCTAGTGTTTTACCATAGCATTAAAGACATCTCTAACCTGAACACTACAATTTCATCTGACTTCTACCACATCCAAAACTGACTTTCCAGGAATAATCTCTTACTCAGCTCTAGTAAAACCCAATCCATGTATTTTGGATCGGCTCCAAGACCAAGGAAATGCTCAGGGCAGCTATCAGTCTCTGGTCCTGATGGCTTACCCATTACCTGTGTAAATTCCTTCAGATATTTAGGCGTTACCCTTGACCATACTCTAGACTTCGACCTCCATGTTTCCAGTACCTGTAAAGCCGTAAACTCCAAAACTGGAATGGCTTGTAGAACCAGCTATGCTCTTACACCTACAGCCAGCGTTCCCATTACTCATGGCATACTTCTCCCCACTCTCACGTATGGCTCAGTCTCCTATGCTGGAGCCTCTAAAACCTGCCTCCCACAAATGGGACTAGTATCTGTTGCTTTGCACTGGCCTCACACCATTGACACATCACTACCTCTTGTACGGGAACCTTCACTGGCTCTCACCTGAAGCTAATTGACTCTACTCACTGGGCACATTTATTGGCAAAATTTCATGCTCTGGTACACCTACTACTCTAGCTCAGATGCTGGTTCCACCAAGCCCCCCTTACACCCTCCGCTCTGGTGATAAGCCCCGCTTCCAAGTTCCAAGATGTAAAACTGCCATGGGAGCATGGGTTTTTTCCTACCTGGCACCCCAATACTGGAACTCATTACCAGCCAGCATCCACTTCTCCTTTTCTCATGCTAGTTTCAAGTGTCAGCTAAGACACCATCTACATACAGTACAAAGTATCCTTGTCCATGCTTCCACCACCCCTGAATTCGCTCTGACACGTTTTGTTATGAGGGTCCTACTCTTAACCGTTGGCTTAACCCATTATAACTGCCGACTGAACTATGCCTACTTCCCCCTTTTTGTTCCCTTCATCCTCACCTCACCCTCTCCCTCCTGAAATGCTTTTAATTCTCTACTCCTAAATTAGTGATACCTCATCCACTATTGTGGCAATTGATGTTGAAATGTTCTTAATCCAATGTTGAAAGCCATTTGGTCTATTTCTGTGCATTGTATGTACTGCACTTAATTTATGAAATTGTCATTGCTGATTGGTATGTTGTAGCTCAGTTTGACCTGCTGATTTGTTTCTTCTTACTATTGTATGTATTGCACTTGCTGATGGAATTGCTGTTTTATCTGTCCCCTTATTAGATCTTCTCCTGACTTACAGGTTGTACTGACTCCAGCTGTACTGACAGCAAACTGTACATTTCTTACTATCACTTACATCTCAAACTGTAAAATTGTTTTTGTATCATGCTCACTGATGTATCTCTGTAACCTACTTGTCACCTGTTAATTGTTTCATTTATATTCTTTGTACAAATGTTACTGTAGCTTGCCTTGTACTCTCTGGGGTCGTGCCCGTAAATAGGCATTTTCTATGTCTAGTGCACTTACCCGCTTACCAAATACAAATAAATAAGTAAATAATAAATAAAATGTTTACACCTATATAGAGACATAGGGCTTGATTTTCAAACAGGCCCTTAGAGTGACACAAGCTGCAGCAAAGAGCAGCTTCCATCAGCGCCTGGTGTGCCAGGACCCTGCACCTGATTTTGGTACAGGAGGGGTCCCTGTGCCAAACACCCCACAGTTGCCGCAATCGCTGCCATGCACCAAATAAATGGTACATGGGAGGGGTTTGATGGAGGCCATCAGTGTACCTTATGCATAGGTTAAATAATACTGTCCACAGTACATAACCTCTCTGGTACCCCAGTGCTGACCTTGGCCATTAGTAGAATTTGTAATTCAAAAGAACCATCTGTGGTGTTCCACCACAACCGTAAGGCTGTCAACTGAATAGATCTCCCTGATACTCCTATTTTCCGTGATTGCTTAATCATTGGTAACACCAGAACCATACCATTTCCAGCAAGTATCCACAGCCAGAGGAACCTTGTAAATGGGGACAGTAAGCATTGCATGCAGACGGACACAAACAACAAGTTGGCAGAGTGCCTACTGTGGATGAGCGGTACTGCACAATGACCTGCAGATGGAGTTGGACAGGTAAAATACTAGCCTAGTGTTATCTGTGATGCTGCAGCAGACCAACAGGGTCCATATACCGTGTATAGGTATAGCAGTGTATATCTCTGTGGTATGGATGTGGCAGCAATGAGCACCGTACATTGCAGGGTCTGGACCCCCGGAGGTCACAACATCACTGGACTGCAGGTGCTGCCACCCATAGTCAGATGGATGACATTCTGACACATGCCCATAAGCAGTACCCAACAACTGCATCCCTTTGGGATGACATGTACAAGTGGATGAGCATGTTAGTGTGTAGATTCTACATAACCACATACAATATGGTACACTGGGGGGGTACAGCTCATAGCAGTATGTCCCTCTGACACCCCAGCTGTTTTTGTTCCACATGCTCCTGCTGCCCACCAGTCTGCACACTGGCAGGACTCACTGGGATATCTGCCACATTGTTCACTCACTAGTTGTGGGACAGTGTTCACAACTAGGTGGGTGTACTCCATTTGGCAAGGGACGAAGGCTTATGGTGCAGGGTCCTTTTGAATCCCCATCCCTTGTGCAGTTGTGCAGTGGGCATACAGGGTTGTGTTTCCCATAGCAGTAGTCCCAATGCATGCTTCCCACAGGGCCACGACAGGCATGGACATAGCACTGTACTGTTCTACGTGTATCAGTGTGTGCGCAACACCTCTTACTGGCCTGCTTCCAGCATAGTGCGTGGCACCAAGTGCTTCACAGCTTCTCACTGGCATACCCATCAGGCATGCTGACCGAGGCACATGCTCTCCAGTGTAATCTATATTCTGCCTGGCTGCAGGGTCCCTGTAGCTGTCCCTCTGCTCCTGACAGTGGTGGCACATGGGGCTGTTAGATCAGCTCTGACTGGTCTAACTCATGCGGCCCTTGCCACATTTGTTTTTTTTTATCCTATTTACAGGGTTGCTGTAGCCCAGTTGTGGCACAAGCCCTCTTCCACCTTGGCACAGTCGTGTGCCTGCCACAGGCATGGTACAAGCACAGCTGGCGCAGGTGGTCCCCCAACTGGTGCAGGCTGTGACAGAAAATCTGGAATGATGCAAGGTGTGAAGCAGTGAGCCCCTTGTGTCACTTCTCTTTAGTACCAGCACCTGGTATCATTCCCAATGCTTTGAAAATTGGCCCTATAGAATCTGTCAGCAGATAACAGCCCTGCTGGCCCATCATGTCTACCCATTTCAACCTAACTTTATAGAATATTATGCTGCTGTGAACAAGTTGGATGCTGCAGGATGCTGCAAGTGCAGGTTCCTTTTAGGCTCACATCTCTAGTTTTGACTGGGATCCAGACTGTGTTGCTCACAAGCAGTTCCTGAGGCTTACTCGAAAAGTTGGTCAAGTGAGTGACAGCAATCTTTTTCACACTTTTGCTTGATAAGCTTTTTTTTTGGGGGGGGCAGTATTTAGAAATGAAGTGCCTCTCCTAATCTGACTGCTGGATCTTGCACTGTGCAAGTTTCATCACCACTTTGTTTTGTATCTCTGGCCATAATAAAACTTGTATTGTTTCTTTGGCTTGCATTGCTTTCCAGCACTATCACAGTGATTTATATGCATTTCCATGACACCCAGTATGACTGGCATCCCCAGCACTTTAAAACCTTTGCATTTAACTTTCCTCTCAGTGACAGTATCAGCACACAACTGGAGTACTGAAAAAGCAAGTAAAATGTAACAGGAGATGGGGAAGAAGGGGGCTATTAGTCACTGTCATGAACGGGAGACATTAAATGCAGAATTTGTAAAATACAACCATATTTTGAGCAAAAAGCCTTCTACATTACAGGATGGTGTACAAAGGTCTTGTTAGTTATAAGGGATGACCTGCTAGTTGGAGTATATTATTTTCTGTCTCTAGACAGGATGCTGTTGCTCTTTCTTTGCAGTCTCCTAAGAGAAAGCAAACATTTAGAGGCCTGTTTTTGATTGTTTGCTTATTGCAGCATGAATATATTTTAAATATTGATATTTTGCTAGACATCTCACATTGAGGCTGGCTAGAGTCAGGGCGTGTAATGAACAGGAGGTGCTGAGGTCCCAAGGGAGAGGTCACTGGCCAAATAGCATTGCCCTCCCCGATGGCTGAACAAAGGTCAGCTTTGGCATCGTTTTTGAAGGCAACAGCTATTTAGTCACATTGATGCCCTCCTGGAAGGAGTATGGGTGGAACTTTGGATACCCAAATGTTGGGGGACAGGAGAAACTATCTTAGAACATAAAAGAGGGAAAGGGAATTAAAGAAACATTGATATTTTTGGACAAGCATTTTTTGAATTTATGAGGGTGTGGTGGGGGAGGGGTACGTTTTGACACAGCTCTGTTACTGCCCATATGGCCTAGTGAGTAGATAGGCCAAATTAAACTGGATCAGGTACCTATCAAAAGAAAAAAAATTATACAAGCTGGGATCCTCTGACAAAAAATCCTATCTAATTTCCTGGCAAACAATACCTCCTGTCTCCTGTGCAAAGAGAGAGAAAAAGCAAACTCTTGCCAATTGATTGATAGCTTTGCTGTATGCTGTACAAACATATTTAGAATCCTATTCTGCTAATTAAAAAAAGACGTGACAGATTCCTAAGTGTTACTGCATTTTTTTAAAATACCTGTACACATTAGCCTTCAACCTTGCTTTGTGTTTATTGTAGGTTTAATGTTGCCCCATTCTCTTTTGTCAGAAATATGGGCATGTGGGCCAGCAGCACGAATGTGCAAATTATGTCATTTCCAGAAAGTGTTTTTTACAGATTGCATGTTAGAAAAGCATGTTTGCCCAGCTATCCTGAGCTCCTTTGGGGTGAAATTGATGAATTTCTTGATGTTGGCACATAACCAAGTGATGTCATGTAGGTCTTAGCTTCTGGCACTTTGCAAAAGTCACTTCTGCTCACAGGGTTACCACAGAGTTTCAATGGCACTTGAAAAAGTCTGCAGTGCTACACACAATTCCCATTCTGCTAAGCACTGCATCAGAAGGGATTTTGAAAGAAGCCTCTCGCCTCACCCCTCCTATAGCTAGGGACACGCCCATAGGCCCTTGGAGAAAGGTCAGACAGCCAACCTTAGCAAACAAGCCTCCCGTTGAGGTAAGGGGCAAGGGAGCATCATCCTGAGCCATGGGGGACCTTTGAAGCCCACCCACTGGGGGTCTGTCCAGTATGGAAGGGAGGGAGAGGGGGTTCAAAAATGAGTACCAGTACTCTACTATCTCTTCCTCTGTCACAGTGGATAGGATCTCTTCCTCCTCCTGCTTCCAGTGCAGTAAGAGATAGGGCTGGATTTTCACATTTAAGACCTTGTGTTGCATCCATGGACAATTTTCTAACGGTCTGCATTGGCCCCTTGCCCATATATGCAGGTGGGTGTGTGGAGCTGGCAACAAGCAGTTCTGCATCCATCACTGAATGTGGGGGTTCAGGGTCTAAATTCACCTAGACAATTTTCTTGGTCTAAGTGACATGATACAACTGACAGCTGTGTCTACTGTTGGATGCATGCTGACAGATGCCACATCTAACTGTCATAAATTGTCTGCGATTTCAAAAACAGCAACTGCTGCTTCTGAGCAGGGATAGATGCCACTGGTGATACAGAATGCAGATGTATCACTTGCCACTACACGTGTCATTTTTCTGATGGAAGTTGCCATAAAGTAGAGAAACAGTTGCAGATGCACCAAATGGTCTAAAAAATAGCATCTCAATGTTTTGCTGTACTGTATTTGGAATGGTGCAGACTTTGCCCCAAACCAGAAATGATGCTTGTGTCATGCCTTTTAAAATAACCTCCCTCCCCCCAGTCTTTGGGTACAGAGACTTAGGTTCTCAGCACAGCCAGGGTCAGGTGACGTTCTTGCCTTTTTTTGTAATTTCAGCTGGTGAACCAGCAGCTAGGCTCAGGAGTTATTGTAGCTCTCATGCTCATCCCCCAAAATGCAGGGAAAATAGTAGAGGGAAAGAGTAGTTTGACATCAGGCTACCTCCTCTGTGTCCACTGGAGATTATGGTCCCCAGAGTCTGCCTCTCTATATCATCCCCATGGCTAAAGGAACCATGCTAGGGGGCCATCAGAGAGCAACTGAAGAAGATGGCTGCCTTATGGAATCACTATCCACACTGCTGCACAATATCCAATTGCATCCTACCACTAAACCTACTTTTAGCCTCTACCAAGGACATTTTCAGATAGTCTTTATCCTGCTGGTGAAATATATCCCATTATTGTGAACTTTTCAAATAGTCTTCCTGGCAGATATTGAGGGATGATTGTGGTTATAGATTTGAGTTCCCACTGTGGCAATTGCCTCTACTATGGCATTGATGGCAGACCTAACTCAAATATAAACCCTGTTGGCACAGTTAATAGCTGAACTGTGCAAGCTCAAGCTCTCTTCACCAAGAACAGCTTGAGAGGTGCTGATGCTGAGAACCAACATTGCTATGGCTGAGAACAGAGGGAACTCCCTGGCAACCAGAGGCTGGGTACAGCATCACACCATCTGCCTCCTCTGGGACACAGTTGAAGACCTTGAAAACAGGAGCTGGTGGAATAACTTGTACTTCTTCAGCTTTCCAGAGGGGTGTGACAATAAAGACATCGCAGCAATTTTACAAAGTGTACTGCCCAACAATTTGAGATCTCAGACATCAGTGGCAGGCAAGCTCATGGAGAAGTTAGTAAAAGGCAAGATCACCAGCTACCTGGAGACAAACAGCCTGATGAATCCAAGACAACATGGCTTTACTAGGGGCAGATCCTGTCAAACAAATTTGATAGAGTTTTTTGACGGGGTCACCAAGGAAATAGATCAAGGTAGAGTGGTAGATGTAGCTTATTTGGATTTCAGAAAGACGTTTGACTCAGTGCCTCATGGGGGGCTGCTGTGTAAAATTGCAGGACTGGGGATGGGGCAGGGGGCAGTCAAATGGGTGGGAAACTGGCTGGAGAAAAGGAGGCAGAGGGTCATAATAAATGGGGTGGCATCCGGGGAAGGAAAGGTCACGAGTGGGGTCCCCCAGGGATCAGTGCTGAGGCTCCTACTGTTCAGTATATTCATAGGCGACATCATGGAGGGCCTTGAGGGGGGGTGTGAGTATGTTTGCTGATGATATCAAAATCTACAATAGGGTGGACACCGAGGAAGGGGTGGAACAAATGCAGAGAGATTTGGGGAGACTTGAGGCATGGTCAAAAAGGTGAAAGCTTGAATTCAATGCAGAAAAATGTAAAATCATGCATCTGGGCTACAGAAATCAGAAGGCAGGATACCATATGGGGTGCAGAGAGCTGGAGGAGACGAAGCAAGAAAGGGACCTGGGCATCATTATATCCGGGGACCTGAAGGTGGAAGGGCAGTGCGGGAGGGCAGTGGCCGGGGGAGTGGAATGCTGGGATGCATCGGAAGGGGGGAGCACCAGTAGGAATAGGGAGGTCATAGTACCCTTGTACACCCATTTGGTTAGACCACACTTGGAGTACGGAGTCCAGTTCTGGAGGCCATACCTCAGGAAGAATGTGGGGAGGATAGAGAGGGTTCAGAGGACAGCAACAGAAATAGTAAAAGGGTTAAGCCACCTATCCTATGAAGAAAGGTTGAGAGATTTGAACATGTACTCCCTGGAGCAGAGGAGAGAGAGGGGGGGACATGATTGAGACCTTCAAGTACCTTAAGGGTATAAACAGGGTGCCGGGGGAGCATCTTCAAGATGAAAGGAAGTCAGATGACAAGGGGGCATGGCCTGCAGGTGGAGGGAGAACAGTTCAGGGGTAACATTAGAAAATACTGTTATGCAGAGAGAGTCGTAGAAAAGTGGAACAGACTCCCAGAAGCAGTTGTTGGAGAGGAAACAGTGGAGGGATTCAAAAGGGCATGGAACAACCACATGGGAGTGTTAAAGGGGGGAGGCACAGGTCCAAGCAGATAGCTAGGCAAATGGGCAAACTTGGTGGGCCTAGTTCAGTCCTTTTCTGCCGTCAAACTTCTATGAATCTATGAATCTCAGGGACAGTTGATGCTTGAAATAGAGAAGGCCCACTGTTCTCTGACCCCACCACCCAAGCCTGGTGAGCAGCCCTGACCAATCCAGGTAAAATTCTTTGCTTTACTGTAATGGAAATATTTTTTTTTGCAGATGGCACAGGAGTGGGGTCTTCTGTAAAGGCAGGGCCAGGTGATCCAAATATATCAGGACTTCTCTGCCAAAGTCACCAGCAAGTGCTGGGGCTTCACTAATGTGCACGATAAGCTTTTTTCCCCTCTGAGTCCAGAATTGTATGTGCTACCATGCAGTCCTGCACATATTCTATAATGGGATCCCACATAATTTTGAAACCCCAGCAGTAGCAGAAAATTTTATGTACCAGACTTTGCCCAAGGTGCCCTCTCCCAAGCATTTGGCTAGGCTGCAACAATTGTACCTTCACATGCCAATGGAGGTGACAGCAGATCAAGGTGTAGACAACAGCAAGCAGGTTACTGATCAGTCATCCAACCTAGCTGTCCTGGGAGTCCAATGGCAAGCCTCAGGGAGAGGCCAGAAAAAGGAAAAAACAGAAGCTCTCCCTGTTCCAGCTGACCAGATCAAGGAATTAGAGCAGGAGCCAAGACAGGGCCTCCAGCTACAGATCAGCATCTGTCCTTCAAGGGAACTGGTTTGAGACACTGAAATCGGTAGGAGCTGCTCCCACAACAATCTGGTGGAAGCCAGGCGCAGCCAACAATACCAGTTCCCATGGTTAACATACCCCCTACCAGGGCCACTATTGCTGCCATAATCTTGCCACAGCATGGCACCTCATTAGGATTGGAGGAGTCACAGCATGCTTCAGTGGCCACGTCTGGCAATGCTCTCTTTCCAGAGGAAACTGTTGTCGAGGCACAGGTCAGGGAGCATAGAGAAAACCCAGGAGCAGTTGTAAAATTCCACAAAACTGTTTATTTGTAGTTGTAGAAACATAAAATAAAATAAACTTGTTCAGGATAACTATATACAGAAGCAAAATAAAATGTCTTGTAAAAAATCTCCCTTGCAGCTCAGCTTAGCTGTTTTTATAACTCTTTTCAACCCCCATCCTTTGCAAGCATCCTGTCCTTTGTAAATTTCAGGAGCTGCTAGAACATTGAGAACTTCCTGAGGTCCCCACAGCAACTGCAAAAGGCTCAGGCATTTGCATCCAAGTAACCTCTAGCTTTTACAGTTACCTCAAATTATAAATATATACATTTCAACAGTAACACAGTTTTCTAAACAAAAGTGATCCAGTATCAGCTACATTTCCATACATTGATTCTCATATATTTTATATTAGCAGATATAGATGTGCAAGGAAGAAAGACAGCAAGAGAAAACTGAAAGACAGTGAGAAGCAAAGGATGCAAAATTGTTCAGGTTGATCAAGTCTAAGGTCTCACAGGAAAATTTGATTGTGCAACCAGACAGAAGAGACAGAAAAGGAAAGAACACAGATCCTTGCATTTAAACGCTTTCGCCAAAACAAATGGGACAGGGTCCTATTCTACCCTGTCACATATACCCCCCTCTTTAAGAGGGAACCTGTTTTATTAAACAGGTTTCCAAAACTCTTTATTTGCTAATAACACTTGTTGCATTCAGACAGTAAGCATATTTGCATCCATTGTTTTAACAGTACAGCAAAAAGTACAGTTCAAACCCATACATTAGTTGTTGTTTTTTTTAATCATCAGAACCCTCAATTCCTGATCCATATCTTAACAGAAAATCAGGATTACTATTCTCTTTACCAGATTTATGAATTCCAGAGAAATTAAATGGCTGCAGTGCCAGGTACCATCGTGTGATTCTGGAATTTTTATCTTTCATCTGGTTAAGCCAACAAAGAGGATTGTGATCAGTTACAAGAACAAAATCAGTTCCTAGCAAATAAAATGTGAGGGACTCCATGGACCACTTTGCTGCTAAACACTCCTTTTCGACAGTGGAGTACCTTTTCTCTCTGTCATGCAATTTCCTACTTATATACAAAATAGGATGTTCTTTCCCATCTATATTTTGACTTAGGACAGCACCTAGGCCCACCTCAGATGCATCTGTTTGTAGCAGAAATGGTTTCTCATAGTCTGGGCTTCTTAAAACAGGTGCTGAACATAATGCAGCCTTTGTGGCTTGAAAAGCTTCATCACACAGTCCATTTCACATTATTTGAGTACCGTTTCTTTGTGAGTTCAGTGAAGGGAGTAGCTAACTCAGCAAAATTGTGAGCAACTCTCCGATAATAACCAGCCAGCCCTAAAAATGACCTGGCATGTTTCTTTGTTTTAGGTACAGGACTGTTAGCTACAGCTTCTATTTTAGAAATCTCTGGTTTGACTTCCCATTTCCCAACACATAGCCCAAATATCTAGTTTCCTGCATGCCCAATACACATTTAGCAGGATTAATTGTCAGACCTGCATTTTAGATAGCTTGGATAACTGCTCGTAGGTGTTCCACATGACTTTTCCGGTCTGGACTGTACACCACGACATCATCCAGGTACGCAGCACAATAACCAGTGTTAGGGGATAAAATTACATCCATGTACTGCTGGAATGTAGCTGGCACACCATGTAAACCAAAGGGCATGGTGGTGAACTGATAAGACTCCTATAGGGGTGGTAAAGGCAGTTTTATCTCTGGATTCTTTAGCTAAAGGTATTTGCCAGTAACCCTCAGTGAGATCGAGGGTACTGATGTACTTTGCACTCCCCAGCCTGTCCACCAAATCATCTATTCTGGGCATAGGATAACTGTCAAATTCTGACACTTGATTAAGTTTCCTGAAATCAAGGCAGATTCTAACACCCCCTTCTTTTTTATTTGCAGTTACCATGGGAGATGACCAAGCACTCCTTGACTCCTCAATGATATCCAATTCTTTCATTTTTTGTATTTCCTTAGCCACATCGGCTTTTAACCTCTCTGGCAACCTGCATGACTTTTGCCTAATAGGATGAGCATTCTTTGTCACTATTATGTGCTCAACCCCTTTTGGTCGGCCTGGTACTGTGGTAAAAGTACTGTTAAATGTCTTTAGCACATTACGAATGTCTGCAGTTTGTTCTGAGGTTAAAGAAACATTCACCTTTACAGCATCAACATTTATAGCTTGTTCTAGTCTGTCATAAGCTACATCAATATCTTCCTTATCAGTTTCTGGTAAAACTAGCAAGGCAGCTTTTGGCATTTTTTCAACCCATTTCTTGAGAAGGTTAGCATGTTATATCTTAGAAGGATTTTTTCTGTCAGGGGTCTCAGTCTCATAGTCAACAGTGCCAGTATGTCTAAGAACCTTATATGGCCCTTGCCACTTCATTAACAACTTATTTTCTGTTGTGGGTAACAGTAGCAAAACCTTTTCACCTGGCTCGAAAACTTTATCTTTTATCCCATGGTCATAATATACCTTCTGCTGGTTTTGAGCCTCTTCCCGATTACTATGGGCAATTTCAACATATTTTGCCAGCTTCTTTCTTAGGGCACACATATAAGAAGATATAGATTGTTTCTGAGTGGGGATATCTTTCCACATTTCTTTTGTCACATCCGGTGGCCCTCTTGGCTGTCTACCATACAACATTTCAAATGACAAAAACCCTGTTGATGCCTGTGGTACTTCTCTGTCAGCAAAAAGTAGGTAAGGCAAGTAATGGTCCCAATCTTTCCCTTCCCCTTTTACAAACCTTTTTAACATGTGTTTTAGGGTTTGGTTAAAATGCTCAACAAGACCGTCTGTCTGAGGATGATAGGGGGAAGTTCTTATGGCAGTGATACTCAGCAGTTTGTACAGCTCTTTAAGCAGGTGCAGCACCAAAATTATAACCCTGATCAGTAATAATTTGTTTAGGTATGCCCACTCTGCTGAAAATTTTGGCTAGCTCTGCTGCAACTTTTGGGGCTGTAACAGTACACATTGGAACTGCTTCTGGGTATCGAGTAGTATGGTCGCATACTACCAGGATAAATCTATTACCCTTACTACTTTTGTCTAAAGGACCAACCACATCCATTGCAATTCTCTCAAAAGGGACATCTATTAAGGGTAGGGGTACCAGGGGCACCTTGTCTTTTCTAGTGACTGGGGCTACTTTCTGACACTCAGCACAGGAATTACAATAGGTAGCAACATCTTCATGAATTCCTGGCCAGTAAAATCTATACAGCAATCTGGAAAGGCTGCGATCCCTCCCTGAGTGACTAGCCATAGGACTGTCATGTGCTATCTGTAACAATTCTGTTCTATACTTCTGTGGTATAACTAATTGTTCTGTCTGTTCCTGTGTCTGAGGTTTGACCCAAACTCTGTACAGTAATCCATTACATTTTTTCAACATTGGTCCACCCTGTTTTGGTTTTACCCCTAGCTGCTTGAAATAACCCTGGAGAGAAACATTGTTAGCTTGCTCTGAAAGAAAATCACAATCCGTTATCAATTTAGCTTCAGTATTTTCGTATTTTAACCCTTCATGTCCATCAGTCATTTGTTGCCACAGTTTCTTCAGGCTTTGTCTATCTTTCTTTCCTGGATTTCTGGATCTTGGAGCTGTGCTCAAACAAGTCTGAATCAAAATCGTTGAAAGGAAAAGTGTCCCTATTGTCTGAAATTTTCGTTGTCTGAGCTCTTGTCACCACAGCTGCTGAAACTGCAGGATTTATTCCCTTTTTGATCAGCTCAGTAAATCCTGGAAAGTCATTTCCAATAATCACAGGTACAGGTAACTTTGGTACTACCCCCACTTTCATTTGGTGCGACACACCCTTAATGGTCAAAGTCACTTGGGTGGTGGGATAGTATCATGTGTCCTCATGGATGCAGATCACATCAGTACCTGGTCCCTTTGCACAGTGTTTTCCCAGCACTTTAACATGCACTAGGGTCTGTCTGCTTCCCCAATCAATGAGTCCCTTTACAGTCTTATCCCCCACCTTCACATCTGTTAGGTACTTGCCCCAGTTTGCCAAGGACAAATCTGCTTCAGTGTCACTCTCTTTATTATGGCAGTTTCTTGCAAAATGGCCTGGCTTATTACAATTATAGCAGATAACATCTTTTGGCACAGATTTGTTACCCCCACCAGAGTTCTTAGCAGGCTTGAAATTTAAATGATAAAAAGAGTTTCTTACCAGTGCTTGGCTGTTACCTCACTGCTGTGGCAGCTGTCTGGCCATTTGGTAGTCCTCAGCCAAAGAAACAGCTTTTTCCCCATTCTCTGGTTGGTGTTTCTTTACCCACAGCTGCACATCTGTAGGTAAGATGTTGACGAATTGCTCCATGGCAAATGTGTCGATGATCTGTAGGACTGTTTAGCTCTCTGGTTGGATCCACTTCATTAGGAGTTCTTAGAGTCAGGTGAAGGCTTCTCAAGGATTGTCAACCGAATTGTACCCCAGAGATCGAAATCTCTGTATGTAGGCCTCTCTGGAGATGTCATACCTTTTCAGGATTTCGCTTTTCACCAGGTCATAGTTTTCAGACTGCACAGTGTCCATACTGCTGTAGGCAACCTGGGCTTTCCCTGTCAGTTAGGGTACCAGTCTGATTGTCCATTGCTGCTTTGGTCACTGGCAGGCTGCGGCAACTCTTTCAAAAGTTGTCAGGTATGCCTCAATATCATCTGAGGGACACAACTTTGTAAGTTTAATGGCCTTTAGGTTGCTTGCATTTTGTTGCTCATCTGGATCTGTGCCGGATCATCTGCCTTTGATAGCTTATAAGGCATTGAGCCATGGCTGCTCCTGTCACTGCATCTCTTCTCTCTTCTGTTGCTTCTGTCACTGCATCTTTTCTCTCCTCAATGCTTCTAATCATTGAATTTCTTTTTCTCTCTGTGTCTCAGTCTCTTTTTGTTGTATAGCCCACCATTTCAAAAATTTCACCAGGCTTTCAGATTATGTCACTGACTGTTCTTTTTCCATGACTTGTGCTGGCTGTACAATCTCAGACTGGACTTCAGCTGCAGAATCCATACCTTCCTCTGTGCTTCCCTGGTACTAGGTCCAGTACCCATGCACAAACCTCCTGTTTTAGGGTATATATGGCTTAAATCCCACTTCTAATACCATCTGTCATTGAAGCACAGGTCAGGAAGCATAGAGAAAACCCAGGAGCAGTTGTAAAATTCCACAAAATTGTTTAGTTGTAGTTGCATATAAACCTGTTCAGAATAACTATATACAGAAGCAAATTAAATATTTTATAAAAAATCTCCCTTGTAACTCAGTTGAGCTGTTTTTATAACTCTTTTCAAACCCCATCCTTTGCATGCATCCTGTCCTTTGTAAATTTCAGGAGCTGCTAGAACATTGAGAACTTCCTGAGGTCCCCACAGCAACTGCAAAAGGCTCAGGTATTTGCACCCAAGTAACCTCTAGCTTTTTACAGTCATCACAAATTATAAATATATACATTTCAACAGGAACACAATGTTCTAAACAAAAGTGATCCCAATATCAGCTACATTTCCATACATTGAGTCTCATATATTTTATATTAGCAGATGCAGATATGCAAGGAAGAAAGACAGCAAGAGTAAACTGAGAGTCAGTGAGAGGCAAAGGATTGTGAGATTGTTCAGGTTAATCAAGTCCAAGGTCTCACAGAAAAATCTGGTTGCACAACCAGACAGAAGAGACAGAAAAGGAAAGAATACAGATCCTGGCATTTAAACACTTTCTCCAAAACAAATGGGACAGGGTTCTATTCTACCCTGTCACAGAAAACAGCTAAGTGTGATGAAGAATTACAATCAGGAGTGCAATAAGTTTGCAAGATGAGTATGGTGCAAAAGCTGCCTTGCTGTTGAGCATCTGCTCCGCATACTGTGGGAAGGAATGAGGGTGGGCTATTAGTAGGATTTGTCCTACATATTTTTAAGTAATATTTCCAGTTGTTAAGTTGCTATGTCACTCAATTGGGCAAGCCATGGTGAATGTGGTGTGCCATAGTTAGGGTACAAGATCTCTTTTTCTCTTCTAGAACTCAATATTGGGGGGGTGGAGAATAAAAAATGCTTACTGTGCTGTTGTCAGCCCAGACATCTCCTGCCACCCCAGAGGTCACAAATTTGGGCCCACTACCTATGTAGTCCACAAAAGCCAGTTACCAAACACACCCTGAAGGTTAAGGGGAATCACCTGCAATATTGCAGCAGAGGCAACATATTGAGATCCTCACATAGGTGAACAGATTTCCCAAGTGCTGATTGCCAACAAGGGGCACATTTGAGATGACAGTGCTTATATATCTGAAGTTAGGCTCATATGGTGGGGGTAAAAAGGGAAGGTTATGCTGTTCATATGCAGCCCAGCTTAGCCACAGTTAGGCAGGTGTTGTTTTCTGTGCACTCACTGTTTGTGGACAACTGCATAGGGCATTACTTCCAGACCAAAATGAATGGGGTATCCTTTCTGTTGTACAAATAGTTGCCATGGAAAGAGGAGGGCACCAAGAAAGACAAGGAGGGGTGATGGGTTATGATTAGGGTATACATTTCCACACACAAGATTGTAGCCTGCACCATATATGGGCCTAACTTGGGTGACCCAGCCTTTTTCTCCTCCCTGTGTGCCATATTGGAGGTGAAGCCCCCCACAAAACATGACTATTTCATGGGACAGGGCTTTAGCGCTCTCTGTTCTGGGAGCCACAAGGCCTGGCACAGAAATGCCGGGCAGCAGCTTGCCTGTGCTCATTTTGGTGTAGATAAAATGACTGTTGCACCAATATGGGTGACCCAGCTGAAGGGAGGAGGACTGAGCATTCTAGGGGTTACTCTTCTTCTCCTGGGAGGCAAGCAGTACACTCTGGTATGATACTGCCACCTGGGTGACCACAGGTGGCAGTGCACTTGGATCGGCTTTATAGGCAGGGATACACAAACAATATTGTGCTTTGCATGCTTATGTTGTCACACTTGCACCCCCCCCCCATGTTTGCATTTCAGAAGATCAGAAGAAATCAGGGGAAAAAAAATCACTGACCATGGCAATTTGATTGTCGCAGGCTCAATACCAGTGACACAACTCTCCCCCGAGAAACTGATCCTAATCGTGGCACTTGGGGCCCTGCCACCCCTACTGTGGGGTGTATGCTATGGTAGAAGAAACAGGATGACAAGTAAGGCCATGAGAAGCTGGATGACAGGGCATGGAAGGTTGGACCAGAAGGGGGACATGGCTGGCAGAGAAAGAGGAATATACAGATAATTAAAAATAAATAAATAACAAGCATTTGTCCATGCCGACTGTTCGCCGTGTGCACTGGTGTCATAGTGGGTGTGTGTCTGAAGATTGCTTCAGCGAAGGAACCATTTTATTAACAGTTAAGAATGCAAAGTAGAGGTGATGATTTGGACAGTGTAACTGTCTTGTTTGTTAATATTTGTGTGCCAAATGTTCAGCATACCTTTCTTATGACCCCACCTCATGAACAAGTGCAGAGAAAATTTTCAACTCATGGCCAAAAGATGATTTCACACAGTGACTGTAGAATCACCTTTCGGGATGCAAAAACACAATTTGTCCAGGATCTGAAAAATGACAGCTATCACAGTAGTGAGGTGGTGTGATGAAATGGCTATGTTGAAAAATTGGGGTCAAAATTTTGGAAATTATCAAAGTTACAAGCCTGCGTTCAGAAATTTCAATGCAGGCTCATAACTTTGTTGTCTGTTAATATTTTTGCTCCAAATTTTCAACATAGCCTTCTTATGGTCCCATCTCATGAACAAGTACAGAGGAAGATTTCAACTCCTGCACAAAAGGGGATTTCATGCAGCAACTGTGAAATCACTTTTCAGGATGCAACCCCCACTTTGGCTAGGATCTGAAAAATAAAGCTGTCACATTCATGAGATGCTGTGAAGAAATAGCTATGTTGAAAATTTGGGGTAAAAATATTGACAATTGCAAAACTTACAAGCCTGCATTCGCAAATTTCAACACAGGCTCATAACTTCCTTATATTTTAATATGTTTACACCAAATTTTCAACATAGCCTTCTTATGATCCCACCTCATGAACAAAGATGGAATAAATTGTCAGCTCCTGCCCGAAAGGCAATTTTGTGCCGCGACTGCAAAATCACCTTTCTGGACAGAATTTCGTAATGTCACTTAATTGTTCTTGAGGTGGGGTCCCAAAAAAGATATTAAAAATGGCCAAGTTATGGCACTAAGTTGAAAACCCCATTGAAATACAATGAAACTGAAAACCCCATTGAAATACATTGAAGTGCTTACCTCAGTTTGTGGTTGGGCTTTAAAGAGTGCGGTTCAAGGAAGATTATGGTGACAGACCTCCGGTGGGTAAGTATGGGGTAGAGGGGATCTGGGGTGGTGGGTCCTCAACTGGATGGTCAGGTGGGGGGTGGGTAACGGCGCAGCAGACAATGATGGACAGTTTTGTTTCTTCAGGAAAAAAAACGACGAGGGACAGTTTTTTTTATTTCAGGAAGTTTTCTATTAATGGAGGATACTGGGGGATTGGACATCCCCAGTGTCACTGAGTTATGTTTGGGTGGCCAACAGATGTCAATGGACAGTTCTCTTCTACACTGGGGATTGAGCACCCCCAGTGCCACTGCTGTTTGTGTGTGTGAAGGGGGCGCTGACAGGGAGGGATGGCTTGGTGGACAGTAAGAGCCACCAGCAACAGACATTGATCGATGGTTTTCTTTATTGCAGGCAAGCATTCCAGGCTGACCATGACAGATCAGGTGGCTTGCTGGATGATACAGATCAAAGGGACTGCAAATTCTTTTGAAGTTGGTGCCATCTCCGTCCAGCAAGCAAGAAACTCTGTCATAGTCAGCCTGGGTGCTGATTGGTGTGGCACTGTCGGCCCCTGCAACACTACTCTACATTGGGCAGACAGTGTCACACCCCTCAAAGGCTCATTCTCATACCAACGTGTTCGTTGTGCTTGCATACATGGTGAACACAAAAATGGTGCAGCATGCAAAAAATGTTTTGGGTGTGTATTTTAAAAACTTACATGCGACTGTGATCAGCTAGTTTTTTTTTTTGTTTGTTTGTTTTTTTATGAATTTCATACCCTGCAAACTTGTGAAGGGGTTATTAACCTTGAGCCCCTTCTTACCATAACTTATGTTTGCATGGCATAGTTGTTTGGCTCTAGCTTTCGAAGCCGGGGGGTGAGGGGGTGCAGAAAGATGTGATGGAACCTGCAGTCCCTTACAACCTTAAATGGCTATGGTACTAGCTACCATGAAGACATTTTCTGTTTTTAACAAAATATTCTGTTCGCATCAACAGGATCAAGTTACACATTTTCCAAAGTTCAGGGCTTTATTTTTTTAGTATTTGTGATTTTCATTAAAGTGGGATCTTTTTCCCTTGGACTTCATCTATTCAAATTGCTTAATCCTGCTGTGAAGTCAAAATCCTCAGTTTATGACATCACAACCTGCCGTCACAGAAAATAATGTCACAAACAGAAGATTAGAATTTCAGATCAGGATCACATGACCTTAAGTCAGACAAGACACAGAACCCATCAGGGTAACCAACCAAGCATCTGTCACTGTCAGCCAGGACCAGTGTTAAGGGACAGCATGCAGTGTGCCAGAATGGCACCACCAGAACTTTATTGTAGTCATCAGCCAGGGAATAAACTTAGTTAATCCAGATCTCCAGAGTGCTCGGGATAGGGCCCACTTAAACCATTGCTTTCTCCTCCACAGTGGATGCCAGACCCATTGGAATAACCAACCACACAGCATCCTCCCCACCAAGATTCTATTCCAGTCACCAGTCAAGGAATAAACTTTGCACGAGGAATGGCTTCAGTCACTGCAGATCAATCAAGAGTGCTGAGTACTTGGGACAGGGCAGTTCTTAGACCCTTTACATTCAACATCATATTAGCTGTGTGTGGCCAGAGAGAAATCTGGATTGTTCATCCATGCCCACACCATCCACAAAAAAAAAAAACCTCTACCCCTAGCTCAGTACCCGGGTACAGGAATAAGTGCTGCCCACCCCTTCAGGTACACAACAGAATCATCCATAGAATGAGCTTGCTGACATTTAAGTGGATTTCATCTATAGTGCAATTCCTGTGTTTACCCTGCCCAGGCTAGATCCCATCTCCTGTTTTGCTACTGATACACCATCCCTGCACACAGACACACACATTCTCTATTGCTTCCTGTACCAACCCCCAAATCTCATAACTCCTCTCACTATGCTACTTTCCTCTCAAAATACTAGTTCACTTCCCTTCCTTCACCTCTCTGACCACTTCTCTACCTTGTTCCCTCTTCCAGTGTACTCCAGTCCTTTGACTCCCCTCTTACAGAATTCAACATGGATTTGTAGCAGGCAAATCCCACAGGAATTACCTGACCAACGTTTTTGACTGAGTTACAAAGGCAACGGATGAACCGGACAGTAGATGCAGATGCACTGCATCTGGACATCACCAAGTCCTTTGTTTCTGTACCACACAGAAGGCTGGTTAAATAGTTTAAGGATATGGGAGTGTGGGACAAACTCACCAGATAGACAGGGAACTGGTTGGGGCGCAGGACTCAGAGGGTGGCAGTTAACAGTAAATTCTCTGATGTCAGGAAAGTCACAAGTGGGGTGCTGCAAGGATCGGTCCTAGGATCTGTGTACAGTAAGTCATTTTCATGTGTGTCAGAGTGGAGGGTATCCAGTGCTAGAGCTGTCTGTTTCAGACAACACCAAGATCTGTATGTGAGAGAGACAACACAGAGGAAGGAAGAAGGGACATGAAATGGGATCTATAAAAGCTGGAGGGCTTGTGCAAAATATAGCAGCTTAAATTTAACACTAAGAAGTGTAAAGTTATGTACACTGGCAAAAAGAACCTAGAACAGACTACAGGGTTGGGGGGGGGATTCAAACCTCTGAGGAAAGGTACCTGGGAGTCATTATCAGTGCCAATCTCAAGTATATGGCTAAATGCAATAAGACATATGGGAAGGCAAGCAGAATGGTAAAGTGTACAGGTAGGGAATTCACCAGCAGAAGAACAGTAGTGATACTACTCCTGTACACTCCCCCGGTGTGGCCACCCTCAGAGTACTGTGCACAGTTCTTGTGCCCCCACATAAAGAAAGACAGGGATCACTTGGAAAGAGTCCAAAGGCGGGCTACAAAATATGTTCCAAGATGTACAAGGAGAAGCTGCAGTGTCTGAGCATGCACACTCTTGATGCTGGGGCGATAATACAGACAAGTTCTTGAGGGGAATAAACAAGGTAGACTGCAAAGATCTGTTCATGCAATATGAAAGCACCATAACCAGAGGGTATGGATGGAAATTGCTTTAGATTCAAAGGAAGCTACTTTCACAGACAATATGGAGGATGAATGGAACTGTTTGCCCAAGCAGGCGGTTGAAGCCAAGTCAGTGATGGGGTTCAAAGCATAGATGAGACCAGTGCTCCAGATAAGGTGAGTAATGACCTATTTTACTCACCAATTTTTAAGAAATACTGTTTAAAAAAATATTTTGAGGAGTACCGACACTCATCTGAACTCTTGGAAAAGTTCCATAAATATTTCAAAGGGAGTCGTTTTCCAAGTTTAAAGCACTTTTACACATCAAAATTCTATTTTACTCACCTTACGTTAAAAGTGGTGAGCACATTACTCTTGAATGCCAATGCTGGGCATGCGATGAAGCTGGGGGGGGGAGTTTAAGAGGGATGTGAGAAGTACTACTTCACTGAAAGGGTGGTAGATGCTTGGAACAGACTGCCAGCAGAAGTGGTGGTGGCTAAACCAGCGGGGAGCTTCAAACCTGTGTGAGACAAACATAGGGGAGAATTAGTAAAGGATCCATGACACGGCGTGGACAACTTTTTTCTGACGCAACACTACAGCGATGGAGTTACGTCAACCACAAGTTGCAGTCGACATAAATCCATTGAGAAACTGCTACTGTAATGTACTTCACTGTAAAAATGTCACAGTGGTGTCGGCATATGATTAGTAAACAGGTGGGGGGGGGTCACCGGAGACCAGGTTTGTGGAGACAGAATAGGCATGGAACATCAGGTCAGACTGGATGAGCCAAGCGGTTCTTTTCCACCAACAGATTCTATATTTCTTTGTAATCTGGAGCACTGGATAAGGCAGACACAAGGGGATAGTGAGGTCTATGGGAAGGGGGGGATGGATAGACAGCATTGGGGGTACCAAGATGCCTTTAGGCAACCAGCTCATTAAATCTGGTCTGGCGTTAGGCCAGACATACAGTCAGGCAGGAAATGGTCAGGCTGGCTGGACCACTGGGTCTTTATCTGTCGATCAGTTCTATTTATCTATCCAACTGCATGAAGCCGTGATTTGGCTACCTTGCAGATTTCACATACAAGCACCAGTTCTTGAAATGCAGCTTTTAGTAATAAAGAAAATGGCTAATTTATTCAAATTATTTACAGATCAGTTGTGAACGTTTATTAGCACTGCACTCAGAAAAAAAAAATCAGGAAAGAAATATATAAAGGTCTATTATTATCAAACTAATAGGCAATTACTGCACAAGCTCTGGTCACCCAAATGCTGGGACTGTCCCACAGTGGAATTAAACAGAAATGTGTGGGGCATCATAACACAGAGCTCAGAAGTCTAGCTTCAAAACACTGTGAAAATGAAGGCTTTCTCCTTCACAAAGTGTTCTGTTGATTAAGCAACACATATTAAAAAGAATTTCTGCTTTAAAATTCAGGGAGTCAATTAGAAGTAACCAGAGATTGGTAATGGAGACCTTTAGGATCGCTTTGCAACCTCTATGTTTCCTTGCAATTCTTGTGAACCCTTAAGAAGAGAGTTATCTAGGGTTACATGTTACCAACTATCGCATGGGGGGGGCTTTGTAAATAAACCCTATAATGTTGCAAAACTGAGGCATTGCCCCTCCAGGATTCTTGAGAAATTCTACAAGTTATTAAAATATCAAGGTACTACGTGGGAAGACAGCACCTTAGTCACTGACAGCAGGGTGCTTCCAAATGATAAAAAAAGAGGGACACAGAGACATATAACTTGGCTTGAAAAACTGTAGCTCAAAGTACATAGTGCCCCCAAGTAGAGGGCAACCAACTTGAAAAAAATGGCTAGTACTTTTTGCCGCTCCCCCCACATTCTTACAAACCCATGACGTATGGTACTTACACATATATCTGTCGATCTCGAACCCCATGTAGTGGCAGGGGAATAGTAAATAAAACCACTCACAGTTGCTCGTCCTCCTCCTGCGGCAGTGTTTTATGCTTGGTCTCTGCTGCCACCTCCTCAGGCCCTGCTCATCTCTTATTCTTCAGGATCCCTTTGATGGGTTCAGGGGCTGCCATTTCACTAGTGCTGGCAGCTCGGCAAGCAACAAATGTGGCTCTTATAGCTCAAAAGTCAATATACTGATGGGTTTTCACAGCTGATGAGGCTCTCCGTTTACAGCCATATGCTCATTCCAGTCACATACTACCCAGCTCCACTTCACACTGTGAACTCAACTACAGTAGCTTCTGGAGATGGCACTATGAGCACCAGCAGAATTGTGAGACTTCCGGAGGTACGCACACGGAACGGAGAGAACTCTTTCAGGCTGATCATGACAGATCAATCTGGCTTGTTGGATGATGCGGATCAAAGGGATGGCAAATTATTTTGAAGTTGGTGCCGTCCCCGCCCAGCAAGCAAGAAACTCTGTCATAGTCAGCCTGGGTGATGATTTGTGAGGCACTGTCGGGCCCCTGCAACACTACTCTGCATTGGGCGGACAGTGTCAAACCCCTCAAAAGCTTACTCTCATACCAATGTGTTCGGTGCGCTTTTGGGCACAGCAAACACAAAAAGGGGACAGACAAATCTGTTCAAAACTTGGCCAAAGTTATAAGGCTTAAATACATGATTAATTCACTGCTTACTATAAAGGCAGAACTTGTAATACTATATCTTAAATACAAATATTGGGAATGGGGGGGGCAAGGTAGGTAAGATTCTGGCATATCAGCTCAGGAAAGCCCAAGCTGAATGTTATATTGCAGTGTTTAAATCTGTCCAGGGCATCCTTTTTACAATAATTCAATAATATCAATGAACAAATGACAGAGTTTAATACACATCGATATGCCTCTTCCTCTCTGTCCTCCGGTACCACTATCTTCTCCTTCTTGCACTCCCTACCCTTCTTACAGCTGAGTCACAACAAAAACAGAACTCTGTGGAGGCACACCTGTCTATTCAGGATGTGTCACAGGCCATCCAAACTATGAGACCATCCAATGCTACAGGAGATGATGGCCTTTTAGTGAACCTATATAAACTCATACCCCAAGTGGCCACCTTCAGGTTAAAGGTAGTCTTCATGCAGGCACAAAGGGAAGGATATCTCCTGGTGATCTTACGGGTAGCAGTAATCACCATTTTATCAAAAAACGGGAAAGACCTGGGGGAATGTGGGGGCTATCACCTCATTTCTCCATTTAATGCGGACTACAAAATTCTAGCAAAAGCCCTGAAGGCTGGCTGGGCTTGGACCATCTCCCGTCCATTTTTAATATTATAATAGCAGATGGGGGTTACTTCCTCTCCATCTGCAGCAGTGGCTATTGATTTTGCCAAAACATTTGACTTGAGGGAGTGGGAGTAACTCCTACAGGTACTGAGAAAGTTTGGCTTTGACCCTTTCTTTATAGGATGGGTATGTACATTTCATCATGCCCCATCATGAGGGAGGTAATGAATGGCTTGCTTCCCCCCGTTCCCACTACAGAAAGGCACCAGACAGGGTTGCTCCTATCTTCAGGCTATTCATTCTAGCTATACTGTAATATGAAGCCTCTGGCACAGGTAGAGGCACTGCACTCCTCTGTAAACATCCACAGGATCCCACTAGCGGGCAAGAGATATGTCATGAACTTACACACCGATGATCTCCTGGTAACTATCTCAGACCCTGAAATGTCTGTTTCAGAGCTTCTGAGCATTCTCAATAGGTTTAAGCAACTCTCTGAGTCAGCTGAGGGAAGACGCAGGTACTTCCTCTAAGCACTAACTGTGTGTCTGACGTCTTTCTTCGGGGAAGGTAAGATGTGTGCTAAAGGGAATTACATATTTAGGGATACAACTCATTGCTGAGCTCACAAAAATTCCATCCCCTAACCTGACACCCCTGATAGCAGAGCTGCAAGCTGAATGTATACCATGGAAGGCAGTTAATCTATCCATGGCAGAGATATTGTAATTGAAGCCCTTTGAATGGTTATAGCAGCTAAACTACTTTCTCTTGTCAGCTATATGACCCACATATCTTTCCTCAGTGGTTTCAAATGATAGATAAACTTTTTAGGGATTTTATCTAGGAAGACAAACCTCCCTGGTCCAGTCAGATTAAATGCCAAGTCCATTGGTGGGTGGAGGGGCTTCAATGGATTAAATGGTACCATTTGCCTTTGCAAGTTGTTAGACCCCAAGGTGGCTTTTTGATGGGGTAAAACGTCTCCATTCTGGTTGCATTTGAAATATAGAGCAAGGGGAATTCTCACCAGGTCTTTGTTTCAATGTTAACGACCACCCACAGAGTAAATCTTTCCCCTATAATTCAAGCATCCTGTAGGACTTTGAAGGAAGTGGCCAAAACAACTCAATGTTCTCTTCTGTCTCATTCCTTTACTCCAATATGGGTCAACTCCCAACTGACAACCGGGGGAACAGGACTTAACTGGGAAGGTGGAAGGCAAGTAGAATACACACTGTTAAAAATCTCCTTGAGGGGCCGCCCAATGTCCCAGTGGGTAGGGTGATACCTACATTAGGCATTGTCCGAAGAGGGAGGATGTGGAGATCTGCACAGCCTGTTTTGGGGAATGATGCAGGAGGAAGATGGATTGGTGTGGTGAGCTCTAGAAAGTACCCTGGGGCTAAACGGGTTCATTATAGGGGTCCTCCCTGTCTTGTTCCCATACCCAAGGGCTCTACATTTGGTGGGCAGGTACCCAATAGACCAGCCTCATCCACCTGTCCTTCTCAGACAGTGTTATGCAATGCCAGGTCCATTAGAAATAAGGCAGCTATTATAGCTGATCTGGTTTCTACAGTTGACCTGGCTTGCATCACTGAGATCTGGTTGGATGAAGATGCTGGCCCAGCATTGGAATCAGCAGTTCCTGCTGGATTCTCAGTGATTTACTGCCCGGGAAAGGATCATAGGGGTTGGGGTGTGGCTATTTGTTTTAAGTCAGACTTGAACTTCACGACCATCCCAGTGGGAACAATGGGATTCTTTGAATATGTGGTGGCTCAAGGAGTTGCAGGTGAGCTGGCCCGGTGGCGCTGAGGGTTGAGGTGCTGGATGCCACACCTCACGCCACGCTGGTGACCCGGGTCCAGGAACGGGCTTGGGTCACTGGGGGTCGGCTGGGGAAGGAGAGGATTGAGCATCCGAGGGATGGCTCTCCACTCCCAGGGTGGGTTGAGGGTATTGCGGCACTCTTCAGCGGCTCCCAGTGGAGATTGTGGGCACTGCAGTCAGTGTCGCTGCATGAAGGGTGGAGTGGCGGTGGGCGTCAGCACACGAGATGCGCAGATGCCATCACATGTCCGTGCTCTGGGGAACAATACCAGAAACACCCCCCCACCTTCCGGATAGGCGACAGCGCCCTCCAGGGCCGCCGCCTCCATACGCCCATGATCAGGCTTGATCCTCCAGCTCTTCTGATCCCCTCTGGGTGTCTTGTCCCACCGATGGTAGCGTTCCTGGGTCAGCGGACCAGGTTTCCAGGGGGACTGTCTGTCCCCAATTTCCCGGAGGAGCAGAGCTTCAAACAGGGCGGTAGAAAGGTGGTGAATGAGGGACGCTCAAGAGAGTTCCGGTAAGTGGGGTGCAAAAATAAAGTCTACAAAAAAAAAAGGAGTTGCAGGTGAAGGTTGCAAGATCCTTCTCATTTACCCCCCCCCCCCCAGAACATGAGAAGGAATTCCTGCAGGAGTCGTGGACTTCATCATTGACTTGTATTGGAGTCGCCCAGATAGATAATTCTGAGTGACTTCAACTCTTGGGTCGATGATGAACTGATGAACTCTCACCATTTGTACAAGATGTCCTCCAATTAATCCAATCATTCGGCCTGACACAGGTGGTTACCTCTGTAACCCATTCGCACAACCACTCTTTGGACCTTGTCTTCTCACTGGGATTGGAGATCACTGACCTAATAGTGGAACTGGTCATCTGGTTGGACCACTATAACCTGAAGTTCTTGTTTGAAGCCCCCTTGATAGACCGTCTCCTATTGAGATGGTCCAGTACCGCCCTTTGAGGGGTTTGACCCCAGAGGGTCTTATGGTGGTGCTGGATCTATCAGGTATGATGAGAGCTTGAGAGAAGCTAGAGAAATTGGTGTCGACCTATAATAGAGCTGTCGCTGGCGCCCTTGACTCTATCGCATCAGTCCATTTTCGACCCCTTCCTTCATGCCGGAGATCCCCATGGTTTGATGGGACTCTCAGGGAGTTGAAGTAAGGAGCCAAAGGTTGGAGCATTGTTGGCTGAGATCCCTGTCTGGTGGGGACAAGCTTACTTTGATGTCTCTTTATAGAGAGTATCAAACAGCAATCTCCCATAAAAAGGCAGAGTTTCTGTCCAGGGAGATTGCTGCAGCAATTAACAGACCAGCTCAGCTCTTCCAGACTGTTGACAGGCTGTGTAATCTAGCTTGTCTTCAGTCAATGAGAGCCTTTTCACAATCTAAGTGTGATGAGTTTGCTCTGCTTTTTTGAGGATAAGATCTCCTCTATCAGATCAGGGATCCTGTCAGCACACTCCACTGGGACTTACAGTGGCGAGCCAGTGTTTGTCGCAGACATTCCATCTGTCTGGTCTGACTTTGACCGGTTGGTGGTCGAGGATGTCATTAGGGTCATACAGGAGCTGAGGCCTACCTACTGTAGGTTGGACCCGGGTCCAATGCGTCTTCTTGAAGGGTGTGTTGACTCCATTAGCTCGGTCTTCACTAGGATAGTCTGGTGTTCTTTAGTGAGGGGGGTCTTTCCTGAACCACTTAAGGAGGCAGTGGTGAGACCCCTCTTGAAGAAAACATCCTTAGACCCCGACTGCCTGGTGAACTACAGACCTGTCTCTAAACTACCCTTTTTAGGGAAGGTTATCAAGAAGGTGGTGGCTTTACAGCTGGAGGCCTGTTTGTTAACTCACAACATCTATGACCCTCTCCAGTCGGGCTTTAGAAAAAGGCACAGTACTGAGACCGCCTTGGTTCTGGTGCTTAATGATCTCCTGGTGGCGAGGTTGGAGGAGAGCATTCTATTCTTCTTCTCCTCTATCTCTCAGCTGCTTTTGACATCATGAACCATAGGGTGCTTTTGGATTGCCTGCAGTTTCGTTGTGGACATATACCATCAGTATGGCACTGCCTTTACAGCGATGCAGCGAGTACCAGATTTTGGCGAATGTCATTTATGGCGACCTCTCTATGCTCCCTCCCAGAGGTCTGCCTCTCCTGAAGTTGGTATATTTAGTAAGAGGGTGCAGGGGGCACAGCCCCCTGCAAACAGAGAGGTTACCATGTCAGTCAACGAAATCTGGTGCTTTATTGACGCGGCACTCTAAACGTGGCACCAAGATGTGGTGGAACCTGTTGTGGACTGTCTGGTGTGGTCCTCAACTAGTTCCATTCTTTCCTCAATGGCAGGATGCAGAGGGCAGTTTTGGGGTCTTTTTCCTCCTAACCAATGCCCCTGCTATGTGGAGTTCTACAGGGTTCCATTTTGTCCCCCATGCTGTTTGCGGTGTATACCCTACCACTAGGGGACATTATAAAATGGTACAGATTGAGTTTTCATTACTGCGCTGATGATAGTCAGCTGTACCTGTCTTTTGCACCCAAGGAACAGGATGCAATCTCAGTTTTCAACCAGTGCCTTGCTGAGGTCCAAGACTGGATGAGTGCCAACTGGCTGAGGTTAAATCTGGATAAGACAGAAGTACTGGTAGTGGAACCTGGTTGCCCGAGGGTTGGTGTGCAGGCTGGTCAAGTCACCAGGCTTAGGCTTGGAGACTCCCAGTTTCTCACCTCTGCTAAGGTGAAAAATCTTGGCATCATGCTGGATAGCAGCTTGACGCTTGAATCTCAGGTGTCAGCCGTGGTCCAGAGCAGCTTTTACCATCTTAGAAACATCACCGTGATTAAACAACTGATTCCCTTAGGTGATCTGCCATCACTAGTCCATGCCTTTGTGACATCATGGCTTGATTACTGCAGTGTCCTTGATCTAGGGCTATCGGAGGTAATCTTCGCTATCTACAGCTAGTGCAGAATATGGTAACCAGGTTGTTGACTGGCCTTTCAAGGTCATGTCATATTACGCCTGTGCTGCACTCTCTGCACTGGCTTCCTATCAGGTGGCAAATCACCTTCAGAGTTGGGTTGTTCACCTATAAAGCTCTACATGGTCTGGGGCCTGGTTTCCTTCAAGACCTCCTACAGCCCTACTACCCATCTCATTTTCTCCGGTCAGCCAAGGAGGGCCTCTTAGTGATTCCCAGGGTTCATTTGAAGTTATCTGGCACCCGGGCTCTTTCAGTCACAGCACCTACCCTGTGGAATTCACTGCCTCGATTGCTCAGAGAGGACCCCTTGGTTAGTGCCTTCAGGAGGGACCTGAAGACCTTCTTATTTAATAAAGCTTTTCGTCTCCTTTTAATTTTTAACCTATTGCGCTTTTATTTTATGTATATTTTATCTTTTGTTTATACTATTCAGGTATGTGTAAAGGGCCTAGAGTGCCAATGAGATAGAGCGCTCTAACAAATTAATAAACTAAACTAAACTCCCATGCTGGTGACTCGGGTTCGTGAATGGACTTGGGAACCCAGCTGAGTGGCCCGAGGCAGCCAAGAGGGCACTGCCATGTGGCAGCACTCCTGGCAGGGGATGGACAAATGTTAGTTGCTACCCCTCTGGTGGGCCAGGGAGCTTGCCTCTTCCGCATGGGCCTGCTATCTGCATGCAAGGTCTGTAGGGACATGGCCCAATGTTGGAAAGATAGATGGGGAAAGAGACAAAAGGATCTAATCCTGCATGCTCTGGTGGATCCCTGCTGATGAAACAGTGAGGGGAGTGATGGTTGTGGGTGCTGGGGTCACCTGATGAAAGGTGACAGGTAATGACTGGGGCCCAAAACCCGCCTCAAGACCTATTTATTCAGCCAGGCATTCCCAAACACTGTTCTTTAGATACTACTTTTGAGACATTCTGAAAAATGGCCGCTTTAGGATTCTGCTGTTAGGTCAGTCCCCCCATTTTGGGCGGTCTGCTTTTAAGTATTTAATTGGAGTGATTTGTATTTTATTTATTGTGTTTTAACTGTTTTTTGATGTATTTTGATTGTGTGTCGCCCAGAGCCTCTGGGATTGGGTGCCTAAAAAATAAAAGTTGCCTTGCCTTGCCTAAATTGAATAAAAAGATCTCTTTATGAAAAGGGCTGTTGTCTGGGTTTCTTTAGAGAACCTGCAGTGCAGATATGGGTTGCCAGACAATGGAAATGTGGAGATAATTCCAAATATGGAGGGCCTTCCATCCCTTCCTCATAATGCTACCACTAGCATAGAAAACAAAGGCCAAGAGACTCCCGGAGAATAGATTGGGATTGGGACACTCTTGATTTAGGGGCTTGCAGGGAGATTTTTGACCATGTTATTAGGGCCTGCTTTCTAAATCAGACAGAGAAGGCCTAGAGAGCTTGAAAGGTGGATTTGGGAGCCCCAATTTCAGTATAAGGTTGGAACAGGTGCTGAACCATTGTGCATATGTCATGCAGAGACAATAAAAGCCACCTAATCCAGAAAGAAATTCCTTCCTTGGTCATGCTGGACTCCCCAATTTTTACACTCCTTGGGGATGATGGATTGGGATGTACAGCACATCGGTGATGTGGGGCTGCTGATGGCTCATTGCTATATTACATTCCTTCCATCAGGAAGTTCACAGGTCCTGTCAGGTGATTGGCTTACCCATGGCTTGCATAAGCCATCTCTTTATCCTAGGTAACATCACACGTATACCACCAGGTACTCACAGTCATCATAAATGGAAAGTGTTAGCAGGGATAAAAGTCAAGTGGATCCTCCCTGTGAACTGGAGAACAGTATGTACCTCTGTGAAGACCCTGTGCAGCCAGGACATATGCCGATGCCTGTTCGACAATTTTGCCACAACCAAAATTACAGCAACAACAGTGACAGGTCACTGTAATGTCAGCGTGGGACCCCAGCACTGCTTTCTGGGGTTCTTGATCCCCCTTCCCAAATCAACTGCAACTCAGAGTTGATTATTTAGTGCATAGGGAGTTTTGGGGGCAAAACCCCTGCAGAAAACAAATTCTTCACGGAACAGCTTTATGCTGACTGCAATTGGGATCGACATAAAGTCATTGTTGTAATGTCGTTCGACAACAAATTTGTTGAACCAGTGTCATGGATCCCAGTCAGGAGCAGGGACATACTGGACTCTCTGCAAGGGGCATGCCTCAGACAGCTAGTGCTAGAGCCCACCCATAAGGGTGTGATTTTGGACCAGGTACTCACCAACAGAGATAGAATTGCAGATATCATGGTGGGTGGACACCTGGGGTCCAGTGATCATTGCATGGTATGGTTCAATATGGGTATAGTGGTAGAGTCAGCCACACGAAAGCAACAGTCCTGAACTTAAGGAGGGCAGACTGCAAAGTTAGGGGTATGTCTCAGGAAAGCCCTAGCAGGGAGGAGTTGAGGAACATTGGGCCCATCTAAAAGGAGCCATAGTGGAAGCAACAAACCTTTTTGTTAGGCAAAAAAACAAAGGCAAGAGAAAAATAAAACTACTATGGTTTCCAAAGGAAGTGGCTGGGAAGGTAAGAGCGAAAAAGTTGGCTTTCAGGAAGCACAAGGAAACACTGAAGGAGGAGGACAGGGTAGTGTATCGGGATAAGCAGAGGGAGGCAGGGAAGACAGTCAGGAGTGCAGAGGTGCAAACAGAGGAAAAACAGCCCAAGCAGTAAAGAAAGGGGACAAGACATTTTATAGGTGTTAGGTACTGTATGTTAGAGAAATGAGAAAGAAAGAAAGAAGGGGATGGGATTGTAAGACTTAAGAGGGAAGAAGGGGAGTGTGTGGAGAGGGACTTTGAAAAAGCAACACTCCTGAACAAATATTTTAGTTCAGTATTCACAGAAGAGGGGGGAAGGTGAGGGACCACAATTAAGTGGCAGGAACAATAAGAGGAGGGAGGTGGACAATAGTCCATTTATGGAGGACAGAGTTCTAAAGGAACTTGTAAAACTGAAAGCGGACAAGGCAACGGGACCAGACAGGATACATCCTTGAATATTAAAGGAGCTTAGGGAGGTGCTGGCAGCACCTTTTGCAGCCCTGTTTAATGAATCGCTGGAAACGGGAGTGGTCCAGAGGACTGGAGGAGAGCAGATATAGTCCTGCTACACAAAAACAGGAGCAGGGAGGAGGCTGGAAACTATAGACCAGTCAGCCTGACCTCAGTAGTGGGGAAAATAATGGAATCTCTGCTAAAAGGAAGGATTGTGGAACATCTTGAATCTAGTGGAGCACAGTACTTGAGGCAGCATGAATTTGCAGTGGGAAGGTCATGTCAAACAAATCTGATAAATATCGTTGACTGGTTGACCAGGGAAGAGGATAGATGGGAGCAGTGGATGTTGCCTACCTGGATTTCAGCAAGGCCTTTGACATTGTTCCCTGTAAGAGGCTTGTAAACAAGCTAGATAGCCTGGGAATGGGCCCTAAGGTGGTAAACTGTGTTAGGAACTGGTTGAGGGATAGAACACAGAGGGCGGTGGTAAATGGAGCTCAATCCAAGGAAAGAAGGGTGACCAGTGGGATGCCACAGGAATCAATTCTGGGGCCAGTCCTATTCAATGTCTTCATAAGTGACATTGTGGAGGGGCTGGAAGGAAAGATATGCCTCTTTGCAGATGACACTATGATCTGCAACAGGGTAGATACTCTGGGAGGGATGGAAAAAATGAGGAGGGACCTAGGTAAACTAGAGGAATGGTCAAGAGTGTGGCAGCTAAGATTCAGTGCAAAAAAGTACAAAATCATGCATTTGGGGCACAGGAACCCAGAGGACGCTTACATAATGGGGGGAGAGATACTGACAGCCACCAAACAAGAAAGAGATCTGGAGGTAATCTTATCAGATGACATTAAGGTGGCCAAACAATGTGCCAAGGCTGTGGGGAGAGCCAGTGAGGTACTGGGGTGCATAGGGAGAGGTATCACCAGAAGAAGGAAGAAGGTGTTGATGCCTCTGTACAAATCATTAGTGAGACCTCATCTGGAGTACTGTATCCAGTTCTGGAGGCTGCGTCTCTGTAAGGACATAGAGAGGGTAGAGGCAGTTCACAGAAAGGCAACAAAAATGGTGCAGGGCCTGCACCATAAGTCATATCAGGAGAGACTGGAGGACCTCAATATGTATACCCTGGAGAAGAGGAGGGGAAAGGGGGAAGGGATATGACAGAGACCTTCAAATATCTCAAGGGCATAAATAAGGTACAGGAGGGTAGCATCTTTCAGAAAAAGAGATGCTCTAAGAGGTAACATGAGGAAGTATTTCTTCCCAGAAAGGGTGGTGGAGGCATGGAACAGCCTCCCAGTGGAGATGGTGGGGGAAAATTCTGTAGGAGAATTCAAAAATGCATGGGATAGTCATAGGGGAACCCTGGTGATAGGAAAGAGATCAACGCCGGAGATCAAGTAGGGTCTGTGGTGTCTGCAGCAGGTAGGAAAAATGAGCAGAGTGGGTGGGCCTAGCGGTCCTTATCTGTCATCAATTTCTATGTTTTTATGTCTATATCCATACTCCCAGTTTCTTTCATACCTGTCTGATGGCTGTGGTCTAAATTGTCTCTTTCTTTGCTCCAGTCTGACATTTGTATGTACTGTATAGGTACCAATTATGGGATGTCTACAATGTACAAGTAAATATTTTTATCTCCATATTGATCAATATCATCTCAACACTGATGTATGTAACAATCTGCTTTATGAAACTTCACAGTTAACCAATTTGTTTTGCAAACCTATGCATGTACGTATATTTTCTGTTTCCTTTATGCATTCATTAAAACTGTTAACAGCAGGAACTACGCTACCCGGTTCACCCTTCCATCGTGGGTACACTGATTTCCTTTGGGGGATGAGTCCAGGCAGATGGGGAGAGGGTACAGTGTTTTTTGGGACTAGCATGGTGTTCGAAGGTGATGGGCTTAGCAGATACCATCCAAGATTTCAAGGTATACAAAGTCTTGGAGTGGTGGATTATTTGGAGACTAAAAATGGACAGACAGCAGGCATCAGCTGGATGTGGCAATCTAGGAAGCAATGTGGGCTACCCTGCCTACAACCTGCTCTTCTCACCACAAAGCCCTATAATTTCAGGTGGAATTCTTGGTGGCCTTCTTTGGGGCCTTCAGGGTCTCTGAGCTGGTGGCCAAGGCAAAGAGAAGCAGTGGGGAGGAAGGCCTACAGAAGGGGGGTGTAGCAGTCAATAACTCAGGGGTGTACATCTAAATGAGGAGGTATAAGACAGATCAGATAGGGTGCAGGTGTTGATGTAAAATTCAGGCACCAGAGGGGATCTTGAAGGACCCAAGAGCAATGTTGTAGGAATACAATGGGTGCAGCATCACTTCAGTGCAGGCATTCTTTCAGCAAGAGGATAGCTGTGCTCTTGCACAGTTTCTGTTTAGGTTGCAGAAGGTGTTGAGGGCAGCCAGGAATTTGGGATGAGCTCCTTTTGGATAGGGCCTGCAATGAATGTAGGGATGGTGAGCTTTCATAAAGCCAGATTCAGACTTTGGGACATTGTAAGTCTCGTACAGTATATATGCTCTTACTTGCTATAAACCTCTACCCTTTTGTCTTCTTCCAAGCAGGTTCACATGATAAGGTGAAGAGGCTGTGAATTTGTGGGCATTCCTTCATCTATAGGGTGGTAAAGTGAGCCAAGAAGTGACTGTGGGACTTTGAAAAAGCCTAACAGGTGAAACGTTAGCATTTTTCCACTGTTTGTGTCCTTGTTTTGCTGCTCAATATTAAACTGCATAGTCTACAGCAAGTTTTGCCATTGGACATCAGTTGTTTTTTGGAAAAGCTGGGGGGAGTTCCGTGACTATACTAAGGTTCATACTAAGGTAAGTACAAGAGCGAGAAGGCAGAAGCCCATAATGCTCCTATGCTAATCCTATACATAATAGGAAAGGTCATACCCATTACTTATAAGGCCATCTAGTCTATTTTTAAAAATACTTTTAGTTTCACTAATAACGACATTAAGCGGTAGTCTATTCCATGGACCAACAGCTCTAATAGTGAAAAAATATTTGCGACTTGATCTCAAAAAAGGTTTTCTAACTAATTGTAAAGGATGTCCCCTGATATTGTGATAACAGCTTTTAAATTCTAAACCAAGTTCACATAAAAGATAGGGGTCTTGAATGATGTCATATAATAACATAAGATCACCACGAAGCCGATGTGTGGATAGGGGCATGAGTTTAAGAATATCTAGCCTACCTTCATAAGAGAAATCATATAGCCCAGAAACTTTTTTGGTAATTTTTCTCTGAACTGTTTCCATTAAAAGGCCTTCAGATTTTTTATACGGAATATTATGTGGGATAGGAGGCTTAACCTGACACCTGAAGTCACCCAGGTGAGTTGGCTGGGGTGGCATGGAATGCATTGGATCCAGTTGATCCCAGCATTAGAGGCAGATGTGGAGAGATGTGGCCAGCCTGATGTCCTGGTTGTTCATCTAGGGCTGGACAAGCCAGTTGACCTGATGTGTTTGATGAAGGATGATCTCCTGCGCTACATCAGGTGCCTATGGGTCAAAAACACAGACCTAGTCTAGTCTGATGTGATCCAGTGGATTCAATGATGTTATACACACAACCACGGAGCACTTGACAAAAATCATAGAAGAATTAAAAGGGAACAGTCAGCACTAATATCCCAACATCCAAGTGTGGGGCTGGTCCCAATTTGCATTTAGTGTGCAAAATTTTTCTTTTACTTACTGTTTACTGCAGTATAGTAGATGTATCAGATTGATTCTGCTGGCTTGCAAGATGACATGTTCTGTAACTACAAATCCCAGAATCTCCTACAGTTGGTATCAGAGGAGGGCTACAGCAGTGGGAGATTCAAAAGCCTGCAGTGCATGTTACAGTTAGCTCTGATCTTTTGTTCCCTGGCCCACTGTCCTCCATGAGCTACTGCAAGTACAACTTTGTTTTTGTGCATCTCTCCAAACAATAATGTAACAATTTGCTATTTATACCTGTTACTGTATTTTTTTTATTTTATTAAATTCTTTCTGCATGGGTATCAGCTAGAAATTAGCAGCTAGACCTCTTGTAAATATTTCAGCTGAGCTCTTCGGGTCCTCTAGAAAAGTCCATGCCGAGTCCACCAAGCTCCATGTGTTTTGCTGTGATGGGTCAGTAGTTTTGTCCACTGACGCCTTCAAATACCTTGGACTTACGCTGGATCCCATACTTGATTTCTCCTCTCACATAAATGAGGTATGCAGATCTGTTAACACAAAGATAAGTGCAGCCTACCATGTGCGTCACTCCCTAACCCCTGCTGCCAGGATCTCTGTGGCTAGAGGTGCCTTGCTCCCTAGGCTACAGTACACCCTCCCTGTCCTTTCCCACACCAATGCTGGTATTCTTCATAAATGGGACACCACTTACAATAACATCTGTAGATTTGCCCTATCGGCCCCTCACCTTACTCACCATTGCCTCCTTACTCTGCCCTACACTGGCTGTCTCCCAAGGCCCTTCGCTCCTACTCTCTGGGTTGTTTTATTGACTTCATGACTAGAAATCCCTGCCCTGACTGTCTTGGAGCTATGCTTACCCCTGTGCACCACTCCCACCCTCTGAGATCTTCTAACTCTCAACTGTTCTCAGTCCCGCACTGCTCAACAAAAATGGAGGAGCAAGCATTCTATCACTTCACCCCCAAATTCTGGAACTTTCTTCCTCCCAGTTTGAAGTGCTTGTTATCTCACTCCTCCTTCAAGACTGCACTTTTTTCCCACCTTTATGTACTTGATACTTGTGACTGTACCTAACCTCGCTTAACCCTCTATTCCTGCTCTTTCCTGCCAAGAAATATTGGTTTTCAGAACTTCAGGTGTTCTGCCTGGCCTGTCTTCGCCTGTCCTTTTCATCCCTGTGAGGATGGTTTTCTGCTGCACGTATAATTACCTGTCTTTGCCTGTCCTTTTCATCCCTGTGAGGATGGTTTCTGCTGTATGTATAATTACCTGACTATCCCTGCGTGGATATTTGCTGTACGTATTCAAGGACTGTATGTATTCTACCTGAGTTTTGTTTGTATAACTGCATGTTGTACTCTCCCAGGTCATGTTTGAAAATAGGCAGGGTCATTGCCTAATGCACTTACCCAGTCACCAAAAGCTAATAAGTAAATCTGCCAAGAGGGCTTTGGTGAGAGATAACAATCCCTTTGGACAGTTACTGGGAGAGCTGAAAGCAGAAACCAGTTTTTTTTAATGAGGACTCAGCTCTCCAGACACAAAGAATGTTGAATCTATGATGTCAGAGTGACTGACATGCTGGATAATGTGTCATGGGGGACAGCTGGAGAGTCTTAAGGTCTGGCACAGCCTGAAAGAGACAGTCAGGTTTGGGAATGAACATAGAAACATAGAAGTTGACGGCAGATAAGGACCGAAAGGCCCATCCAGTCTGCCCATTTCTTTTTCTACCTTATAAATGTGCCATCGGCCTTTGCTCTGTCAATGGCCTATCTATTCATACTCATCTGTATTGCTCCCTTATGCCTATCCCATGCCTGTTTGAAGCCCTGCACTGTATTCATATCCACTACTTCCTGAGGTTGGCGGTTCATGCCTCCACCACCCTTTCTGTGAAAAAGAACTTCCTCACATTACCCCTTAATCAGCCTCCCTCTAATCTCATGCTGTGTCATCTTGTCCTGCTATTTTTCTTATATTGAAACATGTTAGACTCTTTCACCTTGTTAATGCCCTTAAGGTGTTTGAATGTTTCGATCATATCACCTCTCTCCCTCCTTTGCTCTAGGGCATACACATTGAGCTCCGTTAATCTGTCTTCATATGTTTTCTGATGCATTCCCTGCATCATTTTGGTTGCCCTTCTCTGGACTGCCTCAATTTGGTTAATGTCCTTGTGAAGGTGTGGCCTCCAGTACTGCACGCAGTACTCCAGATGGGGCCTAACCAGTGTCTTGTAAAGAGGGATTATTACTTCCCTCTTCTGACTTGTGATACCCCTACTAATACACCCCAACATCCCCTAGCCTTACCTAGTGCTTTAGTGGTCTGCTTGGATGATTTCAGGTCATCGGTGATGATGATGCCCAAGTCTCTTTCTTCTCTTGTGACTGCCAGCAACTCCCCTCCCAGCCTATAGGTGGCTTCAGGGTTTCTCTTCCCTATGTACATGATCTTGCACTTCTTTGCGTTAAACTCCAGTTGCCACTCTTCCGACCATTTTGCTAGTTTATCCAGATCTCTTCTCATTCTTCCCACCCCATCTGGATCATCTACTCTGTTGCAGATCTTGGTGTCATCTGCAAACAGACAAACCTTACCCTCCAGTCCTTCTGTAATGTCACCGATGAAGATATTGAAGAGGACTAGCCCCAGGACTGATCCCTGAGGTACCCCACTTGTGACTTGCATCTCTTCTGACTGTATACCGTTTACCACCACTCTCTGTTTTCTGCCTGCCAACCAGTTTGCCACCCAGTTGACCTACTTCTGACCAACCCTGAGCCTACCCAGCTTATTAATCAATCTTCTGTGTGGAACAGTATCAAAAGCTTTGCTGAAGTCAAGGTAGGTGACATCAACTGCTCCCCTTGTTCCACCGCTCTGGTTACCCAGTCAAAGAAATCTATGAGATTAGTTTGACAGGACCTTCCTTTTGTAAACCCATGCTGTCTTGGATCCTGTGCTCCTGATAGGCGATGAGTTTATAATGGGACCCCCCACTTAACTCGTATCATACCTATGAACCTATGAGGAATCCAGGCATTGCACTATCCTTTCTTTAAGGAGTGCCTCCATAATCTTGCCCACTGCTGAGGTAAGACTGACTGGTCTGTAGTTCTCTGCCTCCTCCCTGCTACTACTCTTGTGGAGCAGGATCACTTGAGCCCTTCTCCAGTCTTCTGGGACCTCTCCTGTGCTCAGAGACTCACTAAATAGTTCTGATAATGGCTCTGCTAGTTCCACCCTTAGCTCCTTTAGTACCCTGGGATGTATGCCATCAGGTCCCATTGCCTTGTCCACCCTGAGCTTAGCAAGCTCTTGTAGGTCTCTTTCTGTTGTGAAGGGACTAGTGCACGCCTCCCCCCCCGTGTCCATGTGCTGAGCTGTGGGCCCTGCCCTACCTTCTCCTCAGTAAATACTGAGCAGAAGTATCTATTTAGGATAGATGCTTTTCCATGGTCCTCCTCCACACACTCCCCTTATCCCCTTTGATCTTAGCAATACCCCCTCTGGACTTTCTCCTTTCACTGATGTATCTATAGAAAGTCTTGTCCCCTTCTTTTACTGTTCATGCTAGTGTTTCCTCGGTTTGGGCCTTTGCCTGCCTTACTGCCTTCCCTACTTCCCTTAGGGAAGTTTGGTATGCCTCTCTATCTTCTTCCTGCTGCATTCCCTTATATTTCCTGAAGGCCAGCCTTTTGGTTCTGACCTTTTCTGCTACTGTTTTTGAAAACCAAAGTGGTTTCCTCCTTCATTTTGCTCTTGCTTTTCTCTCCAACACAATGGGATGTTGCTTCAAATATTGCATCCTCAATGCTTGCCCACTTTGCCTGTGCCCCCTCACCTGTATTTCTTCTTGCCAGGGCTAGTTTAACTCTGTTGGCCATCTTATCAAAGTCAGCTCCTCTGAAGTCCCATATTTTTGCCTTGGAATGGGATGATTTAGTTCTAGTGGCCAAACTGAACCATACCATGTGATGATCACTGGTCCCCAGGTGACCTTCTACCTGGAGATCTGTGATCTTTTCCCCGTTAGTCAGTACTAGATCTAGGATAGCCCTGTCTCTTGTGGGTTGTTGTATCAGTTGTTTGAGGTCCTCCCCCTGCAAACTGTTGTTTTCAGTTCATTATTGCCTTTGCCTACAAATCCTATGCTAGTTCTTTTGTTCAGCTTAGCTACTGCTAGAAGCTATAACTAATTTCTGGTGGAAACTATTTAACTGATTTTGTACAATGCTTCATGTCACTCTGGAGGTCGGCTTAACTACAGCTGTCACCGTACACTAGTTTTTCAATCCACTTGTAAGTCTTGGTAACTTGGTATTTGAAGACAGACAGAAGGCGTGAGCCTATAGTTTTCTGTCTCCCACACTACGTGGGTGCATTCCATTTTGTTCTATCCTATTCTGTTTAAAAGGTCACAAATTTAGTAATGTTCACCAAACTATGTGGAAGCTTATTCCATGCTCTCAGTGCTCTCAATAAAAAGTAATTATCCCTTCTTTTAGTTCGAACCATAGGGATATCAATTAGTTTTTTGCGAGACCGTAAAGTTAAGGGACATCCCTTAAATTGAAAATTAAAGGGATTTTGACTAGTTGGGGTGTGTATTATTTTATGCAATAGTAAAAGATCCCCTCTAGCTCTTCTCTGCTCCAATGTCAAAAAGATTTAGTTCTGAGAGGCGTTAGCCATACAGTATGTTACACTCTTAAGTCTAGGGATGAGTTTTGTAGCACACCTTTGCATTGACTCAACAAGTTTAATATCCTTAATCAAGTAAGGTGACCAAAACGGAGATCCATAGTCAACGTGTGGACGCACGTAGTTTCTGCACAAACATAGTATAGAATCATCATCCCTACTTATGAATCCTTTTCTACTTATGTTTATATAATTATCAGCCATCTGTGTGACTTTTCTGATTTGGCTATGCATAGAAAATGTATGATCAATTAAAAATTCCCAAGTCTCTTTCCTGTTGTACTGATTTTAGTGGTATCCCTTTACGTGTATAGGTAAATCCGGGGTTATTTTGGCTGCGTTGCATAACCATACACTTATCCGCATTTAACTCCATTTTATTCTCAATTCCTCAGTGTTCTATCATTTGCAAGTCCTGTTCTAATGATTGATGGTTAATTTTGGTACTCACTAGAGAACATACTTTAGTATTGTCCACAAACTTTACAACAGAATTTTGTAGACCTGAATGCAGGTCACTGATAACATTGATAAACAGGGTGGCTCCAGTACTGAACCCTGAGGTACTCCACTTGTCACTATTCCATTACTGGATAGTTGACCATTAATTCTTACTTGTTGTGTTTGTTTACTCAACCATGATTCTACCCACCTTACTAAATATGCACTGTATCCCATACCTTCCAACTTATCAATCAGTTCTGCATGGGACACTTTGTCGAATGCCTTTTTTAGGTCCAGATATATAACATCTGTTGGTGTTCCCACATCCAGTGATTCACTAATATTTTATTTATTTTTATTTATTTGTTATTCAGAAAGACCTTTGAGCCAAGGCTCCTTTACAAAGATTCCACGCAAAAAAAAAAAGTTTGCACTAAACACTTACACTCCCCCTGTCCCATTGCCCAGTTAGCTACAATAACGTCACAGTAACGCACAACAACAGCCAGCATCTACACTGAATCACTGGATAGTGAGCTTTGCTTATAAGAAATGATCACTTAAACTGGATTATTTACTTTCCACCAAGGTGTCTTGTTTAAGTGGCTTTCACTGTACTACACTTCCTGCAGACTGCCTTTGGAATGCTCATTCCATGCATTTCAAATGTCTATTAAAGAAGCTGCATTGTGAGTGGGAAAATAATGATCAAAATAATATATTTCTACAGAAAACGTCAATGTACAAATTTACATTTCATTGTATTTCGATCCTGAACTGACACATGACAGTTTGAAGTTTTTAAACATTCCTGCTGTCTTACTACACCCACCATAAAACAATTAAACATCTTAGTGTGGTGATGTGTTGTTTACTACAATTGATCAAGTCAGTGCTCCTGATCAAGCAGAGCACTCCTGCTCCCAGTGCATGAGACACTGTTATTCTGTCTCATGTGCTGGTGCCCTGAAAATGTCCACTTTCTGGAGACTCTCTTTACATTTTTAATGTCTCACCACATATCTTGATCAGTAGTTTGTACCACTAGATCTCTATTCTTCCTCCGATCTCTAAGGCCCTGGAGCGCATCGTGGCCGACCAACTCATAGAGTATCTGTATAACTACCAACTCCAATGTCCCCAACAGCATGGGTTCAGGCCTGGGCAGGTGTAATAGACTGATTGTGTATTGGTAAGAGAAAGGAGTTCATGTTTGCGTATTGTATGTACAAAGAGAGATTGATGATTGTTTGAAATGAATGTATGAATTCACAGGACATTGTTGAAAAAGGGCAATAACCCAACAATTTGCATCCTGTATAAAAATAAACTTTTTATCATCATCATCATCATAGTACCATCACTGCACTCCTGGAGTTTCCAGGCTTTATCAATAACTCTGTGGAACAAGGGCTCTTGGGAGGGGCAACTTTCATAGACCTTACCAAGTCCTTTGACACTGTAAACCACAATCTCCTCATCAGACAACTCTACTTCATTGGTCTTTCCTCCAACACTATAAGCTGGTTCTCCAGCTACTTAAGCAGCCGAATGTAGCATGTAAACATTGATAATGCCTTGTCTGATAGTAGGCCTGTATGCTGTGGAGTGGCACAGGGATCAATCTTGGGTCCATTGCTTTTTAGCATCTTCCTCAATTCACTACCAGGAGCTTGCGGCAACCATATACTTCTATATGCTGATGGCACTGTACTTTTTACCAGCAACATGGATCCTCACCTTCTCCAGGACCAACTTCAGCATAGAAACATACAAGTTGTCGGCAGATGGGGACCATATGATCCATCAAGTCTGCCCTTGGCTTCCTACCTCCCCACTTAGCTGTCTGCTTGTGTATCCCACAGCGTCTGTCCCATGCCCGCTTGAATTCCCCCACTGTCTTGGCTCCCACCACCCCATCCGGCAGGCTATTCCACGGTTCCACAACACGCTCTGTGAAGAAGAATTTCCCCGTATTGCTACTGAACTTTCCTCCCTTAAGTCAAAGGTTGTGCCCTCTAGTCCTGCTATAGTCCTTTACCTGAAAGAGGTTTTGCACGTGCACCCTGTTGTTGCCTTTAAGATATTTGAATGTTTCTATCAGCAATCTTTTACATCTGCAGAGAAGTGGTTTTGGGATAATAAGTTCCTCCTTAATTATAACAAGACCAAGACAATGTTGTTTTCAACCTCCCAAAGCAGACACAAAACCTTCCCCCTTACCATCATTAATGACACTGGCTCCTCTCTTGAACTGGTTAACCATTTCAAGTACCTGGGTATAACTATTGACTCTACCCTGTCTTTCACCCAGCACATCGACCGAACAGCCAAAGCTATTGACCAATGTTTAGGAGTTATATACAGGAACAAATATAATCTCACTCCTGAAGCACTGAACATGGCCATCCACAGTTCTGTGGTCTCTCTTGCGGACTATGGTATTGTCATTTACTGTGCAGCTACAGATACTGCCCTCTGACGTATCAAAACAGCCTTAAAAAAAGCACGCTGCCTTCTTACTGGTGCAGCATGCTTGACACAGACCTGCGATCTTTATGCCCAGGTTAGTTGGTTACAATTTGACAGCAGTCTCAAATACCAATCGTGCCTGCTTGCAAAAAAAGTCACCTTGGGATAGCTAGCCCGTGGCATACTGGCCCCCTTCTTTCTCCTGCACGTAACCCACACAGTACCAGAAGCTCTGGCAAACAGGCTTTCAGAATCCCATGGTGCCGCACTGCCTTTGGACAGTGTGCATTCCCATACAGAGCTCCGCAGTACTACAACTCCCTGCCTCCTGACATAACCAATGCTACTTTGCTGGGCTTCTTTAAGAAAAAACTCTGGCAGCATATAATCTCACTGGCAACCTATGACTGCTACAGCTAATTTGCCTTTACCTTGCTCCTACCATTTGCAATCTCTGTGATCTCTATTGATTTGTAAAATGTTATGCTTCATGTCCATTTCTTGGGACCCTGGCCAAGTTAACACTTTCATGGGCTTTCTACCCCTGCCTAAACTATTTATTTTCCCTCCTCCCTACCTCCACCTCCTCTTCTCTTTTTTGCCCCTCTGTCATTCCATACCTCTTTCCTCCCTACCACCTTAATACATCTTCATCATCGCCCCACTACCCACACCATCTCTTCCTCCCTACTCTCCTCCACCCCTCCTTCCCCACCCCTTCCCCTTTATTCTACTTTGACTACATAGCTATTCTTCCTTTTCCCTCCTATCTATTCCCATCGTACCCCCCACCTCTGCTTGCCTTCTCCCTCCATGCACTTCCCCCTTCCTCCTCTGTCCCTCTCTACTGATTCGAGACCTTCCTTCTTTCATTGACTCAGGCACAATCCAATTATCTGCCTATGTTGTTAGTTGTACAATTCTCCTTTTTTAAACAAGTGTCCTCATGTTATGTTATCATTACCTAGTGAAACGTTAACCTTTGGTTTGACTCTGTATCCTGTATGTGCTTAGATTGCGTAACTATTGTTAGAATTTATGCCTGGAGACAGTTTTCAATTGTTTCTTGCTGTATCTGTATCTGTGGACCATATCTGTATTCTTGTTTGTGTTATACTTGACGTGGAACCTATGAAAGAGCTTTCTGCTCAAAGGTGTTAATCCAAGATCTCAATAAATAAATAAAAATAAAAGAATACATCCTCTGAGGCCACTGTTACTGTTGTGAGAGTGCTGTCACTAACATTTTTAGAGCATCAGAACCTCCCCCCTTTGGTTCACAGTGCTACTATCCTAAGAATGCGTGTGGGACCACTCTTACAACAACAAAGGTGACCTTGGGGGACATATTAACATATCTCAAAAATGTGTTCTAGCGCCATCCTAACATATTTACATTATGAATCTAGTTTGTACAATCAAAAAGTAACCTCAGCAGATGAGATATTTTAAAATGGCTTGTGGTGGCCATAATCAATGATTTGAGTAATTAATTATGGTTAAACTCCTGGTTAAACAACAACAAAAAAATTATGAAAATAGTAATAAAAGCTATTTTAAAGGTATCTGAGCAAATAAAAATGTAAGGAATACAATGTTGCAGGAAAAACTACAGCATTTGAAATTTTTGCCAACTAAAATACTGCATTTTGAGCTGTATACTATGAAAGAAATCTACAAAGTGCTATGGAATATTAAACCGTATAAAAGTGCAAGGGCTATTAAACTAAAACCAAAACTCCTTTGTTAGCCACCCATAAAATCTCCAAACCTATCACTGACTTATTAAACTCTCCCTCACTACTGGTGAACTTCTATCCATTGGGAAATATACCTGGATTACACCCTTCCAAATGGGTTGCAACAAGCTTGATCCAAAACATTACAGTTCTACAGTATTTCAGTTTGATTGATTCCACCCAGACTCACAGAAACATAGAAATTGATGGCAGATACAGACCGCTAGGCCCATCCAGTCTGTCCTTATACCCCACCTTTATTTGAGGCCACTGACCCTACTTGGTCATGGTCTTTAGCCTCTCATTCCCACCTCTAGGGTTCCCTTATGCCTGTCCCATGCATGTTTAAATCCCCCCACTGTGCTTGCTCTCACCACTTCCTGTGGCAGGTTATTCCATGCATCCATCGCCCTTTCCATGAAAAAAGAAAAAGATCCTCACATGTCCCCTTATCCTATCCCCCTCCAATCTCATATCGTGCCCCCTTGTTCTTGTACTTCTCCTATATTAAAAGATGTTGCCCACTTGCACCTTGTTTATGCCTTTAAGGTACTTGAAGGTTTCTATCATGTCTCCCCGCTCACTCCTCTCTTCCAGGGTATACATATTGAGGTCTTTTAATCTCTCCTCATATGTCTTCTGGTGCAAGCCCTGTACCATCTTAGTCACCCTTCTCTGAACAGCCTCCACCCTGCCTATGTCCTTATGAAGATGCCATCTCCAGAACTGTGCACAGTATTCCAGATGAGGCCTCATCAGTGTTTTATATAATGGAATTATCACCTCCCTACTTCTGCTAGTGATACTCCTTCCTATGCACCCCAACATGCTGCCACTGGCCCTCACTACAGCCTTTGTACTCTGCTTGGCCACCTTTAGGTCATCCGAGATGATAACCACCAGATCCCTTTCTTCCCTGGTTACCATCAGCAACGCCCCCATCCTGTAGCTCCCTCAAGGGTGTCTGCATCCCTGGTGCATAATTTTGCACTTCTTTGCACTGAACCTCAGTTGCCACACTTCAGACTATTTTGCCAGCTTTACTAGGTCCCTTCTCATTTTCTCCACCCCATCTGGAGTGGTCACCCTGTTGCAGAGCTTGGTGTTAACTGCAAACAGGCAAACCTTCCACTCCAGCTCTCGTGCAATGTCACTAATGAAGACATTAAAAAAGACCGGCCCCAGGACTGATCCTTGAGGTATCCAACTGGTCACCCCCATCTCCCAGATTGGATCCCTTTTACCTCTATCCTCTGCTTCCTGTCCCTTAATCAGTTTCTAACCTAGTTCACCACCTTGTGACCCACGCACAGGCTACCCATCTTGTTAACCAGTCTTTTATGTGGGACGGTGTTGAAGACATTACTGAAATTGAGGTAGGTAATGTCAACTGCTCCCCCCGATCCACTTCCTTCGTTACCCAGTCAAACAAATCTGTCAAATTCATTTGACATGACCTTCCTGCTGTGAATCCATGCTGTTTCAGATCCTGGGCTCCATTGGATTCCAAGTGTTCTACAATCCTTTCCTTAAGCAATGCCTCCATAATCTTACCCACTACTGAGGTGAGGCTGACCAGCCTATAGTTTCCTGCCTCCTCCCTGCTACCATTTTAGTGAAGAGGAACTACATGTGCCCTCCTCTAGTCCTCTGGAACTACCCCTGTGTTGAGCAACTCGCTGAACATGGCTGCCAGTGGCGCTGCTAGTTCCATCTGTAGTTCTTTAATATCCTGGGGTGTATGGCATCTGGTCCCATTGTCTTGTCCACCTTAGGTTTTGAGAGCTTCTCTAGGACTTTGTCTTCTGTAAATGGACAGGTGTTCACCTCCCTACCTCCTTTGTATTTGATACCCAGCTGTGGTCCCTGTCCCTCCCTTTCTTCAGTGAATACTGAACAGAAGTATTTATTCAGTATCTTTGCCCTTTCCAGGTCTCCCTCCACACACTCCCCATCATCCCCTCTGAGCCTTACAATCACACCCTTGACTTCCTTCCTTCTTTGACTGATGTACCTATAGACTGTCTTGTCCCCTTTCTTCACCGTCTGTGCTAATCTTTCCTCTGTTTGTGCATTTGCATTCCTAACAGCCTTCCTTGCTTCCTTCAGACAATTTAAATATACCACCCTAGCTTCTTCCTTATGTGTTTCCTTATATTTTCTGAATCCCAACCTTTTGGCCCTTACTTTCTCTGCTACATCTTGTGAGAACCATAGTGGTTTCCTCCTTCTCTTGCCTTTGTCTCTCAGCCTAATGCACTGGTTTGTCACCTCCACTATGGCTCCTTTTAGGTGTGCCTACTGCTCTTCAACCCCCATCCTGCCTCCCTCTTCACCAGGGCTTCTCTGATACATATCCCAATCCTAGCAAAGATTGCCCTCCTGAAATCCAAGACTCTTGCCTTTGTGTGGATTAGCTGCAACCCTGTACCCAAGTTAAACCACACTGTGTGGTGGTCGCTGGACCATGAGAAGGCTATCCCATGTCTTACTATTCAGTTACCTTCAAGAAAGGATGAGCCTAGACCAAGGAGGAGTTTGAAGGACCAACCTGAAAATGGGCATTTTTGACACAGGCAAAGTCTGCACTTTGGTAGTTAGGCACAGTAAACAAATATGAAAAAAAAAACTTCTGTTCCTCCCAAGGAGTCTATGGCTAGTTCTGTGGTCTTTACCCCAACCCAGTCACTTTCCACCCTCCTCCACTGTTCCTCTAGACTTTTTGTTTTTTTAAATAATGGCTCCAGGCACTATACCAGGAGCCAAACATGTATTTTGAAAGAACGTTCCCTTCCTAATTCAATCCACCCAGTCTCCAAATCCATTTTGTTTAATTAGTGCGCCATCTTGAACCTTAATTTTGGTGGGGGCAGGTAGTAAAATAGAAACTGGCAACCTTAGTCACCCCCCCACATCACCCATGCCTGCTCCGTCTGACAGAGCTTTGTAAATGAAGTGAGCAAGTCCATAATTGGCAAGAAGGGGCATAGCAATAGCAATATCATCAGTATTGATGCCAGGCACATTGATTGGGTCAGCTGGCCAAGTGGCACCACTAACCCACTTGCTCTTCCCCATTCCACCTGCTTGCATTCCTTCTTACTCCACACACAAAACACTTTCAAAAGGAGTTGGTATGCTGTGGGGGGGGGGGCAAGGCAGTTTTTGTTTCACTACCCCACCCCCCAAAAAATTGAGGATCAGAATTCAGGAAGAGAAGCACCTACTAAACAAAAATGGCTGTGAAGACTTGGGGGGGATAGAGTTGGGGGGTCTTTCAAAAGACACATACTGCTCATGGCACAGTGCCAGGAGCCAACCTTTGGGGAAAAAAGTCTTGAGAAATGAGGGAGAAGGAGGGAAGGAAATAACTGGTGTGTGGGGCCTTTTTGGTGGCCTTTTAAAGTTGCTAGTCCCCAATACCATGGACCTGAAATGCCTTCGGCCACAGTGTTGGAAATGAATGCAGAAAGTCATCTGAGTTGCAGCTGAACTGAATTTGCCAATGGCCCACTTCTTTCACGCTTACCTATGAGATCATAACCTCTGCCTCTTGTTCAGTCTAGTTTTATATCAAACTGTTTCACAATAACTGCCCTCCTCAAGGCATCATATGCAGGGAAGATGCAGGGAGTGGTACAATGTAGTGAGTGCAGAGCCGATGTGTTTAGGAGAACATTCTGGATCATGCGGTGCTGCCCCATCTGCAGGCACCTCTCTGGGTTGAGGGCGGAGGTTGCCTGTCTCAGAGTAGACTTGGCCAGGATGCAGGAGATCTCTGTTCCCAACCAGAGGCCACAGTGTCCACAACCACTAACTCAAAGGTTGCCTAGGTGGAGGGGTGAATGGACCACAGTGGGCTGGGCGAGGGTGTGCGAAGCGGGTCTGAAGTGCATCCCCCACCTGGTTCAACTTAGAACTTCCTACACTGTTTTGGAGGAGTGGGAGAGTCCCACAAGGACACCTGAGGTTGAGACCAAGGAGGATGAGCAGGTCCTCTGAAATGGAGCCCCAAGGGGGGGGGTATTGGATCCCAAAGGAAGAGGAAGCTACTGCTGGTGGGGGACTCAATAGTCTGGGAAGTGGAACTGGGGACAAGTAGCAGGGGGGAGAAGGAGGTCAAATGTCTTCCAGGAGGCACAGCTTGGAGGGATGGGGAGCAAATCCAGAGGATCGCAAGGGTGATAGTAAAGAGAGAGAAGCTGGATGCCATTGTCCACCTATGGACAAAGGACCTTGCAGGGGATAGGGTAGAGTTAGACAGAATACAGGAGAAGTTCAAGGAGTTGGGGAGAGGCCTAAAGCAGGTAGCAAGCTCCATGACCTTCTTGGAGGTACTACCTGTCCACGGCAAGGGGGAGGCAAGGACACTCTGCATTCAGAAGTTCAACTCATAGTTGAAGGAATGGTGTGAAGAAGAGGGGTTTGGCTTCATGGGGGCTGGGGCCCCATCTGGAGGGATGTGGGCCTGTACAAAGGTGATGGCCTGCATCCATCCAGGGAGGGGACCATGGTCCTTAGTGAAAAGTTTAAGTGCTTCACTAGCAAGCATTTAAACTAGCTGAGGGAGGAATGGAGGAAGGCTAGGATACATAATACACCCCCTGAGAGCACAGGAACTACAGGGGAACTCAAGAAGAGAATAGAACAACGGAGGCCTCGGATCAGCACAAAGACAGGAAACTGAGAGAGTCTGACAAGGATTGGGATCAGAAAAGGGAGAGGCATAAGAGAGCAAAGCAGGGAAGGGCTCCATATTCTGGAGAATCATGTGTGCAATGCCCAAAGTCTGAGTAACAAGATAGGCGACCTCAAGGCTACCATGGTGGAATGAGGCCTGGACATTGTGGCTATCACAGAGATCTGGTGTAATGAAAACCAGAGCTGGGAAGTGGCCTTACCAGGTTACAGTCTATTCAGGAGGGACAGAGTAGGCAAGAAGGGGGGGAGGAGTGGCTCTTTATGTGAGGGAAAATATAAAGGCCACAGAAATTCAAGGGGTACTGGGAGGAGGGGAAATTCTGTGGGTTACACTAGAAAGCAGTAAGGGGGCAGACATCTACACAGAGATAATATATATAGACCACCAGCTCAGGGGGAGGAGGTAGATAAGGAGATGATGTTAGCAATCCAAAGGATGGCGCACAATGGAGAGGTGTTGCTTGTCAGTGATTTCAATCTACTGGACGTGGAGTGGAGCCTCCCCGTGGCAGCAATAGCTAGGAACAGGAACATCTTGGACTCCCTGCAGGGGGCATTCCTTAAACAGCTGGTCACTGAACCCACATGGGAGATGGCACCACTGGACTTGGTGCTCACAAGCGGGGACAGTGTGACAGGGGTTACAGTAGGCAAACATCTGGGGAGCAGTGATCAGTGAACAGTGTGATTTGAAATAACAGAGGGGGAGGAACCAAGCCACACAAAGACAAGATTCCTAGATTTTAGGAGGGTGGATTTCAGAAAGATGGGAAAATGCCTAGAAGATGCACTGGTCGGAGTAAGGGAGCAGAAGGGGGCAGAGGAGAAGTGGGCGACGATCAAAACAGGGATTGCTTTGGTGACACAACTCAGGTCAGCAAGGGGAAGAGGAAGAAGAGGCCACTATGGTTTTCTAAGGAGGTAGCAGAAAAGGTTAAAGCAAAAAAAATAACATTTAAGCAATACAAAAAGACACAGGAGGAAGGGATAGGGAGAGGTGCCAGAAAAAACAAAGGAATGTGGGGAAGACAGTTAGGGAACCCAAGGCACAAACAGAAGAAGACATAGCAAACTCAGTGGTAAGAGGAGACAAAACCTTCTACAGGTACATCAGTGAAAAAGGAAGGCAAGGGGCGGGATTGTGTGGCTGAAAGGGGAGGATGGGGGTAGTGTAGAGGATGACCACCAGAAATCAGATATACTGAGCAAATACTTCTGTTCAGTTTTTACAAAGGAGGGGGCAGAACATTGGCCAGTAATAAGTGACAAGGGCAGGAAGGGCACAGAAATGGACGCAGGTCTCTTTCCAAAGGAAAGTGTCCTCAGGGGACTGGAGGCAATAAGAGTTGATAAGGCTATGGGACCAGATGGGGTGCACCCCAGGATGCTGAAAGAGCTAAGAGAAGAGTTGGCAGAACCTTTGACTACCCTGTTTAACCTGTCATTGGAAACAGGGGAGATACCCAAGGACTGGAGGAGAGCTGATGTGGTCCCTCTATACAAAAGTGGAAACAGGGAGGAAGCAGGGAACTACAGACTGGTTAGCCTGACCTCATTAGTGGGAAAGGTCATGGAAACACTACTAAAAGAAAGAATAGTGGAACATCTGGTTGTCAGTGGTCTACAGGACCCAAGGCAGCATGGGTTTGTGGAAGGAAGGTCGTGCCAGACTAACCGCACTGAGTTCTTCTACTGGGTAACCAGGGAGGTGGATCGGGGAGGAGCAGTGGATATGGCCTACCTGGATTTCAGCAAGGCCTTTGACACCGTCCTGCATAGAAGGCTGTTAAACATGCTGGGGAGCACGGGGGTTGGAAAGAAGGTAATGAAGTGGGTGGAAAATTGGCTGAATAATAGGACCCAGAGGGTGGTAAATGGCATTCACTCTGCAGAAGGTAAAGTGACCAGTGGGGTACCACAGGGATCAGTGCTGGGTCCAGTCCTCTTCAATGTCTTTATTAGTGGTATTGCAGAGGGTCTGAAAGGGAAAATGTGCCTGTTCGCTGATGACACTAAACTCTGCAACAGTGTAGGACACACCAGGGGGAGTGGATAGAATGAGGGGAGATCTAAGGAAGCTGGAGGATTAGCTAAGGGATTGGCAGCTACCTGTAGGTTTCAGCGCAAAAAAGTGCAAGATACTGCACATAGGACACAAAAACCCAGGAGCTACATATCAAAGGGGAATAGCATGCTCCGAGCAAGAAAGAGACCTGGGGGTGATCATCTCCGATGACCTCAAGGTAGGTAGGCAATGTGACAAGGTGGCAGGAAGTGCAAACAGGATGCTGGTGTACATAGGCAGGGGAATCATCAGCAGAAAAAGGGAGGTAATGATTCCACTATACAGGACATTAGTAAGGCCGCCGCTCGAATACTATGTCCAGTTCTGGAGGCCTCATCTACTTAAGGACATAGGGTGGAGGTGGTTCAGAGGAAGGCAACCAAAATGGTGCAGGTACTACATCAGAAGCCCTATGAGGATAGGCTGAGGGAATTAAATATGTACTCCCTTGAGGACGGGGGGGGTATGATTGGGATATTTAAGTACCTCACAGGGAAGAAAAGAGTACAGAACAATACTATATTCCAAAGAAAAAGATGCTGAAGGACGAGGGGGCACAAGATGAAACTGGAGGGAGGGAGGTTCAGGGGGAACATGAGGAAGTACTTCTTCACAGAGAGGGTGGTGGACAAGTGGAGCAGCCTGCCAGAAGAGGTGATGGGGGCCAAAATGATAACAGGTTTTAAACATGCTTGGGATAGGCATAGAGGATTGTTGGTAGTCGGGGGGGGGGGTACAACCTAATGCCAGCAGTGCATGATACAGCGTAATTGTTAGTGGTAATGAGGCAGACTAGGTGGGCTGAAGGCCCTTATCTGCCAGCAGTTTCTATGTTTCTAGTGTAAGCTCCCTGTAGTTTGGGGCTTACTATTGTAACTGTTCTCTCCCTCCTGTCCATTCTTCTTTTTAGGGCAATATGGGAGGGGGCCATTCCTGCCCCTAGGCATGGTCTGTTGGCCCCTGTGGGTATTTAAGGGGTGGCACCGGAAAGTTCTCGGAGGAAGTCAGCAGGAACGTCTGGCAGTGGGCTGGGGGTTTGAATTCCAGCCTGGGAGATCGACTTGACTTTGAAGCGGCATGGAGTGATTGTTCAGGTTTTGGTGGGAGGTGTCAGGGATTTGCAGCTGTTGGATTGGGACCCCAGTGTAGGAGGGGAGCCGTGGCCTGGAAGAACCATTTTGTGGTTAGGCCCGCCTCATACTCCGTGGCACCATGGTGGGCCTGCGGCCTAGTCTGTATTTGGTGGAGGGGCGGTGGGGACCCCTGGTGGTGGCAGCATCAGGGTGCGGCTTTCAGATGGTGGCAGCACTAGGAGACCTTTTCCGTGTGCACTCCGTTTCCTCATTGGTGGCCTGCCAGGAGCGAGATTTGTCTTATGGCCACCTTTCCCATGTTTTTGCTAGGTCCGGGATTGAGGCAGGCACCGTACCCATAGCCTGATTAAGTAGGTGGAGCAGTAGTGGTGTGTATGGCCTGCAATTAGTCTGAGTCCCTTGGGAGTGAATAGCTGAGCAATGGAGCAGCTCGAGGCAGCCTTAATTTGGGAGCCCAAGTTAGTGAAGGAGTAGGCCAGCATTTCTGCTTGAGCTATTGGTGCCCCTCAGCCCAGATTGATGTGGAGCCTGCTCACTGAGGCCTGCTTAGGCCTAAGTTTGTACCACAGCCTTGTGCTGCTGAAAAAAAATGCCTTGTGCCTGTGTGTGTCAGCCTCCAGTCCTCCTCCCAGCCCCATGGAGTTGTGTTTCTTATAAATAAATAAATAATTTTATTCTTTTATAGTCTGGTTCCTTTGGTGGTTCTTTTTTGTGCTGCAGTGTCTAACCAGTTTCCCCCCAGCCCCCAAGACTTGTACCTGCAGTGGCTGTCCTGGCTGTGGCACTGCTCCTGGGATGTGCAACTTCGAAGTCAGTGCCAGTTGGGGAAGTCATCGGTGAGGTAGGCCCTGTTTCTCCATTCAACTTATGCTGGATTTGTGTTTCTCTGGCTTGTAACCCCCGTATTTCATAGCATCAGGCCCCTAGACACAGGCCAGAAGGGTGGGTTACAAACATGGAGGCTCATCTGGGATTCATCTGCCTTGCCATGCAGCTTGGTGGTTGGATAGTTTGGGGGTCTGCGGCGCAGGTTCCTGTTGGAGTGGTGTCTGCGCCATAGATGGAGTCCGCTATTTTTGAGGTTTTCATGCCATTGAGTGCTCCTCCAACTTGGATTGGGCCTATGCATATAAAATAATTTTATTCTAATGACTGTGCTGGGGATCTGATTGGATGGAAGGGAGAGCATGAGATTTTTGGAGAACCACCTGGTCGCCATCTTTATTGTGAGGTATTACGAGGTCCTGCAAGATTTTCTTGTCACGGCAGAGAAAATCCATCTGGGGAGCCCCAGGCTCTGGTGCCTCCTGCATCTCTGTTATTGTGGCTGTGGACCACGGCTGGTCGTGGATCTGCAAATGACCGGTGTGTCTGGTGTATTTTTCAGGGAGCTGGGGTTGTCCACTTGCCTCTCTGTTCAGCCAGTGCATGGTGCCTGCCTGCTAGCTTTTACCAGTTGTCTTCCTTTTCTTCAGATTGGATGTGGCCTATGGTCTATGGTGCCTTCAGCAGGCACTGCCTCTCTGCTTTCAGCTGGGAGCCTGGAGACTTGGGAAGATGTAAAGTCATCTGTTCTTCCTGGGGAGCTCTCTGCTTTGATGGCAGCTATTAGTGTGGAGTCGATGGAGAAAGAGGATCCTTATGGTGAGGGAGGGCATCAAAGTCTACCCGGCCCTTCTCCACCACTGCCATCTGAGCTTCCCCAAGGCAGAGGGAGAGGGTGAGGTAAGGATGATAAATCTGCAGTCTCCCCCATGGCCTAGGGGGTCAGCCAAAGTTACCTCGACCACCAGAGGTGGTAAGACTGCTGTGAACCATGTACAGCCTTCAGTTAAAGAGTCTCCAGTTACTGTGGAGAGCCATGTGGAGGATTGTGGTGTAGTCCATGAGGTGCCAACTGCTTTGCCCCCTGGCCAAGCACCACAAAGCTTTGCTTTTGCAGATCAAGAAATCTATCGGGCCATTCCCCAGCCCTATTGCAGGCCCGTCTTTACATTGCCAGACACCATTTCATGCCTCCCGGTGCAGTCTAAGCCTCTTCATCTTAAAATGGATGGACTTTTGAGCAAAAACCCTTTGAATGTACACTACCAGACTGGCATCTGGTTGGAAACTGGTCAAGCTTGATGGACCAGCGTGAGTGAGATCCTGGAGTGGTCTCAGGCAGAGTGGTGAGTGTGACAGAGGATCCACATGGAATACCGCCGAGAAGATTATCCGTACACCTCCGAATGTCTTTGGGACATAATCGAAGAGAAGAGAAGAGAAGAGAGGAGATTGGGTGTTCAGTGGGATGGTGAATAAATTCAAGATGAGGACCAATGAATTGAGACCTCCCCCCTCGGAAGAGGTGATCCGCTGTGCCTGTTCCCTGTGCCACTCAGCAGCATGGTCTGAACTAACAATTTTCAAACACTTTGTTCTCAATCAAGATGTGGCTGGTAGATGGAGCACTACATCATTTCATCGGATTTGCTTGCTAGTGAGACCACCAAACCCAATCCAGCTTATTATCCCTGCAGTGGTGGACCCGCCATCTAAGGAGGAGAGCCAGAATAAACTTTTATGATTTCACATGCCAAGACTAAGTTTGAACTTTAACATGTGCTCAGTGCTGGTGAGGTTTTTGAGCTGCCTGTTGCAGTTTGTATAACCTGTTCTGTGTTTTCGCTTTAAGTATTGTGCCCAGAAGTGAGGACTTTTTTGGCCTGGACTCGGGACTACTTCTGTGAAGGGACTATTGAGATCAGAATTGCTGAAAATATATTTAAAATGTTTGTTAGCTACATCTAAAGTTCTTTAGTAGGTCATTGTAGCTAGCTGGTTTGATAGATGTGTGTGTGTGGATGTGAGAGTGTGAGTGTGTGTGTGTGTGTGTGTGTGTGTGTGTGTGTGTGTGTGTGTGTGTGTGCATGTGTGTATGTGTGTATGTGTGTGTTTGAGTTAATGTTAGTTACGTTTTGTCCTGGTAGTTTATTTGTTAATCTTTTAACTTATTTGTTTGAGGATTTGCTTGTGGGGAGGGAGTGTTTCATGGCATGTATAAGTGGGCTCATGGAAGTCATTTGGATGCAGCTCCTGGACTCCAAGGGTAGGAAGCTGAGGTTTGGAGTGGTGTACAGGCTGCCGTTCCAGGCAGAAGAGCTGAACAGGGAGTTAGTAGAACAAATCAGGAGGGTATGTAAGAAGGGGAATGTGGTCATCGTTGGGGACTTCAATCTGCCTGGGGTTGACTGGAGCACTCCTGACACCACCAGTGCTAGGGAGCAGGTGCTGCTGAACGCGATCCAGGAGGGACTCCTGACACAACTGATCACTGGACCTACTAGGCTAAGTGATATGCTAGATCTGGTACTGTTGAATGGTGAGGCAGTGAGGGAAATAAGGGTTGGGGACCCACTAGCTAATAGTGATCACCAAACGGTGTGGTTTACTATCATGATGAGCAGGGAGTCAGGGGGCTCACTAACAAAGGTGGTGGACTTCAGGAAGGCGGACTTCGAGAGGATGCATGAGATACTGAAAGGGATACTTGAGGGCATAGGGCAAGGGATGGAAGTGGAGCAGAAATGGGACATTATTAAATGGGGGATTACAGAGGCGACGGAAGCTTGCACCAAGTTACAGAGTAAGAGGAGCAGAGCAAGGAAACCATGCTGGTTGAACAGTGGGATGATGGTGAGGGCAAAGAGAGCTGCATATCAGAGGTTCAGAAAGATGGAGGAGGAGGAGGAGGACAGGGAGAAGTATGCAAGATGCTCCAAGGAAGTGACCAAGAAGGAGAGGGAAAATAAGGCCTCAAGGGAGCTAAGGTTAGCACAGGGAATTAAGGGGGGGGAGACTTTTTCAGATACATCAGAGAGAAAAGAAAGTGCAGGGATAACGTAGTGAGGATAAAGAGGGGTGGGGAGTGGGCAGAAAAGGGAGAGGAACAAGCGGAAGCACTAAATGAATACTTTTGCTCAGTGTTCACACAGGAGAAGGGGGGACCACTACCACCTTCGACTGGGAGGGTGGGGGGAAGAGGTAATGGATGGAATGATTGAGGAAAGTAGAGTATTAGAGAGACTGAGGGCGCTAAAAGTGGACAAGGCATCAGGGCTGGATGGTATCCACCCCAGGGTGCTGAGGGATATGGCGGAGGTGCTGACGGAACTGCTGGTGGATCTGTTCAGTATCTCCCTGGATATGGGATGTGTGCCTCAGGACTGGAGGATGGCCCATGTGGTGCTGATACACAAGAGCAGCCCAAGGAATGAACCGGGCAATAATCGGCCAGTCAGTCTCACTTCCATAGTGGGTAAGCTAATGGAGACGATACTGAAGGAGAGGCTGGTGTCATTTCTAGAGGACAATTACCTCCAGGATGTGAGGCAGTATGGGCTTGTATCAGGGAAGTCCTGTCAAACTAACCTAATACAATATTATGACAGAGTAACAAGAGAGCTGGATGGGGGCCATGCAGTGGATGTCCTCTACTTGGATTTCAGCAAGGCCTTTGATTCAGTACCTCATGGGCAGCTTGGGGGGAAGCTAACTGGTGTGGGAGTGGAGGCGAAGATGGCAAACTGAGGAGGAGAAGGCCCTACAGTATGTGTGATGGTAACAGGGAGCATGAACAATTCTGCCCAATGTAGGAAAGTGGCAGAGAAGGTGAACAAGATTCTGGGGTGTATAGCGAGGGGGTTCTCATCCAGGCAGAGGGAGGAGATCTTACCCTTCTACTGGTCAGGCCACACTTGGAGTACTGTGTGCAGTTCTGGAGGCCATACCAGAGGCGGGATATCAAGCTACTGAAGGGAGTGCAGTGGAGGGCAATGAGGATGATACAGGGAATGGAGGGGAGAGACTATGAGAACAGGCTTGGGGAACTGAATATGTACACCCTGGAGAAGAGGAGGGATGGGGGGGACATGATCATAACTTTCAAGTATCTGAGGGGAATTAACAAGGATGGAGCCAACGGGGTTTTTAAACTGAGGAAGGGAAGGGACACTAGAGGGCAAGGGCTAAGAATAGAGGGGGGAAGATTTAGGAGGGAGATGAGGAGGCATTACTTCACAGAGAGAGTGGTGTCAAAGTGGAACACCCTATCAGAGAGGGTGATATCATGCAAAACTGTGGGTAGCTTTAAAAGGGCATGGGACAGAGAACAAGGGAGAGTACAGGTGGGTGAGGCTGAGAACGGCCGAGGGTAGATAAAAGGGGAAGGGGTGGGGTAGCTGCAACTTAGGGGCGCTAGCTACACACTCAAGCAGATGTTGATAGACCAGGAGGTCTGTTTCTGCTGGCCCATTCGTATGTTCGCATGTTCGTATGCTCCACCTGGGCTAGGTGGGATTCTTTTTGGATGCCCTGGTTATTGGCCCGGTGTTCCTTTGGAGAGTGGCTATGGGGAGCGTGTGTATGTCGCCTGGCTGCTCTACTGTTGGCTAGCCGGGTGCCTCATTCCTTATAGGGGAAAGGTTTGAGGGGTGTAAGCCCCCCCTGTAGTTTGGGGCTTACCATTGTAATCTTTCTCTCCTTCCTCCCCAATCTCCTTTTTAGGACAATATAGGAGGAGGCCATTCCTGCCCCTAGGCATGGTCTGATGGCTCCTGTGGGTATTTTAGGGGTGAGACTGGAAAGTTCACGGAGGAGGTTTGCGAAGAAGTCTGGCAGTGGGCCGGGGGTTCAAACTCCAGCCCGGGAGATAAACTTGACTTCGGAGCGGTGTGAAGTGATTGCTTGGGTTTTGGTGGGAGGTGTCAGGGACTTGCAGCCATTGGATTGGGATCCCAATGTCGGAGGGGAGCCGCGGCCCAGAGGAACTGCTTTATGGTTAGGACTGCCTCATGCTCCATGGCACCGTGGTGGGCCTGGGGCCTATGAGATACTGGGGTGTGGCTTTCTGGTGGTGGCAGCACTAGGAGGCCTTTCCCGTGTGGCACTCTGTTTCCTCATTCGTGGCCTGATGGTCGTGAGATTTGGGTCGGTAATGTCTTTCCCGTGTTTTGGCTACATCCAGGATTGAGGTGGGTTCTGTACCCATAGGTCTGATTAAGGAGGTGGAGTAGTAGTGGTGTGTATGACCTGTAATGGGTCTGAGTCCCTGGGGAGTGAATAACTGAGCAATGGAGCAGTTCGAGGCGGCCTTGTTTTTGGAGCCCAGGTTAGTGAAGGAGTAGGTCAGCTTTTCTGCTTCAGCTATTCATGCCCCTCAGCCCAGATTTAGGTGGAACCCGCTTGTTGAGGCCTGCTTAGGCCTAGGTTTGTACTGCAGCCTTGTGCTGCTGAACAAATGCCTTATGCCTGTGTGTCAGCCTCCAATCCTCCTCCCAGCCCCATGGAGTTGTGTTTCTTATAAATAAATAAATTATTTTATTCTTTTAAATTCTGGTTCCTTCAGTGATTTTTTTTTTTGCACTGCAGTGTCTAACCAGTTTTTCCCCCCTAGCCCCCAAGACTTGTACTTGTAGTGGCTGTCCTGGCTGTGGCACTTTTCCTGGGATGTGCAACTTCGAAGTCAGTGCCAGTTGGGGAAGTCATCGGTGAGGTAGGCCCTGTTTCTCCATTCAATTTATGCTGGATTTTTGTTTCTCTACCTTGTGCTCCTCCTGCCGATGTTTCATACCATCAGGCCCCTAGACATGAACTGGAGGGGTAGGTTACACTAATGTCCTCCTGACCATGGATCAGATTCAGAGACGGAACATAGGGTCCATTTTTGTAGATCTGTCTGAGACATTCCTCCTTCCTGGCCACTGGCTTCTTCTTCATAAATGCTGAGAAACTGGGGCTGAACTGTAAGGCTGTTTTATAGTTGTAGGGCTACCTAAACAACTGCATGGAAGTTACAGTGCAAAATGACTGCTCAGTTCTGTGACCACCCGTGCACAGAGCACCACAGAGGACCATCCTACGTTCCCAATTTTTCTCACTATTTTTGAATGAGACATCCCTATAATGCATACAGTGCCTAATCAATGTGTATGCAAATGATTCTGTCATCTTCTGCAGCGCATCTTCCCTGGACCAAATCAGTAACATTCTGAAATCCAACTTCCATAAAACTGAAATCTGTTTTCAACAAAATAATGTTGTCCTTACTGCCAGTAAGACTTAACACAATATTTCTTTTTTGACTTCCAGTGCCTCCTGAGTAAAATTATTCAGATGGCACATTGATCACATCATGTACACCACTGACCCAGTGACCAGTGAACTATGCAGGGTTAGGTGATACTCACTGGACCTATCAGGAAGCCTATTTTAAAACCGTTCCTTCTGTCACTCTGCTGGACTATGGATATGTTATATGTCAAAAAGCAAGCAGAAGAACCTTGGGTAAATCAGACACCCTGTTTAATAATCTCTGTAGACAGGTTCTCAGCATGGCAATAAATACACATCTGTACCATGTTATCTTATAAAAGAGATAGTTTCCACAGTAAGCGTTATCCCTGGAGGAATAAATAAATATTTGTAACATGTTTAATTAATGAGCTTGTGTTCACTTCTAATAAATAGATAACTGACTATTTTATTTATTGCATATTGCTATGTTAGGAATTACTTTCTGCTTTTATAATAAAAGTTTTTGTGCAATGATATGTTGGCAGGCCCTCTGACAAACCTATTCAACACCTCCTTGGAGATGGAGAATGTACCCAAGGACTGGAGGATGGCTCACGTGATGCCCCCTTCACAAGAGTGGACCCAAGGACCAACTGGGTAACTACAGACTGGTGAGCTTGACTTCCGTAGTGGGAAAGTTGATGGAAACCATTCTGAATGAGAGGTTGATAACCTTTCTTTTTTTTTTTAAATTCTATTTTTTGTCCCTACCATGCCTCAGAACTCACTCCAGCGACCTCTGGGACTGCCGTCTCTACCTCCCAACGTGGCTTGACTACCCCATCGGCTCCTCTCTGGCTCTGGGCATCCCCTGGGGTCTACCCTCCGGTGAAGGATCACCCCCACCCAGGGCACTCTTTCTTTAAGTATTGAGACACTGGGCCGGGGGCGGGGACACCGGAGGGGTCCGACTCCATTTCTGGGAGTGTGGACTGTAGAGGGAGGTGCCTTTGCCTATCGGAGGAGGAAGTTTTTTTTTTTTGAATGCTTGGTTACACCCCTGCGGAGCCTGGCTGCCAAGGCAATGCACTGACACAGCTCCACCTCCCTGGCATACATTACGACGCTACGATGCTACTGTTGGCAATCTCCAGCCTCCACCAGAGGTCACTCCTTGAGCGGTCGTCTCCCCAACCCTCCCCAGGGAATAGAGAGCAGTTCTTCAGATGCTCAATCTCTTCTCTCCCTGCTGACCCCTGGCAGCCTGGGCTCGTTCCCAAACCTGGGTCACCAGCGTGACGCGAGGTGTGGCGTTCAGCACCTCAGCGCCACTGGGGCGGCCGATAACCTTTCCTGATAGCAATGGCCTGCAGGATGAGAGGCAGCATGGGTTTGTCACTGGAAGATCTTGCCAAACTAACCTGATCAACTTCTTCGACTGGGTCACTAGGGTGGTTGACGAAGGCCACGCTGTGGATGTCCTGTATCTGGACTTCAGCAAGGCTTTCAACTCGGTGCCACACAGGAGGTTAATGAGCAAGCTGAGGGACGTGGGAACAGGGGAAAAACTGGTGGGGTGGGTTGAGAGCTGGCTGAGGGCAGACAACAGAGGGTAGTTGTAAGGGGGAAGACATCCAAGCCATGGCTAGTAATGAGTGGAGTACTGCAGGGTTCAGTGCTGGGCCCCGTTTTGTTCAATGTCTTCATTGGCGACATTTATTTATTTAGTTTTTGTTAACCGGGTAAGTGCAGTAGCCATAAAATGACTATTTTCAGGCACGACCCGGGAGAGTACAACAAAAGGAGAACAGTTGAACAACAGCAACATGGGTACAATAGTACAAATAGAGGAACAGTACAGCAGTGCTACAAAAATACATTTTTGCAGAGGGGGTCAAGAGTAAGATCTGCCTGTTCGCGGATGACACTAAGATTTGTGTAAAAGTGGACAATGAGGAAGAGAGGCAGGCACTCAGAGAGGATCTAGCTAAATTCAAACACTGGTCTAGGGAGTGGCAGTTGGGGTTTAATGCTAAGAAGTGCAAGGTCATGCACCATGGAGCCAGAAATCCCAAGAACAGCTACTGGCTGGGAGGAGTGCAGGTAATGGCTTCAGAGGAGGAAAGGGACCTGGGGGAAATAGTCACAGGGGACATGAAGGTATCTGCACAGTGTAGGAGAGCTGCAACAAGGGCAAATAAGATGCTGGGATGCATTGCCAGAGGGATCACCTCTCGAAAGGGGGAGGTCATTCTGCTATTGTATAGCTCACGAGTGATTCCACACTTGGAATACTGTGTATGGTGCTGGTGCCCATACCTCAAAAAGGATGTGAGATTACTGGAGGGGGTGCAGCTTAGAGCTACAAAAATGATCATGGGACTAGGGGAGTTGCCATACGAGGAAAGGTTGAAAGAGCTCAACATGTACTCACTGGAAGACAGAAGGGTAAGAAGGGACATGATAGAGACCTTTAAGTACTTGAAAGGCATAAACAAAATCAGGGAGGGAAGATTGTTCCGCTTAAAGGGGGGAAGGGTCACTAGGGGGCACAGTCTGAAGTTGGAAGGGGGAAGGTTTAAGAGGAAGATGAGAAGGCGCTACTTCACAGAGAGAGTGGTGTCAGGTTGGAATGCACTACCGGAGGAGTTAATCGCTCAAAGGACAGTGGATAGCTTTAAGAGGGGATGGGATAGAGTCAAGGGCAGGGTTAGAACAGACATAAACACAAAGTGGGGAAGGACCGGAAAAGAGGAGGAAGACAGAGGTTTGGGTGGTGGGGCAGCGGTAGTGATTTGAAACTAAGAGCTGCACAATCGGGCAGACTTGATAGACCTGTGGGCCTTTTTCTACCGGCAGTTTCGTATGTTCGTATATTTGTATACAAGTGGGTTTTCACATTTGCTTACATATTGCTAGTAAAAAAGAATTCAGTTGAATTCTAGTATTTTGATGTCAGAAACTGCAAACTACTTAGGAGCCCAACGTAATTCAGTGAGACTTCTATTTTCTTCTTCCTGAGTAAAATCTCATTAGGAAGAAAATATCTGCCAAATCATATTATGAAATGGCTAGAAAGAATGCTGGCTCCTGATTGGCCAGGAGGTACTTTCAGCTGGGCTGTTATCCCAGCACAACAGCCCAGCTGAAAGTAGCTCAACAAAAATATGTTTAAAAACTACATCTAAATTACTAAAAAAGATCCATTTCATAATTGCAATAAGACATCCAATTTACTAAAAAGGACCCATTTCATAATTGCAATAAGGTACTCCAGGGAGTGCATTATGGTGGGCTAATGGCCCTTCTTGGGTGGTGGAAGCACTTGGCTTCACCTCGTGCTTCAACCCATCTGAGGTGGCCATTATCCCACCATAACACACACCCTGTCATGCCTTATTGCTTAAACAAAAGTTATGAAAAATCAAATACTTCTATCGGATCTCTAATGTATAAAGCTTTATTACTTTATAATAACTGGTCAGCAATTTTTACCATAGGCTGACCGAGTTATAATTTGCCTTTATAACCCAGGGGTTATAATGGTGAGCACTCTGAGTCACTCAAAAAACAGCCACTCTCTGATTGGCTGTTGATCCCTTACCAGGCATGGTAAACTGTTTCAGAAACATGGTGGCTCCTTACATGCGTAACGAGGAGCCGCCAGACGAGAGCCTCATCCGTTTTTCTTTAAGTAAAATAAAACCAAGATGCAGCCCAACATCTACAAACAATCAAAAACAAAAATATCTGGTTGATCCTGTCATTCGGAACCCTCACTACACGACTACTACCAGTGGGAACCAGGAACAGCTCTGAGGTGCCTGAAGTAAAACTGATCGCAAAAAAAAAATTGCTCACCAACAGTTCTCTAAAATAAAAGATGGGGAAGAGTGTCCTATTCGAGTTTAATGATCACCGTCGGTGTGGGATGCTTTAATAAACCAGCATCCCACACCTCAGTCTACCATTAAATTCTCGTAACACACACTTTCCCATTCATTATTCTACATATAACAATCTGAAAACAGATTTTCAGTTTCTCATCAAGATATACTGCCAGTCTTGCCAGTAAAGAATTTTTGACCTCATAATACAAGGATTCCATTGTATTCATTTTTACTAGTAGTTGGCAAAATAAAAATAAAATGATGAAAAATTAAAAGAAAAATAAAATCAAACACAATGATTACTGAAGCAGCTAAGGACCCCAAACTTTCATTCTTTAATAATAACATCTTTAGCAGCCCAGTGGTGAAGAGGGCTGAGGCTCCGTGCCTCTTCCCACGCCAATGACCCGGGTTCGGGAATGGATGCAGGTCACTTGGGGGTCAGCTGGGGAGGGGAGATTGGGTGTCCATAGGCTGTCTTCCCACAGGGAGGGGGAACTCCCTGACTCAGTGATCGATCGCCACCTGGATGAATCCTAGAGGCTGTGCATGTAGACTGGGAAGGGCTTCATGCATAGAGCACCGGAGGCATCTCTGTGAAGGCAGAGTATGTGCATCGTGCTCATTGCTCTTCCTCTGAAGCCTAGGAAGAAAACATTGGGAGGAAAATCTGGGGGACAGGCTCTATGAAGCCCTGCCAATCAAGCTGTTGGCCCACCCACTCTTTCTGGGTCCCAGGGCCATATGGATTTGTGTTCCAGGTGAGGGAGGACAGCCCTACCTTTCTGGCTCTGCTGTAGGGGACAATCTGCGAGGGATCATTTGTCCCCAGTTCACCAGAGGAGAGTTGGGGTGGCTGCGGCTGATGGGACAGGATAAAACCAGCCATCTGTCCTGCCACGGAGGATAAAGACTATTACAGCAAAAAGAATAACATCTTTACTAAGCACTTGCTATTTAATATATAATTGCATACAGTATACAGTATGTAACTGTGCATTTACTGTGGCACCTATGTATCTGTGCTGGTAATAGTAAATGATATTGTGCTGCTGCCCTCCTACCCCACCCCCTGAAACCCAGACCCTCACAAAAACATTAAACTGCATGTCATGAAGCTCTGTTGAAAAAACAATCTTTAAACAAATGTATTGAAATGTAACTGCTCACATAAAAGGGAGAGAGCTGCAAAAGATTATGGACTGATGCTCTTTTATGTTTTTAACTGAAACCCAAAAAGGCAACACAAAGGTCATTAAATGGGAAGCCCAATAAGAAAAGCACAGTAGACCGCCCCCAAACTTGTGCGCTCACTTATTGGAAGTGAAAGAGCTGATTTGACTGACTTTTACACGATAGTGGAGTCCATGGGCTCAAAAGAACTAAATCAAGCCCAGCACAGACACATCGGTCATGAAAGAGACTACAGTTTAGTCTTCAGTTTAAATTGCATTTATCATTTATTAGTATAATTTACAAATGACACATAAAGCAAGGCCCCAGCAATCGCCCCTTCATGGACTGAATTAGCAGCTGTTCATGCCAGTGCTAAGTGGTCGCCAAGACCACGTAGTACCATTATGATTTTCACAACCCTCTGATGTCAGCATCAAATGGTTGCAAACACCACATAATGCTACCATGACCATCACAGTCCTGCTTAGCCATGCTCAGTTAGGTCACATATTGTTCCCTTTTACCCACATCGGCCATTGCCAGTGCTCGGGAAAGGAGCAGCTATGTAAATGGAGGATGCAATTAATCTCAGTAGCATGGTGACCCTAACATTGCTGCCCACATACTGCTGCTCCTTCTTCTGAGTACTGCCTGGTAAAAGCAGGCAGTAGCAAGGTCACACTGTTCCAAAAAGGTGCAGCTGGTTGCCAACCAGCAATGGAAACAGTCTGTCTTTGGGATACGAACATACGAAGAAGCCAGCAGAAGAAGGCCATTTGGTCTATCAAGTCTGCTCGTATTGCAGGTTCCACAGCTTGAGCTACTGTCCCTGCCCTCCCTCCCCACTCCTCCCATTCTCCCTAACCATGATCCTTACTTTCCCCTGATGCCTATCCCAGCCTCTCTTAAAGTTGCCCACTGTCTTCAACGAGATGACCTCTTCTGGCAGCACATTCCAAGTGTCCACCACCCTCTCTGTGAAGAAGTACTTCCTGGCCTCCCTCCTAAACCTCTCACCCTCCAGCTTAAGACTGTGCCCCCTCATGTTATGGTTGCCACTCAGTTTAAAGAGACTCTCCTTATCAACCTTATTTATCCCTTTCAGGTACTTGAAGGTCCCAATTACATCCCCTCTCTCTCTCTCTCCCGTCTTCCAGGGAGTACATGTTCAGTGCCCTCAACCTCTTGTCATATGCCTTACCCTGCTGACCCGCTATAATCTTTGTAGCCCTCCTCTGGACTTTCTCCAGCAGGTTAATGTCCTTTTTGAGGTGCAGGTACCAGTACTGAATTCTATACTCTAGATGCGGCCTTACCAGTGACCTGTACAAGGGCAATATAACCTCCTCTCTCCTACTACTGATCCCCCTAGATATGCATCCCAGCATCTTGTTTGCCTTTGCTGCTGCTTTCTTGCACTGCATGGAGTGCTTCAGGTCACTAGTGATCATCACTCCCAGGTCCTTCTCCTTCTCTGATGCAGATACTCAGATTCCACCCAAGTAGTACTCTGTCCTGGGATTCTTGCTCCAATATGCATAACTTTGCATTTCTTGGCATTGAAGCCAAGCTGCCAGATCCTGGACCACCTCCCCAGCTTTTCCAGATCTTCCTGTAGGTCTTGTATCCCTTCAGCTGTGTCTACTCTCCCGCAGAGCTTGGTGTCATCCGTGAATAGGCACATTTTGTCCTTAATGCCATCCCCAATGTCATTGATGAAGACACTGAACAACACTGGCCCCAGCACCAAGCCCTGTGGGACCCCACTGGTTACCTTTCTTGTGTCAGATAAATCTCCCCCCACAACCACCCTCTGGATTCTGTCCCACAGCCAGTTTTCCACCCATCTGGACATCTTTTCCCCAACCCCAACATCCACCAACTTCCTGATCAACCTTTTTGTGGGTCACAGAGTCAAAAGCCTTGCTGAAATCAAGATAGAGGATGCCTACCGCTTGCCCCCTGTCTACTGTCTTAGTGATACAGTCAAAGAAGTCAATCATATTCATTTGATACGATCCCCCCCCCATGAACCCATGCTGCCTTGCATCCTGGAGACCATTCTCCTCTAGATATTCTACCAACCTTTCCTTTAGTATGGTCTGGTCTGTAATTCCCTGGGTCATCTTTGGGACCGCTTTTGTGGAGGGGCACTACATGTGCTGTTCTCCAGTCCTGTGGTACCACACCTGACTCTAATGAACTATTAAATATGACATGCAACTATTTTTCAAGATCAGAGTTGTAGGAGTGGGGAACTGCTGACCAGGGGAAATGGCCACTGAGGTAGCAGTAGGGGACCACTGGAGAACGATGGAACACTTGACTTTGGAGGGTTGGGGAAGGGGATGCAACTCAGCTGGAAGGTCATGCTCCCATCACAGTAAATATGGCACACCAAGGTGCATCACAATGCATACAAAGGACATATTGCTATTCCATGGTGTGCCATGTTTGTGGGGCAGTTAAATCTGGAGCAGTGATTTGCACTGTGCCAAACTTGCAAGGGAGACTCCCACCCCACTGTGATGTGTGTTGACCTTTGTGTATCATAGTTGCATGTGGTATTGCAATGTTACAAGCAAAAAAAAGGCTTGTCTTGTCCCCCACCCATAATTGAGAATCAGACCCCATGTTTTTTTTAAAGTTACTCAATGTAAACAACATCAATAGAAAAATAAAGATCCGTTTTACATATTTCCATAGAAATTAAAATTTTAGCCTAAATAAGAAAAAAAAATTGTTATAAAAGCTGCTGGATGTGGGCAGGATTAGAATGGCAGTGACAATGTGACATCAGATATCCTTTACACCTCTTGTGGGTGCCTCTAGTACTCAACAGCTAAAAGTATCTTAGCATTACAAAGGCATTTTTGCCCAGAAGTGAAAAAAGTGATGTAGTATGGTTATAAATTCAGGTTTTTATTGGTCTTTTATTGAAACCGCATTGTTCTGTCCCTGCAGCTAATAAACATGCTTGAACTCAGAAGTATGAAGCCTTAAAGCACTTCAAACACAAGCACCTTTTCTGCCTGCAGTATACAGGTCAGACAAAACTGACAAGATTTATTGAAGATTGCAACCTGGGCCCTGAAGCGCAACCGTCTGCTGCTGCTGCCACCGCCACTACTACATGTGGCAAAACAAAGTATACAGGTAATTGTTGTGGCAACTGCTCATGTCAGGGTTGATTGAGAGGTGAATGATGAACAAAATAGAATGCTGTCAGGAAATTGCTGGCGTAAAAAAGGACCAAGCTTTATGCAGAAAGAGAGGTTTGCAGCTCCTAATTAAGACCTGGAGCTAGAGCTAAGGAATGCTAATGAGAGAGCTTCTGGAAACAGTGAGGGGAAAGTGGTTTAATTTGCTGTGGTGTAACCAACTCTTATGGTATACAGTTGACTGCAACAGATAATACTAGTGTCACGAGCCCCTGGCCCCCAAACCTTGGGCAGTCCGGCAGGACCTCCTGTTTGCAGAGAGGAGCCCCCTTTTTAAGAACTCATTAACAGGAGTAAGGGTTCAGGAAGACTTCCCAACCTTCCTTTTCCCAGTGGGAGGGTGGATTCTGTAGTTTCGAGTTCCTTTGACTCTGCACTACTTTCAGTATTTGAATCCCACTACAGCCACTGGTTACATCTTACCATAGTAGTTTTTATACAATAGCCAAGTGGTACTATCTTTCAGGCACTCAGTTTTTTCAAAACCCTTCTGTTAAAATGTTAAATCGCACAATTAGACCACAAGCAGATTTGATAAGAAAATCATGAATGTTTACTTAACAAAAAAGCAACACAGAAAAGTCTACAGTTTTGAAGAACTTTGAAATGCAGACAATAACAAAAGTAAAACTGGATGGTTTACAGAAAACACTAGATACTGTATTCTAAACTATACCTTGGTTTGATGTTAGGGTTGAAACAAGATTTTAAATGTTCTTGTGGAGATGAGTCCTTAAGCAACAATCTTGTTGCAAGGTTGTACCGAGTCAGTTCCTCTGAAATGTCCTTTTTTTATGATTTATTATACTTTTTCATGCCACCTGCCACCGTTACCTCAGCCCCAGTCATGGCCCCCTCTGCTCCCACTCCCACATTTAGCCTTGACTCCCCGATAGCCCCTGGCTTACACCCCAGGGTGGGGTTGCGCCCCTGGGCCTAAGTGCTGCAATATCAGGATAGGTCAGGGAGCTGGCCTGGGAGCTCATTGAAGCGATGAGGAAGGCTTCATCCAGGCAGCAGGCAGCTGTATTTTCTCCCCCATATGCAGGGGGTTGGGACGTGCAATGATGGCTGGCGTCTGTCCTGCCCCTCTAGCTACATTCTGGAGCTGGCTGCTGTGGTGCCCCCGGCCTCCACCAGCAGTCTGTCAAGCACCAGTCACATTCCCCTCCCTCCCCCTTCCCGGAGAAGGAGAGCAGTCCTTAGGATGTTCCATCCTTCTCCCCCAGGCCGGCCCTCTGACAACCTGGGTCCGTTCCTGAACCCAGGTCACCAGCGTAGCAAGTTGAAATCCAACTGCTGCACCAACTGACCGGCTGAAATGTCCTTTTTAAAAAGTCTTCAGGCACTGCATTGGTGAAAAGTCTTGGTTTCCAAACTTCTGACTTAAAATCAGAATTTTCTGTTTAGTATGTGACAAGTCAAACTTTCCACACACTCAGGTCTGGTTTTAGAGATTTTTCCAGGCCTACACATATTCTTTAGGACTTCAAGTATATGTCAGCTGGACAGGCGGTCTGACTTCCAGCTAAACTGTTTTTCAACTGCTCTGCAATCGAAGTGTGTGTCTGATAATATACTTGAGGGTCATTTTAAGACACACCTTCCTTATTTTTTTCTCTGGGGGTGGGGTTACTGAATCCAAAAACAATACAGATATTAGGATGCAACAGTTTACCTTTCCCTGTAGGTGTCACTGTGGTTCCATGACAGGTTTCATGTCAACCCCAGTGACATCTAGTTCATGCATTTAGCTTGACCCCTGACCCCTAGGTCACTACATTACCTTTCCCTGTTATGGAAAACCACAGTGGGATATGTTATGCCTTCTTGGGCTATATACTTGTCTCCTTTATCTTGAAATGTACCAGATCCACCCTAGCCATTAGAATAAATAAGGCTATTTTTGTAAGTTCATTCCTAAAGTCTTTTAAAGAGACAGAGTCTTCATTCTAAAGTACATTACAGCATATACAACATGAACCCACATAAATGGATATAGGCCTAGCGTGTGACAACTAGTATGTTGTACATTGTGGGTTTGTGAAAAAAGCATCAACCAAAAACCTTCCAGGGGGGAAAAACTCACTTTACTGGAACAGTTAGCTTTTGATATCAGACAGAAAAAACTCACAAGCTGTACTTTTTTCAGTTCAGCTCTCAGCAGTTTCTGTGGCGCGCTCTCTGACCTCATTGTTGTTTCAGCTGCATACCAATGCCTGGCATTCAGCAGGGTCAAATATGAGTCAACTTAGCTCATGCACATGTAAAGTTCAACAGTCAGGTACAACCAGTGTCCAGGGCATAACCCAAGCAGAATGCAAGAAGGCAGTAATAAATAAGTATAAGGAACATTATTTTAACTGTATCCAGTAATTACAGCAAAATGTTGTACACTACAGTATACCTTTAAAAACATACAGTAGTCAGCCAGGATGCAATGCTCTTTGGTAAACATGTCACACTTTCTTGTGTGACAAATTGGAGTAATTGCCATGGATTACATTGTGTTTCTGCAGTATTCTGCAGCATGTCACTGGCAGAAACTGTGATAAGAGCATTACATCCTGTCTGACTCCACTGTAAATGGTTATGCCCACTGAGTTAGAAACAGAAACATAGAATTTGTCAGCAGAAAATGATCACTAGCCCTACCTTGTTTGCCCAAGGGTTCTCTACAATTGCACCACTGCAGACTCTAATCAGTCTCCAGGTACTCCCCCCACATTTCTGTACTAATATGCCCTTGTGTCTATACCATGCATGCTTGAAGCCTTCCACCATTCTAGCTGCCACAACTTCAGGTGGCAGTCTGTTCCATGCTTCTACAGTACCACCCTGTGAAGAAGTATTTCCTCACATCCTTCCTAGAATTTCCCTCCTCCAATTTCAATACATATCCCCTAGCCCTCATTCTCATCCTGTTAAGGAAGAGGCTCCCTCCCTGCACTTTTTCATGCCTGTGAGGTACTTGAAGGTCTTGATCATGTCACCCCTCACTCTCCTGTCCTGCAGAGTATACATATTGAGATCCCTCAGTCTCTCCTCATGAGATTTCCCTTGCAACCCCTGCACCATCATGATCACCTTTCTCTGGATCACCTCCATCCAGTCTATGCCTTTCCTGAGGTACAGTCTCCTGAACTGGATGCAATATTCCAGGTAGGGGCAAAGAGTGGTACAGTGACAGCACCACCTCCCTCAGCCTGCTGCTGATTCTTCTCCCTATGTTCCCCAGCATCTCACTAGCCCTGACCACAGCCTTTTCACACTGCACTGCCACTTTGAGTTCTTCTGAAATAATAATACTGAAGCCCTTTTCATGTCTAATGACTGCCCACACATCTCCCCCTTGTCCCCTATGAAGATATTGATGAGGACTGGTCCTAGCACTGAACCCTGCAGTGCCCCACAGGTCACCCCCATGTCCTTAGAGTGTGTACCATTTACCAGTACCCTCTGCCGCCTATCTGTTAGCCAGTTGTGAACACACACAACCATTTTGTGCCACCCCTAAATAGGTCAGTTTCCTAATTGATTGTTTGTGCAGCACAGTGCAGAGTACCTTGCTGAAGTCTAGACAGGCTATATCAACTGCAATCCCCATGGTCAGTCAGTCAAAAAATCTATTAGATTCATTTGGTATGACTTTTCCCCATGAACCCATGCTACCTGGTCCTGCAGCCCATTGGTTGCCAGATAATCAACCAGTCTCAATCTTCAGTCTCCTTTAGTAGGGCTTCCTTTAGTTTATCCACCACTGAGTTAGGCTGACTGGTCTATAGTTACTAGATTCATCCCTGCTGCCTCACTTATGCAGAGGGACCACTTCAGTCCTTCTCTGGTCCTTTGGAACAATTCCTGTTTCCAGTGAGCTATTGAGCAAGATTGTCAGCGGAGCAGCAAGCACTTCCCTGAGCTTTCCTAGTGCCCTGGAATGTATCCCATCCAATCCCATAGCTTTATTGACTTTCAGGGCTGCAAGGCCTTTCAGCACTCTTCTCTCTGAAAATGGCCTTGTGTTTACCCCCTCCTCTCCATTGTTCTTAACTGTCTCTGATGGCTCGTCTCGGGCCTTCCCTCTACTGTGAAGACCAAGCAAAACTACCTGTTCAAAAATGTCAGTCTTTTCTTGGTCTCCTGCTGCATAGTCTCCCTCTTCCACCCTTCTTGTCTTCACTATCCCATCCCTAGCTTTTCTCTTTGCACTGACATATTGGAAAAAAGTATTATTCCCCCCCTCACTTTCCTTGTGGTCTTTTACTCTGCCTGTACAGTACCCTAGCTTTCCTAACCACCCTTCCTGCTTCTTCCATTTGAGTTTCCTTGTACCTTTTTGAAAGCCGCCTTTTTAATTTGATTGCCTTTTCTACTTCCTTGGAGAACAATAGCGGTCTCCTTTTCTTCCTGTCTTTTCTTACCTTTTTCACACAGATGCCTGCTGCCCTAATGATAATACCCTCCTTTATTCTCTTCCACTGCACCTCCCCCCACCTGGCTTTATCTCCCCTTGAGGCATTTTCTGAGGCTGTCACCCATTTATTTGAAATCTGCCCTCCCAAAATCCAGGACCCTCATCTTCCTGCAGCTCAACTCAGCTCCTTTTCTTATGCTGAGCCACACTGCACAGTGATCTCTGGCACATAGAAATATAGACATTGACAGCAGATAAGGACCGCAAGGTCCATCCAGTCAGCCCATTTTTTCTACCTTATGAATGTGCCATAGGCCTTTACTCTGTCAATGGCCTATCTATTCATACGTATCTGTATTGCTCCCTTATGCCTATCCCAAGCCTGTTTGAAACCCTGCACTGTACTGTATTCATATCCACCACTTCCTGAGGTAGGCCATTCCATGCATCCACCACCCTTTCAGTGAAAAAGAACTTCCTCACATTAACCCTTAATCGGCCTCCCTCTAATTTCATGCTGTGTCCTCTTGTCCTGCTATTTTTCTTGTATTGAAACATGTTAGGCACCCTGGGGACTTCCAACTGTAACATTTGCAATGCTGTCCATGTTTTGTGAGTACCAAGTCCAACACTTCCTACATCTAGTAGGTTTCTTTATGAGCTGCATGAGAAAAGCCCCTTGTAGAGAGTCTAGGATGGCCCTGCTCCTTGATGAAACTGCAGCTGGTAGGTTCCACTCCACATTCGGTAGACTGAAATTTCCAACAATCAGCACCTCCTCTTCCCTACCATCCTGATGATGGCCTCCCCTTGTGATCTGTCCATCTACTACTCTTGTGTTGATGGTCTGTAAGCTACCCTCACAAAGACTACCACCCTGCCCCCTTTTCCCTATACCTGTGGTATATTCTGTATCCCGGGATGACCAGGTCCCAGTCCTGGTATTGGGTGGTCCATGTTTCAGTGACGGCAGCTATGTCCACCTCCCCCTCTGCCATGAGAGCCTACAACTCAGCCATTTTGTTTCCCATGCTCCTTGCATTCAAGGAGACTACCCTCAATATGTGCCCTTCCCACTCTTCCCCCTTCGAACACTATCGCTATCAAGCCTGTATGTACCCTCCCCTTATTCCATCCCTACTTGTATGAGGGGTAAGTCCACTTGGCTCCCCTACCTAGAGACCTTGTTTGAATTCCACCCAACTGCCTCCCCCCACACCTAGTTTAAATCCACTCTGGTTGCTGTATAATCCACTCTGGTTCCCCCAGTCTCTGTTTTAATACCACCGAGCCCTCCTTGCTCAAGTGTAACCTGTCCTGGGCATACAGGATGCTGCTATCCCAAGTTCTTCCCCTTCTCCCCACAAGTCCAAACCCTTTGGTCTGACACCAGGCACCCAGCCAAGTGTTGAACTCCTCTATTCTCAATTTCCTCATAGCACTTGCTCTGGGTACTGGGAGTACTTCTGTGAAAGCCACCAAACTCTCTACTTCCTCACACAACTTCCCCAGCTCCAATAATCTCCCCTGCACCTCCTTGGCTGTGTTCCCCTCCAGATCATTCATGCCCAAGTGCATCATGATATGAGGTTTCTCCCTCCCGCCCTTTGCACATATATGAATAAACTGCTCCCCCCACCTACTGTCATTCCTGGTATGCACTGCACCCATATGCGACTATGTCATTCCCCTTTACTCCCCATCTCACCCCTTTTAGCATTGAGTCTCCCAACAATAAGACTCCACCCCCTTTTCTCTGTTGTAGCCCCTACATCATCCAATTTTCCTGGCTCCTGATCTGACTCTTTATCCCATCCTGCATATCCCTGACTCCCCCTGCTTCACTTGCCCCCTCCCCAGCCCCTACCTTCATCCTGTCCCCCCCACTGCTTCCCTTGGCTGACCCACCCTCCACTCCCCCTAATGCACTCCCTGCTTGAGTCCCCTCATTCCCATCACCACTTAAATTTTGCTTCCTTCCCCTCCACTGCTTTAGTCCCCCACCTGCCTTCTCCCATTTCTCTTCCATTACCCATCATATCCCTGTCTCCTCCATCTGCCATACTGCTGCCCTCTGGGATGACAGTACCCCCCACTCTTCCTGCCCCATGCAAGAGTTCCTCCCCCTCCTTATCCTCCATTGTAGACAGCACTGAGAGCCTATTGTTTGACACTTGTACTCTACCCTGAGCTGCCCCAGGCAAACTGTTCTGAGACTTCCATTTGCTGCTTGCTCTTGGACCATTACTGCCCCTATTCCCAATCCTCTTCCAGCCGCTTGGCTCTGTACCCCTAGGTTCCTGAAGAGGTGGCACTATTGGTCCATTCTCCCCAACCCCTCTCACCCCTTGGTCTTGGATATCTGCCGACCTCTGAGGCACTCCTATGTGCCCCAGGTCCTGGATGGTTCCCCCACACTGCCCCATCCCTTTCCTTATCTCTGTCCTTAACCAACTAATCTCATCCCTAAGCTGCTCAAACTGCCTGCACACCAAGCACCCACCACTCTCTGTGCCACCTCTAAAAAGATAGCTGTCCCACAGCTATTGCAGTATACCACCCTCCCCTTAACTCTATCAGCTGTCTGTCTCACCCCTGTGCCACCAACTGTTGGTTTTCTGCCCCATCCCCTAGGCTTTTCCCACCTTCTAGATTTATCCATGATATACATGCAACCACCCTCCTCACTGAGCCATATCTCTATCCAAAGTAACAGATTTTGTTTTGTCCCCTCTGGATCTCAGGGATGATTAGTACACATTAGTGGATGCACCTGGTTGGTCTATCCACCAATCCCAATGCAGCACCACCCCAATAAATGTGGATGCGTTTGAGGCCGGAGGGATGGGGAGGGTGAGTTGGGCCTACCCTGACTCCTGTGAGAGTAAATCATCCCCTTATACAACAGTGCACCTAAGCCCCTTCCCTCAGGCAGGAACAAACACGTCACAGTAGTTCATCTTCCTTCATCCTCCAGATCCAAACTGAATTAATTAGCTAAAATGGTTCCTTGCTAGTTTCCCCTTCCCCAGCCTTCCTCTCCCAAGGCTAAATCTGTTTGCAGTTTCCTGGGTAACTCCCACAGAACAGAATTGCACTGTCAGTAACAGCTCAAATCCTAAACAGCACTGATTAAACTCCCATAGGATATAGGATCTAGGATAATACAAAGATATTACACCAAAGCACTGTATTTCATCTAAGGCTATTTTCCATGAAGTGGAGGCATTTGCTACATGCAAAAGAATATTGTCAGCATATACTGAAATCTTGTAGCATCCGGACCCCAGGGAGATTCCTTCTATAGAGGGATGAGATTTCATATGTAGCACCAATGGTTCCAGATATAAGTCAAAAAGGAGGGAGGAAAGAGGGCAACCCTGAGGAGTCCCATTTGTAAGAGAAAAACTAGAAGATAAGACTGCTGCAGCACACCCTAGCTGTAGGGTGCAAATATAATGGCTTTATCCAATGGAGAAATGTTTCAGGAAAACCAAATTTCTCCAAAACTCAGAAAAGATATGGCCAGGAAATCCTGTCAACAGCTTTTTCTCCATCCAGGGAGACTAGGTCAGCGGGTACCCGGTTTCCCTGGACACAGAAATCATATGCTGCAATTTTTGCAGATGGTTAGATGACAAACCCCACCTCTGGATCCCTCTCTGCTCACCCTCTGTTGTGGGTCCTGTAGACCTGGACTCCTCTGCAGTCAGTTTAAATGCCTGATATAGACGTAAAACTTCTGCCCCAGTGCACTGGCCCCCTTTCTTATCAGGTGAAGCTTATCACTGTTGAAGAGTCATCTGTCCTAGAAGTCCCCCCAGTCCCCTACAAAGTGGTACCTCATGTCCCAATACCACCCCTTGAGCCAACTATTAAATTCTGCTATCTCAGTACCCCAGTCCTGTCCTGCTTCCCCGCCCAGCCCCACACAGGGAGGACTTCAGAGAAGGCCAGGGAAGCCAAGTACGCTGCCAACCTGCACCCCAGTCTATGGAAACTCTGCTTCACTGCCTCTAATGACTGGTTAGCCAGATCATTGGTATCTAGGTGCACTAGCACCTCCAGCTTCCCCCCTTCCCTTTCCATCATCCTCACTATTCTAAGTCCCGGTTGGTGGATGCTCCAGGCAGGCATCGAACCAGCCCTCCTCCATCTGCCCCCCCAACACCCTTCCTGTACCTCTAGCCATTGACTCCCCAATCACTAGGACCTTCTTTACAGTCTTACTCTCCTTGGGTGTCAATGTGCTGTATGGCCCATCACCTGAGGCTGACTCAAAGCCCCCCTTCCCGCAGAGTAAGGAGCTTGAGCCTGCTCCAGGGGTGTAAAACGATTCACCATTTGGCTGCAGCAAGGCTGGGCAACCTTTTTGAGGTTGCCCCTTCTAATCTTCCTGCACCCCACCACCCTCCACCCTCACGGACCAGTGGGTCTCTGGGTGAGTGTGGGTGAGGTAGGTAGCCCCTGCTGAGCTGAGTGCGCAACTGGGTAATTCCTAACCTGGCTGCTACCAGCTGATCACAGTGCTCCACTATGGGCCTGCAGAAGGGGAAGCCTCCTTTGCTCCAGAGCACTTCCCTGGAGAAGAGTGCCCCACAGTCCCTACAACTGAGTGCCTCCCCCTTGAACCACATTTTACCAAAAACTGTATTGATGAGAGAGTAATTTATGTAGTACCGACTGTGATTAGGATTCACTCCCCACCCGGGTGGAAAAGTCTAGTAATACTGGCTAGTTCTGCTGTATGGTGACAGTAATTAAACAAGCATACGAGTGTGTCCCGGAGTTGTTAAGCACTCAGGCTAAACCCCAGCTGCAGACAAGAGACCAACAACCCTGCAGAATCCTTTCACACCAAGAAACAGCCTTCTAAACAACAGGGTATTTTAAGCACTACAAAACCACAATTCTAAACCACTGAACCCTAGAAATGTACCCTTTCAAAAGCAACTACCTAACCATTGAACTGCCCTACTAGGCTTAAACAGATCACTTGTATTAACCCTCCTTCACTGTGCAAACTTGCAACAACCCAGAAATTTCTTCTTTCCACAATGCAAACTATAGTTTGCATCAGCTCCTCACCACTAAGCACTTCCTTTCCACTGCAGGTATACCTGGAGTCCAAGAAGTAGGGTCCACCTGGTCTTCCTGGGTTAGCTGAGGTGCAGAGTGTCAAGCTGCTGGCTGCCTCGTTGGGCTGACTCTGGTGGGCTAGCTGTGGTGGGCAGACTCTGCTGTCCTTTTCACCTGGGTCCTTTGAGCGGGGGGCCGCAGTGCAGAGTCCGCTTGATGGTCTACTCTTTTTTAAGACCCTGCAACTTTAGGGTTCAATGTGCAGCCACTTTGATTGGCTGCCTTCTGGGGGAGGGAGGCATGGCTCTGTAGTGATTGGCTCCTTTTCAAAGCTGCCCTGAGGCTTCAAGCACCGCTCACCACTGAAGTCTCCCATGAATTTCAGGTGCCGTGGGGTGGTCCGATCCCCGTTCAGCTGATCTGGTATGCAGCCCTTTCTCTGGCTGCTGTACACTCATGGGGCTATTTAAACCCCTTTATGTATGCTTCCTGGTTTCTGTGCAACCACTCTGACTGGCTGCCTGCTGGGACAGGGAGGCGCAGCTCTGTAGCAATTGACTCCTTTTCAGAGCTGCTCTGGTTGGCTGCCTGCTGAAGGAGGGAAGGGTGGCTCTGTAGTGATTGGCTCCTTTTCAGAGCTGCCCTCAGCCTCCATGCTCCGCTCCCCACCGAAGTTTCCCATGGATTTCAGGTGCAGAGGGGGTGGTCCAATCCCTCTGACACTGATCTGGTATGCATCCCTTTCTTAGGCTGCTGTACACTCACGGGGATATTTATATCACTTTCTGTTGTCTTCCTGGTTCCTGTGCAGTTGCTCTGATTGGCTGCCTGCTGGGGGAGGGAGGTGTGGCTCTGTAGTGATTGGTTCCTTTTTAGAACTGCCCTGGGCCTCAAAGCTCTGCTTCCCACCAAAGTTTTCCCTGGATTTCAGCTGCCAAGGGTGTAGTCTGATCCCCCTACTACCGATCTGGTATGCAGCCCTTTCTGCAGCTACTGTACATTCATGGGGCTATTTAAACCCCTTTCTGTCGGCTTTGTTTTGATATGTTTCTTGGCCATGGCTAACTGATTGTTCCAGCTGCCAATCACTTTTCATGTCTCAAGGCAAATGTAAAAGGAATCAGCCAGCCAAAACTACAGCTGTGACCCCTTGGTAACACTGAGGGTTCTAGACAATGAACTTCTACCCCAAGGCATCACATAATGTGTATTTTATCTCCATAGGTTTGTTGTTATTGCACTGTATACCACAGAGCTGCTACATATGTATTTTATTTCTCGTATATAACTTTTGTTCTGCTTGTCATTGGAGGCCGCAGCTTCAAAAAATGTCTGCAGGCTTCTCTGACAAGACATGTTGTTAATAATCTGATACTTTTGCACTGGTCTACTGAGTTACAGCTCATACATCGGTATAAACAGAAAACACAATTTATCTTCAAAAAGCAAACAGCCAAAGCTGTTAATTTAGGGAAATAATAATGTGCACTGTAATATAATAAATAAACTAGATATAACAGCTTTCACACAGATATAGCCCCATGTGTCTTACAAGGGAGAATCCTATACAAAACACAAAAATTGACCAAAATGTAACTGATTCTGATGTGGCAAACTGAGGAAAATTAATTACATTAATCAGTCCAGACTATGAGAAGGGCTACACTGAAGCATTAAACAGAATGAGTTCATCCAAAAACCAAACTAAAGCAAGTAGCAATACAGCACAGTTAAATTCTGAAACTTGATTTATTCTGTACATGTTTGTGTTCTGTATTGTATAAATAACCCCTTGCTATAGCGAACCCCATTATACCGAATACTTGGTTATAATGAATGGTCCTCATGGCTCCTGATACAAATCAGCTCTTCCCCCATACAGCTCCTGTGCTGTCACTCTTAAAACAAAAGTGCTTGGTACAGACAGTTACAAGGACACCACAGTGTGCACTTTATTTTTGAAACAAACCTGCTCTCGTACTGACACTTTTAAAATATACCACTCCCTGTATGCCACTTTTTAAACAAAACCTTGTGCAGCTGGAGTTACCCATCTCAGGCCAGTTGCAGTTTCCTTTTTGGAAAATGTGTGCTGGGGAGAGCCAAGTATGTGCCAACACCAAGCAGCCGCAATCCCAATACCGCCAATCAATCACTGTACTGCCACTTTTAAAACAAACCTGCTCCAGTACAACTCCTGTACTGCCACTTTTAAAACAAATGTGTTTCATACAGACAGTTACAGGGAAAGTGGGCTGAGGAAAACCAAGTGCGTTGGAGGGGGCTGAGCAGGAAGAAGAACGACTTCAGAAGAGAGGGAGGAAGAGACAGTTCAGACCAACAATGAGGTTTATTTATTTATTTATCTTTATTATTATTAGTTTATTTCAAAATAGTAACAGCAAATGTCATTCGGGAAAGCAGTCTGTGAGGACATACGCACACTGGCAGTTAGTGTAGGTCATGTAGTACCGCAGCTGTGTTCTAGCGTCCCTCGATGTAATGAACAGGGAGCTATAACGAACACAGGTTATGGCTCCCTTTCCATTCGTTATAGCGAGGGGCTAGTGTATTGTGTTTGTTGCTTCTGTTCTGGATGACCATGTAAACAGGCTTGCTAGCTCATGGGCTGTCCAGTGTTTAAATAACTAAATAAATAAAATATAAAATCAAAATACCAAGGTAGATTATGGCAACAAATCTGAGATGTTATCATTAACCAGATTTTTATGCTTTCAAGAAAAACATTAACCGTTGACATCAGCGGAACTCAGATATAACCCCCTTCCCCCAAAGTTTCAATTTCAGAGTCTTACATTTTTTGTTATTTTTATTTTATTTTTTATTTTATTGTATTCTCAGACAACACCTTTGAGCTGCGAGTTCATTACATAGGTTCCATATCAGAAGGTTACAAAGAAAGTTTCAGGGAGCCTGCCAACAGGCGGTAAGCATTACAATTGCTACAATGTCAGGAAAGGAACAAAACAAAATCACAGTGAACAAAAACAGACAGAGGAATAGGTGACTGGATTAAGTGGCATTGTACAATGTATGCCAACACAATAAGTGTACACAAATGTTAGACAGACAATCAGAATCAGTACTAAGTTAAACAAATAATAAAGTAATAATCAGCCCATAAGGCTAGTCGAAACGTGGAGGGATAGGGGTAGGGCAGGGTGAGTGGGTTGGGAAGGAAGGTGGGAGAGGAATAAGAGAAGGAGAGGGTTGGAAGGGAGGAAGATAAGGAGTGGTTGGAGGGGGGTGGAGAGAGAAGTAAGGGGAGGGATGAAAGGGTGGGAGACACATAAGGGAAGGAGGTGGTTGGTAGGTGAGGAAGGTGAGGAGGGACTGGAAGGGGTGGAGAGAGCAGTAGAGGGGTGGGGTGCAGGAGAAATAACATAAGGAGGCTTGGGAGAAGTGCCTCGGAGCCAACTATACAGAGAAAGGCTGTTACTGAAGATATTTTCATTAAAACAGGATTGTTTAGACATCCTCTTAGACATCCTTTGTTCCTGTTGTCTATTCCTGCTGTAAAGTCATAATCTTTATCCTGTGAAAGCAGAATTGTTTCGGTAGCAACAGGTTGTCATGTCATTATCAGAGAATTATGACCTCACAAACAGGATAAGCAACAAGAACACATGAAGTCTGAGGAGCAAACAGCATTGTTTTCATGCAAATGTTTTAGTAGTAAGGAATTGCATGTCTTGAAATCTTCTTCATGAATAATAACATGGTGAGAAAAATGTAAGCATTCCGATTTGCTGGGAGACTAGTAAAGGAGTGTAAATATGAGACCATAATTACACTCCTGCACTTCTTTCAGGCCAAGATCCTGTGTTCTGTATCAAATCATTACACTTTATAGTGCCTAAAGTGCACGTCAGACTGCCAGTCATTATTTACAGTTCTGGGATTCCTTTATTGCTGAAATGGATTACTTTATCAAATGTGCAATACATTTGCTATTTTACTTGCATTAATACAGTGTATCATATTTTCTGGATAAAGTTAGAAAGACATTTTTCTTACCATGTTTTAAGTGTGATAAGACTTCAGGGATGTGTAATTATGGGAAAAAATTAATTTCATTCTCAGGTTTTTAAAGGCACTCGGCTCAGGCACCTTGTGCCTAACAACACCCTCAAGCCATGCAATTATTCACCCATAATTCCACTGACTCCCAGGCATTTCTTATTGCATAATTATAATATGTTTATATGTACAAGTTTTATATTTCTTATACGGTAGCTAGAAGAGTTTCTTTTCAAGTCCTTTGAGTGCCAGAACTGATAAGCTTAGCTTCATAGTTCATTTATCCAAAAAACTTGAGACTGCACTCTTATTACCATAAGAGACACAGTAACTGTACATACATACACACATACAAACATACAAAAAGTGGCAGCCAAGTGTGTGATAGCAGGTCAGTTCTTGGGTGCAGGAGAATAACTTTATTAATGGCTACTAACAAGTTCTAGTCCTGAGGTGTGTCATTATAGTGGCATAATTACATACCTTGGAGGTCCTGTTAGTCTATCAAGTTGTTTTATTTCCCTTGAACATTTTATAAAGTAAGTATAATACCATCCTTTGAAAAGAATCTGAAAAGAAAAAGAAAAGAAACAAGCATTTGTCAATGCCAAATGTTTGCTTGCTGGCATTAGCAGTGGAAGTGCAGGAGTTAGACAGATGCAGTATAAAAATGGGAGTGATGTATTGAACTGACACCAACTCCACCCCCACCCTTCAGAGATGGACAAGCATTGGGGTGTGCCTTTGGGTTGTCACCCATAACGGTCATGACATTTCACTTCACCCTACCCTGTTGCAGACACTGACAAGTGTCGAGGTGTACCTTGGGGTGTTCGGGCTTTACACTTCACTTCATTCCAAAAGGAAATACACTGAAATGGGTACAGCATAGGAGAATGAGGTGAACTCTGGGGCCAAGGAGTTCAAGGCGCACCTCGATGCCTGTCACTGGCTGCAGGGTGGGGGGGGGTGGAATGGCATGAGCATTACTGTCGACAATCCCAAGTCACAACCCTGATGCCTGTCAGTCCCTACAGGGTAGGGCGTTATGGTGGGAAACCCTAATGCCCTGGGCATTTCTTGGTATTTTTACTCCAAGTTTTCAACATGGGCTTTTTGTGACCCCACTGTATGAACAGTGACACTATCAGTTTATTAGCCAAAAGGTGATTTTGCACAGTGACTGTGCCATTTGGCACCACAGGTGAGAAAACACATTTTGAACACAACGTGAAAAATGACAGCTGTACTGTTCATGAGGAGGTGTAAAAAAATGGTAATGCTGAAAATCTGAAGTGAAAATATAAAAAAAACTGGTGAAGTCATGAACGTGCATAGAAACTGCGTAATGCACACCTGTAACCCAATTATTTTGGGATTTTTTTAACCACATTTTCAACATAGGCATTTTGGGACCTCCCCTCATGAACAGTGGCACTGTGATTTTGTCAATCTGTCCCAAAAGTTGATTTCCCACAGCGACCACGCCATTGTGCACCACAGGTGCAAAAACACATTTTGGGCAGGATGTGAAAAATTACAGCTGTACTGTTCATGAGGAGGTGTAAAAAAATGCCAGTGTTGAAAATCTGGCATGAAAATATTGCAAATTTGTGAAGCTACAAGGGTGCGTGGAAACTGCGCAACGCATGCTTGTAACGCAGTCATTTTATGGACTTTCATCACCAGATTTTCAACATAGGCATTTTAGCACCTCTGCTCATGAACAGTGTCACTGTCATTTTCTTAACCTGTCCCTAAAACTCATTTCCCACAGCGACCGTGCTATTCTGCGCTGGAAGTGTGAAAACACATTTTGGTCAAGATATGTAAAATGGCAGCTGTACTGTTCATAAGGAGGTGTGGAAAAATGCCAATGTTGAAAATCTGGAGTGAAAATATTACAAATTCACGAGGTTACACGCGTACGTGGAAACTGCGGAATGCACGCTCGTAAAACAGTCATTTTTTTGATTTTTTTTCCACCAAATTTGCTACATAGGCTTTTTTAAAGCCCACCTCATGAAGAGTGGCACTGTTGTTTCATTAACTGGTCCCAAAAGGTGATTCTGCGCAATGACCGTAAAATCACCTTTCGGGACCTAATAATGCCATGACAGTGACTGAACTCATGAGGAGGGGTGCCAATAACCCCATGTGGAAAATTTGGTGCCAAAATTTCCAGAAATGCCCGAGATATGCACCAAAGTAAAAAATAAAACTATTTATGCCATTATACAGCTTACCGGCATTTCTTCAGTTCGCAATTGGCTTTGAAGAGTACAGATGTGTTCCCAGTCCACCGAAGATCGTCACGCCGGAGGTAAGTATGGGGTGATGGTGTGTGTGGGGAGGCAGGGTACGAGGGTGGGCATGGGTAGGGGAGGGGGCAGGAGAGACCGCTGAGGGACCGTTTTCTTCTTTTACAGGGAAAATGAAATCTGACACTCTGGTTGTTTTATTCCTCGGGGACTTGGCATTGTACAACGCATCATAAAGGGGAGGAGTCAGTGCAGTCAACCCTTCTACTATCTGCACCCCATTCCTAGGGAGGCTCCCTTGGGATTGGAACATGGCAGGGAGGATTCCACTCCATGATGACCCTCCTAGATCCAGGGTACCTGCTCGGCCTGACACTTCTGATCCCACTTTTCCCAGCTCCTAGACAAGATCCTGATGTATTGCCAATAATTAAATGACACTGTCTTAAAAGATGTGGATAGGGTAAAAAATCTTGAAGTTGCTGTGGACTCTGGGATGGTGCATGTGGATTTTTTCCAATTATTGAATATCTACTGGATTAGACCCTATTCAACGCAAAAGGACCGGGTGACCCTGATACATGTATTTGTAACCTCAACACTTGAGTAATGTAATGCCCACTATGCTGGGCTATCTGGGACATTGGTATACCACCTGCAACTAATGCAGAATGCTGTAGCCAAGTGGATCGCCAGGTCATTTTATGTTGATCATTTCACTCCTATGCTGTGGCATCTGCACTGACAACCAATTAGGTGGCACACACGTGTCGAGACTGCTTTGTAAACATACTATACAAATTTCTGCATTGGTTGGGTCCTGGATATCATAAAGACCGCTTGATCTGATATTCTTCCAGTCATTCACTCTTGTTGCCCATCCAAAGGTCTCACCTAAAGCTGTATGGAGATAGGGCATTCTCGGTAGTGGCCCCAGCCATCTGGAACTCCTTGCCTTGTCATCTAAGGAGTTCCCCGGACTTAAGGACTGGCAGTGTATCTTAGAGGTTAGAGTAACGAGCTGTGAATGAGCTTGGTACATCCAACAGACCTGGGTGTGATCCCCACAGCCTCCACTGGCATACTGTGTGACTCTGAACAAGTCACTTAATCAAACCAGGGTTCCTGGGATGCCTCTAAAAACAGCACTTGTGCCTTGAGGGCCTTACCCAGTTACCAAATAATAATAATAAAATAAAAAAAATGTCATTTGTTTATAATAACTTTTGTCACCATTGACTGCAATTAAGATCAGTACCTTAGCAGTTTTATTTATGTATTCATTCTGTTTTAATACATTTACCTGTTCTATGGTCTGCGTAGGATTTCCTGAGTTATTTTTGTGAAGTACCCTGAGCCATAGTGATAGGAAGCTATACAAAGAAGCATTTGTCAATGCTGAATGTTTGCTTGCTGGTATTAGCATTGGAAATACAGGAGTGAGACAGATGCAGAATAGGAATGGCAGTGAAGTATTGAACTTCACGCCAACCCCACCTCCATCCTGTACAGATGGACAGGCATTGGGGTAAGTGTTTGGGTCGTCGCCCATGACTGTCATGCCATGTCACCTCACCCTATTCTGCAGACACCGACACCTGTTGAGGTGTGCCTTGGGGTGTTTGGCTTTACAGTCACCCCATTCTATAAGGACATATGCTGAAATGGGTGCAGCATAGGAGAATGGGGTGAAGTCTGGGGCCGAAGAGTCCAAGGTATACCTCGATGCCTGTCAGTGGCTGGGGGGGTGAGGGTGGGATGGGATGGCATGAGCAGTACAGTCATCAATCCAAAGGCACACCCCGATGCCTGTCAGTCTGTACAGGGTGGGACGTTATGGTTAGAAACCCTAACGCACCAGGCGTCTGTTGGTATTTGCACTACAAATTTTCAGCATGGCCTTTTTGTGACCCCACCTCATGAAAGCATTTGAGACTTCTTTTCATGAAGAGTGGCAGTGTGATTTTGTCAATGTGTCCCGAACTTTGAGTTCCAACAGCAACTGTGCCATTCTGCGCCACATGTACGAAAACACAGATCTGGCAGGATGTGAAGAATGACAGCTGTACCATCCATAGGGAGGTGTGAAGAGATGGCAATGTTGAAAATCTGTAGTGGGAATATTAAAATGCTCGCACTTCCGAGCATACATGGAAACTGCGCAACGCATGCGCATCAAATAGTCATTTTATGGACTTTCATCACCAAAGTTTCAACATAGGCATTTTAGAACCTCTGCTCATGAACAGTGTCACTGATTTTCTTAATGTGCCCTGAACACTTATTTCCCACAGCGACTGAGCTATTTTGTACAGGAAGTGCAAAAACACATTTCGGCCAGGATGTAGAAAATGGCAGCTGTACTGCTCATAAGAAGGTGTAGAAAATGGCAATGTTGAAAATATGAAGTGAAAATATTACAGATTTTTTGACATTATGAGAGTGCGTGGAAACTGCGCAATGCATGCCCATAACACAGTCATTTTATGGATGTTCATCACAAAATTTTCCACATAGGCATTTTAGGACCTCTGCTCATGAACAGTGTCACTGTGATTTTCTTAATGTGTCCTGAACACTGATTTCCCACAGTGACCGCGCTATTCTGTGCCAGAAGAGCGAACATACCTTTTGGCCAGGATGTGAAAAATGACAGCTCTGCTGTTCATAAGGAGGTGTGGAAAAATGGAAATGTTGAAAATCTGGAGTGAGAATATTGCAAATTCACGAAGTTATGAACGTGTGTAGCAACTGCGCAATGCACGCTTGTAAAATAGTTGTTTCTTGGATTTTTTCCACCAAATTTGCAACATAGACTTTTGAGAGCCCACCTCATGAACACTGGCACTGTCGTTTCATTAATTGGTCCAAAAGGTGATTCCGTGCAGTGACCGTGAAATCCCCTTTCGAGACCGAATAACACCATGACAGTGGTTGAATTCATGAGGAGGAGTCCCAATAACCCCATGTGGAAAATTTGGTGTCAGAATTCTCCAAAATGCCTGAGATATGCACCAAAGTTGAAAAATCCCCATTTATGCCATTATATAGCTTACCGGCATTTCCTCATTCCACAGTCGGCTTTGAAGAGTGCAGACATGTTCCCGGTCCACCGAAGATCATTGCTCCATGCTCCGCAGGTAAGTATGGGATGTGTTGGGAGGCAGGGTGCACAGAGGGTGGGCGCAGGTGGGGAGAGGGGATACCGGACTCGACAAGGGACCATTTTCTGGTTTACCGGTTTAAACAAAAAAAGAAAAACATTGCAGGACTTTTTTTTTTTTTAGGAGAATTTGGCACGCTGGGGTGTGCTCCCAGCATGCCACTAGACTGTTTTGGGGGTCTGTAGCCGATGGGGGATTGGGCACCCCCATCAGCACATACCGAGTAGTGGGGAGGGAAGAGCTGAGGGGGATTGGGCACCCCCCTCGGCACATAACAAATGGGAGGTGGGGACGTTATGCCAATGGGGAGTGGGCTCCCCATTGGCAGACTGAACTGGGGACTGAAGCCAATGGAGAATGGGCCCCCCATCAGCAAAGAAAGACTTTGGGGGCACATGATGATGAGGGGATTGGGCACCTCTTAGCACAGAATTTAAATGGAGAAGCATTATGCCAACGGGAGTGGGCTCCCTGTTGGCAAATGATCTTGGTCGGGGCATGCCGACAGGGGGATTGGGCACCCCTGAAGTCAGCATTGTGGCAGGCAGCTGCAGCAGTCACTGCCACCATGTTTATTCCACTGCTTCACCAGAAAGGGCATGTTACTGTGCCACTGCATGACGAGCTTGCCTCTCATTGCAGCGGCACTTTTCTTGGATCTGGTAGCCACTTTACGTATTGCTGGTGTTAGCTCCCTGCATGCTGGCTTATTGGGGAATGAGGGATGCACCTACTAATGCGTTCCCTGCATTAGCCCACAGTGACCGCACCTCCAAATCTGCTACTAATATAGTATGTTGGCTGGCGCGTGCACGCGAACCAACATAAAAATGAACTAGTCAGGGTTTTTAAGTTTAGCAAAGTTTTGTTTTTAGTGGTATATATGCTGAAAGCACAGTAATTTATTGAAGTTCTCCTTACTGAGTCACAGACTACTCCGAGAAAACAAATGAAGTGGGAATGAGCTGAATCAGAAAAATTGACACTTCTCCTAATAGTGGGTCTGTGTTTTCAGATAAAGAATGTGCTTTTGTCAACATTTAGCTCGTAATTCCTGCACATTATTATGCACAAATTGCACAAATTAGAATTTGCCATAAATGAGATTTTTTTAACTTTTTGTTTATTGATTTTGCAAGCAAAAACTTGCAAGACACAGTTACATAGGAGGATAGCATTAAAATATGGTACAGACATTAGTCACTTACAAAGAGCTATTGAAAGATATCCCCTGTAGTGGTACATCATGGGAGGGATTCCCAGTTAAAACTGCTTACAAAAAATATTTACCCAATGCATCCAGCCCAGGAAGGGCAACAGGGAATCTCGAAAGGATGTGTATACAGAATGACCCTATTACCAAAGTGACTCTCAGGTCTAACTGATTCCCCATTACAAACAATTTATACGTATAAAAAACATTATTCTCAAGACTCCCAGGAAAGAATAAGTCACTCCATTATGGTGGGTCTGTAGCAACAACAATAATAAAATGAACCATTATACAAGGAATATTTGATGTTTTTTAACTGTTACATGCTGCTAGTAGTAAATAGAATTTCATCAGTCTTCTGTATTTTCTGCTTTCATTTCCACACCCTGCACCAGTAATTATATAAAAAATTAAAATCAGGCTCTCACAGTTTACTGCTCATCACACACCTCAGGCTTGAAAAACAACATCATAAAACATACCTGTCTATGCATTACTCTTTATGTTATGTACATTGTGAGGAAGAACTCGGTGGCTGAATACCAGCTAGGTGAGGTTACCATCAAGAGTCAGCAGAGGCAAGGACTTGGGGCTAGCAATCACAAGTTCCATCAAACTAATGGCACAGTGCAAAAGGCAGGAGGTAAAGCAAACTGCCTGCTGGGATGTAAAGGCACGGTGATCAGCAGCAGGCACAGTGAGGTTATACTGCCCTGTAAAGATCCCTGGTGAAACTGCAGCTGTAGCATTGCACCCACTTCTGGAACCCCTATCTAAGAAAGGACGTAAATAGGTTGGATGCTGCCTCAGGGTCAATATGGAAAATGGTATGAGTTTGGAAAATGTGGACATGTACTCCCTGGAGGCCAGGAGAGAAAGAGGAATATGACTGAAACTTTCAAATACATGAACAGTATCAGCAAGGTAGACACCAGCCACCTGTCTTCAGTGACATTGGCCCCCTTTGCACTAATACGGTGGAGTGGTTATGCGCGCATATCAGGGGTGCGCAACCACTCTGCACTCATTGCGCCACCCACGTGGCCAGACACGGAATGCACCTACAGGGCACATGGCCCCACCGCCAGGCTGTGTAGAGGTTGGGGCTTGAAGGGGGCATGTCGCACTCTGTGACATTCACAGAGTCATGCACCGCTGGGTGCAGGGGATGCACAGTACAGAGGGGGAACCCCTACCATAAGGTCTGTGGCACCCTGGCCGCCAACATACAGGCAGGGACTGCCGCCCCCCCAACACCATGCCACCCCAGACCACAGACAGTGAATGGTGGTCTAGGGATGGCCGACCTGGCACCAGCCCAATTCTGTGCTGCAGCATGCTGCCCAGTGGCAGCCATATCTCTGTGCCCATGGGCACAAGGGATCCCCTGGCAGACCGGCTTGGGCATCCCATTCAATACCCACCTGGTCCATGTATCTTTCCTCCATGCTCCCGCGTGCCGAGGGGGTGGGGCCACAGACAGGTGACCAGCAGTCATGATTACCACTGGTGCACACCTGTCCATGGGTGCACAGCTACATGGGTGGGGGTAGGTGCGGATTCTGCATATCCCCACCCCATTCATGCATAGGGGCCATTATGAGTACCCTGGAGAATGATAACAAACTGATGGGGGGGGGGTAGGTTCAGGAGGAATTCAAGGAAGTATTACTTTACACAGAGGGTGGTGAGTGGAAGGAACATGACGCCAGAGGAAGTGATGAATGCAAAATCCACACGGAGCTTTAAAGGATACCTAAACAACATTTTGACAACAAACTGGTCAAAAAATCTGACTTCATAGGGGACTAGAGGAAAGTCTGCTGTATTCATTAATGCTAAAACAAAATTGATATAATTTACCTAAATGCGGTTCCAAAGCATTTGAAAAATGTAAACTCAGCCTCCCAATTTCAAAAAATCTGCCTTACCTGTTTCCTAAAATGGCCACCAAATGTGTTAAGTGATTACATCATTGGAGCCAAAGTCAGAGAGCTATATGGCTTTCTATAGTGTTAACTAGTTCTTTTTTCCCTTTGTATCGAATTGTTTCACCAAAATGGTCAAACCATGTGCATTATTTTGTATAATACACATGATAGGCTATGGTTCTGTTAATTTTGTTTGCTTTAACATGCTGAAATTGTGTTTTAATCCAACCAACTTTCTCTTCAGCAAACCACAGTGCAGTACAAATCTTGAATAACCTGGTGGTCTAGTGGTTATGGTGGATCCAGGATGCTACAATGGGGAGTGCTGGGGTGGTGTGCATACTTGATATGCACTTTTTAACATTTTTATTACACCTTTATATTTTCTGCTATTATTCTCTTCTAGTACGCTTTTGACAGAACCTACACATGTAATCCATAGTTTGAAAGTAAACATTTGTACAATCAATAAATCAGACTTCTTCAACAAAGTGAAATGCAGCAGCAGCAGCAAGCAAGTACGTTACTATGGAAGGAGGGGGAGGTTGTAGCCGCACCCTTCACCACCCCTAGATCCACCACTTGTTTGTAGCAAAGTTCTTGTGTAGTCCAATGCCAGAGTTCATACTTTCTCGGAAATCAAAAATATGCTTGACTTGTCTTCTTTTTCCATGGGAAATAAGAAGAAGAAGAATCAGCATTTACATAGTGCTTTTCATACACATTGTATCCCGAAGTGCTTTACAAGAGATGCTAGACTGGTAATGAAGTGACTGAATGTGTAGTGGCAGCCAATTCACACATTAATACCCACACACACAGCCTTGGACAATTGCATGAACTGGTTTTATGGGAAGGGGAATGTTGGCCAGGACAATAGGGTCAGGTAGTGATCATGGTGCTGGCAGCCCCACATCTTATTTCTCACAGTGATCTGCTCATATTTCTCCCCTTCTGTCTTCCCCCTTCCCTGAATATAGCAGTACCTTGCAGGAGTGGCCTTCTCAGTCCCCCTCTGGTATTCATTCTCACTACTTCTCCCCACACCAAAGACTGGTGAGCTCATCACCCTTCTGCATCATGAATGTAGGTAGTACAGTGCCCAGGTTTTTTGACATATCAAAAATAAACAGATCTTTCCAGTAAGTCAGGCTTATAGCAGCAGGGAACAAGGGGAATGATGGGCTTTCCTATCCTTAAAAGATCTAGGCTACCTTTAATTAGGAACTATTAAATGATGGGTGTGCACATCATTATGCACGTCATTTAATAGTGCCTAATCATAGGTAGCTTAGCTCTTATATGGGTAGGAAAGACCATTTTCCTCTTGTGCCCTGCTGCTATCAGCCTGGCTTACCAGAAGATTGTGTTTATTATTAATATGTAAAAATAACACAGGAGACTGTACAAACCACATTCATGATGCAGAAGGGTAGTGAGCTCACCAGTTTTTGGTGTGGGCAGCAAGTGAGAAGAATGAATGCCAGAAAAGAACTGAATAGGCCATTCCAGCAGGGTACAGCTATATTCAGGTTAGCTGAAGACATGAAGGAGGACGCTGAGCAGATCACTGTGAGATCTGAAATGTGGATCTGTCAGCATCATGATCACTACCTGACTGTGGATGAGAGCAGCCAGCAATGACAAATACTCAGAGTGGCAGAGTTGCACCTAAAGTGTTACTAGAATTCAGTGTAGGGAGATTACCCTCTGGTGGGGGGGGATGTTCATGTTTGTTAGGACAGTATTGAGGGAGCTGTGTATAGCTCATTCAAGATTCGGAAGGGTGGTAGCCAACCAACTCGCATTGTGGACTAGGGCAAAGAAAAGTACTGGAGGAGAATTGCTGGGAACTGTCCTACGGGGTTCTGCAGATCACAGGTAAAGGAGTAGAACAACACTGGAAGTCAGGTGGATTCGCTCAAGACATTAGTATGCCTCTCCTGCTAATAATATTATCCATAGTAAGTGCAGCCCTTTTGAGGGCATGAATAGCAGTTTTTCTGGTGGGTCCTGATGCTTCTTGCTTGGCCCTTCAGGAAGACCTAGTTGTTGGTTTATGAGGTGGGAAAAAAACATAACAGGGGAACTGTACATACTGCCTTCACTGTGCAGAAGGGTGGTGTCCACTCAATGTTTACTGTGGGAGCAGAAGTCAAACATTGAGAAAGTGGACTGGAGAGTAAGTGCCAGCTGATGAAGCATATCGGTATAGGTGTGCACAACTCTCTGAGGTACAAGATTACGATCTGAGGTGTGATAATTCTCTTCATGAGACCGCAAGCTCATATGCAGCCCCAGGCAGTACTAAGGACACGGTATGGATGGATGAGTGCTCAATAGAAGGTAGGCTAGGTGCAGGGGTTAACGTGGAAAAAGAATACAAGAGAAGCGTATTTGTGGATTAACAAGAAAGCATAAGCTTTGGAATTGGATCAGACTAGTACTTCCCTATGTGACACCAAGCAAGTCACTTAACTTCCTTGTGCTCCCAGGTCACACCTGTAAATAAACTTTCAGCTTAGTGTGTCTCTCCTGGTTAAAAAAAATTCAGGGCATCACATAACTACTAGATCATCAGGTATTTGAAGTGTTGTACTGTACTGTACTGTACTGCGGTTTGCCAAAGAGAAAGTCGGCTGGATTGCAAAACATTTTCAGCAAGTTAAGGTAAACAAAATGAACAAAATCATAGCCTAACTTGTGTACTGATGAAAATAATCCACGTGTTAACACATGGTGTTGATCATTCTGGTAAAACAATTCAAAATAAAGAGGGAAAGAAGAACTAGTTAGCACTATAGGGAGCTATGTTGGTCTCTGCCTCTGGCTCCAATGATGTCATCATGACTCATCACTTAACAGACTAGGCAGACATCTTAGGAAGAAACCAAGGCTGTTTTTTGAAGGTGAAAGGCTGATGTTTACATTTTTCAAGTGCTATGAAACTGCATTTATGTTATTTACGTAAATGCAGTTTTAGCATAAATGTAAACAGCAGCCTTTACTTTACCTCCCTATGAAGCCAGGTTTTGGAGTTTGCAGTTTTAAAACACTGCTTGTTTAGGTACCCTTTAAGTCAGAGTGAGACCAATACAAAGGGTTACTCATAACTGGGAGAGGAAGGATGGCATTGGACCTGTAAAGGACAAGCATTCCCACATCGAGCAGACTAGATTGAACTCAAGGCCTTTTTTTGTTGGCTTGTCTTTTTGTTTCTATCTGGGGCTGCTGAATAGGAATGCTTGCCTTGTATTCAAAAATAAGATATTCCCACACCTCTAATATATAGTCCAGGACTGGGAGAAGGTATTGCTGGATGATCTGACAGAAATGCCAAAACTTTGCTTATTTCTACCATATACAGCACTCTTCTCCTCAAATCAAGCGTAGAAAGGATGTGATCTGCATGTTTTTAGTAAATGAGAGGGGAACCATAGGTATTTAAAGGGGTCAGCCAGTTTAGGGTATTGTTGGCGGAACAGATTTTCAGAAAGCTCAGTTTTGTTCTTTGATAAGTACTGTGGAAATGCCAACAAATCATGTTTCGTGTTTGGTCAGTATTAGAACTGTTTTTTTCTTCTGGAATCAAGTTTCAACTCCGATGAAGTCATATTCCAACTTGTTTAAGGAAAAGACCATGGCTGAGTGTGAAACAAAGATCAATACATTTTGTTTTATAGTTTGGGGTCCTACGTTCCACTCATTTTTATATCTAAGAGAGACTGAGAGGCAAAGCAGTTGGTTGCTCAGGGTCACATAATGAGCCAGTGACTGTACAGTGGCTCAGACTTGGTATTTCCTTTTTTTTCTTTTTACTTTCTATTTTGTGCCCCATTTCTCCTCGCCAGCTGCCACAGTAGGAGTACACTGATGATGTCACCAGTCTCTGCTCGACATCATCTTCAGAAGCTCAACTGTAACCCACAGCTTATTCCCTGTTGGTGGGATGCTCTGGTTCTTCTAAGCAGGGAAGAGGGCACTTAACAGGTGAGGTCAGGGTGAAGGAGCCAGTGAGGTGTGGGAGGGTTAGAGTCCTACCATGCTGTGGGGAGGCAGATCAGCTTCATCTGCCTGGGTCTGCTAGGGTATTTTTCCCACTAAGTCCTCCCTTATTCCTCCTCTGAATGTGATCCTGAGGCAAGTCCCAGCAGAATACCTATTAGTGCCATTGGAAGGGTGTGCCCTACTTTTGGAACTATTCTGATGGCCCCATTCTGGGTGTGATGCCTTCACATCACTTGCCATGTGAGTGGGTGCATGCTGACATACGCCTGCTGCAGAGGGATGATGTATTCCTTCCTGCATGGCATTCCCTTCCTCTGGGCCATGAGGGAGCAATTATCTAGCAGAAGTAGGGGGCCCTCTCTCTCCCCAACGAAGGAGGCATCCAAGACAGATGACAACCTCACCTTGCCAGTCAGAACCAGACAGCTCAGGCTCAGAGATATGAACCTCGGTTGTCTAGATCGCAGCAGTGGTGGTAGCCTATGATGTGGGCAACTGCAATTGAGTGACCCGAGAAAGGGAGACTCAGTTGTGGTGCCCATCACAGGAGCTACTTATAAGGAAGGACAACTGGATTGGGGAGGGGTGGTTGACCTGTAGTGACAGGAAGTCTCTACATGTACACATGCATGGGGGGGTTGGGGCATGCACGCACAGCAAGGGGTGGGAGGGGATGTGAGGGGTGGCGCTGCAGTATGCAGCTGAATCGGCCCCATAGTATAATGGGTTGGCTTACAGCTTTGGTGGTAGGGTGCTAGGTTCGGGTCCAGGCGTGGGTTCATTTTTGCTGCCTGGCCTGAATTTAATTTTTTTTTACGCTTTGCCCCGCCTCGACATGCACCCCTTGGAGTTGAGAATCCTTTAGTGGGGGGGGGGTGCAACCTCCTTCATAAACATAAAAAATTAAAGTCCCCGGCACTGTTCTGTTGTGTGCTGGGGAGTCAGAGTGGCAAAATTCATTTTCAGTGCTCTGATTTCACCGTAATGGTGATCACCTTTAGTGGTCACTGTTTATCACATAGAACCATGGTGGTGCTACTGCTCTGTTAGATGGTCATCTGAACTTGGTATTTCCTAATCAACAGTTCTGTACTCTGACTACTTGACTGCACTGATTGGTTGCCTATGTTTCTTAACACAGATATAGAGTATAGAATGTTCTTCTTTGTGACAATATACATGGCACGCTGGTTCAGCAGACAACCTGCATACAGTATGTATAGGAGTGATTAGGATGCTAGATTGGACACTTATGCACTGTAAACTCTAGCTGTTCCTCTCTCTGCCCCAGGAGAGGATGACCACCCTTTTGAGGTACCACTGAGCTTGGTCATGTGGCAAAGGTTCACTGTGTGGGGGGGTTACTAGTCGGCAACCCATCACTAAGAGTCACCTTACCGCTATTAATAAATGCAGAATGACAACTTAGTGGCATTCTGTCATTTAAAAGAAAGAAAATATACTTTTCCTCCCTTGTGCATGCCGTGCCTCTAGCAATATTAGGGCATGCGCAACCCGTGTTAATAACTTGTGATATTCACATGGGTCCAAGCGAATCAGGCTACTAGATTCCCAAGTCCAGTTTTATAGTTACTGTAGTTGTAAATTGTTCTGCTATTTACTGAATATTGTTATGATTTTTCTCCTGACTCCCCTCAGGAATGTTTTCCAGCATGTATTCAAGTCAAAGTGGAACAGCCAGGGGTCATGCCCCCTCCACACCCTCTCAACCACCTATCACCTGGGCACAACATGCAGGGCAGTCACCTCAACCCACAGCCACAGTTGCTTCCTCTGCCAACAGTAGAAGAAAGAAGTGCAAAGTAAGGCAAACAACAGCAGCTACAATGTTGTGCTACTTCAATAACAAGCAGACCTTACATCATACAGAAGAAGAAATTGGTTGGAAAGCAGTGGATACAATTCCTTGTTTTAAACGGGAGAGCCTACTATCTGAGAAACCATTAATTTTCACAAACAATTGGCTTTTAGGCCTGACATGGTGGTCCATGCCATGCCATGTGCTTCCTGCATCCCTCACTCCTCCCTGCCCCCCTCTGATCTTTCTGTCTGCCTTTCTCCCGGCTCCCTACTCCACAGGTAAGAGCAGGCTGTCCTGTTCTTGCCTTCTTTCAATACCTTCAGGAGACTTTTGTGCAATGTTATTGTACTCTATGTAAGCTGCTTTCTGTGCTTTAATTTCACCCCTTCACTATTTAGCTGTTCTGCTTCTTACCCTGTTGCATAGCCTAAACTCAGTGTAATCTATAATTTGAATTTTATACCTCTATAATTCCATTACAAATATCTTTCTATACTTTGTCCACACACTTCTCCAGCTTGCATCCTTGCTGTCCCCATAACTTATGTGCTTTGCTCACTTTCTACATTGTTTTTTTCTTTTTCTGGAATTTATTACCTGTACCTTGCTTTACTGTCGTGTACATGCACCCATTATTGTCGCTATATCGGTTTCTGTTTCACTTCCTGTAGTATCCCCTTCCCCAGGTCAAAACGAGCTCTGGCTCAGTGTGCCTATACCGGTCATCAACTTTGGAATAAAAATTAGTGTATTTTTTTTTGTTTCGGTTATTATTTCCACCTCAGTTATTTTTTTCTTCACCTCTCAGTTTTTGCATTGCTTAATTTTCAACCGCATTGCTTGATTATTTTTTTTACCTTTCTCCTCTGTAACCCGCTCCCCTGGGTCACACCTAGAAATGAGCCTTGACTCGATGTGCCTCTCCCCCTTTCGTCAGTTTACAAACAAATGAATAAAATTCTGCTGTAGATAATTGCCCACTAATGCAGTTGTGTATCCAGGACATAAAACAAAGGCACATACAGTAAATCAAGGCAAATCAAATTATCTTTGAGTGTTATTGCTCAACCAGACAGGACACCTGTGTTGGAATTACAGTGGGGCTTGCCAGGCCCCTCTAGCTCTGAAGTGAGCCCCGGTAGCTCACACATCACTGCCATTGACTCATAATGGGAAGAGGGGATCAATTTACAGATAGCGCCCTTATGGGCCCTCTTGACTCCCAAAGCTCATGAAGTGTAATTTCAACACTGCGTAACATCACCATAAAAAAGACCTGAAAAGTAAGTCCTTTTTATGAGTGCATTTCTAGCCAAATATTTTCTGAGAGAGAACAATTTCTTGTGCATTGATTGACAGGCCAGGCCGATTGATACCTTGGGAAACCTGACGGTGACTGGCACACATTTAAGGTGAAAACAGAACTTGTTGACACCTTGTTTACATTGAGTTCAGTGGGCAAATGTCAAAAGAGAGAATTGCTGGCTTCTGATCTGCATATCGATATGCGTATCCTATACCTTGCACTAGACTCAGTTATCTCCCCACTCACGGGAAACAGAATGCATATATACTGGGTCAGGGGTTCATTTCTATATGTATTAATCTTCAGTTTATGTTATTAAAGTGAAAACAAAATACTTTGTTAAACACTAAATAGTTTACACCAGTTCAAAATCTGTGACGACTTCTGGCATCATGCCACTGCCTCCGGTTTGCTAAGCGATAGGCAGGCCTATAATGCTGCCCGCAATAACTGTACCTGGGCAATCCACAAGGCCAAGGCGGAGCACTACAGAACTGCCCTAGCCACCTCCTGGGGTAGCACAAAAAAGTTCTGGGATGACATCAAGGAGCTTAATGGTAAATCCTGCTCCCCCCCCACAACTTAGTGTTAATGGTACTACCACCACAAACACACTTCACATAGCTAACTGCCTCAACTCCACCTTCTCAGACCTTAGCTCAGTCCTCCCTAGCAACTTTTTCAATCCAATTCAGCCTACCTCACCACCTGAGCTCCTCCATCCCCTCTTCAAACCCCAGAGTCATTACCCCTACAGAAGCGAAAGCCTACCTGTCCAAAGCCCTCCAGAGCTCCAATTACTGCAAAGACACCTTTGATATGCGTATCCTATACCTTGCACTAGACTCAGTTATCTCCCCACTCACAGAATTTCTAAATCTGTCCCTGCGCCTGGACCAGTTCCCAATCTCATAGAAAACAATAGCACCAATATTGAAATGTGGTGACAGCTCCCTCCCAAACAACTACTGGCCCATCTCAATTCTCCCCCCACTCTCTAAAGCCCTTGAAAAGATCATGGCCAATCAGCTCACTGACTACCTCCTCGCACACAACCTCTTATGTAAGGAGCAGTGTGGTTTCAGAGCTGGTCATAGCACTACGACCGCCCCCACAGAATTCGCTAGCTCCTTGCACTCCACGCTTGACATGGGGCACCTCGCAGGGGCCGTGTTTATAGACCTCTCAAAGGCCTTCAACATGGTTTCTCATCCCCTCCTTCTTAACACATTACAACAAATTGGGGTCTCTCATTGTCCACTCTCATGGTTCTCCAGCTATCTTTCATCTAGAACCCAATGTGTTAAAATTTATAATACCATATCTACTATGCTGCCTGTGCGCTCAGGAGTTTCCCAGGGATCTATCCTGAGTCCTCTGCTATTCAGCATCTACCTCAATGCCCTGCCTAAATCCTGCCCTGGCAACCTTCTCCTCTACATGGACGATGCTGTTCTTTATGCCTCACATCCTGATCCTGTCTCTCTCTCTCTCTCTCTTTCTCTCTCTCTCCCCAGATACCTTACAGAACTCCTTCTCTCAGATTGAACACTGGTTTGCTGAACACAGATTGGTGGTCAACATTAAAAAAACTAAGACGATGCTCTATGCCCACCGCCAAAACAGATCAAAGTATTTCCCCCTTGAAATACTCTCCACCTCTCTCATCCCACTGGAACAGGTCCAAAAATATAAGTATCTAGGTATTACATTTGACTCTTCCCTCTCGTTCCACAAACACATAAAAATCCTTACTTCCACCACCAACACCCACATTGTTCTCCTTTACAGACATAAAGACTGCCTGCCACCTGAAGCACTTCACCTAGCCATTACCTCCTCAGTCTTATCGCTAGTGGACTATGGCCTCGTAATCTATGCTGCCGCCAACCCTACGGTGCTTTATCAAATACAAGTAGTCATCAATAAGGCCTGCCGGCTTCTCTCTGGTGCTGACAGAAATACACATACTTGCACCCTATTTGCGGTCACCAATATCCTCTCCCTTGAGGAAAGACTATTATACCAGACCTGTCTCTTCACCAAAGAAATCCACCTGGGTTTAACCCCAATAGGTGTCATGGCTTCTCTTCAGGCAGCCACCATCTCAGTGTCCACAAGGGCCACCCCAAAAACAATCTGGAAGGTGCCTAGGGTCAGGACCACCCTGGCCCAGCGATCCTTCCCCCTTAGAGCGCCATTCTGGTACAATGCCCTCCCACCGGCCATCACATCAATCACCAATCTAGGTCCTTTTAAAGCTGCCTTAAGGTCCCATATCCTCTCCTCACATCAATGCCAGTGTAATCAGTAACCTGTAGATTCTGCACCATGCTGCTAGGCCACCAGCCGCCCTTGGCCTGGCAGTGGAAAGCCCTCACTATTTCTAGCCTACATGCTCCTCACCTCTCTTGGTTACCATATAGTTGCACTGGACTATGAATGCATTGTATTATGTATAAGACAAGGCCTCCCTGAGGCGGCTTACTACCAACTCATATCATGCATTGCTTTAGCTACCAATTGCATAGGTCTTAACCACTCATTAGGTAAATATGTTGATAGCTCTGCCCTGTTTTAGCTACCAAATGTATAGGCATTAACCAGTGCTCATTGTACTTATACTCTGTATGATTGCTCACCTACATTTATTCTATGTATCTACTGTATGAATGTCTATGTTCTATTCTGACGTGGATCATTTGCAAATGAGTTTATGACTCAAAGGGTTGTAATTCCGATTTCCTAAATAAATAAATAAATAACTAACATTATCAGTAACAAAAATCCTGTCAGTGTTAACCTTCCTGAGCTCAAGCAAAAAGAACTTCCCCACCAGGGCATTTCCTGTCAGTTTCTGACCAGCATGAGGATATGAAGGCCCTTAACCCATACAGTGATTAATCCATGAGGAAATACACTGTCTGGAGGTCATTATTAGTGTTTTAAACCAAAACTCAAAACTTTTTTTACCTTTTTAAAAAAGGTCTTTGACTTTTTGATGTGTGTTCTTTGGCAGTTCCACTCCATTCCATCCATTCATCCCACTGGAGAACAGTGGGCAGACAGATAAGATTACTGACTAACCAGGAAATTGTGTTTTTTGTGACTGTCACCCCACCAAGAATACTATCTTACAACTATGGTCAACTGTCACTTTTTGTCCTTTTCAAACAGAGAAGCTGAAATGGTTATTGTTACAGAACTACAAGTCATGACTTGACTATCTATCACTGAATGGGAGGTCATGAATAAATAACTTTTCTATACCTTATAACATAGAGGGGTCAATAAATAAAATACTGATATTGATCAACTCAGCATACAATGGTTCTGAAAAAATCAGAAGACTGGAATATATAGAATGAAAGTATCTATGTAATGTAATGTACAGCATGTAATACTACTCACAACCTTAAACTAGATAAGTATCTAGAAAAAAAGGCAGGTAGTCCCAATGAGTTGGTGGGGGGGAGAACATGATGGGCTTGTTGTCTCCCTCTTAATCCTTACATATGTTCCTATAATATAGGAAAGAATGTTCAGCCAGTTGCACATCCTAAGCTTTCAAAGTCAATCAAGAGTTAATGGTGCCATCATGAACCAGGAGAGGGACGCTTGAGTAGTTTATCAATGATATTATAACCCCGAGCAAGAGTTACAGTCATAATATGTATAGTTTGGGCACATAAAAGTTCTAATACATTGTATAAAAAACAAAAACAGAGTTGGGAAACCCTTCCTATCAGAGCAGAATTGTAGAATTACTACCTAATTAACAATGATATTAAAACTACAATGTAAATTAGATTTGCCTGTCCTCTAGATCTAAAATTCATAGGACTGAGTCATTAAATTTGTCACAGCTTATCTAAGAACCCATCCAGCTCAATCCCCTCTCTGCTAACCATTCATTCATTTATTTTTCTTTTATTTTTCCATAAATCCTTTCATACACAGATATTTTTCCTTTTGTTTTCTTTCTTTCTTTCTTTCTTTCTTTCTTTCTTTCTTTCTTTCTTTCTTTCACCACAATATACATTTATTTTGTAGGAATTAACATTTCTGGGCTTCTAAGTCCTTTCTTCAGAGTACAATGGTGATCTAAATAATTAGAAAACATGAATAAACATTTTATTAAAGTTACCTTGGTGTCTATTAATTAATGGATTTTTTTTAATACTCAAGGCAAAAGTAAATGGGTTTACACAGCAGTTTGCTACTCACAAAATGCTAGCCTCTAATCAAGTGCAGTCTTGATTAGCAGAAGTTACTAATCAACTGATTTGATGCATTGAGTAAACATTTTGAAGTTGCAGTATTATTCTCCCGCAGTTGTGGTGAACAACACAGAATTGCAGTAATTGTTCTTGCAGTATGACACTTTTCCCCATTATTACACTCTTCTAGATTGTATCTTATAGACAAAATAACCATTTAGTGAAATTGCTCCTCAAACTTGTCTGCTTGCTGATCGGACTGTTGTTGATTAGCAAAGACTGTTGATCAAGTTTTCAGAACTAATTTGGGGTGATCAATGATCAGTACCATGGTGTGGAGAGGGAGGCAGGCAGTAAGAGGGCCCAGAAGGTTCTAGCAATGATCAAGACTGGGGAGAGGGAGGGAGGGGACAGTTGGAAGAACGATATTGTTAATTGGGAGGGGAAGAGGGAGGGAGGAGCTAGTTGCCAAAGATTAGTGATCAGGACATGGGGAGGGAAGAGGGTTACTACGTGCCAGAAATTGATGATTGAGATTGGGGGGCACTAGATGTCAAGGATTGATTTTCTGGACTGGGGAGGGACCCACTAGATACCAGGTATCGATGACTGGGACTGGGATGGGGAGAGGAAAGAAGGGGGTAGGAGATGTCAGAAACCAGTGATGTGGACCTGGAAGAGGGAAGGAGGGTGCTAGACACCAGCTATTGACCATTTGGACTGGGCAGAGGCAGGGTGCAAGGTACCAATGATTGATGATCAAGACTAGAGAGAGAGAGGGAGGGGATGGTCTGCTACATTCCAGGGATTAAGGCTTGGGACAAGAGAGGGGGGCCACTAGATGCCAAGAATTACAAACAGTGTTACAACTATTCTTTAGTGAAGAAAGCAGGTCTGATAGGAGACGTGGAAGGGGAGGGGGGCACAGACCACAAGAACATTGCCAATGTGATCTAAGGAAAATATATTTTTTTATTTTAACTAGAAGACTTCAAAAAATAGCAGTGAAGCACTTGAGAAAAGTTCCTATCAGGACCAAATACCCATAAAGTTTGATGAATTTAAAACATGGTTACAAAGAGACCCAGATTAAAAACTGTATCTTAACTTTAGCTTGTAATATGCATAACAATGCATAACATGTTCACTTCTGTCTGCACAGTTGCATACCTCTTACTGTGAGCTAAGTGGCCCTCTGTGCCGAATTGCATGACTTAAACTGACAGACTGGTCAGGCAGGTGGGTGTGCTGGTGGTGGTAGTGGCAGTTTGAAAACATTCAATTTAACAAATGGAATTAACTGTTTGCCCCCGCCAACTATTGTGGTAAAGACGGAGAGTGATCAGTAAGTAATTTGCTACTATATACTGCCTTCACAATACTTGCCACTGAAAGAAAGCACAGTGTGTCATTCTGTCAGCAACAGCAGCCCCTCATGCTAGTAAGTTGCCCCCCCCCACAGAGAATGTTGTTCACCCTACCCTTACCCCTCTTTTGTTATATGTCACTTTTTGTTTCTGGCAGTTGGTGCAGATCATGGACATACAAACATGTGAACATAAAAAAATGCCAACAGATACTTGCATATGGTCTATCAAGCCTGCTGAAATGCATAGCTCCCAGTCTAATCTACTGCAGCTGCTCCCCACCCCTTGCCCATCCATCTTATCACCCCTTCTGCCGACTCCCCCCTCCCCAGCTTCCCCCCAGTTTTCACCTAACCTTTAAGGGACTGTCAAAGTCTCAGTGGACCTACTCGGTTACCAAAATTTAAATAAAAAAATAAATAAACCTTTGGCCCTGTCCCACCCCCTCTTAAAACTGCCCACAGATTTCAATGATATCACCTCCTCTGGCAGTACATTCCACAAAGAGACACAGAGTAGCTCGTCGCTCATGTTGTTCCTGGGAAACTGGCAGGATGAAACTCATTGATTAGTGCTCCTCATCCTGGGTGACAGACACATGGGCCAGCCATGCCTGATTCCCCTTGGGGCATGGCTGCAGGATTGCCTTTATCCCAGCAAGGGGACTTACTTTTTAAACCTCCCCCCCTTCCCCAACTGGACCGCCGCTGACTTCAGTGTATCAGACAGCCAGCAGGGAGAAACAGAAGGAGTAGCTAGGAAAGGATTGCTTGTCCCAGCAGAGGGCTTACTTTTTAAAACACTTCATCCTCCCTGACCAGATCACCACTGACTTTAGCACATTGGGTGGCCAGCACGGAGAAACTGAGTGGGCAACTGGGTTGCCTTTTCCCCAACAGGGGGCTTATTTATTAAACCCCAATGTTTCCTGACTGGACCACTGCTGAATTTATCACATTGGGCAGCCAGCAAGAAGAAATGGAGTGGGTGATCAGGAGAGGACTGCCTTTGCCCCAGCAGCAGGTCCTACTTTTTAAACACTTCCCTCCATCCCTGACTGGACCACTGCTGACTTTAAAATGCCAGGCAACTGGCAGGGAGAAATAGAGCAGGCAGCCAGTTAGCCTATACCTCAGCATCAGGGCATTCATTTAAACATCCACCCCTTCCCTGACTGAACCACCACTAACTTTTGTACATCAGGGGCCAGCAGAGAGAAACAGTGTGGGGGCAGCTGTGAATGGATGGCTTTTACTCCAGAAGAGCCTGAGAGGACATAGTTTGTTGGAGGGGTAGAGCCAGTATGGGAAATGATTAGGAGGAGGATTTTCGGCAGTGGGTGTTTTTTTTTTTTTATGACTGTGGGTGGAGCCAACAGGAGTATTGCATGTACAAATGGAGTGATGTCATGTTTTCTGTTCGTGGAACTGACTGAATGTGTAAATAGTCTCCTCCGCCTTACACTTCTCCAAGCAATGTTTTCCACCCTCAAATAAATGTGCTTTCATGTTAGTCAATGGTTGCAGGGTACTGTTTTCTTTCTTAAATGGGTGGTACAAGAACTGGAGCCTGAGTAGTGGGAGGCAGCATTAGGTATTTTTTTGGAGTAAGATCCACCTCCGCCTCCACCACAAACTTTTTTCTGATTCATGTGGAAGGGGCATGAGATAGCTCTAGCATGTTGTAACCAGGTACACTAGTTTGGGACCTTATCAACCAACAGACATGCCTTGGCTGTGGAGAACAAAACAGAACAGAAGATATTTAATTCCTTTAAACTGACTTAAAAATCCTTTGGAACAAATGATTATCAGAGCCACCTGGGGCCTCAGAAGGAGACCTAGACACACATCTAGTTCTGTAAGAAAATGTTCATATTTTTTCTGTGGGGGTTGTGGGATTTAAACTCAGATCTAACTGTCCAGATCATCAATGCCATAAAATGTTATAATTAACAGACTCTAGCTGTTTTCTTACAGAAACCCCACTCAGTTAGATTTCAAGTATTTGCTAAATTGTAAATGTAGGTATCAGCATTCTGTTAGTAGTTAGTGCTGATTGTGGTCTGTGACAAGATCATTTTTTTTTTTACAAATGAAGTGTATGGTAGGAAGCTGAAAACAGACTTTGATGATAAAGTGTTTTTTTCTTTTAAGTTGAGATGTATTAGAAAACTTTGAACAAGAAAACAATTGGTGATTTTAAAAGCTATTCAGATCAGAGCTGACATAAAAAAAAATTTAACCATTTTTTATTTTATCATGGACACTAGAAATAGGATATCAGCATTCACTTCATTAAACCTGTTTTTCAGTTTTTTTTATAGCATCTTGCCAAGGTAATCTTCCCAGAATGTAATCTGTTACAGGTGGGGGGAGTGAAATTGTTTTAATCATGAAGCACTGCTGTTAGTAATGCATTTAGAAATACAATTTTTGCTGGTCCGGTGGTGCTGAGGATTGAGGCATTGGATGTCACACCTCACTCCATGCTGGCGACCCAGGTTCAGGAATGAGCCTGGGCCGTTGGGGGTCGGCAGGGGAAGAGAGGGATCGAGTGGCCAGAGGTGGCTCTCCCTCTCTGGGGAGGGTTACAGGTCCATCCTGCCACCATATCGCCACCTCCTGGGTAAACCCAGGAATGGCGATGTGGATCAGGATGCACAATGGAGAGGAAGTGCTGGCCGAGAGTCTGGGGAGGAGCCAAGCAGCATTTACGTGTGCCTCCTCATTGGCTCTCCTAGTGTGCCAGTAACTGCAGAGGATAGGGACCAGAACAGAGGAAAATGGAGCCTGTCACTCCTAGGTGATGACTCCTCCACAGCCAGACCATGTCACCAGTGCTCACTAGGGGCAGACTCCGCTTTGTCCCGTTCGCTCTGCCATTAGTAGGGGGAAGGCTTGCAGTTACCTTCCCTCGCCCCACCCGGAGGTATACCAGGCTGCCTGAGGGTCTCTATGAGTGGATGGACACTCTAGGAGCAGACTCCTGGGCGCACCATGGGATGTCAGAACAGTGAATTGAGGAGTTCTGAATGAGTGGAAGGACAGTGCTAGTTGGTGGATAAACATAAGGTTAAAAAAAAGAAATACAATTTTTAATTGTCTTTACAGTTAAACATGCAGTTTCATGTCAAGGCACATTTTTTGGAGGGGTTCAAATTATTTTAAACATGGGCACAGTACTTGGTAAACAGAAACTTTGATGATAAAGTGTATATTTTCTTTCAAATTTGAGAAGTATGTATTATATATAAGTATAACCGTGTTGTAACTCGTTAAGTAGGCAGTGGTTTAAGGCTCTGAGCTACAAACCTGGAGACCTGGGTTTGACTCCCATAGCCCCCACTTGCATACTGTGTGACCCTGTGCAAATCGCTTAAAGGAGTAGTCCACACAGAATGTGGAAAAAACACATGTTATGCCCTAGTGTGTCCTTTCCTCTGTCTGCTGTTTGGAGTTTTTCCTAAATTGCCTGCTAGCTGTATGGTAGTTTTACGACCCCTGGGGATCTCCATAACAAATAGTTTTACTGGCTTTCTTTGTCCTACGATGCCCCCTGTCTCATGTGACAGTGATGTAGCCATGGCCTTAGATTTAGCATGTGTACTGCTTTAAAATTAGTTTAGCAACAGCAGAGCCTTGTAACTGTTCTTATCCAGGGAGCACAAATGTCAGCTAGTTTGGCAGATACCTAAAAGCTATCTAACTGGGGTTTCTGTAAGAAAACAGCTGCTAAATAGATCTAATTCATTATTTGTGTTTTTGATGTTAAAACAGTCCTGCTAGCTAGACCTGATGCACAGAGAAAACAAAAATAGTGAATTAGAGCTATTTAGTAGCTGTTGTCTTACAGAAACCCCAGTTAGCTTGCTTATAGGTTTGTAAATCTGATATTTTTTAAATAAATAAATACATGTTTATGTTTAAGCCCATGAAACACCCTTATCTAGTTAATGCATTCACAGTCATAGTGGCTCTGCCAGATTTTGTTTTATGTGGAGCTGGAGCTGGTGGGAAGGGCCAGAAAGAGAGACAGAGAAAAACACAATGATATCATGTATACCAATGATGTGATGAAACATTACTGTGTGGAGGGAAAAATGTGATTTTTGTCACCTGTCCTCCCTCTCCTTCTCTACTGGCAATATATCAGCATAGCAGCCATAAAAATTCTTCTCTGCTCTACTGGGTTGAATTATCTGCTGCCCCTAACCCAACTCTGCAATGAGATAATCAGATGCTGCCAAGGAAAAACAACTATCCCCTGCAGCCTCAACTTTGTAAACCCAAACTACAGTGATGCATCTACAAGTAACTCACCTGGGGGGGAAGGAGGGAAGGAGGTGGGATAGTTTTAGCTTTTAGTTTTAGTTTTACTATAATTGACATTGAAAGGCTCAATGCAACTGTATGAGTAATGTATGTTTTTAATTTTGTGTGTCTAATAAAGTTTATTAAATTGTAAAAAAACAAGTAACTCACCACTAAACTCAGATACAGTGTGTCTAATATATGGTGTCCTATGAATGTATGTATCATACATAATGTATCTGAGCTGTCCTGCTTGCAGTCACTAAGTAAATCATACAATACCATAAGTAACCTGGTCATAACACACCACGGAAAAAAACATACCCAACAGGCAGAGTAGCAGACATGAGAAGGAAAATATTCTGACCGCATCACACTCAGTGATAAAACAACTCAACAATTGTTTCAATTTTTTATTTACAAAAAAACAACTGCTTGCACTCCAATTGTAAGTGTATGTTCAAAAACATTTCAAAATATAATGCGGGTAGATATTGATCACTCAATAACTTGCACTCCCCTTGCAATCCCATCTCACACACTTGTGCACTCTCACCCACTGGGTTGCAGTTGGACCCCACCAACTAGAGTTGACAGACAGGTGGTCCATCACCTGTATGAAAAGAAGCTCAGGTCACTGCCATTGCTGCCAACATACTGATATGGAAGTAACTGACCATTAACAGGTGGGGCCCCAGAAATGACAGCACGTAAACACTTGAGCTGTTTTGTGACCAGTCTTTTCCCCACCACTTTCCCTACCCTGACCACCCAACATCTCACTTCAACAGCAGGGTCACCATGGAAGAAAGGGTCCTTCTTTCTGCAAAAAGTCCACAATAGTTTCCCACCAGAGACCTGTGGTATTGCCGGTAACAATGGCAGTTGCACCCCTCTCTCTTCCATAGATGAATCCAAAATCAGGTTGTTGGGTGTCTATCAGCTCTGCTGCTCAGGCCTCACATGTCACACACCTGTCCTGGTTGCCTTTACCCCAGCAGCAGAGCTTACTTTTCAACACTCTCTCCCCTGACTGAACTTCTGCTGACTTTTGCACATCAGGTCACCGTTGGGGATAAACAACAGGTGGGCAGCCAGGAGAAGATGGTCTTTGCCCCAGCAAGACTGGGGAGCAGGGTTTGACAGGACATGGAGTTTGTTGAGCATAGGGAGGTTTGGCAGTGGGCAGATTTTTTTATGTGGAGCCAGAACTGTCAGGTCCAGGATGGAGAACTGCAGAGCCATAAAAAAGTTGTAGGGAGGAGGATAGAAAAAGGGAGAGAGAAGAGTGTAGTGATCTCATGCATACCAATGATGTGATGAAACTCACTGCACATGAGATTTTTTGGCTGTTCTCCCTCTCGCTCTTTTTCTAACATACTAACATACTATTTGCCAGCAGATTAGGCCTTATGGTCTATCGAGTCTGCTCAAACCTCAGATCCCTAGTTGGGTGCCGAGGCCCTCCCCTCCCTTGTGTTCCAGAAACCCCTATCATCCATCCCCACCCCCCTGGGACAGGCCATCATCTGATACATCCATTTTCTGTGTCTGTCCCACCCTCTCTTGAAGCCCTCCACTGTGGATCTCTGAACCAGCTCGCCAGGCAGTGCATTCCAAGGGTCCACCACCCTCTCAGTGAAAAACCTCCTCCTCTTTTTCCCCCTCACCCTTCCACCTTCCAACTTCAAACCATGCCCTCTGGTGATACCTCCCTGCTTTAGTCTAAAGATCCCCTCCATGTTTACCCTATTTATTCCCTTGAGGTACTTGAAGACCTCAATCATGTCCCCCCTGTCTCTCCTCTCCTCCAATCAAAACAGGCAGAGCTCCTCAACTCTGTCCTCATACATCAAATCCCCTAGCCCTCATTTTCTGTTAGCAGTATGCCAGCTGTGGAGCTGTGAAAATGACTACTGAGCAGGAAAAAGGCACATTAACAAGAAGCCCTAAATAAAGGAAAAATAGGACTATTTTACAACAAACACCCAAAACAATACACTGGGGCCTGGATATTTAGAGCGGATGCACCATGTGCAATAAGGATGCACCAGCGCAATTACGGAAATGGACCATTGTGCGATATTCAGCAGGAGGCGGCTGCACAGCGCAATAAGCACTACGCCAAAGTGCAACAGTAATGAATGCATGCGCAACCATAGGGGGCGGAACCATGAATAACATGCACAGTGCGATATTCAACAGCATGTGCCGTGCGCAATAGCGGAGCAAGCGGAAGTTGTGCAACAGTGGAAATGATCCAAAATAAAAGGGAGCAAGAGAGGGGTGCAAGAATACAAAAGGGAAGCCACAGGTGGGAGTCTGGTGACAGAAAGCCAGGGTGGAATAGACGGAAGCAGTGTGCAGAACTGGGCAGGAGCAGGACAGGGCCCACCAGAACTGAGCTATCGACAGGGTAGGAGTGGGTGTGCCTGTGCCACTGTGCAGCAAAGGGCTTGGAGTGCCACAGTGGACTGAGGGCAGTGGCAAGAGGCAGGACAGCCACAGTCAAAGGCCGGAGGTATACCCAGTGCAGGGGGAGTATCAGGAACAGACAGCAGGGGGAACAGGACAACAGCCACCTGGGGGGGAACACCAGTCAGGGACATGGCCAGCACCACCTTCCATATGGAGGCAGTAATGAGGGGTGTGAGAAGGCAGGCAGCAGGGAGGCACGGCCGTGGAAGGGCCCGTTGGCGGTACGCCCAGACCAGGCAGTACCGAGCCCGCACCAGCTTCGAACAGTACTCTGACACAGAGATTGTGGGCCGGTACTGCCTGAACCAGGCAATCCTGAGGCAGCTCTGTGAGCTGTGCAGTGATGAGATGCACGCACCCACACAACAGAGCCATGCTCTGTCAGTGGAGACAAAGGTGACAGCTGTCATATGCCTGCTTGCCACGGGCACCTTCCAGAGACAAACAGGGGACATGACAGGCATAACCCAGTCGGCCGTGTCATGCCTATTCACACAATTCCTCAGTGCACTGCTGCCACATGCTGCGGAGTACATCCATTTCCCCAGCACACAGGCGGAGCACACAGCACACATACAGGAGTTCCACAGGGTAGTACGGTTGCCTGGCATGCTCAGGGCCATTGACTGCACCCATGTGGCCATCTGCATGTCATCTGGCCAGAAGGGTGCAGCCTACATCAACCGCAAGGGATACGCAAGCATAAACTGCTAGGTGGTGTGCGATGCCAGGGGGCGCATTACCAATGTCTGTGCCACACACCCTGGGGGAGCACACAATGTCTTCATCTGGCACCAGTTTGCACTGTGGGGACAACCCCACTGGCTATCTAGTAGGTGAGTATGCAGATCAAGCAGGATGACATGAGCAGACGTGGGGGGTGCATAGTCAGAGGTGCCATGGGTACCGGCCATGTTGGCCAATGACATAGCGACACAGACCACCATTCTAATGTCCACCCTCTACACACAGGTGACAGTGGTTACCCGCTACGTCCCTGGCTGATCACACCATACCAGCACCCCATGGTCCCATCGCAGCTACGGTACAATGAGGCACACGCCACAACATGGAATGTCATCGAGCGGGTGTTCGGGATGCTGAAGGCATGGTTCTGGTACCTGGACACATCAGGTGGTGCCCTACAGTACAGCCCCTCGAAGGCCTGCAGGCTATTCTGGCCTTCTGTATCCTGCACACATGGCCAACGCGGGATAGTTTAGAGGTCGGTGGGACAGCTGTGGATCTGTGCCGACGGTCCAGCTGGTGATGGACAGCCACCCCCGGGCTAAGAGACCCCGGGCCTGATTCTGGGGATTTCGCCAGGACACCATTACAGAAGAGCACTCTTTGACAACACAGGTAGGTCTAGGGGCCATGTGCAACCACCAAGGGCAAGGGCACAGCCCACAGGCAGGCAGGGCAGGACACCAGGGGCAGATGGCAGCAAGGGAATGGGTCTGAGTGTGGTACTGCACACAGCGTCAGGGATGGGCAGGGCCGAACATGACATGTGCACACACATGCACACACACCACAAGACATGCACAAGGGGTAAATGGCATGCCACCCCAACAGCCACCCCCACCCCCACACAGGTCCATACACGACCATGCCCAATGACCGTCACAGTGCGTACCTCAGACACTGGGCACCATTGCACACTAGCAGACAGTGCAACGCAGGAATCATCATGCACATGCCACAGTGGCCAGCAGCCAGGAGGGTGTGCTCATGGACCATGTGTGTGCAGGGCTGGGTCCCCCACCCGTGCATCACACAATGCACACCACACTGCACATAGGGCAGCAGCAGACAGTGACCATGGTGGGAGACAGGTCAGTCACACGGCACACTACCACGGCAGCCACAGATGCGTGGGCACCCCCGCCGAGACCTGCCATCCATGCCAGGCTGACCATTGGCCTCATGGGGTGGCACCGACAGTCCCCCAAGGGTGACGCTGCGTGAACACAACCCTGTTCATGCAGGGGTCTGCAGCGCACCAAACAAGACCATGCCAGGCATGCTCAGTATGCCCACAGCCGAACCCGGTGTTGACAAAGCAGATGTCGCACAGTGCCGGGAAGGGGGGTGGACATGACACTGCGCGGTGTCTGCAGTGCCTGGGCACTGAACTGGGTGCCCAAAGTGGCCATGACAGTCGTCAATGCATTGGTCTGCCTGTCAATGGCAGTGGTCACATCCGCCCATTGCCGGGCCATCTCTGCCAAGAGCAGACCGTGGTCCCTACTTGCGCTGCTCTTCTGCCTGGTGCAGAACCACACTGAGTGCATCCACCACCGTCATGAGCTGCAACTGCTGATCTACTGAAGCCTGAAGTAGACGGCTGTGCTCATCAAAGAGGTCATCCACCGGTCCAGCATGCTGTTCCTCGAGGTGTTCCTGGCCCTGCAGGCCAGTACCCCTTGACAATGGGTGCTGCACACCAGAGCCATGCTGGGGCACGTCCACACGTGGTGCACTGCCACCACCCCCTGACACTGTCCCCCTGTCATTATTGGCCAACTGCTGGCGCTGCCCCCCCGGCTGCCGATCACCAGGGCTCACCGGCGCTGCAGCAGCCGTAACAGCCCCACTGCCCTGAACGCACGCTAATGCTGCCCCACTGGGGCATACAGGCATAGGCTGGGACTGTGTTGTTATGCAGGCTGCCACGGCGGCACCACCCACGGCAACGCCCGTGCGGTTGCCTGCTGTGGGACTATCCTGTGTCCCACAAGTATCACTGTCCAGGACGTGTGGTCCATCATCATCGGTGCTGGATATGGCACCAAGCTGTGTCCCAGCATGCTGGAGACCATGAGCGCTGTCAGGCTGGGACACAAGCAGGACCTCGTCCGCACCCGCACCACCCTCATCATTCCAGACAGATGTGCAGGTATGCACTTGTCCAGTCCCCCAGACACCTGTGGAGGTGGATGGGTGTTCCTCTGCATCCAGAGCATCCCCCTCAGTGGACACACCCACCACCACTGACCCATGTAGACGCTCAGGAGCTGTAAGAGAACACATTAGCATTAGTGGCTCTGCCCTGCCCTGTGGCATTCCCTCCACCACCCACACACAGACAGCACAGGACACACCATGCAGTGATGGGCTGCCACCCATCTGGAAGCCACCACCAGGAATGCCCTCGATGTCACAACGCCGCATGCTGCTGGCCACCCGCTCCTCCTGTGGCATCAGGCATGGTACATCCGGCTGTTCCCCACTGGTGGCAGCATGTGCAGCCCTGATGGCAGCCACCTTGTCTTTGATCTGCCTCCTGTCCATGCTGACCTTCTTGCACTCCTGCACAGACTGCTGGTGGCTGCCATGCTGGTTCATGGCACGCGCCACCTCACCCCATGCCGCAGCACGAGCCTGTGGCGTTTCCCGCTGTCAGCTGAGCAGCGTCTCCCTGGCAAGATATGCCTCGAACAGGGCATCTGACTCAGCCCTGGTGAAGTTGGGTCTCCTCCTTCTCCCCCGTCCCTGTTCCTCCTCTTCCTCACGTTTGGTCATGCTCGATCCTGTGAGAATGACAGGTGTTACCTTGGACTGCGCAGTCCCATTCAGCCCTCACAAACCACAGTCCACACATCCCAACAGCATGCAACCCACCACAATGGACTGCAATACCTAACCATGTCCTCTGCAGCCCCATGTTGCATTTATATAGCGCAACGCATGCAAATGAAGTGAGGCGCAACTGTAAGTGGATGCTAATGCAGTGGTTGCACCGTGTATTGACTAATGAGCTGATTTGCATATGCTGGCTGAATATCGCGCTGCTGTGCCTTGCACAATGTTGGTGAGCGTGCTCAGACAATGGCGCAGCACTGTGATGTTGGCAATCGGCACCGCACGGCGCATGCCCGGGGTGCGGACGCCGACACGTACGGCGCTGCTGAAGTGCTGTGTGCAGGAGGCAGTGCAGGGGATGGCCACCACTGTGCCTGTGGCACTAGTGTGCTGTTCGCCCATGTGGCGCTCGTGCCTTGGTGCGCCGTAGGTGCCATGGAGCCATAGTGCGGTAGCCCACTGCAGGGCATCACACAAGCACACTAGCACGCTACACGCAGAGTGTCCCAATAGTGCTATGGTGCTCCATGCATGGACAGACCCTTGGCCCTGCAGTTGCCCTTTGCTCCCAGGTGCCATGCGTCCGCATGGGTGCACCCCTATCACACAGTCCGGTGACAGCGCGATAGGCACTGGCAGTGCAGTACCACGCTGTCTCCGCACCTGGGGCACGTGCGCTACAGAGCGCCATTTTGATAGCAGTACCAACAGCAGGATGCCTCGTAGGAGAGCACAGGTCTGGAGTGCTATTGATTTGGCCAACTTGGTGGCCCTAGTAGAGCCACATGCTGGTGCCCTATTTGGGCAGGATCCCCTCAACAGGCCATGGACTGCTGTGTGGCAGGAGGTGTCTGAAGGCCTAGAGGAGGCTACTGGGATCAGTCAGACTGTGGAGCAGTGTTGCCACCTGTATGGCGACCTACAGTGGCGGGACCCTGACTGACTGGGGAGTCTGCAGGCATGCATCTGGCAAGGTGCCATTCCATGGCCAGGTAGGTGCTCCATCCAAACAACGGTAGTGTCCATCTGTCTGGGTATCGTGTTGTGCATAGGGCCATGCCACAGGGGGTTGGGGCCATCTAGTCTGGGTGGTGGGGGTTGGGGTGCATCATGGCTGGGCTGAGCGGACAAGCATACACTGGGGGGGGCTCTGTTAAAGACCTGTACTGATGTTGTCTTCTCCATGTTTGCACCCTAGGCCCGGAGGAGCGCCGTAGGGCACGACTGGCCCGTGAACAGGGGGAGGAGGACAGAGCGGGTGCAGTCCAGTTGCAGCCAGGCCATGTTGGAGGGGCCATGGGCCAGCAGTGCCCTGCTGGCAAGGATGCAGGTGAGTGCCATGTTTCCCCTTACTTCTGTGCATGCTGGGTTGCAGGGGTGGTGGCGGGGCGTGGCCACCCGCACTTGGCCCTACTGCCATGCACACCACACTGTGCACTCTGCACTGTCCTGTGGCACTGCATGCGTGGATGGGTGTCGCAGGTAGGCTGTGCATGCACTGGGTCCATGGCTGTGCCACTGCCGTCACACCACATAGCCATGTCACTGTACGGCCACGGTGGTGCCGTGCGGGACATGGGCGGTGGGTGTGTGCAGCATTCTGCACACTATGGGTGCCTGGGTAGGCCACTCATGTGGGCGCGGATACTGTGGGTGGTCACATGCCATCAGAGGGGCGTGGCCTATGGCTGTATGCCGTGCACATTGGGTGGGCTGCAGGGGTCTGGCTAGTCATGCGTAATGACTCTGCTCCCTTGTCCTAGGTGGACAACACTGGACTGCACTGGAATGCAATGTGCAGGAGCTGCTGCAGCTTTCAAGGGTCATGCTAGAGCTTCTCCAGCGTATGGACAGGGCAACAGAAGGAGGCACAGGAGGTGCCACCGGGACAGAAGTGGGGAGCGGTGTCACCAATAGGCCCACTACAGACATGATCACCATTCCCCCCCGGACTTTCCCTCACACCCCTTCATCCCACTCCCTGTTGTACACCCTTGCCCCATGCCCACCCCACCTGGTATATGGCCCTCCCCCACCACATTGTATATAGTTTGTTTTGCTGTTGTTTTGTACTGTTCAGTAGTCGATTACAGACATATTTGTTATGACAACTGTGGTGGTCTCTGATTTGCAGCGGGCATATGGTGCTTGGCTGCAGTGGTGTGCAAGTCGTCGGGGGTGGTGCAGGGGTGATGCAGGCCTGAGCATGTGTGTGTCCAGCAGGGACTCGCCTATGGTGTGGGTGTGGGTCTCAGTCCCTGTCTGTGGTATGTGTGTTGTTCCCTGTGCACTGGATGCCTGTGTGCAGTGGTCCCTGGTGCATGCGCTGTGTCCCTTGCGCCCCTGTCAGTATGTCCATGGCCTGTGCAGCTGGCCCCCTTGTATGTCTGTGGTATGCACAGTCTGCTGATTCATTCACACATCTGGAATGTGTAGTACAGTAGGGGCTGCACGCCCATTGGCTCACACCATGAACCAATGGACATGCAGCCCTACCGAGCTGTCAGTTGGCGGGCGGCGGGTGGCAGACGGGTGGGTGCTGCCACCCACCAGCTGACTGGGGGAGTGGGGTGGTGGGACTCAGTGGGTGGGTGGGGAGGGGTTCCCTAGACCACCAGGTAATAGGACGTTTTCTGTGAAACAGATGCCCACGATCTGGCTGCATTCGGTCCACTGGACCACCAGGGATATTGAACGGGGGAGTTTCATTTCAACAGATGCCCACGATCGAGCAGCATTCAGTCCACTGGACCATCAGGGATATTGGAGGGGGGGTTTCATTTTATCAGATGCCCGCGATCGGGCAGCATTCGGTCCACTGGACCACCAGGGATATTGGACCGGGGGGGTTCATTTAAACAGATGCCCACGATCGGGCAGCATTCGGTCCACTGGACCACCATGAATATTAGACAGGGACTTAATTTTTAAACATATGCCCATGATCGGGCATGGGGGTGCCGCCAGGTGCAGCCAGAACTCGGGTGGCCACCCACAATGTGGCAGCTGCCGTGTTGTGCCCTGCAATGTGGCAGCTCACCTGTGGGTGGCCATCAGTTGTTCCTTTTTTTTGGCTTAACTTTGTGCTGGCACATATAGGGGTTGCACATGCATGGCTCTGCACATCCCGGGCTGAATATCGGGCTATGCAGGTTATGCATGGAACACCCACCTGTGCCTGCATACATTACTGATGTGCTCCAGTGCATCAGGATTTGTGCGGGGCGATTTTCCTTTTTGAATATCGCGGGCCATAAGATCAGTGGCTGCGCCATGCACAACCCTTTTGAATATCTGGGCCCCAGTCTTTGTGCAGATTCTCAGCAAGACATAAGGAAGAGGATAAACCTTTAGAAGATGTAACAAATACAAGCTGAACTGTACCTAAATATTATGTTTTCAAAGTTTACCCAGAGATGTCAGCAGCTCTTTAAAGTTGCTGTTCATATTATGGTGGAAATGTTTTGCACACCAGGATAGACTTGTTTATGTGGAGCACCTAATTTTCAAGAGGGGGCCCACTGGACCCAAACATCAGCTGAGTTGTTACATACCTAAAATGTTCATTACTGGGAAGTATTGGGGGGGGCAGGGAGCCGGAGATGAAGTAGGATCTGTGGTGGAAGTATAGAAAGGGACAAATGAGCAGTCTAGGTGGGCCAAACTGTCCTTATGTGTCATCAAATTCTATGTTTCTGTGTTTAAAATAATATTATAAAATGGGTAAAAGAAATGTCTTAATTTGATTGGCTGGAAGAACCTTCGAGTCATGTCCTTATCAGCATGTATCTATGCCAACTGGCACTTTTTTCACCTAAGTGACCTCACAATAAACAGCAATCACTAACCTACCAAGCTACAAATTAATCCAGGGACCAACTAGGCACAGAACAAGCGGCACCTACCCGAAATGCCACAGACATGAAACAGCAGACAGCAAGCAACACATAGCCTGTGTGTGCCTCTCTAAGCAAAAGAATATTTAAATTCAACCAAGCACCCTCTCCCACTGTTCTCCCAGCCCCAAGCAGCTGCAACAGAAGTTTGTGAGAGAACACAAGGCATCTAGTCTGGCAATGCCAACACAGGTAGCCCTCGGCAGCACTTCTGTAACAGAGGATTGCAACTAGATTACACCACCACATTAAAAAACTCATGTAAAATCAATGCAAAACTTTCCCCCAAAACTACTAACCTATCCTTCTCCGATGAAAAAACGGCAGTCGCATTCAAGCCAAGTCATGTGCGTGCAGCCAGTACGCCTCGAAAATTCACTTCACAGACAAACTCCTGCAGTGACTGTTTTCTTTTTCAAACGACCATAAATACAAATACTGTAAATCTACTTTCCCGATCTCACTGAGCGAGTGCCCCATTCTACAAAAACCGTGATTCTGAAAGTGAGAAGTACGGCAGCTGGAAGGGAACACACTCGTTGTAAATGGGACACTCGCTCTCAAGTCAACGGGCGTTCAGCATTCCTGACAGACACACAATATGTGAAAAAAATGTGTGCCAGTGGGACATACTGTATTTTTCATTTCTTAAAAAAAAAAAAAGAAACTAAAATATTCTACACATGTGTGTGTGGTGCGGGGGGGACATACTAATCTCAGCACTGTGTGTTTTGGATGGAGGAGAGACCTCTACTGGCCAGCTAGCCAGTCTGAAATACAGCACAATACAGTAATAGGGGACTATTTTTCCTATGACTAGTATTAAAAAACTCTTTTTAAAAATATTTTGGACATTTTCTTTCTTCCTTTGTTTTTTTTAATATTTAGTTATAGGACCCATTTTATAAGCACAATAACACCCTCCGAGGTGTGGGTTATCTCCTGATAAGAGCATGCCCATGTGCATAAGGCGCTCGGCTCAAGTGCCTCATGCCTAACAATGCACCTGGGTGTGCTCTTATCAGGAGTTAACCCACACCTTGTCGAGTGTTATTTATTGTGTAACAGCCTAAAATGTTATAGTATAGTAATTGACACAAACAATACAATTCAGATTCATATACAAGTCATATTGTATTAAAGCACATTTCCATACTGCGTAAGGCACTTATAATGTCATAAATAAGCACAGAATAAAACAATGCAAAATAAACAGAACAATTGACCAATTAAACAAAAACAAAAAACAATGTCTAAATAACAAAACAATAGCATTGGTCAGGAGGAACATATAGTATATCAACAGATAAAACATGAGAAAGCCTAGAGGAGAAATAGCCTGCCTAAAAAAAAACAGGTCTTAATTACTGAATTGAAGAAAGAAACTTTAGGGCAGTATATATATTTCTGGGTAGCCCATTCCAAAGTCTAGGAGCAGTGACTGTAAATGTGCAGTCACCAGCTAAGTATAAATGATCAGCTAAATAGCAAATGCTGCTCCATGGAACATAGCTGATAGCTTTTCCTAGCTCCTCAGTGGGTTGTCAGGAGTTGTTTCAGGTAAGGAGGGCTCAAATCATTCACGGCATTATAAGGTAATAACATTTCGAACTTGGTCCACTGCAGATAGGAAAAAGAAAGAAAGAAAGAAAGAGGTAATTAGACATTCTAATGAATAGCAGAGCTACAGTGAGAATGTAGAGAGATCAAATTTTATCTTATTGAGATGTGGTAGGTTACTGACAAGTGTACAGTCAGTTTAGATGGGAGAACATGGTCTGTTTGTTGGTCTGTAGAATGCTACAGGCTTTTATACTCTCAGGGATGGAGTGCCAGCTGACCAGGAGTGGCAACAACAAAGACTGGTGGGTGGGTTATCATTCCCCAACATCTATTAGTATTACCCTGTAACCAATATGACCTCAATTTATGCTTGGTATCATTTAGACCTTGACTGGCGGCCTTCTCAGATAGAAATTTTACATATCCCATTTGATGATATAAAGCATATATTATATATTGGACCCTACTTTGCTAAACTTAATAATGTATACTTGAGTACTAATATGACATGTAGGCTTTGGTATAAAGTACTAAAATTAACTAATACTCATTTTAGCATATCACCTTTTCCCCCACTTACTTAAATGGTTTCTTCACCCCTTCCATTTTGGATCCAGGATTTAAATAATGGTATTACTTGGGGGTGAAAGGAATGAAGGATATATTCGATGATGATGGTTTCTTCAAATTTCGATAAAATCAAGCAAACTTTTTATCTCTCTAACTTGCACTGTTTTTCCGATATCTACAGATGATAGATTATATATGTAAACAATGGGATCTTATAATAGGTCCCCAATTAAATGTTTGGGAAGAATTATTTATACAGCCTAATAATACAAAACTAATATTGAAGATCTATTTGATTTTGATGAATAAATGCAGCCTTAATTTAAGCAATTTAAAAAATAAATGGGAATAGAAATTAACAGATAAGATATCAGATCAAATGTGGACACACCTGGGTATAGTTTCATCTAAATTATTACATATTTACTTTAACTTGGTACATAGAATATATTATACTCCATGTAGATTAAATGTAATGAACTCTGAATGCTCAAATTTATGCCCCAGATGTAAAGCAAGCAGTGGTACAATGGAGCATATGTTCATGGAATGCCATATAATATTTATTTAGTTTTTGTTTACCGGGTAGGTGCACTAGCCATAGCAATGACTATTTTCAGGTACTACCCGGGAGAGTACAGTACAATACTGCAAAAACATTACAATACAAATTTGATGTCTATAGGTATTTATACTTGGTATAGAACAGTAGAAGACCATTGGTCCATATAAACTGTCCCCCACCTTAGTGGGTACACATCAGCTATTCTCTAAGAGATACTTATCGATCTTTCCCTTAAATTCCTTTAAGGTTTTACTGTCTACCACATCTGTTAGTAGAGTATTCCACACTCTCCCTGTTCTATTTACAAATGAGTAGAATATACCACTCTTTGTTACAGTTTTCAATTTAATCTGCTTATCATGACTTCTCAGTCCTTTTGACTTTTCTTGCATTTTCATCCACATTTCATTTATCAATTCATTGTCATTTATGATTCTAAATATTATTATTAGATCTCCTCTATCCCTTCTTTGATCTAATGTAAATAATCCTGTCCTTGTTAATCTTTCACTACATTCAAATCTGTTTAGGTTTCCAATCATCTTAGTATATTTCCTCTGCACTCCTTTCACTCTCCCTGTTTCCTTCTTTGTATATGGACTCGATAATTGGGACCCAAAGTCCAAATACGGTCTATCATAAGACCTATATATTGGTACCATACATCCCACTGATTTATTAATAAAACTACATTTTATGTTTCTCAACATATTATTTGCTTTTTGTATAGCCACTGTCCGTTGTTTATTATATTTCAATTCTTTGTCAATTATTATCCCACAATCTTTTTCCTCCTCAACCTCCTTAAGTTCTTTTCCATCTAATGTATACCTACTTTTTCCCTATTCCCCTTTCCTAGGTACATTACTCCTGATTTGTCTATACTAAATTTCATATTATTCTTTCTAGCCCAAATTTCAATTTTTTGTAAATCCCTTTTTAGCATTTTCTGCTGCTCTGTTGTTCCTACTGGTCCTCCTACTTTAATATCATCCACAAACTTCACTACTTGATTTGTAACCCCCTGATGTAAGTCACTAATCTATAAAGAAAACAATATAGGCCTCAACACGGATCCCTATGGTACCCCACTCCTCACTTTAATTGACCTAGATAGTTCACCTAATATTCTTACTTTCTGAGTCCTATTACTCAACCAGTTCCTTATCCATAATACAATCTGACTATCCAATCCCATTTTATTTAATTTCATAATCAAATTGTCATGGGGTACCTTATTGAAGGCTTTTTGAAAATCTAAAATTATTATATCTATAGGTGTATTATTAATCAATTTCTCCTTAATATTTTCATAGAAGCATAAATGGTTATTACCACATGCTCTATTTTTTTTTTAATCCATGCTGTTTTTTATCTGTATAACCCAATAAATTCAAACTTTCTTCTATTTTTAATTTCAATATACTCTCAGCTACTTTTCCCAGGATTGTAGTCAGGCTTACTGGTCTATAATTTGACACTACTGATCTCTTTCCCTTTTTAAATAAGGGCACCACAGCTGGCCCAGTAACACAGAGGGCTGAGGTGCTGGCACCTTATCTCAGCCCACACTGGTGACCCAGGTTCGGGAATGGACTCGGGTGCCATGGGCTGGCAGGGGGAAGGAGAGGATTGAGCATCCTGAGGGCTGCTCTCCTCTCCTGGGGAGGGGTGGGGGTATAGCTCTGCTCTGTAGTGGCCCCCGGTGGAGACCGGGGGTAACACAAGTAGTGGAAGCAGGAGGGACTAAATAGAGAGAGCCAGAAAAATCAGCTTTGGTGCTGCCGGGAAGACGGCACCCACTCTCCCTGTTCCCCTGAGCCTCCAGGAGCATTGTCTGCCACAGCAGCATCCCAGACCGTAAGTAAAAATAGTGTGCTGGGGTTCCCTGCCACCCGGTGCCTTCCCCCTCAGAGGAGGGGGACCCGCCCGGCAATGGGATACACCAGGACAACTTGGGATTGGCTGCTATCTGTGGGGAGGTGCTCCAGAACAGGACTGCCAGGGAATGGAGTGCTAGGAGGCCTGAAGGAGTGGTGGGTGTCAGGGTGTAGGAGGAGATAAAAAGAATAAACAAAAAAAAAATTAGGGCACCACAAAAGCCTGCCTCCAATCCTTCGGCACCTTTCCTGTTCTAAAGGACTCATTAAATATCCACACCAAGATTTCTGATATTAATGGTAGCACCTCTTTAATATATCTTGGATGCAACATATCAAGTCCAGCAGATTTGTGTATTTTTACTTTATTTATTATTCTTTCCACTTCATCCTTTGTAGTTACTATTTCTAGATTTTGTTGATTTGTATTCACTGTCACATTTTTTACATCTTTCCCTCCCTCAAAAACTGATCCAAAATATTCATTTAATACATTAGCCATTTCACCAGAATCCTTAATTTCCTTACCGTTAATATCTAATGGCCCTATGCCTGTTTATCCTTCCTCTGTTGATTTATATATGTATAAAAACGTTTACCGTTGTCATTTCTATAGGCCAAATTAGTTTCTAATTTCATTCTTTCACTTTTTATATTCTGTTTTACTTTCTTTACACAACTTTTATAATACCTTACTGTGTCCTCTGTTGCTAATATTTTCATTCTTTTGAATGCTTTATTTTTCTTTAGGCAAGCTTTCATTTCCTTACTAGTACACCATAATGGTTTTCTATCTCATTTATTATAAAGTTTCTTATCTGGTACATACTCTTTTTCCAAATGTGATAACTTATTTTTTAGTTCTTCCCACATTTGCCCTACTTTTTTGTCTCCTAAACTCTGTTTTCAGTTCCATCTTTTTAAATGTCCTTTAATTCTCTTAAAATCTGCTTTATTATAATTTTTTGCAACTGTTTTTCCCTTTATACATATTACTTTATTTTTAATAGTAAAGGCCACTATAGCATGATCATTATTTCCCAAATGTTCTCTTGTCTTTATTCCTTTATTAATATCTGTTCTATTTGTCAACAGTAAATCCAAGATATTTTTTCCTCTAGTGAGCTTATATATTAACTGTTCCAACCCTACCATTTCTATCAATTGCACAAAATTTCCACTATTAACACTCTTACTACTACCTTTTTTCCAGCAGATATCTGGATAATTAAAGTCTCCTACTATAATAACATCTCCTTCCATTGTTATATGTCCAATTTCCTCATTTATTATTTTGTCTATTTCCCTATTACAATTTGGTGGCCTATAATATATCCCAAATAGAATCTTTTTATCTACCCCCCCCCAATACTTGAATCCATAATGATTCTATACTGTCATTTTCACTTTCTTTATATAAACTACTATTTATTTCCTCTTTAATATAAATAGCCACTATTCCCCCTTTTCTATTCATTCTGGATCTAGAATACAATTTATATCCCTCAATGCCCCATTCCAATGTATTTCAGGGTCCCACCAAGTTTCAGTTATCATACATATGTCTATATTTTCCTGAACCAACTTAACTTCCAATTCAGCTTTTTTTTCCATATTTAAACTTCTTGCATTAAGTAACCATATTGACATTTCCTCCTTTTTTCTTTTAATTTATTGTTCCAATTTCTCTTTTCTCTTCTCTGACCTAAAAACATTTGTTTCCTTTCTCCCCTTATCTTTTAGTTTAAATTACTATCTACCACCAATTTGATGTCCATCCCTAGTTTTCTACTACCTTTCTTACTTAAATGTAGTCCTTCTCTACAAAAATATGATGGTTCACAAATGTACTCCTCCCAATGTTTAATACAACCCAATTCATTGTGTAATGTCCACTGTCTAAGCCAATTATTTAATTTTTTTATCTTGTTATTTTCTATACCAGTTTCTTTTAGTACTGGCAACATTTCTGAAAAATATATGCTATATTGTAATTTCTCTGCCTCCATCTTTATTTCTTCAAACTCTTTCTGTATATCTTCTAATCCCTGGTTTTTGATGTTATTCACCCCTAAGTGCAAGATGAAAACAGCTGATCCATCCCTTTCTTTGATAATATCCCCTAACATTCCCTTTACATCTCTTGTCTTTGCCCCTGAAAAATAACTTGTTGTTATAATCTCTTTATTGTCTTTAGATGTATATCTGTCTATATATTTCAGTATTGAACCTCCCAATATATAAATATTTTCCCACTTCATCTGCTCCATTTGTTCATCATACTTGTCAGTCTCAAAATTTTGTTTCCCTCTATTAAGCTATTCTTTCCCCGAATTTAAATTAATGTTGACCTTTTCTCCTATAGAATCAATTTGTCCTGCCCCATTATTGTATCCAACATCAATCTGTGTTCCCTCAACATTGTTTCCCATTTGACTCTCATTTTCCTTTAACCCCGAATCTACTTCTCCATCTTTATCACCTCCTACCTTTTTTTCACACTCTTTCTTTCTCTCATCAGCTGTATTCTTTGAAACTCCATCTCTGATATCTAATACATTCGCTGTCTTGAGTGAATCATCCACTTTATTTACTGTTTCATTGCTACTAGTTTCTAAACTGTTTTCACATTGTCCTTTCACACCATCATCATCATCAGGTGTAATTAAAGGATCAATGCTATTTGAACATTCTACTACAAAGTTCATTGCCCTTCATCTTACAGCTTTTTTCTTTTTGGCTATTCTTTCTACCACCACGCAATCCCCATCCTGTTCCTTTTCTCTCCTTCTTTTTCTTGAATACAAAAGAAAAATAACATCCAGAAATAGCAATTTGTTACAGTGCCAATGGTAGGTCAGGAACAATACAGCAAACAATACTAAAAAAGGTGTTCACAATGTTGACTAAGGGAGGAAAATACAATGACAATAATAATGCAGAAAATAGTCAAACAGGATAGGTGTACGAAATGAGGAAACAGGAGAGGGTGCAGTAAAATAGATTTGAACAAAATCAGAGGTATGAAACAGTTTGTATATTTGGTAAGATTAGCCAATTTGCCAGGAAGCACTGTGCTTAGAGAAGAGCCTACTGATGGCAAGGGGGTGATGATAAGGTTAGAGGTGTGGGGGGGCTATGGGGGTTTGAAGTAGGAGCATTTGTTTGAAGAGATGAGATAGTTGTGCAGCTCTTTCTTAAAAGTGTTGTGAGAGGAAGCTTGGCGAATAGTTAAGGAGAGGGAGTTCCAGTATTGGGGGGCTTGACTAGCAAAAGCACTGGCACCTTTGGAGGTACTGGGCCTGATTGCAAGTCAGGATACACCTGGCACAAGGTGATTTATGCCACTCCCTATGGCACAAATCAGACCTTGCACCAGGCATACCACAAGTTGCAATTACAAGAGGCAGCTTGTGCCATGCTGCAGGTGGGCTGTGCTAAAGGTGGGCTACACCACCCACTATACCCACTACCCACTGCATCATGGTGCAAGGGTGGGTTATGGCAGCAACTGTGCCCTATTCTGGAAGGGTGGCTGCCGTAACCCACATACTGTACGCAATTCCGAGACTGGCTTATGGTGCTGCAGAGTTGGACCAACATGGAGGTGGTCTAAGGGGCATCTGTCCATGCCTATTGATGGATGCCCACCATGTAGCACTGTGGGAAGCACATAGCCCTGCTCTAGGTACCCATGAGCACTGTCATGCCCCCACCCCTGAATGTCAGGGACCCCGGGTCTGTTTACCACAGTGCCCCCCAAACACCTGTGCCACCTGGCCAGCCCCCCCAATACCCCCAGGTGCTTGCAGCAGTTTTCTATGGGGGGCTCCTGGGTGCAGTTATTTGTCTGCCGTGACTTGCAGCACCCAGGTCCATTGCACCATTCCCATGGTGCAAGCCTACAGCTGCCACAAGTCATGGGTCATAGGTGCCAGGGACCCTGCCTGTCTTGGAATAGGGTGCGGGGTCCCTGGCATAGTGCTGCATGGTGCAACTCACATATGCCCACGAGTTGTGCCATATGACTTGGAATCAGGTCCCCTGTGTCTAGGGATGTAAACAAGGGACTTATCTGCCGAGCATAAGCCATTGCAAGATGTCTGATGGAGAAAGAGATCTGCAAGGGGCTTGGGGGTTTGTGATCTTATAATGCTGTCAATGATAGAGCCAAGTGAGTAAAGCCTAGACACATTAGGTGGAAGCCATCCCAGATCTGAGTAGAGAAGGCAGTGGTGTTTCAGCCGGTGGGAGGAGGATGCATAGTGTCAGATATTGTTGTAGGTGACATCCCACTTGTGAAGACTCAATTTAAATGCAGTGGCATATGTAGCAACACCACAAGTAAGCGAAGGTAGGAGTATTCCGTGAGATATAGCAAGCCTAGCAGAGGGGGTTAGCACATAGCTAGTACAGTAGGCAATGCCAAGTTTGGAGTTTACCAACTTGCAGGGCTTTTGTATATGGAGATCAAAGTTTAGTGATGGGTTCAGGGTGACACCAACTTATTTAAAAGAGGTCACCACTCCAACTGAGGAGCCATCCAAGGCAGAGACTTTAAAATTGTGTTGGGAGTGATTCAGTTTGGAGTATGTTCCAAATAGCATAGCTTGGGTCTTGGACTCATTTAAGACATGTTTGTGACTAGCCAACCACTTTTGGGTTAATTGGAAGTCAGAGGAGAGACGTTGATTTATGTTCACAGTGCTTTTTGCACTCGTGTATAGGACAATGTCGTCCACGTACGAAAGAGAGGCAGTCTTCGAGAGGTTAGAGGTGAAATTATTTATGAATATAAAGAATAGTAGTGGACCTAAAATGGACCCTTGGGGACACCAATAATTATTGTAGTCTTGTCAGAGAGGGGAGATTTGTATTTTACGATTTGTGTCCTGTTCAATAGGGAGCTGCCAAACCAACTGACAATGTTAGGTGCAAAGCCTAGTGACCGTAGGGTGGTTAGGAGAATGGAGTGGTCGACTAAGTCAAATGCCTTAGTCATGTCCATGAAAATAGCCCCAGTGAGAAGGCCTGCATCCATGGCCAATGGGGTATCCAATGTAAATTTGAGTAGAGCTGTGGTCATGCTGTGGCCCTTACAGAATCCATGCTGAGCAGTACTTAGAAGGTAATTTTTCTGGAGAAATTCAATTGTTTGAGCAGCTACTGTACGAGTTTCTCAAGAATTTTACTGAGGACTGACAGGATAGCTATGGGTCTGTAGTTTGAGTGGTCTTTAAGGTCACCTTTTTAAATACAGGAGTTATCCTAGCTATCATCCAGATATCTGGAATATGACTCTGCCACAGAGAAAGAGTAAAAATCTTTACTAGGGGAGCAGCTATAAAAGGGGCAGCTAGATTTAGGAGCCTGGGTTCAAGACTATCAGAGCCTGCATATGTGTTCTCTGAGATTTTCATGAGTAACCTTAGGACTTCATGTCATGTATTAGACTTAAAATGGAAGTGAGGGACTCAGACATCTGGTGGAGTGTTCGAAATAGGCAAGGCAGGGAAGGAGGAAGTGAAATTTGTTAAGTCAGAAAATTACATGTTGAAACAGTTGGCAATGGTCTGAGGATTGTTACAATGGAAGCCTTTTAGTGTCATGTCATTTGGGGTAGAGGACTGGTTTGATCCCAGGAAGGTCTTGATATGAGACTAACATTTTCTGGAATCACCATAAGAGGTTATTAGCAAGTCTTTGCAGTAAGAGCTTTTTGCCTGTTTAATTTCCTTTTTACAGGTATTCCACAGAGCCCTGTAGATATTATAGTCATCTGTTTGTCCAGCATTCTTGAAATGGAGCCAGCTTTTATCTCTGTCTTGTAATTTGGTGAGTAGGTCAGACTTCAGCTAGCAGGTTTGCCTATTTTTAACATTATGGGTTACATGTTGGCAGTGATTATCCAGCAGCACTAGAAAATTGGTCAGGAAGATATTAAGGGTAGACTGTGCATCACTAGACCTGTGCAAAGTGGACCAGTCAATACTAGTGACATCTTGTAGGAAAGAGTGAGAATCAAAGTTAGCATAGTTGTGAAAGTAATGAAACGGGGCTTAGTAGGAGCTGATACAACTTTTCTACAAATACAGAATGTGGGGGAGTGGTCAGTGATGGCATCAGCTAATGTACCTGAGGCAACTATGTGTTCAGGACAGTTTGTCATTATCCAGTCTAGCAGGGTGCTAGTGTTTGAGTGTGGGGCGGGCCTCATGGGATCAGAGAATAGGAAGTTTCTGGGATAAGGTTTTAAAAGTACTAACATAGTCAACAAATTTATATTTACAAAAAGCAATTAATTGTTTGTTGATCTCACATGACTTTTCAGCAAGAGGTAATAACAGTGATAAACAACATCTTGCCTTACTAAGTATTATAAATGCCCATAAATGTATTTTAATGAAATGGAAAGATTCCACACACCCCAGAATTTAGCACATGGATAAACTTAATGGTGGATCTATATAATATTGAAAAAGTCCATTATGTTCTATAAAACAGAATAAATCTGTTCAATAACATTTGGGATGATTTTAGTAAGATTATTAGAACCCCAATAGTTTTGAATTGCTTATATTAAGAAATCATGAAGATGTGATATTTTTCCATTGACATGTATAGTAGATATTTGTTTTCGGCCAGACCTACAATTTGAAGGTTTAAATTAGATCCCTAACATCATACGCTGTTGAGAAACAATGTATGATTACTGTGGATAAATCCTACCCTCTGAAAAATGGTTTATTGATATCCACAAGCTGGCTAAGTTTATGCTGTAATGTATAATATCTCATATGCTATTTATTATATGATGCTGCATGCTGTAAAATGTATATTGTATCATAAATAAAAAAAAATATATAAAAAATGCTTTCTCACAAATCGCCTGATTCATTGAGAAGATTGCAATAATAGTCAGGATAAAGCCTGTTTGTGCATTCATAAAGTACTGAGGTCCACTTGAGCTCATGTCACAGATCCAGGACAAGAAGTCCCAGGCTGGAATACAATAGACAATTGTGGATTCTGTTGTTACTACCAACTGCTAATCTGCACATGTTGTTGAACACCACAGAGAAGTATTAGAGGTAGGCCATTCTGCATACTTCACGTGTGTACTCCAGGGCTAGTCAGAGAGATTGTACACAAGTAACAATTTCCTACTGTTAAGATTGGGACACCTCTTGTGACAGAATGGTAAGCTGAGTTTATTGTGTGAACTGCAAACAGTTCTGTTGATGTGTTTCTTAAATTTCAATTTGATTGAGCCATGGTTCAAGATGCTTGAAACTCTAAATGTTATCTGGGGGCATTTGGGATTGAAATTTACAATGAATTGTGAAGGGGTGTGCATTCAGCCAGAGAACAGCATGATTTTATTCTTGAATTTGGAGATGTTTAGTTGGAGTACATTTACTATTATCCAGTTCTGTGCTTATCCAGGGGAATCTGTGATCATCTGCTGTGTTCAGCCATTGACTTCACTGGTGTGCATATGATTGTCATCAGAACAGTGACCTAGTTGGAGCTGATGGGATTAGGGGGTCTTTCACAAATGTGCAGAATAGATAGGCTCCAGTACAGGTCTCTGGAGCACCCCTAGGTGGAGTGGTCTGGGGAGAAGACAGTTGCACAGTGTATTTGTTTATTCTTTCTTGTGAAGTGTGGGGTGACATGAATGGAATGTTATTATGTTATCCCCTTAACTTTATTTATTTGCTTGTAATTTTTGACCAGGAAAGCCACACCTTGCTGTGGCAGTTTGTTTCCAGGTACATCCTGGGTGGGGGTACATGGACCTGTTCATTGACAGAGGTCAGGACATTAGAGAAAATCCCCTACACTTCCAATAAGTACCATGGGATCTTTAACTTCTACCTGGACATTCACTAGAGATTGGCATATGGGATCCCTGTTTAAAGTATCATCTGAAGGATGATACCTAAACCCCACAGCACCCTACTAGCACTGCACTGCACTGTAGTGCCAGCATAGCATATTACCTCCAGGTTCCTAGTGTGGGACTAGAACCCATGATCCTCCAGTCCCACGGATGAGTGTGCCACCTATTGAGCCACTGACACTAACTGTCATCATTCCAACTTTAGCTTTAACTAATCATGACTTTTTGAGAAGTAGTCACTGAACCAGAAATATAGAATTTGTCAGCAGGTAAGGACATTTGGCCCACCTAGTCTGCCATTTATCCTTGCTTATAGAGTCATCGCAAACCCTACCTGATGTCTGGCTACCTCCCTGCTGCTTCCCAACAAAGATTTCTTTGTGCTTATCCTATGCATGCTTGAAGCCTACCACTGTTTTCTGCTCCACAGTCTTCACTGGAAGACTGTTCCAGGCATCCACCACTCTTTTTTTTTTTTGGCAATCATATTTTTGTTGACCGAATTAATATTACAGAAACAGTACCATATATCCTCAAATTACATCTCTTAATCAAAAAAATCACCCGCACCCACTCCCACCCTCACATATTTGATGTTTAATAGTTACAGCCATGTTCATATTATTTTCTTAATATTACATATGTTCTTTCTTCAAAACAGGGATAAACTTCATGTTATAGATTTAGCAGAATATAATTGCAAGTGGAGGAAGCATGCTGAAAATAGAATTCCAAGTTGTGTCAAAAATATCCCCTTTATAGGTTATATGGTCCATCAGTCTTCTCAATATCATAGTCTGTTTAAAATTCTGCATCCATTTAGACAAATTAAATTACAGTAGATTGGCAGAGTTCTATTCCGTAAGGATCATTCTTTTTGTTGTCATTGTAGCCAGTGCCATTATTTTTTGCTCCTTGAGTTGCAAATTCAATCCTTCAAAGTCATTCAGTATGAAAATAGTGGGTAACAGTGGAATTTGCTTGTTTAAAATTTTATTCAGTTCTATTTGTGCATATTTCCACCATTGTAATATATCTTTACTTTCCCACAGAAAATTATAGTGGTTAATTTTAGTTTCAGATAAACAAGTATGCCGACATTCAATTTTATTGGTTTTCAATATATACTTAAGTTTATTTAAGGTTATATATACTCAATCAACTATTTTATACTGAATTGCTTCATTTTTAGCATAGGTGTATAGCTTATTGGCGTTGACCCAAATTTGTTTCCATTTGTAATCATTTATTTTCTTTTTTAACTCTTTCTCCCAACTGTTTTGTGGTTGAACTGCATTATTTTCCTTTTTTAATTCCCAAGGTCTTATTAAGAAATCCATAAATCAATGACACTATTTTCATGTTGGATTTTGATTGTAATATTGCTGTAATATCTAGGTAGGATGCATTTGTATTTGTAATTAGTCTTGGTTTAATATGTTTATTGAAAATATTTTTAGTATTAAATACTTTATTCTGGAATTTTTAATGTGGTACTATAAGCATTTTCACTCAAATAATTCATGGTATTTCCTTGTTGTTCTTGGTAAACTCTCTCCAATTAATTAAACTGAGTATCTTCAGCTCTTTTGCCAGTGAAAATTGTCTGCTGCTACTCCATATTTTTGGATTCCAAATTATGCCTGATAATAAATTGGCATTATTTTATGGAAATATCTTAAGTTTTGAGCTGATTTTTATATAAGAAATTAATTATTAGATTTTTAATATGTGAGAACATTCCTGGGTATGCCAATAAGTTTTGAATTTTCAATTTAGAGTTTTCCTGTTTTAGGATTTGTTGGATTTGAGACTTGTATATGTCCAGTGTGTCAATTTTGATATTAGATGGATCAAACCAAAAAATTATTTGCTATTATTTGGGTGCCCAATAATATTGCATTGGGACTGGGCATCCCATACCCCCCTCCTTACGTATCACCACAAATTTTTCCCATGCAATTCTATGAACACCACCTCACCACAGACATTTTTAAAGGATTTGTGCATTTGTTCTAACCATGATAATGGAATTTCACCTTGAATTGCTTGAAATAGGGACATTAAATGTGGCATAGTCATCATTTTTATGGCTTCTATGCATCACTACAAAGATAGTGATTTGTTTTGCCATCTATCTATTAAAGTATTTACAGTATTCTGTCTATAAATATTGATAAATTGGTTCCTACAGTTTTCGTCATGGAATTAGTAATACAAATTCCAAGGTATCTGATAACTTCTTTGTGCTTCACTTCTTTTAAAAGTTATCTGGTATCTGGGTGTATGTTGTTGATAGGTAATATAACAGATTTAGATTTGTTCAACTGGTATCCTGATATTTCTGAGAATATATAGAATTCAGCCATGAGAACTGACAAAGTTATTTTGAGATTGGTCAAAAACACCAGAATATAATCCATGTAAACATTTCATTTTATTTCAGTAGAGGATTTTTTATGATCATTATTGCGTCATTGGCCCAAATATGGGTTAATAAGGGTTCTAATCTTAAAATAAACAATATCGGAGACAGGGGGCACCCTTGTCTTACTCCATTGGTCATTTGTAATGATTCAGATTTATATTGATTAATTTTATTTGGGTTTTTTGTAGAATGCGTTAATTGCTGTTAGTAAAAAAATCAGGAAATCTGTAATTTTCCAGGGTTTCAAACATGAAATGTCAATTTAACAGATCAAAAGTGTTGGTAGCATCCAAGGTAATTGCAATTGTTTCTGGATCTGTTGTTTGAAATGAGGAGATGGCAGCCTGAACATTGCAGAGTCCATCAAACATATTTCTGTTTTTAATAAATCCTTTTTGATCTGCATGTATTATTTCTGGGATTTGATCCTGAATTTTCATTGCTATTACTGTAGTTTGGCAAGTATTTTATAGTCTGCGTTTAGCAATGCAGTGCTCGATAATTTTCAGAATACGTTATATCTGTATTTTCTTTGGGGATCAAAGCCACATTGGCATCAGAAAAAGTGTTCAGAAGGTCGAGACCGTCTGTCATTTCCTCGGCCATACCAAATAACCAAGGACTAAGTTCTTCTAAAAATGCTTTATAAAATTCTGATGTATATCCATCTGGACCTGGTAAGGAATTATTTTTCATAGACCTTATGGCTTCAATCATCATTTCCAGTTTAGTAAACATTTCTGATGGTATTTTTAATAGACTACAGTTGAATTCACTTAAATATTGTTGAGTTATCTGAGGCTCATTACCATATTGTTTATTATAAATTGTTAAGTAAGAAGACACAAAAATGTTTAAAATGCCCTCATCTTTTGTGGGTATATTATTTGATAAATCTCTTATATTTGTTATGGCATTTTGTTCCTTCTGTTTTTTTAAAGGTATACACAAGTAATTTGCTAGATTTATCAGCTTGGTAGTATAATTTATTTTTAAGTTTTAAAATATTTCCTTCAGCTTCTTGCATTAACCTTTGTTTTTGTATCTTCTATTTTTTGATCCAAAAGATCTTGAACCATCATATCTCTATTACTCAGTTTGTCTTGTAAATCTTGTATTTCTAGATCTAATTGTCTTTCTTTGTTTTTTCCTAATTTTATATGATACTATTCCCCCAATGGTAGCTTTGAAAGCGGCCAAACTTTCTGTTATTTATTTATATTTTTATGATAATTAAATTCCCAAAATTCTTTATATGTTTTTCATCAATTCTACAAAATTCTTATCCTGTAATAATAAGTTGTCAAATCTCCACTGCGGTATCCTTTTTCTGTCAAATGTGGGGATGTAAGTGATTGTTATCATTGCCTGGTCTGATATAGAAATTTCTTTTATTTCAGTTTCTGCTACATTACTAATCAATTCTTTATTAATAGGTAATCTATTCTAGAATGAGCATTATAATGTCTGGCTTTATGAGTATATTTTATCTTATCTCCTAAGGAGACATTATCTGGATGCTTATTTCTCCAGGGATCACATAGATTATGTTGATTTAGAAAGTCTTTAATGGTCTTTGCTACTCTAATATCTTGAAGCAAATGTTCAATTGATTTATCTTTATTGGGATTTATTAAGGCATTTAAGTCACCTCCTATTATTATGGTAGAAACATTGAGTTCAGTTAAGGCTTTGGTTATGGTATTTAGAAATTCTGTATGTGCAATGAATGGGCCACACATTGATGCTATTATTACTTCTCTTCCATGTAGAAGTCATTTTATATGAATAATTCTCCCTTCACTGTCCTTCCATTGTTGAATAGGTTTAAAATTGATATTTTCTGCAATGAGTATTGCTACAGCCCTAATATTTGAGGTGCCATTTGAAAAATATACTTTATTAACCCATCCCTTTTTTAATCTAAGATGTTTTTTAGTTGTTAAATGTGTTTCTTGGATGGCCAGAATTTGTGCATTATTTTGTTTGGCATATAGAAGTACCACTTCTCTCTTTTTCAAATTATTTAAACCATTCACATTCATAGAAGAAAAGACAATTCTGGGAGAGTCAACATTATTAGGTTGATACATTTGGGATTATTCTTTTCATGTCCCTCCACCTTTCAAGGACCTTGTACCTGAGATGTAATTTCTTTATGCAGAATAAGAACCTTCTACACAAATTATAATCCTTCTCTTTTTTTCTGAAAATTACTTTATCCCTGACAGAACTAACAGTTATAAAGCAATACATAATTCCAGTTTGTTTTCCATATGGCTGGTTATTTTTAACCTTACCCCATTCTATCCTAGTCTTTTCAATATGTACCATTTAGTTGTCTGTGCTAGATTGTCTTTATTCTGACACTCACTCATAGTCAAAAACAAACCTGCTCCTCATGTGGGAGGGATTATTTATAAGAGGAGGAAGGGGAGGGGAAGAAGAGAGGAGAGAGAAGGAAAAGGGAAGAAAAAAAAATTAATCACAGTGCAGAAATCTAAAAACATTTCCAACACAAAATTCACACACACACACCCACAGGCAATTACATTTTTTCATCCTTTTCTTAATGGCAATTAAAACCATTTCTGGTATTCTTTCTTCAGGCATTCACCACTCTTTCAGTGAAGAAGTAATTTTCCCTTCCAGCTTCAGTGCATGTCCCCTTGTTCTCATGCAACCTCCTCTGCAAAATACTCCCCTCCTGTACCTTGTTCAACCTCATGGGCATTATCGGTCACTATCATGCCCCTCCCCTGCCAGGGTAAGCATATTGAGGTCCCGCAGTCTCTCCTCATAGAGCTTCTGATGTAGCCCTTGCACCATTTTACTTGCCTTCCTTTGGACAGCCTCCACCTTATGTCTTTCCTTAGGTGTGATCTCCAGAATTGGACACAGTACTCCAGGTGGGGTCTCACCAATGATCTACACAGTGGCAACACCACCTCACTCATTTTGTTAGTGATACCCATCCCTATGAACCCCAGCATCCCACTGGCCCTACCTACTGCCTTGTCATGCTTCCTCACCACCTTGAGGTAATCAGATATGATTACTTCAAGGTCCCTTTCCTGTTGATCATTAATACCTCTTCCCCCATTTTTTACTCAGTCTCTGGGTTACTGTGCTCTAGGTGCCTGAGTTTTTATTTTTTAATTTTAGCATTGAAACCCAGCTGCTTGACCACTCCTTGAGTTACTTAGGTCTCTGCCCATTTTCTCCACTCCCTCTGGAGTGTCCCTCCTATTGTAGATGTTGGTGTCATCTGCAAAGAGGAATATCTTCCCTTCCAGCTCTTCTGTAATGTCACTTAGAAAGAAATTAAAAAGGACTTGTCCAAGTGCTGATTCCTGAAGTACCCTGCCGGTCACTCTCCCTTCCACCATATGAGTTCCATCTACCACCACCTCCTCTTCCCACCTATCCATAAAGCAATTTCATACCCAGTTTACCACTTTAAGACACACCCCCAAACTATCCAGCTATCTTATGAGCCTCCTATGTGGTATTGTGTAGAAGGCCTTGTTGAAGTCTAAGTAGGCCATGCCTACTTCCCACCCTGATCTATTTTCCTGGTGATCCAGTCAAACAAATTGATCAGGTTCATCTGACATGACCCCTCACCACCTGTGAAGCCATGCCACCTCAGGTCTAGTAAGCCACTGGATTTAAGACACTTCACAATCCTTTCCTTTAGCAGTGACTCTATTAACTCCCCCACCACTTGTGAGCCATCTTCTAGAATAACTGCTTTTTCATGATCCTCCTCTGCACAGTCCCCCGTCCTTTTCTAATCTCACAATTCCTCCTCTTGTCTTCCTCTTTTCACTTATGTACCTAAAAAAGGCCTTGTCCCCGTTAGTTACCTCTTTGACTATCCTTCTCTCAGTTTGCACCTTTCTGTTCCTCACTGCTTTCCCTTCTTTTTCAGCTTCCCCCATCCTTTTATAATCTCACAATTACTCCCCTTGTCTTCCTCTTTTCATTTATGTACCCACAAAAGGTCTTGCCCTCTTTAGTTACCCCTTTGGCTATCATTTTCTCAGTTTGCACCTTTGCATTCCTCACCACTTTCCCTGCTTCCTTCTGCTTCTCCTGGTACACCACACAGGTCCCACTCCCCAACTAGCTGGGCTCACCAACCCAAACTGGATCCAGCCATTGATGGGGGCCTAGAGACCCCCTGACCCTGCTGGGGGGGCAAGTCCTGGGGGAAGAAGGCTGGCTGCAGTCCTGGTGGACGTTGGAGGGATGGGGTTGGGGTGCCTTCCTGAACAAGGGCTGACCAGATGGATGAAACAGACTAAGAAAACAAAATCTGCCCTCCTGAAGTCCAGGACCCTTGCCTTGTGTGGTTTGCCTCAGCTGCCATCCTTATGCTGAAGGCAAGGCAAAGTTTAGTTATAAAGCTCCCATTCCAAAAGTCTCTGTGCACTGTACAGAGTAAACAAAATCAGTAGCAATACTAAAACTCCATAAAATATGTATAGACAGTATTTAATCAGGAAATGCTTTCTGAAATAAATAGGTTCCACAATATACGCTGGTCACTGGACCCTAGGTGGCCTCCCACTTTGATGTCTGCAATGCTGTCTATGTTTGTGAGTACAAGTCTAGTATTACCCCATCATTAGTTGGTTCACTGACTAGTTGCATTAGAAACACCCCCTGAAGGGAGTCCAGGATGTCCCTGCTTTTAGATGAGCCCATGGCTGAGAGGCTCCAATCTACATCCAGCAGATTGAAGTCCCCCACCAGCAACATTTCTCCTTTTTCTGCCATTGTGCTGCTGGCTCCCCCCAAGTTCCTTATTCTGTTCCTTCCCATGTATTGGAGGGCTGTAGACCATCCCAGTATGAATTGTGGCTAGACCACGGCTCCTGTCTCCATGATGTCCCACAGTACCTTCAGCTCCTCTTCCTCCCTGGTTTACTTGCATTTCCATTGCCTTGATACACTCCCTTACATACAGCACCATCCCTCCTCTCCTTCTCACCTTATCCTTCCTGAGCTGAGTATAGCCTGGCATGGCCATTTCCCAGTTACAGTTACCTGTGAACCATGACTCAGTAATGGACACAGTATCCAGGTCTGCCTCTGCTATGATTGCCTCTAGGACTGAAAATTTTATTTCTAAGACTCCTTGCATTTGCACACATGGCCTTACATACCTTATCCCCACTCTGCCTGCAATTCCCCCTTACTTCCCTTTTGTTCTGCTTTTTTCTCCTGTCTTTATGCTAATGTTGTTCTGTTTCCCCTTGTCCTCTACTACGCTGTTGCTTTCTTTATCCTGCTCCCTGGAGGATTCTCCTCCCTTCTTACTACTTCAGTCTGTTGGGGAGCAGTTTATGCCTTCCTTTTTCCATCTGCTACCCCATCAGTTACAGTAGTTTGAATGTTTATCAAAGTAACATTTAAACTGCCACTGAGGACCCGTGGTTCCCCTCCCAAATGGATGCAGATCATCACCTCTGTTTAGGTTCATATCCTTCCAGGTTGGTCCCCAGTTCCCAAGGTAGCTGAACCCCTCTTCTCTACACCATTCCTTTAACCATGAGTTTAAACTCCTTGTGCATAGTACTTTGTACTCCCCTGATTTGTAGACAGGCATCACCTCAGCAAAAGCTACCATGCATGCTACCTGCTTAAGACACTGCACCAGTTCCCTGAAATCTCCCTGCACAATCCTAGCCCTGTTCCTAGCTAGGTCATTAGTCCTTAGGTGGACAATGACATCCAGCTCCCATTCCTGCCCTGCTGCCCTAGCAATCCTTAGGATTTGCTGCCCATCCCTCTGAGCCTTGGTGCCAAGTAGGAACATTACCCCCCTCCTTCCTGTTCTTCCTGCTCCCAAATTTACACCCCCTAATAACCAAGTCTCCCACCAAAAGTTGCTTCCTCCTCTGTTGGGGTCCACTACCACCCACCATGGGACCCCCCCATTGAGAATTCCCACACACTCCCTTACCACTACTACAGGTGTCTCTTCATGGCAGTCCCATCCCACCAGTGCACAGCCTGGGGAGTGTGCCCCTCCCACCACCCCATCTTCCCAGGAGCCAACCTTAATCCAGCTTGCCCTTCTGCTTTTAGGCAACCTCTGGGCAACGGTGGTAGACTTGGTAGCCCCAGGATGGAGGAAGAGGTTCTCTGGGTCCTAGCCAGCTCAGCTCAAAGACCAGGGACCTCCTCCTCCTCCCTCAACCCAGAGAGGTGTGTGCAAATGGGGCAGCACCTCTGTCTCCAGAAAGTTTCCCAGAAAACTGCAGTACCACATCCATTACACTGCACCACTCCCATGATTTCCTTTATTTGACTTTCTACTGCTGTCACCTGTGCCTTATTCTTATTGCCCCCTTCCCATTGATTTGGTTCTTTTTTGCCTACCCCTCTGCTAATATTTACTTTGTTATCTTACCCTATATAGGGTGTTTCTTGTTTTCCCCTTTTTTCCCCTTTACTGAACCCCTTATTGTTTTTGTATCTTACCCCTTGTATCCTTTTGCCTGCCTCCCCCCTTGTGCCTTTCATTACAGTTTATGAACCCCTAACCTAGAGACTGTATTTCCTCTTTTCCCATCAACAGGTATTTACTACCTGTAAGTCCTTGTTTCTTCCCTGCAGTTACCTCCTTACCCTTCCTCCAGTACTTTCTACACAGGCAGCAGTAAGCTAACTGGCACTGTACCTTACCTTACTGGACCCTCAGCATCCCCTGCATGCCAGCTGTCACCTGCAGATGCCTATAAATGCCTAAGATGCCAATCTCTTCACCTGTTACACTCCATTCATGCTCTGGGACATGAGCATGATGGGACACATTAGGTGGAATGGATTGTATAGTAGAAGGAGTTTTCTGCTTAGCTCCAATTGGCTAGATCAGGTCACATGGTCAGTTGTCCTGCTGTAGCCCAAAATGGTGTGATTTCCTCTTCCTGTCCCTGGAAGAGAAACTAGTGAATGAAAACACAGATCAGGTAATTAAAAAAGTTAATTCCACTGTGTTTTGCTTAGTCTACCCTTGCATTGATCACCACTATGTTCAAACTCCCAAAAGCACCAGAGCAGAGTTTCTTAATACAGTCCAGGTTGGTGAAGCTCGTGGATTGGGATGTTGTGGTTAATGGTAGCAAAAGCATAGGTTAAAGGGGACAATTAATGTACAGTAGTCCACAGTCTTGACTTTTTTTCTTTAATGAGGCATTGGGCTTACCTATAGCTGAAAGTAATCCAGAGTTGTACTGTAGCTGACTAAGTCTGCCATATATGGATACTATGTTGCCACCATTTTACAGAACGTTGAGACATTATGGGGGAACAAGCAGTGCCTAACTACATGTAAACAAGCACAGCTTGTTCCTCCTTGACTTCACAATATTCCATAGAATGTTGACAATGTAGTATATACAATGTAGTGCTCACACAATGTCGTATATACAATGTAGTATATACAATGTAGTGCTCATACAATGTTGTATATACAATGTAGTATATACAATGTAGTGCTCATACAATGTTGTATATACAATATAGTATATACAATGTAGTGCTCATACAATGTCGTATATACAATGTAGTATATACAATGTAGTGCTCATACAATGTTGTATATACAATGTAGTATATACAATGTAGTGCTCATACAATGTACACAGCAGGTTTAGTCTGCTATGTCTCTGGGCTGCTTCCAGCTACAGGAAAACCCAATACTTGTTTAAAGTACATTTTTGTGGGCTTTCTGACAATGTGGGACACTATACATGGATGTTCCCCTTTAAGACAATGACACTAGATACTGAAGTAATTAAAGGAGCGCTCCATTACACATGGCTGTCCCAGATGTTCATCAGCTTTCACAACTGTTGTTGAGCACCCATTGTTTAAAACTGCTTTTCTTGTGACAAAGATAAACTAGCATGCAACACAGCTCCCTGACTGTCTGGAACACTGGGGACATCAGGGCTAACTTCCGGCCACAGTACCAAAGCTAAGTCATGGTTGACTTAACGTGAAAAGTGGCACCATAACAATTAATTTAGAAAGAAAAATGCATTGAGAGGATCACCATCCCAGACTAAAGAAGTGTAAATATGATGTTCCTTGCCACTACAATGTGATAAGCTAATATGAAATATGATAAAGTGAACAGTTTTGTGTTACAGTATATTACCTGAGTACAGGTAACAAAATGAGTCCTATTCCAGGGTACTGTGATGCCTATGACAGCATGTCAACTATTCCCAGACTTTTGCAAACATCAATATCTACATTAGATAATAAAAATCTAGATTTCTGACTTACGTTTATTTTAACACATTGCCTTCTCCCTAGTTTGAATGAAATTTGGGGCTAGGTACTGAATTACAGACTCAGTTTTATCCTTATTTCAGAATCATGGCTTGCTGTTAGGGTTAAACAATTCTTTGATTTCTTTTCTGAGATACAATGTGTGGCAGAGGGACAGTAATAAATGACAGGGTGGGGCTGGCATAAACATGGGGGATGAAAGAAAATGGTGTTTAGTAACACATAAAAAGATTTGCCACACTAACCCCAATGTTTTGCATCTCTACAATAATGCTTTGTCGGTGGGGGGGACAGGATTGTAAGGACCCAGAAATCCTAATAAAAAAAATCAGTGGAACCTGAAAACAGCAACTCAAGGATGCATTTAATCCTCGGTGTAGCCAAAGACAAGGTGCTGCAGCTGGGGAGGATATACAGAGGTAGGGCATGCACACTGTGTGGGACTCCTCTTGTAGAGGAGGCAAAAAAACTGGGGTCATAACAGAGAAGGGGACAAAGCATGAAAATCAGTGTTCAGCGGCTGTCAAGGGGGCTGAAGGAATGCAGGGTGCATCAAAAGGTGATGACCCACTGAGCTGGGGAAGTAGATCTACCACTTCACAAGTCAGCACGGTGCACTGTGTATAGTTCTGGGCTCCTCTGAACAAGAAGAACATTGATACAGCCGAAAACAGGCAATGCAGGGCCCGCCAAAGTTGGATAAAAGCTAGGAGAAGAGACTTGAGGGTCTCAACATGTTCACTCAGGAGGAAAGGATGCTGAGGGGACATGATCTAAGGCTTTAGCATTCTCAAAAGTATCAACAAGGTAGAACTGATGGAAATGTTTGATCTGGTGTGCTTCAGCATGACACAAGAACATACTTTGAGGCTCAAAGGTGGTAAAGACAGAGGTAATGGTAATAGGCACTTTTCTCTCAGAAGGTAGTGAATCTATAGGGCAGTAGGTCACAATGCCACATTCAATAACAGCGCAGTCAAGAACCACACAGGAAAAATGGCACCAACAACAGCACCCAGGATAAACATCATAGGCAAACATAGTGCTTATGGTAGCGGTCCAAAAACACATGCAGGGCCACTACCATGGCGGAGTAAAAAGCACGAAATTTCAGTTTTTGTGGAGGGCTTTGCCACCTGCTCCCTCCCCCACATGGGGGCCTTGCCCCACCCCCTGATTTTTATATAAACAACTCCCCGGGAAGGTGGAACTTGGGGATTGGGAGAACCACGGTGGGAGGGAAAGAATCTAGCTAAAACAACAGTCAGGTAATATAAAACTCAGGTGGGGAAGATAAAAATTAACACTTTAAAAATCATAATAATATTAAAAGTGCATTATTCCAGAGCCCAAGAACCAAACCCAGGTCTCCTCTGCATTGGATATAAGCGCTATAGCCTCTCCACCACAGAAGCAGCTCAAATAAGCCACTCGCTTCCAGCTACTTGACTCCAGCTGCTTGACTCTGTCTCCCTTCTGCCTTGACAGCTACAGAAGTACTGGTAATTAACTTTTGCTAAACTACCCCTGTCGCTGTCAAGGCAGACATGGTATTGGAAGCAAAACAGCACTATTCTTGAATCGCTCTTCTAGCCGATTACCAACCTATGGAACACCCTACAAGTAGAAACAGTGGACATGTGAAAATGAAGGTCTTTCAGGTAAGCCAGGACACATTTCTGCTCACCAAAGGAATCACAGGGAACCCTGGGTGGTCGGGTTGGTGGGAAATCTTTACAAGTCAGTACATTTGTACAGCGTGCTTGTTGGTCCTTTGCTTATGTAGCATGTGGGGTGTGGACTTGCAGGACCTATTGTCCCCTTTTGACTGTAACTTACTGTGTTACCATGTATATCTGTATATCTTATCTGGAGCGCTGGCCGTGGCTGAGTAGCACTCGCATGTCTGTGGGGGGGGGTGGGACACATGTCCTCTTTTATTTAGGCACTCTCTAGCCTGGAAGATTGTCTCATGGATCTATCTTGTGTAACTATTAAAAAAGAAATGCACATTTTGGCTGCTATGTATTTGTGTGCACCCAGACATGTAGCTACTTGTACGCTAACCATTTCTGACAATCTTGACCAGAGGGCCAAACATTTATTTATTTAAAATTTTGGTGACCAGGATGGGTACACTGAGCTGAGGCTCGTTTCCAGGTGCGACCTGGGGGAAGGGGTACAATTTGGATTAGTGCATATTACTTCAGAGACATCACAATCAGACAGCAGTGCAAAAAATTTAGTAAAACATTTGTTACAGCGTTGTGAGGTCATAGGAGAGATAGTTACTGTATCCAGTATTTAGAATGGAGTTTTATCTCAATTGCATTTTCAATTTTTTTTCTTTGTTACTTGTTGGTTAAATGTTTCAAGTTCCAAGACGTAGGTGGTTTATTATTCTCCTTGGTATTTCTCAGCACTGCTGAGCTACACTGCTGACCTTATGTAATGAAAGCCATAGAAGTGAGTTTTTTTCCATGCTTTGAGTATGTGGTTACTTTTTCATGTGCCTACTCTAAAATCTGTAGTAAAACCATTCCAGTGTTTCAGAGGAATGATCCATTAACATTGCTGTGGTGGGAGTCAGAATGCTTTAACTTCTATGTACAACAAAACTCCCTGTATAACCAGCATGAGATAAAACTACTCATGTTAAGTGTAAACCTAAACTATTCACAGTGTGGTTTTTAAGTCAACACAGACATTTCATCTCCATTTCAGAACAGATGGAAGATTAGGCATGTACAGTAAGATACTGCATTGCTTTAAGCAAAGAAATGTCTGTCTTTTCAGAATGAAGTCACTTTTGAATTGGCAATAAGCATTTGGGCCAGTAACACAGTACCCCAACCTGATAAACATGCAGGTCTCAATTCTCAGTTGCTCGGTGTGGACTGTGTAGTCACAAAAAGTGGTGCCAACTGGTTGCCCTCTTATTGTTATACGCATCATGGCTGTCTGTAGAGGGCTGAGTCGTTAGTGGTGCAGACTTATTTGGAATGCAAATTAGGCATTCCAGATGTTGTTGTGCACAAATAGGGTTTGCACACACTTACCACTAGTGCTGAGCAGAAACTGCAAATTCTAAATTCGCAAAATGTCACGAAATTTTGCAAATTTCATGAAATTTTCTGAAATTCTGACTGGCACAATGGGAATCTTCCAAATGTGCTCAGTGAATTTTCGCTCTGTTCTGCAAAAGATTCTGGCTGAACTGCAGAATGATACATATGAACTACATAATGACAGTTCTAATACATCAGTCTGCAATATAAATCATTCTGCAGTTCTGTTGAATTTGTTTCCACTGTTTAATACATCAATCCATAATTTAAACATTCATTCTGCCATTGTAAGTCAGAATTTTCCAAAAGTTACTTAAATGCATTCCAAAACTAAGCAGAAGTGAAATTCTGACTTTCACAGTAATTCCACTGGTGGAATTTTATTTTCACACACAGCACTAATTAAAACTGGATTAAAAATACCCACTGACTTCTGTGGATGTCACAGCACCAATTAAACATACTGTAGAAACATAGACGATGTTGGCAGAAAAAGACCATTGGTCCATCCAGTGTGACTTGATTTGCATGATCCAACCCCAAGACCTATTGTCTGAATGAGGATTTTTCCCTCACCTTCCCCATCCATGCTCCATGCCTTACTGCTACCCCCCTGAGTAAATATTAAGACCTTTACTCTCTCCCAGCCATGCTTGAATCCATGAATGGGTTTTTCACCCACCCCTTTGGCCAGCAGGCTGTGCCCTGGCTCAAACACTCTCTCTGTAAAGTAAAAACTTTCTTACATCCCTGCTGAATGCCCCCCAGCTTCTACTTGTGTCTCCTTGTTTTTCACTCACCGTTCCTGCTGAATAGTTCTTCACCATGTTTATTCCTTTCAGGAATGTCAAGATCTCTGTTACTTAACCCCTCTCCCTTCTGGCCTCCAGTGAGCACTTGTTCAGTGCCTGAAACCAGTCCTTGTAGGATTTGCCTTGTTGCCCTGAATCGTTTTGATTACCCTATGCTGCACCATCTCCAGCCTGTCTTTGTCTTTCCTTAGATAGGAACTCCAGAACTGGCATCGTGTTCCAGATGGGGTTTCACCAGTGACCTGTAGAGAGGTAGTATTACCTCTTTCCTCCTGCTATTGAAACCCCTGCCAGTACATCACACCATTCTGGTTGTCTTGCTGTAGGATTTGTTACATTGGTTGCATTGCTTTAAGGATTCACTTATGTTGACTCCTAGGTCCCTTTCCTGAAAAGCAGTGCCGGATTAACCCTCCCATCCAGTATTCTGTTCAGGGCTTTTTGTGCCCTGTGGGCATTACCTTGCGTTTTTTGGTGTTTGAATTTCAATTGCCAAACTTTGGACACCTTTCTAACCTTTGTCTGCCCCTCTGCAACTATCTTACTCCGGGTCTAGTACGATTCCCCGACTCTCGTTATATCGCCGCACCATTTCCCAACTCTACCTGCCCGTTTTAAAATAGCCCATCATGTATATTTCACCAAGCATTCATTTGCCTGATAATGACATACACAGTACACAGTGATTAGCTTGTGTTAGTAGTGTTAGCCCAATTGTAACTCACAGAGACCAGCACTACTTAGCATTGATTTGCAACAACCTGCAATCAGTTAACAGGAGCATTTGCTTGAAAGTACACTTGAAAAGATCAATCGAGGGTTACCAAAGTCTCCTATGAAAAGACAATATGTTAAGAGAAAGGAAAAGATCACAAACATTGTTGCAGATCTAGATCACAGGTCTGCAAAGGATTTCATACGTGGGATCACCCACAACCTTGTGCTATAAAAGTACTTTGTATTTTAGATTCTTTTTAATTAAATAGTTTGCTTTGGATTTTAACTGATCATGGGAAACTTGGTGGCGATGGATATACTCTTCTTCATTTCTTGGACATGGATAGTGGTGGCAATGGATATAGTCTAATTTATTTCTTGGACTTGGATAGTGGGAGACCGTAGAGTCACCATGTGCCGGTAAGTCTAAACTTTTAACATTGTGATGTCGGGAAAGTGTGAGTCGGGATGCTGTTATGAGTGGGCGGTTTCATGTAGGGGAAAAAATGTGGCGGCAAAATGTAGTGTTGGTCATATGGATGTGGGGATTGTAATGTCGGTCAAAACAGAGTTGGGTAATCGAACAGATCCCCTTACACCCTCATCACTGCCTACCATGACACAGAGCTTAGTGGCATCAGCAAAGAGATACATCTTGCCCTATATTCCTTCTCCTGAGTTGCTGGCAAACACATTGAAAAGAACTGGTCCCTGGACTGACACTTATGGCACCATCTCCCCCAATTTGTGATCTATTTACCACCACCCTCTGCTGTTCCCCCCAACCAACTTTCCACCCATCTAACTACAGTATGTCCTTTGCTGCTTCCAGTTGCTCTAACTTCATCAGCACCCTTCTATGTGGCACTGAGCTGAATGCCTTGCTGGAGCTGAAACAGAGTAAATCCACTGTTTGTCCTTTATCCACTGCCCTAGGTACCCAGTCAAAGAATAGTGTCAGGTTTGTCTGACAAGACCTACCTGCCCAAACCTGTGCTGCTTACTATACTGGAGCCCAGTTCTCTCCAGGTAGTCTACTAGGTCATCTTTGACTAGTGTCTCAACCAGTTTATCCTCAGTGGAGGTATGACTAATGGGCCTGTAGTTACCTGGTTGCATCTTGCCCCTTCTTTGTGAAGCAGAAGCATGTCTGCTAGCCTCCATTCTTTCAGAACAACCCCTGACTGCAGTGAGGTATTGAATAACCCTGGCAGGGGTTCAGCTAGTTCTGATGCTAATTCCCGGAGTACCTTCAGGTGCATTCCCTTATCCCTGGAGACATACCTATTTTCAGGGCTGAAAGCTATTTTCCGATTTTCTTTCTCCTGTAATTACCACCTGCTTCTTCTGGGAGGTCCCCTTGCAGCAGTTTTTATCCACTTTCTGACAAAGGCCTGCTATCTTCCACTGTGAATACAAAGCAGACGTTGTTGTTAAAAATGTCTGCCTTCCGCTTGTCCACCTCTATTACCCTGCCCCCTTCCATCAGCTGTACAGTTACCTCTCTCATGTCCCTTTTTTTTTATGTACAATATCTGAAGAACTGTTCTTCTACCACCATTGCAATACACAGCTCTGTATCTGATTTAGTATCCCTGATTGTATTCTTGGCCTCCCTCATCCTTACTTGGTATTTGCTCCATTCCTCATCCCCCTGTTTCTCTTTTTATTTAAAGAAGGCACTTTTTTGCCTCTCACTGCCTCTCTGACCTTCTTAGACAGCCAAACTAATTTCTTATGCCTGTTACACTTAGTAACCATTTTCAAGCATAAAGAAAAGGCACCCCTTAATTGCTCCCAACCTCTCCCCCCCCCCCCCCGTTTTGTCTACTCCAGCCAACTTATCCTTGACTAATTACCTCATCGGGTCAGTCTGCTTGTTTGAAATCCAGGAGGACCTCAGCATTTGATGAGGGTATACTGGTACCCATGACCAGTTCTAATCATATGGTGTTATGGCATCTGGACACCAGTGGTTCCCTTACCCACACTTCACCTACATTATTGAGTTAGCGAGCACCACATCGAGAATGGCAGCCTGCCTTGAGGGGTTCCCTGACCAGCCGCACCAGCAGCCAGTCCTGCAGTGTATCTAGCAGGGCCTGACTTCTAGTGCACCTAGCTGCTGAAGTGTCCCAATTAGAGATGTGTGAAGTTGAAAAAACTTCACTTCACCAGAACTTCAACTTTGCGAAGTGCCAACTTCAAAAGTTTTCTCCAGGCAAAGTGTCCCTTCTTCTGTGCAAGGTGACCAAACGTCGCTCATGAAGTTGCCACTTCACAAAGACTTTGTGGGAAGTGTGCCACTTAGCATGGAAACTTCTGCAAAAATGAAGTGTGAAGTTGGTGATGCCAATAGCAACATTGTGAAGGTGAAGTTTTGCAACTTTGTGCCACATTTGACAGCAAAATTTAAATTCATTGCATTTCAAGTCACAGTCTGTCTTGTAGATTGAGATCCCCATAACTATTACCTGTTGCTTTGTAAACCCCTTCTCAAATTCTGCCCTAGTTTCCTATCGCCCTTGCCCCCATCCTGGCAGTCTATAGAACAACCCCATGCACAACATCTTGCCCGATACTGTCGTGACCTGTACCCACAGTGATTCTGCCTCCTAATCCCCACCCCCGATGGACACACCTTCCTCTGCCTCTATACCTTCCTCAACATAGAGGGCTACCCCACCCTCTTTTCCCTTACCCCTATCCTGCCTATGCATGTTGTACCCTAGAACTTCCAGGTCCCAGTCATTACTCCCAACGGCCCATGTTTCTATAATGGCTACAAGATCTAGTCCCATATCTGCCACCATCACTTGAAGCTTATTCATTTTTTTTCCTGGAATCCTGTCATTTAGGCAAACTGCTTTCCAGCTTTTACCTACACCCTTCCCCTTTTTATCAGCTCCTCTGCCTCTGTTCTCCCTTCCCTCCTTAATGTACTGATTTTCCTACATGCTTTGTGAGCCCCCTTCTTGGGCACCTTTTTATTTCCATAATACTTTTTTTTTTTAATGCCCCATCAATGTAGGCAGGCTCTCAGTCCTGTCTACATGTCCTCCTCTGGCAATCACCTTCCCTGGTACTCATCAGATCCAGATACCCACACAGATTGTCTCCCATGGTGGGGCTAGGAAGGGGAGGGCCATCCCCCAGAGACTCACATCCAGTGTGGATCTGGTTGGCATGGTGGTAGCGCAGGTAGGGGGCAGGCAAGCAGGACTTCATGTAGGCTGCACTGACTTTTTCTGCTTTTCTCCCTGATTCCCCTGCTGCAGCAGCACATAAGCATTGCACAGTGCCACAGCCCCTTACTTCAATGGTCATTTGTGCACTGGCACTATCACCAGGCCTTCACCTGGTGGCAGCCAAGGGCCAAGTCAGCATGCCCCCCCAAACCCTAGAAGAGGACAGCAGTCCATTGGAACCTTGATCTTCTCCTCCCTGGCTGACCCTCAGCAGCCTTAGTCCATTCCCGAACCTGGATCACCGGCATGTCAGGAGGTAAGGTGCCCAGTGCCTCAGCCCTCCACGATACTGGGACGACTTCCTGGTGCCCTTTCTGAACTAATCAGTTGCATGACATTGTGCCTTCCACAAATGCCAGTGGCACAGGGTCTACTGCCTAAATCATCCCCCTTCCCCATCCATTGTGGATATTGTTAGTATCTCCATCTTGATCCCCCACTGGTCTTCTCTGGCAGTCCAGTGCCCCCAGCCCACTCCCACCCTAGACCACATTGAGTCCAAGGCATCCAGTGGATCCCTCTCCCCAGTGCAGTGCTCCATTGCTTCAGTCCCTCATTTATCTCCACTACTCCCCCCCATTTCCTTCTGGCTCTTATGTTCTGTGCATATGGATGGCCCTGTGGTCCATTTGCATAGTGCACCCAGACCCTTCTCCCTGGAGTCTCCAGGAAGTTTTTGACTTCACAAGAAAGTGCCATGACCTCATTTTAGGACAGTTTGGGTGGTGACAAACATGAGACTGTTGCAAAATGGCTAGCACGAGGATGTTGTGACTGTCCCTTATTCATTTATTTATTTATTTAAAGGTTTTACCGGGAAGGCATGCTGAGCAGATAACTGCTCAATTCCAGATGCAACCTGGGGGAAGGGGGAAAGGAGAACATGCATAATGATTTACAATCAATATCATAAAACATACATGGATTAAGAGCTGTACAATGCATATTGGGTATTGTCTATTCTTACATCAGCATCATGAATCAACATGGACTAAGTGCAGTCCTTAAATAATTGTACGAGGCAAGTGATAATGGAAAGTGGTACAGATACAATAAATGATACAATGAATTGCATGAAGGCCATTAGAGGCTATCAGCACCTAGAGCTGACGTGGGTACAGGTGCAGGTGCAGATAGAGGAGAAATGAGCTGTGAGAAGAGAGTTGAGGTTCTGCTTGGGGGAGTCTGCTCAATAGCCAGGGGGAGTGAATTCCACAGTTTGGGTATATGATATGTGAATACTGACTGGCCTGCCGAGGAGGTCATGCATGGGACGGACAGGAGACGTGAGTCATTGTTTCTGAACACATACCCCGGGGGGTAGAGGCTGAGAGTACTGAAGTGAGATATAGAGGGAGGGAGGAAGGGAATGTGCCCAATATTTAGCTGTGATGCTAGCACAGTATGAGAGGCACCTGTCTTGAAGCAAAGGGATTTCAAGGGTCTGGTATAGGACACAGTGGTGAGTGGAGGGGGGACAGTCAAGGGGAAAATGGCAGAAGGAGTGGAAGAGGGGGTCCAGTCTGGTTAGGGTGGACTTTGGGGTGGCGCTGTAAACTATGTCGCCGTAGTCAAAGCTTGGGAGACTCATCTTCTGCACAATCGCTTGGAGAGCCGGCAGAGGAATGCAACCACGATTGAGGTACAAAGCTCCCAACTTAGGGTGAAGCTTTTTGTGGATGGCAGCAATATGTGCAGAGATGTCCAGGTGCTGGTCAAGCCAGACCCCAACATATCTGCATGTAGTGCAAGTCTCAAGAGTAGTCCCATCCAGGGTGTGGAAGGAAGGGGTGGAAGGGAGCCTTGAAAGTCTCTGCCTTGTGCCGAAGGTCATGGAGACAGTTTTCTTGGCATTGAGACAGAGCTGATTTGCGTGAAACCAGTGCTGAACTTCATTGAAGTCTAGCTAGAGTCTGGTTGCCGCATCAGAGGATGAGGGACCGGATGTGTACAGTACTGTGTCATCCACATACATGTGAATGGAGGTGTGTGGGCAGGCAGAGGGCAGGTCATAGAGGAAGATGGAGAAGAGGAGAGGAGTGAGCCAAGGACTGAGCCTTGGGGTACACCAGAGGTAACAGGGAGGAGATCAGAGGTGGTGCTACCAATTTTGACAGACTGGGATCTGCCTATCAAGTATGAAGAAAACCAGTTGGTGGCCATGCTTGAGAGCCCAACGAAAGAGAGCTTGGTCAAAAGAAGGGAGTGGGATGCAGTGTTGAATGCTTTAGCCAGGTCGACAAATATGTCAGAGGTAATATGACCACTGTCCATCCTAATGAGGATGAAATCAGTGAGCCTTAGGAGAGAGGTGGTGGTGGAATGGGGCTTCCTAAAACCAGACTGGTAGGATGTGAAAAAAGAAAAGAAATCAAGATATGCAGATAGTTGAGAAAGGGCAAGGTGTTCTTGGATTTTAGCCTGTAAAGGAAGGAGGGAGACTGGGCAGTAATTCCCAGGAGAAGAGAGGTCACCACCTTTAGGAAGGGGCATGACAGTGGCATGCTTCCACTCGGTGGGGATAGTGTCTAGAGAGAACGATAGGTTATATAGTGAAGCCAGGGGGGCAGCTATGGCTGGCACCAACAGGTATAGCAGCTTGGAGTCCAGGCCAGTGGGACATTTGCCCTTGGAAGGAGTAAGGGTGATCAGGGATTTGTACACTTTGTCTGGGGAAATTGGATAGAAAGCGAAGGAGGGGCAAGCTGGAGGCCCTTGATTGAGGGGGAAGGGGATTGCAGGTTGGGGGAGGGGTTTACAAGTCAGGAGTGAGACTGGATAAAAGTGACGAGGTACATTCTGTAAAGAAGGAGTTGAAATGAGAGGCCACCGTGAAAGGGTCTGTGATCATGGAGCCATTTGCATTAAGTGTCGGGGATGGGGGCTGCAAAGGAGGAGAGAATAGTGCATTAACCACCTTCCACAATTTAGTTGGCTGACTTAAATTAGTGTGGAAGGCGGCTTTGAAGTAATTGGCTTTAGCCTTGCAGATTTGACTCATACAGGCATTGCGTATGGCATGATACTTTTGTCGATGTATGGGTGAGCATAAGATCTTGGCCGACTTCCAGGCCTGATCCCTAGCCCTGAGTAGGGCAGTGATGCTCGCAGAAATCCATGGCAAGTGAGTGCTTCTCACCTGAACACGTCTGAGCAGGGCATGGAAGTTCCAGACCGCGATGAACCTTGGACTTGGAAAAACTCCAAGGCAGAGTCAATTGAAAGGTAGCCTCTGGGATGTATGACCAATCTATGCTAGCCAGGTTGGATAGGACAGACACTAGGTCTAGGGATTTAAATGCTCTAGACAGGATGGTTCGGGGAGGAGGTGATTTTGGCCTACATATTTTCCTGACTGAGTAGATCATGTGATGATCGCCTAAGGAGTCCAGAAGCAGACCTGAGGCTATTACTCGGTGGGAGTGATAGGTAAGGGACCAGTCCAGGAGGGAGTGGTTCAATGAAGTGGGGTTGTGGCATGTGGGCTCCTTTATGAGTTGTGATAGGTTTAAAGCTGACACCTGGTTGTGCAGCTTGGAGCAACTACCTGACAGCCAGTTCTGGTTAAAATCACCCAGGATATGCAGTTCACCCTCTGATGCGAGTGCTGTAATGATGTTCAGGTGTTCGATTATAGGGGAGATAGTGGAGGCAGGAGAGAAATAGGAGCCGGTGATAAAAAATGGGTCTAGTGTGGGGGAGGGAGAGCTTAATTAAAATAGCATTGATGGCGTTTGAGGGCAATTGCAGCTTGATGGGGGTAAACTGCAGTGATGAGTTGATGTACATGGCTACGCTGCCGCCTTTTTTATTGCCAGGGCAGTCGTGACCGATAAGGGTGTAGCCAGGAATGGCGAATTCCCCATCCTGATTGTGTGGTTTCAGCCAGGTCTCAGTAATGGGCAATATGTCAGGTCTTAGGGAGAGAACAATGAGTTGCAGCAGGGTAAGTTTGTTTAGGAGGCTACAGATGTTTAGGTGGGTGAGTTTTAAGCCTCAGGGAAGTTGAAAAGGGGTGGCAGGGTTTGGACGGGGGGGGGGACTGGACTGGGGTTAGGTTTGATATCCCCAGCTAAAAGGAGTAAAAGGGTTATTAGAATTTTAGCTTTAGTCATGGCCCGTAGGAGCTTGCAAAAAGAGATTGGTGACTTAGAGGGAGCCACTGGGGGGTCCAGAGAATGGAATTTCAGGGCCATTAATCCAGTGTGAAAGGTGGGTGGCAGGACAGAAAGACCTGCCAATAGCTTAGGTAGAAGAGCATCAGGGAGCCGCACAGTGACTGAGGTAGGGGAGGTTGGATTTGGGGCATCTAGTGTGTAAGGTGCTGGCTGGCAAGGCTGTGCCTCTGGGTATGAGGAGGGAGGAAGCGAGATCAAAGGAGCTAGCAGAAAACACACTGTGAGGCATAAAAGCATCTCAGTGTGTTTAATTGGTAGTATTGTGAGGGTTAAGAGTGTCCACTAGTGGTGGAAGCTGATAAGCAGCAAATGGAAGTGTAGGCTGATAGGTTTTGGCGATCCACATGACCGTGCCTACATAGCTAGCAGACGACCAAAGGTGGTGGTAGGGGCAGCGGGGATAATCACTCAGCTTGGCAGATGTTGTCCATTGTGCCACGCTGTGTACCTGCTGCACAGTGAATCCAGCTGGGGGGTCAATGATACAGCTTCCAGGGAGGACTGTGGTTCTCCTGGCCCTCATGACCTCTCTGGGAGCTATGAGAAGGAAACAGAGAAAGCAGTTTAAAAGCAGGTACAATGGAGGGAGGGACTGTTCAGGGAGGAGCAGGGGATTCCTTTAAACAGAATGGGCTGAGCAAGAGCTGAGGTTCGGGGTGAGATAAAGTTGCTTAAAGCAGAACTTTGGCAATTTAATTTTACTCACAGCCCTGCTCTTTAGATTAGGCAAAATTTAAATGGATACTGAGGTTATGACTGTGAATTGAATCCTTACTAGGGGTGCAACGAAGTTAAACTTCACCAGCAAAGTTGCCACAAAGCCGGCCCGGTGGCGCTGAGGGTTGAGGTGCTGGACGCCACACCTCGCGCCACGCCAGTGACCCGGGTTCGGGAATGAGCCAGGAGTCACCGGGGGTCGTGGGGGGAAGATATCAAGCGTCTGAAGGACTGCTCTCTCCTCCCGGGGGTGGGGGTGGGAGTTGCTCGCTCATCGAGCGACCTCTGGTGGTGGCTGGGAGTGCGCCGATTCAGCACCATGGTGAACGCCAGGGGTGGGCAGAGTCACGGCATCACATTGCCTTGCTAGCCGTGCTCCGGAGGGATGGGAAGAAAAAGAGCAAATACCCCAGCCTGGAGATAGATGAAGGCGCCACGGCCTTCACTGCCCACACTCCCAATTCTGGGCCATCTCCCTACTCCTGTTGGGACTCATGTGTGCTGGGCACTTTGCCCTACCAGATAGAGTGCCCAGGGCAGATGGGGTGGCCCTACCTCCAGAGGGTTCAGACCCGGAGGTGGTGCTCAGCGGCATGAGGTAAGGGAATGGTCACAGCGGGAGGTAGAGGCGGGTAGCCCGTGGTCGCTGGAAGGAGTTCTCCAAGAGTTGGAGAAAAAAAAAAAAGTTGCCACAAAATTGTGAACATTTGCCTTCTAAAAGTTTCTTAAAGTTCCCATTGTGAGTCCCAAATTCAGTTTGCTGACTTTGCAACATTTTTTAGGCAAAGTTGCAGTTTGTCTTTGTGAAGTTGGAAGTTTGCTGGTGACGTTTAGTGACTTCATGGGGAAAAGTACTGCAAAGTTTGCCAGCTTCGTGAAGTTCTGTCAAATCGGAGTTTTCTCAACTGCACACATCCCTAATCTTTACATTGTGCTAAACTGGATTTCTAACCGATTGGGTTCTTCATCTCTGCTGTCAGCCTAAACTGCATTTTTCTTTGATACTTGTTCCTAAAGGTTAGGTGGCAAGTCTGTATTTTATTTTACTTTGCCTAGCACTCCTGACCTGATCTGAGAACCTCGTCCATTTCCCCCCAGTGTCTCTTTCTGACCCTAGGAACCCCTGCTGACTGACGCAGCTCTCCTGTCTTCATTTCTAACTCTGGGCCCTGTATCAGTAACCTGTAGCTTATCCTCCCAGAAAGGACTTCAGTGGTGGGACTAGGCCTCTAAGGACATACTTCCACTTACTCTGTAATGTCTTTTCTTGTCATCCGAAGTTTGTCTTAACAGGACATCATAGTAAACAAATTCTGCTCAATGGTTTTATCCTGGAAAACTTAAAGTAAGTTGAAAATTAACTGACTACTTCAAACTCTACTGGACTGGTGACAACAAGGAGAAACCAAAACAGAGGAGGTGGGCCAGGCAGCTCTAATGGTTGTGATGGCATGAGGGGACTTCATCAGTCCCAGGTCCAAACCTTCCATTTTTCCAACCCATAACCCTGCCCTTTATCCCTCCTACAGGGCATGCTCCCATGACACGACCGAGCATTTCACCTATCAGGGTCACTGGAGAGGTGGGTGAGAACAACCCCTCCTTTAAAGCTTCATTGCCAGCCCAGTTCTGAGTATGCAACACCTCCGTGACCCATGGCAGATGAACAGGTGCATGCTAATGTATGGTTGTTCCATAATAGATCACATGTTCTTTCTGTTACAATACTCACTCCATCTGGACCACCGGGGGCAGTCATGGAAGGGCCCTTCCTCTCCAAGGCAGAAGGCATCCAATGCAGATACTAGAACCCTGCTTCATTGGTTGCCACTAGACCTCCCAGGCTAGGGGAGTGAACCCAGGTCATCTAGATGTTAAGCAGTAGCACTACCACTGCTCTGGCCAACAAGCAAAGAGAAAGTTTTAACAATCTAAAACTAATTCTTGCTCCAATGCCACTCACTTGTTCTTTGTGAAAAAAAAAGGTTATTTAATGTTTTATATCAGTTATATTTTCCCCAGACCTTGGGTAAAAGGCCCAGCACTGACCAGTGCAGGTCCCACAACCCTTCTTTCTCTTCTCCACTGTCCTGAGAACTACACAGGTCTGAGTTGCTGGTGCTAACTTACTTGTTACTGTTCATGCTGGAAGAGACATAATTCTGTAAGTGGCAGGCTGGAGCAATACTTCCTGTAAAATAGGTCAAGCATTACAAACTCTCATTACATTCTGCATTCGCATTCTTCATGGCTGACGTGGCCCACCTTGTAAGTCCCATTACATTCTGCATTCACATTCTTCATGACCAATGTTGTCCACCTTGTAAGTCTGAATACATTCTGCATTGACATTTTTCACATCTGATGTTGCCCACCTTGTTAGTCCTGTTACATTCTGCGTTCACATTCTTCATGGCCAGCGTGGCCCACCTTGTAAATTCCATTTCATTCTACATTCACATTCTTCATGGCCAGCATGGCCCACCTTGTAAGTACCATTACATTCTTCATTCACATTCTTCATGTCTGACGTTTCCCACCTTGTAGCTACCATTACATTCCGTATTCACACTACTCATGGCTGAGATGGCCCACCTTGTAAGTACCATTACATTCTTCATTCACATTCTTCAAAGCCAATGTTGCCCACCTTGTAAGTCTGAATACATTTTGCATTGATATTTTCACATTCGATGTTGCCCACCTTGTTAGTCCTGTTACATTCTGCATTCACATTCTTCACGGCCAGCATGGCCCACCTTGTAAATTCCATTTCATTCTGCATTCACATTCTTCATGGCCAGCATGGCCCACCTTGTAAGTACCATTACATTCTTCATTTCTGACGTTTCCCACCTTGTAACTACCATTACATTCCGCATTCACATTCCTCATGGCTGACGTGGCCCACCTTGTAAGTACCATTACATTCTTCATTCACATTCTTCAAAGCCAATGTAGTCCACCTTGTAAATCCTATTACATTCTGAATTCACATTCTTTGTAGCTGACATGGCCTACCTTGTTTGGAATACATTCTGCATTCACATTCCTCATGGTTGATGTGGTCCACCTTGTAAGTCCTATTACATTCTGAATTCACATGTGAGGGAAAGCATAAAAGCAACAGAGATACAGGGAACACAGGAGGAGGCACAGAAGCTCTGAGTCATCATGGAAATGAAGAATGGAATGGAGCCACTATTCACACTGGAGTGATCTATAGACCTACAGCACAGAGGGAGGAATTGGATAAGGTACTGGTGGAAGCCACTGGCAAGATGGCAGAAAAGGGGGAGGTTCTGCTGGTGGGAGACTTCAACCTGCCAGTTGTAGATTGCAGCCTCCCAGCAGCAGCTTCAGCTAGAAGCAGGGACATCGTGGACTCTCTGCAGGGGGAGATCCTCAGGCAATTAGTCAATGAAAACACTTGTTATGGGGCCAACAGTGTTGCAGACATCAAGGTGAGAGGCCACTTGGGGACCTGTGATCATCGTTTGGAGTAGTCCAATATGAGGACAGCTGCAGAATCAAACCACACAAGGGTGAGGGGAGGGCAGATTTAAAAAAGATGGGGGTGAATGCCTCAGGCAGGACCTAGCGGGGGGGCATGACCTGGTTGGGGTGAAGGAACAGGGGGCAAAGATAAAAGGGAGCATAGTGAAGGCAACAAATCTCTACATCAAACAAGTGGGCAAAAGCAAGAGGAAAAAGAGACCACAGTGGTTCTCAAAAGAGGTGGCTGAAAAGGTAAAAGGATAGCACTCAGAAGGTATAAGCAGACGGAGAAGGAGGAGGATAGGGAGGAGTATCAGGGGAAACAGAAGGAAGCAGGGAAGCAGTAAAGTGAGCAAAGACATAAACTGAAGACAGAATAACCCAGGAGGTAACGAAAGAGGACAAGACATTTTTTATGTATGTAAGTGAAAAGAGTTAGATCAGGGGTGGGATTGTAAGGTTAAAAAGGGAAGGAGGAGACTGTGTAAAGGGGGACCAGGAAAAGGCAGTTATTCTGAACGAATACTTTCTTTCTGTGTTCACAGAGGAAGGAGAAGGGAAGGAGCTACAAAAAAGTAGCAAAAGCTTTGGAGGGAGAGAGATGAACATTAGTCCTGTTTTGGAGGTGAAAGCCCTGCAGGGACTTGTTAATCTGAAGGCGGACAAAGCAATGGGGCCAAATGGGGTGCATCCAAGGGTATTGAGGAAGTGCAGGAAAATACTTGCTGCACCTCTGATGATTCTATTCAACAGCTCACTAGAAACAAAAGTGGTTCCAGAGGACTGGAGGAGGGCAGATGTAGTCCCACTTTACAAAAGTGGTAGCAGGGAGGAGGTTGACAATTATAGGCCAGTCAGCCTGACAATCGGTGGAAGGAAAGTTAATGGAAACACTGCTGAAAGGACGGACTGTGGAATATCTTGAGTCCAGTGGATTACAAGATCTGAGGCAACATGGTTTCACAAGGAGGAGGTAATGTCAAATGAATCTGATAGATTTCTTTGAGTGGGTGACCAAGGATCTAGATCAGGGTGGAGCAGTGGATGTGGCCCACCTAGATTTCAGTAAGGAGTTGGACAGTTCCAAATAGGAGACTAGTAAGCAAGCAGTGTAGCTTAGGAGTGGGTCCAAAGGTGGTATCAGTGCCAGGACCAGGCTTCTGTAATGTCTTTGTAAGTGACATTGCAGAGGACCTGGAAGGGAAGGTCTGCATCTTTGCGGATGACACCAAAATCTGCAATGCGGTGGACATTCCGGGGGGGGGGGGCTGGAAAGAAAGAACAGAGACCTGAGAAAACTAGAGGAATGGTCAAGGGTATGGCAGCTGGGTTTCAATTTGAAAAAGTGCAAAATAATGCACTTATTTCATTTTTTATAATTCTTAGCAAGGTGAGCAAACTGCCCATTTTCACATGCAACAAGTTAACAAATAAACAGTAAAGACATACAAAACATTAATAATACAAAAACATACAGACTACAATATCAAAACATAAAAATGACAATATAAAGTGCAGTATTATGTTAGGATCCACAATTACAATCAATCAGACTATTCAACCATTTAACAAGCCTATTCTTGAACATTCGAACTGTCCTAACATTAGTAACTTCAGTCGGAATACCATTAAAAAATTTAATTAACCTGCATGTTACTGACCTCTGACCAACTGTTTGTTTGTATAGAGGCATTCTAAATAAACCTTTGGACTGAGACCTTGTTTCAAGATAACTTTGCTGTAAGGTAATAAGATCCTGAATCACCTGGGGAAGTAAACCCTGAGTTCCTTTATACACAAAAACTCCAAGCTTTAACTTTATCCTATCTAAAAAAGAGGGGCAATTAGCTTCCCTTGACAACACACAATGGTATGTTCTTATTGGGAGACCTGTCATAAGTTACCTGTAGTTTCTGTAGCATTTTGACATTTGGGGCACAGAAACCCTGGGGCAGAGTACAAAATGAGTGGAGTGGTATGAACAACCACCAAGCAGGAAAGAAACCTGGGGGTAATCATGCTGAGTGGCGAAAAGGTAGCCAGGCAGTGTGACAAGGCAGTAGGGAGGGCGAGTGGGATCCTGGGGTGCATAAGGAGGGGTATCACCAGCAAAAAGAGGGAGGCTGTGTTGCCTCTGTATAGATCACTGGTAAGACCCCACCTAGAATATTGTGTCCAGTTCAGGAGACCACGACTCCAAAAGGACATAGACAGACTGGATGCAGTCCAGAGGAAGGCAACTAAAATGGTGCAGGGTCTGCATCAAAAGCCCTACAAGGGGAGACTAAAGGGCCTCGATATGTACACCCTGGAACAGAGGAGGGAAAGGGAGGAAGTGATACAGACCTTTAAATACCTTACAGGGGGTAAATAAGGTGCATGAGGGGTGTATTTTTTGGAACAAAGGTGCTCAAGAACAAGGGGACATAATATGAAGCTAGAGGGTACTAGGTCACAAACGCAAATGCAACAAAAGCACTGGCTCAAACAGCGCACAACAACAGCACCTGCAATATCGGTGCATGGTAGCAGTCCCAACACACACAGAGGATTGCTACCACAGACTTGAAACAGAATGTAAAATTTATGTTTTTGCGGGGGGGGGGGGCTCTACCCTCTGATGTAAGTTGGATTCCGGGGAAAAGTGAAACTCGGGGGGAGAGGTGGTACCATGAGATGGGACTTGTAAAAATATTGCAAACCCGTCTCACAGAAAAAGATCAGAGACCAGCACTAGAACCCTGGTCTCCAGCAGTATGCTAGATGAGCTGCTCTCTCCCTTAGCCCTCTCCGCCACTGGAGCAGCTCAGCCAGTCATCACTTTTTTTCTACCCTTCTTCTCTCCCTCCCACTGTAGTCACAGCTACAGGGGTCACAGTAATTGCCGTTCACTGTTGTACTACTGTAGCTGCCCTCATTCTGTTGTTTTTACAGTGTGCTACTTGCATGTGCTGTAAAGGATACTCTTCTGACTGGGTATGAAGCTGGAGGGGGTAGATTCAGGAGAGATGTGAGGAAGTACTTCTTCACAGAAAGAGTGGTGAATTCCTGGAACAGCCTTCCAGCAGAGGTGGTGGGGGCAAAAACAGTGGTGGGGTTCAAGAATGCATGGGATAAGCACAAGAGATTCATAGCAAAAAGGAAGAAGGGAAGAGAAACAGCTGCAGATTGGATACGGTCTATAGTAATAGTGTAGGTAGGGAGAAATGGACTCACTAGATCAGCCAAGCTATCCTTATATGCCATCAAAGTCTGTGTTTTTATGCTTCATGGTCAACATGGCCCACCTTGTAACTCCTATTATAGTCTGCATTCACATTCTTCATGGCTGATGTGGCCCACCTTGTAAGTCCAATTACATTCTGCATTCACATTCTTCACAGCTGACGTTTCCCACCTTGTAACTCCCATTATACTCTGTATTCACATTTTTCATTGCCAATGTGGCCCACCTAGTAAGTCCCATTACAGTCTGCATTTACATTCTTTGTGGTCAATGTGGCCCACCTTGTAAGTTCTATTACATTCTGGATTCACATTCTTCATGGTCGATGTGGCCCACCTTGTCAGTTCTATTACATTCTGCATACACATTTTTTCATAGCTGATGTGTTCTATCTGGTAAGTCCCATTACATCCTGCTTTAATATTCTTCTTGGCTGATGTGGCCTACCCAATGATGGTACCAGACTTACACCAGAAAACATATGAGGAGAGATTGAAGGACCTCAATATGTACTCACTGGAGGAGAGGAGGGATCGGGGTGACATGATAGAAACATTCAAGTACCTTAAGGGCATAAACAATGTGCAGGGGGAGAGATATCTTCCAGTGTCGGAGGATAACAAGAACAAGAGGGCATGATATGAAATGGAAGGTGGCAGGTTGAGGGGAAATGTGAGGAAGTTTTTCTTCACAGAAAGGGTGATGGACACATGGAATAGTCTGCCACAGGAGGTGGTGGGAGCAAGCACAGTGGAGGGATTTAAAGGTGCCTGGGACAGGCGTAGGGGAACCTTGGAGGTGGGAAGGCATGGTGAAAAGCCATTGACCAGGTATGGTCAGAGGCTGCAAACAAGTGTAGGGCTTACGGGCAGACTGGATGGGTCTTGCAATCTTTATCTGCCGACAATTTCTATGTTTCACCTTGTAAGTCCCATTATAGTCTGCATTCACATTCCTTATGGTCCATGTGGCCCCCTGTTTAACAGTCTTCGTGGCTGATGTGGCCCACCTTGTAAGTTCTGTTACGTTCTGCATTCACATTCTTCATGGTCAACATGGCCCACCTTGTAAGTACTATTACATTCTGCATTCATTTGCTTCATGGCCTGTGTGACCCAGCTTTTGCATTCACATTCTTCATTGCCGATGTGGCCCACCTTGTAAGTCCCACTACATTCTGCATTCACATTATTTGTGGCCAATGTGGCCCACCTTGCAATCCCCTTTACATTCTGCATTCATATTATTCATGGCTGATATACTCCATTTTGTTAAGGTTTTCCACTGATGCTCACTCCCTGCTCCCTCAGATCCATAGAGCTGCTAACTGATGCAGTGAACTATGTGACCCATACCAAGCCGCTAAGGACCACCCACTGTGCCTTTTACCCTGAACATGGTGTCTGGAGGCCAAATAAGCCCCTTTTGCACTGAAATACTGACTGCTGGGATAATGTGTGTCCATAAACTCCATCCCATGACTCTGGGCCCAAGATCCCCTGCAGGCCAGGTTCTAGACTGCCGGATCCCAGAAACAACCCCTATCACATAGGGTGTAGCTCCTCTGGACCACACACTAAGATGGCCTCTACACTACCTTTTATATTACTAATCTCCTCCCTCTTAGCTCCAAGGGACTTCACTCCTTTTACACTGAACTAACTAAGCTGCCTGAGGATAGTTATAACCTTCCTCCCCTAATGGAGGGAGAGGGCGTTACATAGTCAGCACAGACACCCCCCTCCCCCCCCGAGAACATACATTTTTCCACTTACACAAAACAGGATGATATTCATGCAACACAACCTTCCAAGGATCCCAGAATGACAACCCAAAGTGGATGGGAGACTAGATAATTAAGAAAATGCAAAGAAAGAGAAACTCATTCGAGAGGAGACTGGTACAGTCACATGCTGTGTGCAGTTCATTGGGCTTCTTTTCCATCACCCATTTTATTGCTATATAAACAGCTACAAGAGGGCTTGAAATAACAGAAAATGATCTTACAAATACTGAAAAATATTACCACAGAATTTTACAATATGTGCTGCTTTGTAATCTCACAGTACTGAAACAAAGGCAGTATAAAAACCTGGCTGCCTGGTGTTGTTTGAAGTGAAAATTTAGCTTTTGATTTAGTAATTAGTGTTCATACATCATCTTCACTGTCTGTGCACTTTGTTTTCATTTTAGGTTTACAGCCCCAGCCCCCTCCCTGCACCACATTAGTCCAAGAAGGATTCCTGCCCTGCCCTGCCCTGCCTCCAACGATGCAGAGAAGGACCCCTCAGCATTGGCACATCCAGTAGACCTCAGGGTCTCACCTAAAGGCATACCCACCCATTACAAACCCTCAGGCCAACCCAGTGGCAGCCATGTCCAAAGTAAGACTTTCACAAACAGCCTTCATGTATCTGGTTCTCATAAATCTTCCAAATGGAAGACCATGAAAACCACAGTGTGGCAAAACTATACAGTATTTAGAAAGCTTCTGTTCATTAACCAGGTTTCCAAAACAGTGTCTGGAGTTATTTGTAATCAGCTGACAGGAAATTAATTAAGCAATAAGGCACAATAGTGTGTGTGTTATTGTGTATTAGAAAATGGGCATCAGAAATCCCAGGCTCTGATTGGCTGATAGCCCTGACAAGGTGGGCGTCTATCAGGCAATAGAGCCCGGGCATTAAAAGTGCCAGCTTGGCACAGACCTAATCACACAGATCAGTATGCAAAAAGAACTCTCATTTCAAAATGCCGACATTTTTATTTGCTGCTTAGTGGGTGAGTTTACAGCCTTCCCCTCCCTGAATCCAGTACTATGAGCCAGAATAAAGTAATAGCACATAGCAAAAAAGTAAAGGCACAAATCTACAGTTACAGCGATCGCCTGCATTCACTGTCAAAAGCTCAACAGGCATCAGGATACAGGCGTATCTTTCTCTCTCTCTCCCCAGGAAGCCGGCTGCGGTGGCTCAATTTCAACACGCAGTCGGCAGGACACCCCTTCTACCAACTAGTCAGAGTAGCAGACTGACTCTGGTTGCGCCCCACACACACCAACTTGTTTCTTGGCAGCTACTAACTGTTTTCCTTAACAAAACAGATCCTTCATTCATACCTGATCATGCTGTTGCTTAGCAGCGCTCGAAAAGGGCAGTAGCCTAATGCCATTCTTTTAAATTGACGGCACTACTGCTCCCGATCCCTCTAACTTAAAATTGTACCCTCCTGTCTGCTTACAGGCCTATTTGTAACTCCTCCAGTTCCTTATCTCTACCGAGAAGCTACACCTAAAGTTGTGGCTCTGCTGCCTCACGCTGTAGTTACTTCCGGGTTGACAGAGCGGCTTAACTGTAACAATGGGGGTTAAAAAATGGAGAGACCAGTAAGTTTGTTTTTGGCAGGGGTAGTCTTTTTTTGGAGAACTGGTAAAATCACTTAAGGGAGGAACCATTCTTTTAATGTACTGCCACCGTAACTGCAACTGTCCCTGACATAGCCAGTGTCCCGCTAGTCCTGGGTTTGCCTTCTGATTCACCTTGATGTTGAAAGAAGAAAAGCATGACTGAAAAGGCTTCAGCATTTAAAAACATTACCGCTGCTTTGTTACCTCACTGCACACTACTGTGCTTTCCCTTCCTGATCCCAAAGCAATCTTAGCATCTTACGGGAGGGGGACAGAGCGACTACACAATTAAAATGTACGCAGACTGTGCAATATCGCAGCAAAATGAAGAGTAAATCCAATAAAAAAAACATTGATGTACCCCTTTTAAAAGAGTTCATTGCATTTTTGTTCCACAGCTTGCTCTATCTCCATGTCTGTGGGTGAGAGGATAACCATGACGACTAGATACAGATCTAGACAGAAAAGTCAGAAGCTCAAAAAAAGGTACTGTAATGCAGGTGTAGGAACTACTTTATTACAGAATAAATGAAATATCTAAATGTTTTAACATTTGAATATATAATTATGCCTTTTTAAACAAATACTTTACAGTACCCATTTTCTAAGCGCAATAATACCCTCCAGGGTGGGCGGTATTGTGCTATACCGGACCTTCCAGAGGGCTATAGGCTCCTCGCCTGCGGCGTCGGGCCTCATTACGCCCTGGGCGGTCCGTATAGCACAATACCGCCCACCCTGTTGGGTATTATTGCTTACATAATGTCATGCCAATGGTGGTTGGAGCACAAGGCCATAGTCCGGTGCATTCAACACCCGAGAAGTGGCGATATTATACAATAACACACATCCCTGGAGTGCTTTATTGCTATTACACAATGGTTTATTTATTTAAATAAATGTTAAAAGAATGTTTTAAATACATTTTTTAATTAGTTTTCTAGTGTGCAAGCGTACTTTAAAAAAAAAGTCCACAGCTTCTGATTTCCCCCACCTAGGTTGTGCTGCTTCTATATGCTGCCTGATGTCTCAGTCTGCACAGCTCTAAGTTTGTTGCTTTGTTATTGTGTGGGTTTGTAGTTCCCCCACACACACACACACACACACCCCACACACATGGCTCTTGTATTTCTTTTTTTTTTTTTAACTCTCCTTGACTTTAACTAATGAAGACCTGCTGCCCGCTCTGAAACTGCAAACTGCTAAAACTGCTGTTTGACAGCAGGAAACCAAGCAAAGACTTATGCCTTTACAGTCATGATCACCGATGGGTAAGTCGGCCAGAGAGGTTGTTGGGAGGGGTGAGGGGCTGAACCGGTGAAAGAGGCACTGTATACGACTTTCTGAAGAAATGTTGTAGTGGCAAGGAGTGAGGGCATGCTCCATTATAGCACTGATAGTGAAGCAGACAATACGCTATGGCCATTTGAACTGAGTGGCTTCAGTGAACTGCGCTGTGATGACCCTCTCTTTTTTGGCTGTAACTGCCTTCAGAGCGTTGTCTGTTCCGTTCTTTCTCAGCTGCCATCAGCCTGATTTCCCAGGACTTCATTTCTCCTTGCACAAGGCTAGGAAGGTCACCACAGGTTAACTTTGGTAGTATGCTCTTCTGATGATGGAGCCCAACAGAGTTTTCCCCTAGCCAGAGAAAATAAATCACTGCCTTACAATTAAGGCACAGTCATGCCTGTTAGGTTAATAAAAGTATTTTACTTTAGGAACCAAGGTGCAACTCTAGGATATCAATAGTACAAATAAGAGGAAAACACTCTTACAGGAAAAATGAGCAAATGGCTTTAAATAACAGGAGTCAGAACAGAAAAGTCTGCAGACTGCTTTAATCTAACATAAGGAAGGTACTTGTCTTTCTAAGCTCAAAGAGAAAACTAATAACTAAGCTATCTGTCACCTTACATAAACCTTAGCTGAAGGCATGCTCTGCTTATCTTCATGACTGGGCTCAACCAAAAGCCCTGTTTGAGAGGAATCCTCTAAATTTATAGCTTACACCTGAAATTCTGTGATGGGTCATCCCTTTGAATTGACCAACCATTTTAAATTCTGTACAAGTTTGAATTCCCTTGCCCCAATCAATTAAAACCTATAGATATACAATAAAGATCACGTTAAAAACCAGTTTGTATCTGAAGGATCTAATCCTTTCAAAATGTGTGTGTGTGTGTGTGTGTGTGTGTGTGTGTCTGTATGTGTCTGAATGTCCACTCCCCTTGGTCACTCTTGGAGATTTATTACCTATCCTGTTACCTTGTCCAGAGGCTGCTAGTAAAGTTGAATCCCAGTGTGTTTTTTTTTTCGTTTGTTGTTAGCAATCCAAGGAACATTTTCTGTTGAGATTCAGAAAGACCAGAAAAATAGTTTTATTAAATCCAAACAATTAACTGCTTAGTTCCCATTTCTGTCACATGCACAACCAGTAGTTATGGTCTGCACGGCTCAATGAAGCCACTCGCTTCAGAGAAAAAAATTAGGCATGGAAATTGTATTTATTGTGTATGCTGCAGTATTTTATTTGTCTGAGTGGCTGAGTTATTAGTGACATCTGGTGTGGGGGGGGTCCTTTTTACAGCAGCAGCTTGGAGTGAGAGTAACTTCTGGAAGGGAGTCATGATTTCTGACTCTGTCATGCAGTCATGTGTGTGCCTGGACTTCATACAGTGATGTTATTGTGAAATAACATCACTGTTCCAGACACACACTAACCAGTCAGAGGGCAGGATAGTTCCTTGCCATTGTATAATTAGAATTTTTGAAGTGTGTTTTAAACACGAAATTGAAATGCTCATTTTTATGTTTACTTGAGTGCATGCACAAGAAACATTATGCGGCAGCTTTGGAGAGAAGCTGGTAGTGGAGGTGCGGCAGTGTGGTGGCCAGTGCCAGCACTGCATTTGACGGCTTGGTGGTGTGCACCCAGTGCAGTCCCAGTGTCCTGATGACACTGGTTCTGCAGAAGTGCCACCAACTTGAAACATTTTGGCTGCTGCAATGTGGGGCTGCCTCATCATTGCAGCATCAGCAATTCCGCTGCAATGAGGGAGCCACCCGTCATTGCAGGGTGGTACCTTGCCTGGTGAAACATTTGTGAACATGGCGGCACTGATGTCAGCATGCCAACACCCAATTCATTTGCAGACAGGGAGCCCACTCCCCATTGGCATAATTTACCCCCCATTTGTTGTGTGCCGAGGGGGTACCCAATCCCCCTTGGCATCATGCACCCCCCGAAAACAATCTTTCTTGGCTGACGGGGGGGCCCAATCCACGTCGGCTTCAGTCCCCCCTTCCCAGTTCAAATTGCCAATGGGGGAGCCCACTCATCATTGGCATAATGTCCCCACCCATCCCAATTTCTGTTGTGTGCCGAGGGGCTGCCCAATCCCCCTCAGCATCATGCGTTCCCCCACCTGTTTCTGTGCTGACAGGGGGCCCAATCCCTGTCAGCTTCGGTCCCCCTCCTCACAAATGCAGGTGCTACACTGGGAGCCCACTCCAGTGTACCAAACATACCTGACAAAGAGGAAAACTGACCCACATTGTCTTTTTTTTTTTTACCCGTAAAATGAGAAAACGGTCCCTCAACGTGTCCGGTGCCTCTCCCCAAACCAGCGCCCAACATCTCAGTACTCCACTTTCTCACACCCCCCTCACCCCATACTTAGTTCCAGAGCCCAGTGCAACGCTCTTCGGTGGACTGGGAACACGTCTGCACTCTTCAAAGCTGACAGCGAACTGAAGAAATGCCAGTAAGCTATATAATGGCATAAATAGGGTGTTTTCAACTTTGGTGCATATGTTGGGCATTTTGGGGAATTTTGGCACCAAATTTTCAACATGGAGTTATTGGGACCCCTCCTCATGAATTCAGTCACTGTGCTGGCGTTATTCGGTCCCAGAAGGTGATTTTGCGGTCGCTGCGTGGAATCACTTTTTGGGACTGATTAATGAAATGACAGTGCCACTGTTCATGAGGTGGGTTCTCAAAAAGCCTATGTTGCAAATTTGGAGAAAAAAAATCAAAAAAAATGACTGTTTTACGAGCGTGCGTTGTGCAGTTCCCATGCACGCTCATAACTTCACAAATCTGTAATATTTTCACTCCAGATTTTCAACATTGGCATTTTTCCACACCTCCTTATGAACAGTACAGCTGACATTTTACATATCCTGGCCAAAATGTGTTTTCGCACTTCTGGCGCAGAATAGCGTGGTCGCTGTGGTAAATCAGTTTTTGGGACAGATTAAGAAAATGACAGTGATACTGTTCATGAGCAGAGGTCCTAAAATGCCTATGTTGAAAATCTGGTGACAAAAGTCCATAAAATGACTGTGTTACAAGTGTGCATTGCGCAGTCTTCACGCCTCTTGTAACTTCACAAATTTGCAATATTTTCTTGCCAGATTTTCAACACTGACATTTTTTCACACCTCCTTATGAACAGTACAGCTGTCATTTTTCACATCCTGGTCAAAATGTGTTTTCGCACATTCGGTACAGAATAGCACGATCGCTGTAGGAAATCAGTGTTTGAGACACATTAAGAACAAGTGAGTGGGGGGGAGTGAGCGAGCTCAATGGAGTTCTATCAGGACTGCTGCAGATTTCTTTGTGGGCAGAAAAAGGCGCCAATGCAGGCAGGAGCCCAGTACAAAAGGGCAGCCTGCAGTGCCGGGAGAAACAGAACGAGCAAGTGAGAGAGAGGGGGAGTGAGCGAGCTCAATGGAGCTCTGTCAGGACTGCTGCAGATTTCTTTGTGGGCAGAAAAAGGTGCCATCATAGGCAGGAGTCCAGTACAAAAGGGCAGCCTGCAGTGCTGGGAGAAACAGAATGAGCGAGTGAGAGAGGGGGAGTGAGCGAGCTCAATGGAGCTCTGTCGGGACTGAGGCAGATTTCTTTGTGGGCAGAAAAAGGTGCCAATGCAAGCAGGAGCCCAGTAAAAAAGGGGTAAACTAATTAGGAGAGTTACTTCACATTTGAACCTGTAAGGAAAACCTGTCAAGAATTTCCTACCAAACAAAAGTTTTGGACTTGAACTTGGCAAGCAGTGTTTGTCCTTCTTCAACTGGGAGTGCAATGAGTGTATTGGATGCTTGTTACAGTACTAAAGGGCAGCCTGCAGCACTGGAAGAAACAGAACGAGTGAGTGAGGGGGGGAGCGAGAGAGCTCAACAGAGCTCTGTCGGGACTTTAGAGTTGGCTCTGTCCTCAGATCTGATATAGAGGGCTGTCTCACAGGGTCTATCCTTAAATTATCCAAAATAATCTTATAAAAAAACATCTGTCCAGAGATTTGCCAGCTCCTCCTTCAATAACCAGAGATTTTCTAATATTATTATATTTGCCTAATAGGGATTTTTTATCTCTAAAATCTGTTTGGAGAGGGATGAACATGAGATAAAATCATTGTCATTTGTAAAGTCTTCTCTGTCATATACAATTTCATTCTGAGTTGTTAAAAATTTACTATCAGTGGATGAGGCACTGGAGTGAGTGCTTGATGGAGAAAATTTTAAAGATAGTATGTGACTCATCCGGTGTGTCCTATTAGCTGTCTCTATCTTACGCTCATCTGCCAGTTTCTTCAGCCATATTATGGTGTAATTCAAATTATGAATTACTGAAGATAAGTTATCCTGGGCAGGAATCAGCTGAGCTAGATCAGGAACCTGTTTATGGTTCTCATCTTCCAGACAGCCCGGGCAGGTAAGGGAAGATGTCAGTTCCTCCCTCCCAATAAGGTTTGAATTTATCGGAGACCTTGGGGACGGGGCATAAGGTTTTATCTCTGGAAACTCAAGAGAGTTTTCCTCAAAGGAGCCCATGTTATATGAGTCTAATGTTAGTACTTCCAGTTGTGAAGCAGACTGTCTTGGAGGGTTGGAACCCTTAGCTGTAACCTCATAATTGTAAATTTTGGTAATTAAACTGGAGGTTAAGGCAATCAGAGGAGTGGACTGCTGCAAAACATTTATTTTAGGTTGTTTCGAATCATTTTTAGCCTCTTGCTCCATTGGCACTTTAACTAAATTTGGGGTTTCTTTAGCTTTAATAGTAATGCCTTCTCTAAGATTTTTTATCTTCCTTTTGGGTTTGATCTCCATAGGAGGAGAGGTACTATCGAAGGGTGAATTAAATTCAGTACTTCATGTATTAACTATATTGGGACAGTCGTTACTTTATGTTATCCTTCAGAAATAAATTTGTTACACTAGTAGAATAAATCCTGTAATAATAGCAGACAATAATAATAACTGCTAATTTAAAATACACTTACAGGTTAACTCAAATCAAAATATTTCAAGATTGGAATCTTCCTAATACTGCTAAACCAATACCAGTGTCTCTTCTGATACCCATAATACTGGTAATACCAAATTCTATATACCAAGGATAGTAAAAATCATAACATAGATGTCACAACCCCACTCAGCAGGTCAGGCCCTCTGCCCCCACAGTGCCAACCTCTGAGTGTAGTATTGTGAACAGTTAACAGAACAGGGTAAACCTCCTGTCTGTTTTGTGGGTTTGAATCAACCTTTGGTCTCAAGTTCTTGGAAGGATTCAAACTGTGAACCTCTTGCTAGCGTACCCAATGTACAGGCTCAGATAATTCTGCTCTTCGGGGGGGCCAGATATCTTTCGCCTACAGGCACCTAACCTGGTGTACTAAATGAACCCTTAAAAACTCTATGAAAGACCTCAGAATAAACTCTTATCATTTCCCAGTTTGGTAAAACCAGTAAGCTTTGCACAGTGTCAGCTTTAACCATATATGCTTTACTTGTCAAAGAAAGAATTTCAAAGGCACACCAGGTAGTCTCTAAACATAGAGGTTTACTTAAAATAGATAAAAATGTAAAATGTAAAACACAGAACCATATATCACAAAACATACAATCTTTTAAAACAATAAGGTTTAAAAAGTGCAAATTCCTACCAATAATACACTTACACCTGTCTACCTAATGTATTCTTATCTTCTTACAGTACTATAGATGTTTCTTTTTTCAGAGTCCAAACATGTGTGTCTGTAAAGGACTGTTACAGCATAATTAAAACACTGTATTGACCCTGCCTTCTCCATGATGTCACCCAGCTCCTCCTCTGTTAATTAAAAATTATACAATCAGGATGTCTTGTGTCAAGAGGAAAATTAATAGGTGACATCAGCAGAACAACTTGTTTCCCCATATGACTTCCCAATTAAGTCTGTCATTTTCCAAGTCCTTTCTTTCATCCATCCATGAGCAGCATCCTCTCTCAAGGACATCAAAGGACCTTTTATGACTTCACACCACAGTGACATAACCTGTATTCTTTTTCTAAACGTCATAAAAGTTTATGGATTTCCAGCCTAGCAGCAGGCAGCTACAATTAAGCTAGATAAACAGGAGATCCTTACTTTAAGTCTCTTCTAGCCTGTAATTATCTCCTGGCTTTTATCTTTTAGCTGAAACAGCATGTCTCATGAGAGACACTCAATAATACAATTTTTTATATTACAAAAAGCATAGATTAATCAGAACCAGCTGTACAAGCGTCACAATAGATAGTTCAACAAGTCAATTATGTGTGTTTAAATATATAAGTAACCAGCAGCTAGTAAAGAATAGCCAATATTCCAATATCCCGATATCTAATCAAATAAGTACCTATAGTGCCTTTAAATCTGGTATCACAACAATTTACAAAACTTTGGCATTATAAGGTTAACTTCCAGAGTCTATCAGGAGTCCACAGACCTCTTGAGATCTTGGGTAGAAAGAATCTTCCTAATACCACCGGGGCAATTCCAGAATTCTCCAGGAGGTTAAGAGCACAGGCAACCCAGAAGATGGAAGTACAGAGGCAACAGTGTTCATAACAAAACTGGCTAGTGTACTTCTCAGTTCGTAAAGGCAGCTCTGGTGCAAATGATTTCAGGCACAGTTCGTGCTCCTGAAATATGAACCTGTAAATCTAAATGATTGAGCAGTAACTTCTGCCTATAAAATGCTAAAAGGAACTGCGTTCTTTTAATAAGACCTATAAATACAATGACTTTCTAACAGGTTCCAGTGATTCAGTTCTTTAAAAGATTTCATCTTGTCTGACAACCTCTCAGATGTATAGGAAGTCCTTATTCACTCAATTCAAAGTTAACAATATTATAACACTTAATATAATAAGAGTCAGGGAACTCCCAATTCCTTAGTGCCTCAACTCCATGTGTTATAATATATTTCAATATTTAACAGTTTGCACTCCTCAAATACTTCCCCGTCTTCCTTTTGGAATGATCTCCATTCACTCCTTGACCCCCTCCCACACACACACACACACACACACACTCTTTGTGTGACAGACTCCCTTGTGTCTGACCCTTATGCTGTTACTGATGCTCTAAACAATTTCTTTACCACCTGTGCCCTCCTCATGACCCCTCCTCCTGCTCCCAAGCCCCTCAGCCTTCTGGCTATCTACTGCCTTTGTTACCCCTACAGAAGTCCTTATGGCTATTCTATCCCAGAACTCTGCAAAATCCAGCCCTGACGGCCTTAATCCCTCATTACTCAAAGTCTCCGCACCCTCTATCCTGAACCCTCTAACTCACATCCTCAATCTAACTCTCATCACGTCGTTGGTTCCTTCTGCCTAGAAGTCAGCCACCACCATACCCCTTTACAAAGGGGGTGATCCCACTGTCCCGGGCAATTACCGCCCTGTATCTCTTCTCCCCTCTCTTGCCAAGATCCAAGAATCACTGGTCCTCGCTAGGCTAAATTACTTACTCTCCACCTCAAACACTCTGTCCCCGGTCCAATCTGGCTTCAGAAAACTCCATTCCACCACCTTCTCCCTTTTTTGATTTACAGATGACATCCACTCTGCAATTGATCAAGGGCTGATTACCTCAGCTATATTCATAGACCTTGCAAAGGCCTTCGACTCCATCTCTTACCCTCTTCTTCTAAATAAACTAAGCTCCATCTGCCTTTCACCTGCAGTCTCCTGGTTCAACTCCTACTTAACTGGCTGGTCTCAGTCAGTAAAAATCAGTAACATCCTGTCCACCCCCCTCCCCATCCTTGCAGGTATCCCCCAAAGCTCCATCCTTGGACCTGTCCTCTTCTCGCTTTCCATCAATGACCTCCATTCTGCCTGCTCCCATGCCAAGATCCACATGTATGCAGATGATACCATCCTTTTCCTTTCCAGTCCCTCTGCCCAATCCATCCAAACTCTGCTACAACAGGATTTTAACTCAGTATCCAACTGGTTCATGGTCAACTGCCTAAAAATGAAAAACAAAATGACCGTGGCCATGACCTTTGGTTCCAAACAAAAGCTTGCCAAGCTCCCCATCCTTCCAGATTTCTTCACCCTTGCAAACTCTTCACTTGAAAATGTTCTAGCCTACAAATATCTAGGTGTGTGGCTTGATCCCTCGCTTGACTTTTCTTCCCATTTCAAGGCCCTGCATTCTAAATTACATCCTAAACTTGGTCTACTCTACAGCCATAAGGGCAGCCTCCCCATTCCTGTCCGGCGCAACCTGCTGGTGAAATGGATACTTCCTGCCTTTGACTATGCTGATGTGGTCTTCAGCGCTGCTCCTGCCACTTCTGTCACCAAACAAGATGTCCTTTACAACACCTTCTGTCATTTCGCCTTCAATTCTCCCCACATGACACATCACTGTGACTTGTACTCCTCCCTATCCCTCCCATCTCTAATGCAGAGATGCATGTCTCACTGCTCCTCCTTCCTCTCCAGATTCTGGTTTGGTACTCTTCGTTCCTACTTTTCCTCTCTCCTAAATCCTGCTACTTCCTCCCCCTACAATTCACATTCAGACTGTCATCATTCCTTCACCCTCCCACAAGTTCACACTTCATTAGGGAAACTAGCTTTCTCCTACAGACTCCCGTCCATCTGGAACAATCTCCCCCCCAAATCCGTCTTATCCCTTCTTTCCTGCTCTAAAGCACCTCCTTAGGACCCCCACTACAACCTGCAACTGTTCAAGGCCCTAGCTTCTCACCTCATGCATGTCCTCCTCCCTCCCCTCCACTTTCTGAGTCAGCTGCTACCACTATGCTTTGTTTTGTTTTGTTTTGCTGCCTGTCTTTATAGGCTCTTCCATCCCATTGTAGCTCCTACTCATGACTCTGCACTGTATTCCCTTAATGAGTATTTACCTACCCTTTGTATTTTTATGTTATTTACAACTTATTCCTGTATTATAATGCAAATATATATTATACTGTAAATATTTAAGTTGTAAATATTTTTCTTATTACACTGTATCTGTTTGTTGCTCTCCCTTTGTTGTATTTGTAACCCCTGCCCCAGAGTCGCTCCTGGAAATGAGCATCTGCTCTGTGTGCCTTTCTCAGTTATCAAATTTTAAATAAATAAATAAACACTACAGGAAACGATAACACTGTGTTACACTAGGTTATTATTAGACTAGCATCCTAACACAAACAATCATCATACAGTTTGCCAAAATGTCAGTGTCAAAGCAGTAAACCTATGCACATTTGGCGTAACTAAAAGTCACCTGAAGCTCTAACAGCTTAAATATAGTTTATATGTTTATTTATTTATTGATTAATTGATTTGAATGCCAATTCCAGTTACAGGCATTAACAATTATGATAATTGTCCTTGACAGTAATATATTTATAATGTATGGAGACAGTCAATTAACCTGTGTTTTCTGCAGTATTACAACCTGATAATCCCATCAATGTGACGTCACATGCTGTAAACCTTGCATAGAGATGTCACATCGATGGGATTACAGAAGAGAACAAAGCAGCTGACATGATTCCAAAAATGGAACGCCAATCAAATAACATTCAAAAAGTTAACAAACCCACTCATTCAGTCCATAAAGCACTGCAGCACACATCGCGATGGCTACCAATACAATCCCCACAATCCTTGACAGATCTTAGTAAGTATCAGGCACATCACACCAAAAGAACCTCTAGTAGTTAATATATTAAATGTGTACCCAGTTTAAAAGCTCAATTTTCTGCTTATTTTATCTCCCCAGGCCTACCTCCTGCTGTTCCCACAATCTCCATGTCTGCCTCACGCACATCAAGAGGTGAAGTCGCAGACGACTACGTCGCACACATCACATGACAAGAACTGACCAACTGCAAATGTGCTGCATGTAACTGACTCTTTTAGTAACCCTTTAGTGATTTTTTAAATAAAACCAAACATCGCAATGTCATCCGTTGCCATGAGTTGCATGTTCATAGTGTTTTGAATAAACGTAATGGTAAGTTTTACATTCTGTCAGACTCAACGCTGTGTTTTTTCTGGGATGATGTTTTTTCACTCCATCCACTATAAAGGAAAATGCCTAGGAAGTGGTTGTTAACCACGGAGGTAATCACCTCTCGTGGTTGGCAGGACAACCGTAAACCTCTTGAGCTGCGCTCTTGAGGTTTACTTAATCGTCCTGGCAACCGCTCTAGGTGATTACAGCGTGGTTAACAACCACTTCCTAGGCATTATCCTCTATACCTTGTGGTTATACCAGGCGAAGTACAAACAGGGCACTGGTAACACTGAAGGCATAGTTTTAATGAGTTCAAAATTTTAACTTTAGCTCCTGTAAACTTGCTCCCTTGGTGAACAGACAAGGCTCTGGATTGCAAAGGCTTCCAGTGAAACAAACATTTTTAATCCTTGCTGTACCACAGAACCATAAAATAAAGCAAAATAAATAACTCGGAAGTAGCCTTATGGATTTGGCAGCAAATCCAGACTGCCGAGGTAAAGATATTAAGTTACAGAGAACTTACCATTGCAGGATGTTCTCCTAAAGATCCAAGTTTAGTTTCAGGGTCTCTGTCTTAATAATCAGAAAGATTGGCATTCTAGGATCACCATGCATTAGGACCAGGGGAATAAAAAAACTGAAAGCCTGGATGCCAAGTGTGTGCTTTTATCCTGGAATGCCTGATGCCAATAAGAATTCCCTGCCTTAATAGACACGTGTTACCCATGCGTATCCAAGGGTTAATCAGCTGGGTAACAATCTTGTTAATTATATTATGTTAGGTATTATTTATTTATTTATATCCTTATCCTAATACAGAAGCAATCAAATCAAGTGACGATGGGACTTGTCTCATCTAACCCGAGCCTCTGTGCTGTGGTGTTCCGCAGGGTTCTGTCTTGTCTCCCTTATTATTCACAGTGTACATGCTGCCATTGGGGGACATTATCAGGTGGCATGGGCTAGGTTTTCACTGTTATGCAGATGATACCCAGCTGTACTTGTCCTGTGCACCCGATTCTCAGGTGTCGGACTCCATATTTAACAGCTGCCTTGTGGAAATCCAGTCATGGATGACTCAAAACTGGCTTGGGCTCAACTCAAACAAGACTGGGGTACTGGTGGTGGACCCAGGTCATCATGGGGGAGAGGGTGGAGTTACCCCCGGTCTTGTGCTGGGGAGTGTTTCCCTTGCTCTTCTAGACAGGTGAGGGATTTGGGCGTGATCCTAGATGATGGCCTGACCCTTGATGCACAGGTGTCAGCTGTGGTCAAAAGTTGTTTTTTATCATCTCAGGAACATTGCCCGAATCCGAGCCCTGATCCCTCTGGAGGACCTGACAACACTGGTGCATATTTTCGTCACTTCCAGGTTGGATTACTGTAATGCCCTATACCATGGGTTATCTGGAGGCAACCTCTACAGGTTGCAGCTGGTGCAGAATGCTGCAGCAAGACTTCTGACTGGGGCAAGTAGATGTGAGCATATTACCCCGGTCTTGCACGGTCTGCACTGGTTGCTGATCAGGTGGAGGATTGTCTTCAAGATAGGGCTCCTTACCTATAAGACCCTGCATGAAAGGGGACCTGTCTATCTGCAAGAGCTCCTTGTCCCTTTCCGTCTGTCTTGGGCACTCTTTTCTGCTGAGGGAGCCCTCCTTGGGGTTTCCAGGGTTAGGCTGTGGCATTCTGGGGATAGAGCATTCAGGGTGGCTGCACCAACCCTGTGGAACTCCTTGCCTGATTATCTAAGGAGGGTGCCTTCAGTAGAAGCCTTTAAAAGGGGATTAAAAACATATCTGTTCCAACAGGCTTTTACTGATTGATTCTGTTTAGATAGAATGATGTCTGTATTTATAAGGATTTTATTATTTGTGTGTTTGTATGACTTTAAATATTTGTATTGTATTGTTGGCTTTATTGTGCAGTGCTCAGAATCTTAGGAAGTGGGTGCTTTATAAATAAAATATCTACTGTATCTATCTTATTTATTTAATTATTTATTAATTATAGTTGACTAACCCACTCTAAATCAGTTAAATAAAATCAACTGGGTTGATTATTAATTCTAAGTGTATACCCCAACAGGAGTGTTGATTTGATGTGATCGCACTGTGGTTTAAAGAAGTTGACAAATATCTAGCCAGCTCTGATAGTTGTTATTTCAGTAGTATATCAACCAGCTCATTCTCAGCTAGAACGAATGGAAAAATTGGAACACAGCCTCCGCTGGTACTTACACCACTATCTCTCTCACTACAGTTATACTTACTAAACATACAAACATTTAAGTAAAACACAGACTGTTAAAACAAGAATTAAAAGTTTCCTTGTGACTGTGAAAGGCAGTTATCCTAAAACCGCCGAGCTTCACAAAAAGATATCGGCTTCTGTCTTCCCGTCGGTAAAACTTAGTAATGGCCTATATAAAAACATTAAAGATGATATAAGCAGGGTGCAAACAGGGCATAGCGCATAAAATAATAGAGCAATACAAATATAATTGATATGCTCAATAACAGAAACTGTGTTCTGTAAGTTTCATAAGTAACAAGAAATATCCTGAGAGCTGGGAGTTTGAACAGTTTCTAAGATTCAAACACTTACCAGAAAGTGGGTTTTTTTTTTTGGGCCGCGTACTGCTGTTTTCATTCCTGCCACCAACAGACTCCAAACCCTGCTCCTCAGAATGCGGAGCAATGCAGGACACAGCAACTAGAACAGGAGGCACAAGTTGGTCCAGAAAGTCTCTGTCAGTATCTATGTGCAGGTAACTGGTGGTATACCTGTTATAAGAAACAAAAGGCTTTGACAGAGTCCTGCTCCCACAGCTCCTTCCTCAGCAGTGTAGCATGTAGCCTCCACCCACACCAAACTCCCAGTATCCTCCAATGACCTACAGTTGTCCAAATCAGGAGCTGGATCAGGTCACACACACCAGAATCATCCGGCCTTGGAGGGCATTAGGGGACCCTACTGGGACATAATGTTGCATGCTTAATAGCGTATGACATGATGGCTAAACTGGTGCAGCATAGTATGCAAGCGCTAATGGTGCAATACCGCGTATACTGCTGTACGTGGTATTGTAACATTAACGCTTTCCCAGGCAGAGGATAAGACCTCTGCTGGGAGTGGGTTCCATCAAGCAGTTGCCGTGGCTTACAGGACTGAGCCACATCAGCAGGAACCCAGGCGCTGCGCCTGGGATCAGGTGTCATTCCCGGTCCCAGAAACTTTTTTTTTTTTTTGACTTGTGCACTCCCCAAGTTGAACCCCCCCCCAAAGTTGAGAATCTTTAGTGGGGGGGTGGTTTGGGGGCTGCAGCCCCCATAACAGTAGGGTGTGGGTGGCAGAGCCCCCACAGAAAAAAGATTTATACCTCTTGGCAGAAATCGCGCTGTATTGGCAGTGTGATTTTGCCATGTGGCATAATATCTTGCAACATTATGATCCCGTGCCATTAGGGACTGGCCACTCTGCAGCCAGTTCCAACTCGCTGGGGGAACCAGCCCAAAGAGAATGAGACCTGTGGCTACCCTGACCAAGGACATTCTTCAGCTGGCAGAGAGGCCCCCAGCTTGCATCAACCAAATTTGGACAGAAGATCATGGGCTGAGAGAGCCGTAGCTGCAGATAGCAATCCCCATTATACCTCAGAGTACCGAGTTGATAATCCAGCTGCAGGACAGTAATATTTGTAAATTGCCACATTGAACTGTATAGTAACCTGCTTGGTAATATTATTTAGACTGTATCCTAATAGGAGGTAGGTCCACTCCACACGAGACCACCCAGCCTGGCCCATTAGGGTCTTTATGTTTATTTTCTGGCATGAAGCACATTCTGATATCGGGGCTCCCTGGCAGTGAATTATAAACCCCTCCCCGAGTGAGGCATTTACAGAGCCTCCTCCCATCTGCATGGGAAACCTGACCTACTCCCACCCATACTGTTGTACTGGGTGGTCTCCTAACTAAAATACAGTTCCCTGTCAACTTGTCTCTCCCTGCACTAGGCTGAAGGGTATCTCGTGATTTAGGTGGCTCAATAAGAGCAAGCCCGAAACGGCGCATGAATTTGAGCAAGGACACAAATGGTGACCATACACATGAGCGCTCGCCGAAATGGCAACAAATGCTTTTCCCCCCTCCCCGAGTTGCTATGACCTAGGAGGTTATTATGTAAGTTAAGGGGTGTGCGGGTGAAGCCCCCCGCAGAAGCATTTGTTGCTGTTTCAGCGATCGCTCATATTTACAGTCGCCATTTGTTTCCTCGCTCAAATGCATGCACTGTTTTTGGGCTCGCTCTTGTTGAGTCACCCAAATTACTAGAATTGGCTGAACCAGTAAGTTTCAGTCAGCAATAGCTGTTATGGGGAGGGGAAACAGCTGGCAGACTTAACTGAGTGGGGCAGCTGAACTGCAATATTAGTCCACAAATCTCCAGCCTGGCCTACTAGGTTACCCGCTCCAGTGTGCAGAGGACCTGTGATTCAAGGACACTCCCTCTTCTCATTCTTTCATTTCTCATCCTTTGCTGCTCCTCCGCAAGGTCAACACTGGTGGTAGGCATCATGGGGTTACTGAGGCAATGCTGCAGGGGCTTCACTCTGTGAAGTACTGCACAAATGTGTACACGTTGGAGAAGTCATGCAGTGAATTCCATTTGGAACACTGGCCTTCTAGAGGTACACTCTGGATTTCTCTAACACTGTTTCTGAGTGTATTGTCTCTTCCTACAATAAGCCCTGCCACAGAGTGAGAGGCCATAGCCTGACTGCATCAGTTGTTGAACTGTATAGGGGCAGAACGAAGCACAGCTTTGGGTTTCTGTTGCCCCCCCCCCACTACAGATGGGGGTAGTGCTGCTCAGCGCACAGCACTCTGGGGAACTAACCCAGTACTCTCTATAATAGCCTGAAGGGGCACTCAGGGGATTAAGGATGCAGGGGCATGACTACACTCCTCCTCTTCTATGCACTGAGGCAACCCAGAAGCCAGTGGCTAGCGAGGCTGGGAGTCCAGGAGTGACAGTGCCAGAGCACAAGGCATCTGTCATAGCTGCCTCTCGGATCACCAATACTTCCTTATTACTGGTGTTAAGCCCTTTCATCTGGTAAATTTGCATGTTTGTCTCCAGAGGCGAGAGTGTCATACTATCTTGGTGCATTTCCCTGATACCTTTGTCCCAATGGCATTGCCATCATTGGTCAGAATACACTGCACTAGTGATGATTGAAGAGTAAGCATATATCTGGGGCAGCTGCATTAGCTACATCTGCCACCTGAGGACAGCCAGGCTTAAAGATTTCAGTGAGCAACTATAGATCATTAAGAACCTGGAAGAGAGGTTCTGGGTGGATCAAGATGGAAAAAGGATTAATCATAGACTTAACATATTCTAGGTATGAGGTGAATGTGCATCTGCACCAAAAGGCAGAGTTTGCGTTATTCCACATCAAACAACATGGTTGGGAGGCAGAGAGAAGTCTGAGTGTCTGCTAGCATACCAACTTAAAAAGAGACAAGAAAAGTCCAAAACTGTGGGTGTAAGAGTAGCCAAAGAAGACCTCAGAGGATCTGGAAGGGGACAGGATCAGTTGTGTTCCAGGACAGTAGCTGCTGCTGTTGTTTTCACAGGGTTCTTGTGGATTTTACTTGGTAGGTTAGTTCTTTTCTTTCTTACTTCTAAGGGGCTAGCAGGGTATTGTTTTGGGTGCTGTTGGATGTTTGTAAACTGATTTGGTGGCTGTAAGTGGGGCTCATTTTGTGGATGTTTCACTGTGTAACAGGCTGCGCTGGTAGAGGCCTATTTCTTCTGATTTAAAACCTATTTGGTGGGATTTGCTTGGGCCTAGTTCTTTGGCTGCTGGGCTTGGAGGGGAGACACAGGGCTGATACACTCTCTCTCGAGTCAGGTGTCTGCAAATTTATAGGGGAACACCTGCCCTGCAATTGGAGGAAAAGGCTGCAGGTGCAGCTCATGTAGTTCTAGTCACTGGGGTAGATTTAAAGGCTGGGAGAGGAGCTTTGGGAGTTGTTCATTTCCCTTATAAGTTTAATGTGTTGTACTGCACCTAGTAACAGGGTTACTGGTGTACAGTGGGACTGTCTCTAAGATTAGTGGGTGACCTGATTAGGCAGGAGGGTATCTTGGACTAGGGGGAACCTGGTGGCTCACCCAAGGAAACCTATTTGGAAGGGATGGAACCACACATCATTAGGGCCGCATCTTTGGGAGGGTGGTGGGGTGCACAGGTGTGGAGCAGCCATGATACTGGACTGGGCTTGGAAGTTTGGTGGCTTCCAGTGTGCTACCAGCTAGCACAGCTTAGGGAGGAGGTTGCGGGGATTAGGAGAAAGCTGGGGAAGGGGGTGGTATGGTTGGGGAAGGGGGCTGGGAATCTCCCACAGGGTTGCACCAAGCACTGGGGGTGGGGGCATAGGGAAAGCAGTGCAGGAGAATACTCAGGGGTCACATAGGGAACCTGGCAGAGGGGGTCCAAAAGGACACTACCAAGGAAGCAGGCAGGTAACTGGGGGCCCTCACAAAGGGGGGACGGAGGGACAACATTCTCAGGGAAGTAGGCAGATGGCCAGGGCTGGACAGAAGGAAGCAAGGCGGGGAAGTGGATCAGACCTTACACTCAGTAACCGCTCCAATTCTCTTCTTCTGCTCGAGGATGAGGGGGGTGATGTAGCCATGACAGGGGTAGTTAGAGATGGAAAGGGAGTGGGAGGCAGGAGGCAGGGGCCAGATAGCAGGAAGAACAGGGGGGACCTGGAATGCAGGAGAATGGGGGGAGCAGTGAATCAGAGCAGGAGGGGCAGGGGGAAGAGGGAGGAAAGCACAAGGAGAAGGACCAGTTGGGAGGAAAGGTAAAGGAGAAGGACCAGAAGTACAAGGAGGATTCAGTAAAGGGAGCTGAGGGTTTAGGCCAGGGGAGCACGACGAGCAAGGAGGAACTAAATGGAGACAGGAAGGAAGGGAGGATGAGCCAGGCTAGTTTAGCAGATGGAGGAGAAGGACCAGTTGTGAGCAGTGAGGGGGGAATTAGCAAGGAACAGAAGGATACTAAGGAGGAGGAGAGGCATAGGATTGGAGAGGAGGGGGTGGCATGTGGCACCCAGAAAGGGGGAGGAGCACGGAGCCAGCTGGGTGGAGGGGCCTGTAGAAAGGATGAGGGACATGGAAGGGGGGAATGGAGGAAAGGAGTGGTCAGAGTGGTCCTGCTGGGGATTCTATGATCAGGGGTATCAAATGGGATAGGGAGGGAGAAGCCTGGCCAGTTAGAACAAGATGCTTCCTGACTAACGGTGCACAGGGCTAAGCACGAGGTATATCAGCTGGCAAAGGATTGTGGGGGTTCCCCAGACATACTGGTCCACCTGGGTACAAATGACATTGAGGGAAATAGCGAGCTAGAGATACAGGCAAGATTCAGGGAGCTCGCCAGGGTCTGTCATGACATAGGATGCACAGTTTCCTTCTCAGAAATCCTGCCAGTGCCAAGGGCTAGTGGGGAACACAAAAGGAAAATTAGGGAGATAAACCAGTGGCTCAGGGAGTGGTGTGAGGCCAGAGGGTATGGGTTGATGGGGGATTGGGGGGAGACCTGGGAGGATAAGGAGCTGTATGCTAGAGATAGACTACATCTCAATTTGGAGGGGGGGAATCCTTAAGTTGAAAATAGAGGGGTTCATTGGTGAAAAGTGGGGTTTAAACTTGTGAAGGGGGGTGGGATGGGAGAAAAGGCTGTCAAGGGGGTGCCGATAAAGGAGGGACTCTGTTCCACCCCCTGGGACCAGGAGGATTGCAGGAAAAGGCCAACTGGCAAAGTGCAGACCAGGGGAAAACAGAATCCCCATGGGAACATGAGCAGGGGAAATGGAACTATAGGGAAAGGGTGGAAGGTAGTCCTGCTAAATGCCAGGAGCTTGGGCAATAAAATGCCTGAGCTCCAGGCGATGCTAACTGAGGGAGCAGTGGATGTGGCAGCGGTCACTGAGACTTGGGCCACTGCAAGACATGACTGGGACCTGAACCTGGAGGGATACACTATGTTCAGGAAGGACAGGGGGGAGGGAAGGGGAGGAGGGGTAGCAATGATAGTCAAAAACTGCATTGGCATAGGGGGAGTAGAGGAGGCGGAGGGAACCGTGGAGGCGATTTGGGTCACCTTGATAACAAGGGGGGGCAAGAGAGTAAAAATAGGAGTGGTGTATAGACCCCCTGCTCTGGCGGAGGAGCTGGAGGACAGTCTGGTGGCAGATGTTAGGAGACACTGCAGACTGGGCAGAGGAACGTGGTGGTGTTGGGGACTTAAACATGCCAGGAACAGACTGGGAGACTATGACATCCTCTGTGACCAGGGAACAGAGGTTGTTGGATGTCTTTCAAGACGCGTTCCTAACTCAGCAGGTGAGGGAACCGACCAGGGAGGCACGGGTACTGGATGTGGTCCTGGCAGACAGTGACCAGATTGGGGGCCTGGAGGTAAGGGACCCATTGGCGGGGAGTGACCATGCCACGGTCTGGTTCTGCCTGGACCTAGGAGGGGTAGAAGGCTGCACAAAGACGGAAGTAACCGACTTCAGGGGGGCGGATTTTAAGGAAATGGGAAGGATCCTTAAGGAGCATTTGGATGGGATTGGGTCAGACATGGACGCTGATAGTAGGTGGGAAATCATCAGGAGAGGGGTGCAGGATGCTACCAGCACCTGTGCAAGAGTAAGACGAAAATGCGGTAGGGCCCAAAAATCCTGTTGGTGGACCAGGGAGGTCCAGGAGGTGGTGCGGGGAAAGAAAGCAGCCTATAAGCAATTCAAGTGCTCAAGGAGTGAAAGGGATCGAGGGGAGTATGAGCTGATGGCTAGAAGGGCCACTAGAGTGGTGAGGGCGGCTAAGGCAAGGAAGGAGCAGAACCTGGCCAGGGAAATTAGGAGGGAACAAGGGGTTCTTTAGATACATTGGGGAAAAACGAAGGGTGAAGGGGCAGATTAGCAGGATTAAATCAGGGGAGAGATGGGCACAAGACCCGGGGGAGCAGGCTGAGGTACTAAATGAGTACTTCACCTCAGTTTTCACCAGGGAAAGGGGGTGCTGCATCATACATGGGAGGAGACAGAGATACTGAGAGGGGGGACCCTTACCGATCGGCAGGTCTGGGGAGAGGGGGAGGCATCACTGGCAGGTGGGGGGAAGGCTAAGCAGGGAGAAGGGTACCGGAAGTGGAAATCACAGCAGAGAGAGTGAGGGAAGCCCTCAGCTCCCTTAAGACGGAGAAAGCACCGGGCCGGATAAATTACATCCCAGAGTGCTGAAGGAACTTGTAGATGTCCTGGCAAACCCCTGGCAGAGCTTTTCACCATCTCTGAGGACAGGGTGGGTGCCCCAAGACTGGAAGGTGGCGATAGTGCCTATCCACAAGGGGGATCAAGGGAGGTGGAGGGAACTACAGGCCTGTCAGCCTGACCTCGGTGGTGGGCAAGGTGATGGAGGGCATTGTCAAGGAGAGGCTAGGGGACCTGGATAAGTCAGGGTGCCTGGACGATAGACAGCATGGATTCATCCTGGGAAATCGTGTCAGACAAACCTGGTGGAGTTCTATGACTGGGTGACAAGTGCCTTGGACCTGTATTGACCAGTGGATGTCCTCTTTCTGGACTTCAGCAAGGCATTTGACTCTGTTCCTCACGTGGGCCTGTTGGATAAGCTGGGAGAAATGGGGTGGGGAACCAGATGATCAGATGGATAGGCAATTGGCTCCAGGACCGGACCCAGAGGGTCTGAGTTGGGGATAGTCTCATCCCCAAGGAGGGTCATTAGTGGGGTCCCACAGGATCAGTCCTTGGGCCCCTTCTGTTCAACGCCTACGTATCTGACATAAGGACAGGAATCAGGAGTGAGATGAGTCTCTTTGCAGATGACTCAAAACTGGGGGCGGTGGTGGATGGGGAGGAGGGGAGGGTGGCCCTACAGGGGGACCTGGAGGCTCTGGAAAGATGGTCTAGAAAGTGGAAGCTGAGGTTCAATGCAGGGAAATGCAAGGTACTCCACCTGGGGGCCAGAAACCCAGGTCAAGTGTACACCCTGGGGGAATGCTACAAGTCTCGATGGCTGAGAGGGACCTGGGGTGGTGGTGGATGTCAAGATGAACAACTCTGAGACTTGTAGGAGGGCAGCGCAAGGCCAACAGGATGTGGATGCATCGCTAGGATCACCTCCAGAAGGAGGAAGTGATACTCCTCTGTATAACTGCTTGGTGAGGCGCGCACCTTGAGTACTAGTGCAGTTTTGGAGGCACACTTAAAGCGGACATTAACCTCCTGGAGAGAGGGTCCAGAGGAGGGCAACCAAAATGATTTGGGGCTTGGGGACAGGACCTATGAGGAGAGGCTCAAGAGCTAAATATGTACACATTGGAAGAGAGAAGGGACGGGGGACATGATAGAGGTCTTTAGGTACATGAAGAGGGTAAATAGGGGAGGAACAGTCAGGGTGCTTCGAAGGAAGGAGGAGGGGGCCACTAGAGGTCATGGGTGGAAGCTGGAGGGGGGAAGATTCAGGGGAGAAAGGAGGAGGTGCTACTTCACTGAGAGGGTGGTGGAGCCATGGAATGCACTGCCTAGGGGGCTGGTGGAGGCAGAGACAGTGGAGGGGTTCAAGAGGGGTGGGACAGGTACAGGGGAAGGGTTCTGGAAGCAAAATCCAATGCAGCAAGAATATCCAGAACTGGGAAGGGAGAAGCCAGAGACGGCGAGGGGGACAGCAAGGTCAGCACCCAGGTTGGGGACTGACCAAACGAGCAGACACGAAAGACCGTTAGGCCTATTCTGCTGGCATTTTAGTATGTTAGTATGTTAGTATGATCCCGCAAGAGATCAGCAACTCAATCCAGGACTTTTATCAAACCCTCTGCACAAAGGAGGTATCTCTGTTGCAGGATGAGCTCTCACAGTTTATGGCCCACCTAGGGCTTCCAGAGCTGGACACAGTGTCACGGTCAGCACTCAAACAACCCTACATGGAGAAGGAGCCAGAGAGAATACTACACACCATGCCAGCTAAAAAGAGCCTTGGCATGGACAGCCTCCCTGCAGAGTTTTTGCATGATTTCTGCGACATCCCTTTGATGTCCCTGTCAGAGGCCCTACAGGAGGTGGCGACAATGGTGGCAGTCCCTCCCTCTATGAAAACAGTAGTAATTACCCTGATACCTAAAGAAGGTACATACCCCTCTCCTGTGGTAGCTACTGGCACATATCCCTCCTGACTGTGGATTGCAAAGCCTATGCAAAATAAACTGACCATTAGGCTTAAAGGCATAATAGCATCTCTTCTAGATGCAGACCAGGTGAGCTTTGTCCCACAGAGGAAGGTCACAAATAATATCAGGAGGGTCCTCAACCTATATGGAAGGCAGCTCCCACATGCCCGGCAGCAGTGCTCCTCTCACTTGATGCAAAGAAGACATTTGTCAGGGTGGAGTGGGGCTATCTCTTCAACATCCTTAAAATATTTGGATTTGGTGATGCCTTCATAAGCTGGATATGTACCTTCTATAATGGTGCTTCAGCATCAGTCACCACCAATGCACAGCTCTCCCCTCCTTTCTCCCTAGGTAGAGAAACCAGGCAGGGGTGCCCCCTCTTGCTGTTTCTCTCTGTTTTAGCCCTGGAACCCCTTCTGCAGGTCATATGGCAAAACAAACAAATTCAGCCATCCATTTGGGAGGTGAGCACAAAGCTCTGGTGTACACAGATGATATTATGGCTGTAATCACCCACCCTGGAGAATCCATGCCAGCCTTCTTGGACCTACTGGACAAATTCTGCAAACTCTCCTGGTATAAAGCTAATGTCTCCAAAACTGTTATACAGTAGTCCCCTCCCATGATAGTGTCGCTGCCCTACCAAAGTACCTGTGGGGACTTCAACCAGCAAAGAATAGCTTAAAGTACTTTGGATTTCATTGTTCCCGGAATGTTACCTCACTGGGGAAAATTAACATACCCCCAATGGTGGTGAATGGTATCCTGTTGTTGGGGGCTGTCATTAGGGCGCTGTCATTAGGGCACAAGGGATCTGGGTGCCCAGGACTTCTTAGTGTAATTCATGTTGCTGCCTCCAACCTGATATGCCAGGGGTGGAGGTGATTATATTTTTTTATTTGGGGGGGTGAAACCACACGTGGCGTGGTATGTGTCTGCATGCCACTGCCTTGCACCTTTTGTCTGCATGTATAATGCCAGTGCCCTAAAGGACGTTGTGGTTCTTAACCACGTACTGTCATGGGTGAACCATGGCAAGTATAGGAAGAGATACTGAAAGGAGAAGCCGGCTGCATCTTTCTCATGAGGAGGGTGCACGTGTATAAATGATGGCAGCATCTCGGATCCCATATCTCCTACATAACTTGCCAATTTGGATTAAAAAAAACTGTTTGCAGGGATACTGAGACAAATGCTCTCCTTTATCTGGATTGTAGATCCCAAAATGCTCAGATTTAAAAAGCTTGTTCAGCCACTAGAGAAAGGGGGGTTGAAGATCCCAGACTTTGCAATGCTGCATGAGGGTGCACCTGCTACTACAAATGACATAAACATTTCCTATTGTGGGCAATGTCTCATGTCCAGAATGGACCTACTGTGAAGCCCATATACTGGGACAAGATCTCTATAAGGCATTCATGCTTGGGAGACCTCTGCTAGCGGCATCCTCCCACCCTACAATCCACTCTATCAGGAAAGCTTGGCAGATGCACAGTAGGGCGACAAAATGGGAGCAATATGTACCTGGTATGGGAGTGCCCCAGCCTGAGGGAATTTTGGGAAGGAGGGCATCATGTCCTGTCTGATCTCAGTACATGTACCATGGCCCTCTCAGACATGATAGTATTAATGCTTGGAGTGCACATGGGAGGAGATGGAGGGGGCCAAAAGATGGATCCTAGGATCCCTCATAGCAGCTAAACATGTCATCATATGACACTGGGGAGAGGTGACTCCGCCAAATGTCTCAGAATGGCTCATAGAACTGAGGAAAATGGCTAGCTTCAAGAGGGTCCATTATAGCACTAACAACAAATTAGATATGTACATAGATATTTCAGGAGCGTACCTTACCTCTAGATACTGTAAAATCCCTCAGCAACACTATCTACCACACTTCCTGCAAGGCAGTCGGTACCAGACTGAACTGCACACCCTGAATCAACATATGTAGAGAGGGGCCATATGTGCCAGTAGACACAGGCACCTGCTTTCAATCCGCTATCGAAACACTGTGGGTAATGCGTACCTAGCATACATATTTCTCTCATTAGTTATTGGGTTAATGCCTGTTATTACTCAAACACCTGATAGTAGCATGCCTTTCATTTAGTCCTTAGCACATGATTAGATTGTATGGACGTATAGGAAAGTTATTAGAATTATTTTGTTAGTACAAAAGTTATAGTGCCTAGTGATGTTCATGTTTCTGGCAGGGCAATTACATCTTTTTGTTAGGAAATCGAATCTGTAGCCCGTCCATCCAAGGGAGCAATTCCGGCTAAGCTTGCTATTGTTATTCTGCAGTTGATTGCTTGTAAATCTTGTGTTTAAAACTGTTCAATAAACTTTTACTTACAAAAAAAAAGTAGTGGCTAGAGAAACAGCTGTGCAGCATGATTGTTGTGGGTTGCATCTCAGCATTAAATTTTGTCAGGGCATGTAACAAGGGTGCGGGAGATAGATAAAATGACAAATTAGCAATTACTGTATGTCTACACATAAAAAAGAAAGTATAGTCAGTATTGTACAGTGACAAACTGCTGGTTGTGTTTCCTACATACCATCTGTGTTTTTCTTTTTTTTTTTAATCATGAATGCTATTTTTGGCCCTGCAGTCACTGCCAGGGGATCATCCCTCACCTGTATTGTCTAAGTCCCGGTACTCACCAAGATCATGGGGCTTGTGCCGAGGGGTTTTCCCAGGAACAACCTCCCTTCCCAATCTAGCCATGGCAGGTCCAGATGTGCAATGACCTTGGCGCACAACCGGATGCGCTTCCACCCCCGACATGCAGAGGTATGCCGGTCCCCACCCCACTGGACTTCCCTGTATGGTCCCACGCTGCTGTGCCCCCCTGCCAACACTAGGGATTGGTAGGCATCAAGTACCAAGTATCCTCCCTCTCCAGAGAAGGTGAGCAGTCCCTAGGATGCTCAGCCTCCTCCATTCCTACCAATCCTCCAATGTCTGAAGTCTGCCCCTAAATCCCAGTCTTTGGTGCTGCAGATGGAAGCACTTCAACTGTACTGGCGGGCCAGCTTTAGATCCTTTGTGTTTTTCAAGATTTTTTAATCTCCCAAACCTTAGAATCTTCTTCTCCTTGCTCACTTTGCTCACAGCATTTAGAGGTGATGGCCACCATGCTGCCAACATGCCAGCTCTGCTACTCGCTAACTCCAGAATAGAATGGCACCCCATGGCATTAAATATATGCTGTCTGACTGACTGCATTGGAATTTTGCATGAGCTGAGCATATATTTCTCAGATTAGAAAAAGTTCCAGGATGCTCAGATTATCATAGATTAAATTCTGGTTCAGTGGTACACTTCTTGGCAGAATAAGACCACACAAAAAAAATGAAAGTTAAACTCTTATGTAATGCCAAAGTACACATTTTTTTTCACCACAATAATCAACTTGTTTGATAAGCTTTACTGTAGCAGTTCAATGGCAGGACTGATTAATAAACAGAGGCCCAGGAGGTTTTGAAAGCTGGTTTATCTTATAAACTATATCCGGAATTTTCTTTCCAGTAGCATTTGCAACAACCTTTGTAAGAAACCACCAGTCCTGAAGAAGTGGCATTCCCATGAAACGATGATTATTGTGGTGGAAGAAAAAATAACTCTACTTTGGCATTACAAAGGAGTTGAACTTTCATGCTTTTTTAATGTTTCTGAGATGACAGAACCTTGAGGAAAATTATGTCATTTTGGCTTAAGTGACATCAGCACTCACCCAAGCGTCCAACAGATGATCTAAAAAAGTCTGAGAGATTTTCTGTTAAACCAACAAATAAGCGAGACAATAGGCAATTCATGCACTTTATAATAAATAAGGTCTGGTTGTCCACATGGTAGACAAATAGTGCATTATATAAAGAAAATAATATAAAGAATTGCAATTGTTCTTTAAAGCAGTAGAGAATGTTTCCTCCATTACTGAGAAATAATGCAGCATTCAGACTGTACTGTACCTGCCAGCTATAAATATGCAGGCATAAGTTATCCACTACTTGGGGAGATGACTCTAAGACAATAAAAATGATTGTATATTATCAACTAATGTGTTTGGGAGAGAGACCTCTACACTGGGATTCATGCAACCCCAAGAGATAAATTCCAAGATGGCCACTGTGATGAACCACCATCCGTGAGCTCCTGCGTAATTGCAGCATTAAAGCAGCAGTGCCACAAGAAATGTTTTCCCAAAAAAGCTTGTTTTAGATACAATTATGAAAAATATTAGCATACCAGACAAATGTACTTGTCTAGGTACCTCCTCTGCTGTGCACCATAACACTTTTTTTAATTTTTCTGTCCTAACCCTTGCCAGGTCTACTTGCTATTTCTAAACAAAAGGTGGCAGCCATCCTTTTTTCTTGAGAAAAAAACTAAAACATTTATAAAATACTCAGATGCTGATGGAATTAGAAAATTGTACCACCAAATTAAACTTGAAGATGCCCGGAATCTTTTGTAGTGAAAAAAGGTAGGATCAAATATTTGCCTAATTTCGTTGCACTGCTGCTTTAAATTTACTTTCTTTAAGATGACAGTATTTGTTAATCTTTTGAGAGCTCTGCCAGTTAGTGTAGTAAGCTGTCATTATTGTTTGAGACAGTTTTTTTAAAGCAAGCTTACATAGTGCAGCTAGTTCTTTTTTGTTTTCAGATGCCATCTGTAAAGTCTGTTTATCTGGTGTAAAACTACTTGTGCTCTTGCAGTTACAGTAATATAAAGTGCCTCTGTATTACTTCCATGCTGTATCAAATTAAGGAATACAGCACTGCTTCGAGATTTAATTATAGCTGACCTGTAATTCATGTTGTCTAGTTCAGCGCCTTCTTAATTACTGGACATTTTAGACTGGATTATTTGACTGATTCCTGCTTCTAGCGGACCAGATACAGCCAAGTTACTACTTCGATGGAATGGATGCTAAAGGAGTGGAATTGTTGTCTAGAACTGAACGGCGAGCCTGGGGTCCAATGTTTCACATTATTCAGGCTGCAGTGAGATAGCTTCTCAAACATTAGTTGAGACTGGCATCCTGCCTCTCACTTCTTTGATGCCTTTTATTGGTGAGTGTGTTACCAGTGAGTCTTCATCTGAGGTGGACTATTACCATTTGGTTTCCAGGGAAGCGCTAAGCCTGGAGAGTGAGCTGAGGGCCAGTGAGAGGAGCCTGAGCTGAGGCTTTTGTTCCCCCTGGTTTGTTTGAATTCCTTTTGCCAGAGGTAGCTAGTTGATTGGTAGCTAGTTTATTGCTAGCAACTCCATTTACATATAAGCCATAGTGTCAGAAACTGATTAGAGCGTACCTTATTGGCTGTACTCATGTTATGGTGCTGTGATAGAGGCTGGCCTGGGATTGTTTTGAAGATCTTCGTTGCACCTGGTTTCTGCTTTATTTTACTTTTAGACTCTCTGTTCCCTGGTGGCAGCAGGTGGGCAGAGGGATTTTATATTGTTCTACGGCTATATGGGACATATTACAGGAACTTTTGGGAAAATAACATTGGATATATCTCAGTGAACTTATTAGACTTTGTTATTTTTCTTTTTTCTTTCACAGCAATTGTTATGTTGATTTAAGATTATGTGTGTATCAGGGGTTGTGTGAGAGTGAGTAAACAGTATGTATTGGATTTGAGAGAAAGGTAGTGTGAAAGGAGGGCAAGGATCTGAGTGGTCATTTTATTAGTTAGATAATCTGTAGAGCTTCCTTTATTAAGTCATATTCTTCAGAGGAGCTTAGGAGACTATGACCCTTTTGGGACTAGCTTTCTGGGCTCTCAAATGATCTAATTAGGAAATTTAGAGCCTTTGGAGTCTACAGAAATGGTACACAGAGGAAAAGCAGTAAAGTTGGGATGGTTAGGAGTGGAAAAAGAACTAGGAGAACTGTGGAGAGAGCTTCAGCCATGGTTTATTCCCCCCTTCAGAGGCTGCTTGGTCCTGGAACTTAAAGCAGCAACACCACCCTGATGAGGGTGTTGTTAATAAATGCCAATTCAGTGGTAAATAAAACAGCTGTTTTGTGGGATTTAATTTTATCCTCTAGTTCTGACCTGGTTTGTGTGATTGAGACCTGATTGGGGGACAATATCAGTATTTACATCTCCAAGTTATTCCCGCCAGGTTACTCAGTCATATACCACCCTTGTTTGGAGTGTAGGGATGGGGGAGTGGCCATAATTTGCAGATCTAATCTGAGCAACATGGCGATCCTGATGGTGGAGCAGAGTTCTTTTGAGTGAATAGCCATGACATGTTCAGGTGGCCTGATTTGTAAGATCCTGCTGATATACCCCCCCCCAGGTGGAAGGGGAACAGAGTTTTTGGAGGAGTTCTCTGACTTGGTGTCTGCTCAGCTGTTGGAGTCCCCGAGACTCTTGATGTTGGGGGATTTCAACTGGTGGGTAGATGTTGAGGATGACAGGATCACTGACTCCTCTAATTGATGGATTTGCTGGGTTTCACTCAGCATATTCAGGCTACCACTCATGTCCGGAGCCATACATTGGACCTTGTGTTCACCACTGGGATAATAGCCGACAGCCCCAGGATTGATCCTAGGGTCTGGTCAGACCATTTTGCTGTATCTTTCAAGTTGACGGCCCCACGATGTTGACCACTCCTTTGGAGATGGTCCACAGTAGATCCTGGGGAAGGCACAACCCTGAAGTATTTTGGGAAACTGTGGACATCACTGGTGGTTTTGCTGCTTCCACTAGAAGCATCATTGAGGCAGTGGAGTTTTTATTATAAAAACATCCTGTCTACTTATTTTGTTCATTTATTTATTTATTTATTTATTACTTTGGTAACCGGGTAAGTGCGTTGATCCCAGGGACTGTTTTCAGGCATGATCCGGGCCACCATAAGTGGCACAGAGTTACAAAACAGAAATGCGTAAGACTGTAGACAGTTTGACAATAAATACAGGATTACAAATGATGTACAGTTGACAATGCATAATAGGTAAACAATAGTACACTAGAATACAGGGTCGCTTGAAAGCAAAGTTCCACACATGATACAATGTGATGTAATACATAGATCCACTTGTACCTGATTAGTAGAAAAAAAACAAATGCATAAATTTGCATACTATATACAGCAGGATTGCTGTGCTGATGCTCTGGTGCCAGTCCATTGTCACTCTTCTCCTAGGAGGAGGAGGAGGAGCGCAACATAGTTTAATGGTGTGCTCCTTTCTCTTAAAGTGATGGATCAGAGGTTAGAGCAAAAGGGGAGAAAGTCTGGCTTGGAGTCCGATAGTCTTGTCCTGGTTACTCATTATTGAGAATACCAGGAGGCAATGATTGCCATGTGAAGAGTTTTCTTCTCAGGTATCATTCTGGCTGAGAAGAACAGACCTAATGCCCTTTTTAGAGTAGTGGATGGAATTCTCCACCCTTAGTTTCTCTACCAAGATTTGGGATACATTTCTCAGGAGAGGTGTGACAGGTTTGCAAGTTTCTTCTCAGCCAAGATTACGGACATACAAACCAAGATTTCCTCCATGGTGGTGTCTCTCAATTGCAGTGGTTGAGAGTGGGAGTCAGTGGAAACTTGGATAGTCTGAGATGAGTTTCACCTGACTGATTTGGTGGAGATTTTCCAGGTACTCTCGGAGCTGCACCCCAGCCACTGTGTGCTGGATCCTTGCCTCTCTGAGGGAGGGTGTGCTTCCCACTGTCTTAAAAGAGGTGGTGGTTTGCCAATTCCAAAGAAGGCTACTTCAAACCATGATGACTTTGTAAGTTTTAGATCCATCTCTAACTTACCCCTTTTTTGGGTAAAGTTATCAAGGATGTGGCAGTGGCACAGGTTAGAGAGTATCTGAAGGAATTCTCCATCTATAAGCCATTCCAATTTGGTTTCCATTCTCGGCATAGCACTGAGATGGCCCTGGTAAGGATTTTAAAAGATCTGTTCCTTGAAAGGGACCATGGAGATTGTTTTCCTGGTCCTTTTGGATTTGTCATCTGTTTTTGACACTGCTGAGCATGAGGAGCAGGTGGAGCACATGAGGAGATTCATTGGGTCAGAAGGAACAGTTTTGGACTGGCTCTGATCCTTTCTCAGCAACTGCCATCTGTCAGCGATTTGGGGGAAATTTCTGTTATGTTCCTCTGCCACTGACTGTAGTGTCCCTCAGGGTTCCATCCTGTCTCCTCTTTTATTTACAGAGTTCATGTTTCCACTTGGAGACATGATCTGTAAGGATAGCTTTGGCTTTCATTGTTATGCTGATGATACCCAGCTGTATCATTTATTGTAACCCCGAGAGGACTCCTCAGTGACTGTACTTGAGAATGCACTTTCACAGATCAGTGCATGGATGGCACATAGGGGGCTGAAGCTAAATCTTGAAAAGACTGAGTTGCTACTGGTGGGATCAGATTGTCTCAGGTCTTCAGTTTTGGAGAGCCTAGATCTTCCTAGTTTTGGGGGAGATAAACAAAAGGCTAGGCAAGTTGTGCACAGTCTAGGGGTCACTCTTGACCAAGAGCTAGCTCTTGTTCCTCAGGTGTCAGTTGTGGTCAGGAGTGGTTTCTATCATTTAAAGAATATTGCAGGATTGTGGCCCAACCTTGCCTTGGATGATCTACTAACACTAGTGCATGCTTTCATTATCTTGCACCTCAACTACTGCAATGTGCTCTACCAGGGCCTTCCAGTATGTCAGATTCATCTTCAGCTGGTGCAGAATGCTGCAGCCAGACTTGTTACATCTGTAAAGAGGAGTGAACATATCACTTCAGTGCTGCACACCCCACATTGGCTTCCTGTAAGATGATGGAACAACTTCAAGATTCTTTTACTCACTTTTAGGCCCTAAACAGACTGGGACCCCAGTATCTCAGTGAGTTTACTGGCCAGAGACATTGTTTTCTGTAGCAGCTTCTTTGCTATGGAACTCTTTACCAGCGGACATTCATGTTACCCTCTCTGTCACTATTTTTAAGAGTAAACTTAAGACTTGGCTGTTCAGTTAAGCTTTTGTAGGGGACTGAACTGGCTATTTTTATGCTTGCTTGCATGCGCAGCTCACAAGAAGCATATTGAGATAGTAGATCATTGCAGAGGTGTGACAGTGCTGTGACCAATGCAGCGGACGCTTTAATGGGCGTGTCCCTCAGCCACCAATTAATGCTGAAGCTACCAATGATGGCAGCTTCAGAGCGAGCACCACACTTGAAAGAAATCTGTTGCTGCAATCAGGGGCAGTTTCGTCATCACAGCAGCAGTCCCCCCTCCCTCCCAACCAGGCACACAGCAGGATGACAGATTTAAATGTTAGCTCCCTCCCACTGCTGCTGCCTGCCCCGCACCCTCCATTGTCCATCCTCTGCCGACATTGGGGTGCTCAATTCACATGTCAACATGTATCCCCCTTCCCCACATTAATGTGGCACACTGGGATATAACCCCAGTGTGCCAAAAAATACTTCTTTGATGTTTCTGACACTGGGATGCTTACTGCTGGTGTAGGATGTGCCCCCCATGCCCCTATGTTCCCAGTCAACCTCAGGGTGCCCAATCCCTGGGTCAGCAATGATCACACCCCCCAGTACTCTGGCACACTAGGAGCCCACCCCAGTGTGCCAAAATCCATTTTAATATTTCACCTGTAAAAAAGAAAACAGTTCCACTATGTCTTTTTTTTTAAACCTAAAAAAAAAAAAGAAAAGGGTCTACCATTGTGCCCGCCGGCCCCCCTCCCCCAACCTGCACCCTCCCTCTGCGCACCCACCTCCCTGCACCCTCCATGCATCCCTCCCTCACCCATACTTACCTCTGGAGGTTGGGAGCAGTGATCTTCTGTGGACCGGGAACACATCTCCACTCTTCAAAGACCAACCGGGAATCGAAGAAATTACGGTAAGCCCTATAATGGCAGTCAATGGGGGTTTCAACTTAGGTTGATATCTCAGACTATTTTTGGAGTTTTGGTCCAAATTTTCAACATGGAATTGTTGGGACCCCACCTCATGAACACTGGCACTGTCATTTAATTTCTCGGTCCCGAAGGTGATTTTGCGGTCACCGTGCGGGATCATCTTTTGAGACCAATTAACAAAATAACATTGTCACTGTTCATGAGGTGGGGTCCCAAAAAGGCCATGTTACAAATTTGGTGAAAAAACTCCAAATAATGACTGTGTTGTGAGCGTCCATTGCGCAGTTTCTACGCACACTCGTAACTTCATCAATTGTTAATATTTTCACTCCAAATTTCCAACGTTGCCATTTTTTCACACACCCTTATGAACAGTATGGCTGTCATTTTTTGCATCCTTCCCAAAATGTGTTTTTGCATCTGTGGCGCAGAATGGCACAGTAGCTGTGTGAAATCAACTTTCGGGATAGATTACTGAAATCACAATGCCACTGTTTATGAGGGGAGGTCCCAAAAAGGCCATGTTGAAAATTTGGTAGAAACATTCCAAAAAATGACTGCATTAAAAGCGTGCATTGCACAGTTTCTCTGCACACTCGTAGCTTCACCACTTTTTCATATTTTCACTCCAGACTTTCAACATTGCCATTTATTCACACTTCCTCCTGACCAGTATAGTGTCATTTTTCACATCCTGCCCAAAATGTGTTTTTGCACCTGTGGTGCTGAATGGCACACTTGCTATGCGAAACCACCTTTTAGGAGTGAGTAACAAAATGATACTGCCACTGTTCATGAGGTGGTGTCCCAAAAAGCCCATGTTGAAAATTTGGAGCAAAAATACCAACAAACGTCTGGGGTGTTAGGGTTTCCAACCGTAATGCCCACTCTGTACAGACTGACAGGCATCAGGGGTGTGACTTGGGGTCATCGGCCATAATGCTCATACCATTCCACCACCACCCTGCAGTCACTGACAGGCATCGAGATGTGCCTTGGGGTCTTCGGCCCTAATGTTCCCCCGATTCTCCTATACTGCACCCATCTCAGCTTATTTCCTTATGGAATGGGGTGAGTGTAAGGGCCGAAGACCTCAAGGCACACTGCGACACCTGTCGGTGTCTGCAGCATGGGGTAAGGTGGAATGGCATGAGTGTTAGCCAATGACCCAAAGCAGCCCTCAATACCTGTCAGTCTCTGCAGGTGGGGTTGCATTACTTCAGTACTTCACTGCCATTCCTATTATGCATCTCTCTAACTCCTGCACTACTAATGCCAATACCAGCAAGCAAACATTAGGCATTGACACATTCTTGTTATTATTACTGATATGCATTGTATTTTTGTGATAGTATCAGTTTATTAAATAGTTTTATATTTGATTCATGGTTACGCTTATATAAAGCATCCTAGTTTTCAGAAAGGCATTTTAAAATAAATTCTCTGTCTGGCTGTCTGTTTACTGTATCTGTCTGTCTGTATGTCTATCCAACCCCTACTACTTGCTCAGCAACCTCTGAGATCCACTATTTCCAGACACATGCCCTGATGAATTTCTAACACTTGAAGAGTCCCCTCTTGAATGTTGCTTGATACAGTACCTCAAATGTACCAGGACATAGCCTTCCACAGTTCTGAACATCATAAAATGTAGACAGCTAAACACATAGAGCCAGGTAAGATGCCACTGGATTGAGCCCTAAGTGCATTGTTCCATCTTGAACTCATTTATAAAAACTACTTTTATTCACACTAACATCAGGGGATCAATATTCAAAATATTGTCCATGCATAAAGTTTGAGCTACCTGGCAGATAGCACTTGTGCAAGGCCCATGGCCGGCAATATCAATGGCATAGCACCACTGCAAACACCACTGAATATAAAGTGCAAATGCAGGTGCGCAAGGCATATGCTGGGGTGCAGTGTAAAGATTGCCTAACACTGAAAATAGCATATGAAGGATGCTGACTGTCACAGCAGCCCAGCGTCCAAGGGGGGAACACAGGGAACCCTGGCGTGAAGTAGTCACTGCACACAAAATGGCAGGCAGCGTGGAGACACAGGGGACAGAAGGCAGTGACAGACAACAACAGACTTGTTCGATACAGAGGCTTCCACAGCAAGTGACACAGGAGGGCTGTAGCCTGAATGACATGTACTGTCTGGTGGCAATGGACAGGAACAGGCAGGATGTGAGATATTCCAAACAAGGACTGTGCAGAATGACACCTGTGGGATGGAACATGACAGCCAACAAGGCCACACACCTGCCAAATGTGGAACCCTGTACAGGTTGGAGCACCACCAGACACTCACAGGACCAGCAGGGTACAGCCTGTGGTAGAGGATGTGGATGGATGTACTACAGGGGGTTGTCACAGCTCAGCAAGGAAGGCACCCCAATAAATTACAGTATAATGGCAGCACAGCACAACAACAGATGCAGGACACAAGAGTGTCAGAATGAATAAATATTTTACTGTAGAATCAAGTTAAAAACACAATAACAATACAAACAAACTGAACAAACTATTTATATGAAACGGTGAGTAATAACAGGACAATAAAAGAGGGAGGATATGGGAAGGTGAGGGTGGTCAAACTGGGAATACGTGGGGATGGCTAGGGTGCATGTAGGACTACAGGACATGTGTTCTGGGATATTTCCCAGAGGTCTTCCAGTATCTGCCCATGGTATTCCTCCATCTCAGTAGAGGGCACTGTTGACATGCAATGTGCCACAGGAATTCATCCTTCCCTTCCATGGCCTCCAGATGACGTCTGTCTGCCACAGTTCAATGGTAACCTAACAGGAGAAAGAATGTGTCATAAGTGAACTGTGCTGACACAGTGGACTATGTAGGTTATGCTAGCACACATTGCTGTGTTCACCCCTCTCAGCATGTCCACCAGCATGGAACAAGGGGGACATGAGTGGCACAAGCGCACCTTTGAGTGGAGACACATCATGACACCTGGACATCTGGCCATGTGTGGCTGCCACACATGCACTGGAATGCTGCACAGGGGGAACAGGGCAGCATGCCCCCATCACCTTGGCAAAACAATCCATGTCACATGACCTGGTGACCAGCTCACAGGTACACTGCAAGTGTAAGGCACAAAGCCACAAAATGGAATGACACATGTGTGAATGCAACAAACAGAAAACCTTGTGAACAGGAAACACACTTGAACACAGTGTCCACAACCTGTAGCTCTGTGAACTGAGGAGATGTCCTTCATGATCGTCACTGAGACTGCACTGTTACGTACGTTGTTACCCATTCAGGGATAGGAAGGTGGAGAGGTGTGGCTACCACAGTACCCAGTAGTGCTGCAAGCCAGGGGTGTGTGGCCAGTAGCATAACTGTCAGTGGCCTTAGAGGACCCAATGGTGGTGAGGATAGCACCTGCACAATAACACTACACAGGGCATGGTGCAGGCATTCCCCCTCTGCCAGGGATGCAGGGACAATGCCCTGCACTGAGATGACTAGGAGGGCACATGGGAAACACACTGGCTGTGCCCATGCAGGCCAGCAAGCCCACAGGACAGCAGGTGCCAGGACATGACTGCCCGGCCCACTAGAGTGGCAACTGGCATGGCTAGGTGCTCCGAGCAGATGTGGTCTGTGCTTAGCAGCCCACAGGAAGCAGGGCCCCCTGTCAAATGTCTGTATGGCTGTCAGACATTGGACACACTGTGGGATTAAAGGCCCAAGGATGAGTGCTGCCAGGCAGTGCACAGGGATTCTGCCGAGTGCCCCACAGCCCTGGCAGCTGAGGTGCCTAGGGCCAGTGTAGGGACATGCTGAATGTCCCCCAGGGGCCCCAGGCCCTGGGGCCACCAAAGTTGCCACCATATGACATGGCAGCAGGACTGGTCATGCAGACAGGAGACCCATGGCAGCATGTGTGACAGTGGCAGGGGATATCCCCTCATGCCGCCATCACTGCCCTGTGCACCATGGAGGGTGCAATAGCACATCATGGGGATATGTGATGAAGTAAGGATGAGGAAATGCAGCATCAATGTGGGCCACACCTTCAATGTGGCAGCAGGATAAACCAATAATACTGCATACTGATATGGTCTCTGCCTTCCAACAGATCCAGACTGGGCCCCATCACAGCCTGGGGACTACACTGACTTTGTCCTCGCTTGTGATCCTTGGCCTGTCAGTGTCCCTGGATGCTTGAGCTGTAGAAGGAGAAAAAGGGGTGATATCAGAACCATATTGAGCAGCCTTGTGCCCTTGCTGTAGGCCTGTTCCCCTCATGCATCAGCTGTGCCAACGTAATGTTCAGACACCTCCACCCATGGTAGCCATGGCCAGGCTGCCTGGGTGGGTCCCATATGTGGCGCAGTTGTCACAGGAGTCCCATGGTGCTGCGACTGCCAGTGGGTGTCAGGGTCCCCAGCAGGTCCTGGTGACCCTGGTATGGTGCAGCGGCCAGCTCCCATGGTGGCCATGGGCCATTGCCAAGCTATGTGTGATGGTGGTGACAGGGCACATCTGACAACACCCATCCTTGGTGGCATAGCCAACTGGTGCAGCTGCATAGTATGCCAGTAGATCAGGGTTGTACTCAGCAGACAGAGCCCCACCAGGTGTATCGTGTGGACAGGGCCTCCCCAGTGTCCACAGACGCGCCTGGTACAGTGGCATGCTACACTGTGCAGGCAGCTGTCATAAAGGGATACAGCTTATACATGCAACACAACAGGGAAGAATGGGTGAAGCTGTGAAACAACTTATGTAACAGATCACAGCAGCCAGCATGCAGGACCACAGCACTGTACACACAGTGCAGGGCAGGGATGGAAAACACTCCAGCAACTCCAAAGAGTGCACCGTGAAGGCGCAGTGCCTATGGTGCAGACCCAGACTCTGCCAGCCCCATTCCCATACATTCACATGCCACTCCCCCCACATTATCTACCTGAGTGTGGGACAGTGCCATCTGCCACCCTTTCTCTGTATCATTGGAGGCAGTCCTGGTCCCTCCACATCATATCGCTATAGTGATGACAACACTGGTCCCCTATATGGGTCACCCCATTCCTGGGTGCCGGACCACCAACTCCCAAATTTCCTGGCATTGTCTGTCAGTCTCTACTTGGTCCCCCAAGAGCTGCTCCTCCCTCTGCAATACAGGCTCCACCAGGCTGATCATCTTGACCTCTGATCACCTGTGGTCCCTTTGCTGGATGGCTCTTCTCCTGCTTGATGCCATTCTGTAACTGATGTTCAGGGTGTGTTATCTGGTGCACGTTGTATTCAGGATATGGAGGGCCGTGCTGTTTTCACAATGCTACCCATAGGCTGTGCAGCACAACTCTCATTTGCATAGTGTGAAACACAACAGCCAGCAAGCATGTGATGACGTCATGTATTCATGACCTGTGCAACTTCACGCATGGGAGCAGCGCTGTGCAGACCCATGCATGGGTATCACTTGCTGACAACATCATCAGTGGGCATCATGATCACTGTGTAGTTGCACTAATGAATTGCACAGGTCATGCCCGCTGCACTAGCACAAACCCACTTAGCGCCTTGCACTAAAGTGCAATATTCAAACATTCTATGCAAATAAAATAGGTTACTTTGGCAGTTCGCGGGCAATGGGGCCACTTTGCATGTCATTCCAGAACCTTCTGCATACATTGGCATGGCTGATTGCACCTGAGCTATTTAAGGGGACATGTGCACCACCTGCATAACATAGTGGAACTGCACCCTACAGAACTGAACCTGCCCAGCAAACTAGCAAGCCAGGTGAATACAGTATATCTGCAGCCACAGGTATGTGTACTGCAGTCCAGATACACACATAGATCTTTACTACTTTGTGACATACGCTGTATCGGGGATGCATTTGGGAAACACGTATGGAGCACTCAGACTGCTATTATGCTGCGGACATAGTGTATGAGGCAGTGTCCAGCCTTGCACAGGTCTGCACCTGCACAGTGGGGCAGGTCATTGTGCAGACACTCCATGGTGTTCCCACACAGCAGTAGCACAGGTTGCTGGGGGACATAGGATGACAGGGACACACTACCAGGGCCGACCCTGCACAGCCAGGTTCCTGAACATGTATGCTGTATGGGGGTATGCATGGGGTGGGGAGGCCATTGCAGTATGCAGGGTCTCATTGCAATGTCTGACTCAGTCCTACAAACATGTTGCCTCACAACACAACACTGCATGCCCAGACACAGCAACGCAGAGGCCTGGGATCTGGCACCACATCCATACCAGTCACATGTCATATTGCACTGGGTCTAACAGCCATGTTCCTGCCATACCACCATCCGTACACATAGAAGGACACAGTGCAGTGACAGTTGACAGCTGGGGAGAGCTTCAGTGGTGGCCTACCTACTGTGTCTGCTCTGTGCATGACACACAGATTACTCCATCCTTCATGGGTCATCATGCTGGAATGCTCCTGCACATCCAGATATGTCACTCTGTCCTGTGGAGTGCTCCTGTGTTATACAGTATGCCACACAATACACTATGCCCTGCCTAGGGGGGTAGTACCTACACTTGCAATGCTCTCACAGTCACCCCTTTCCCACTAGGGCCAAACCCCACATCCTCAACCGTGGCCCACTGCAGGCCATACTGAGTGGGTCTGTCACCTACACCCATCTGACCCCCGAGTGCACAGTGTTGGCAGCTGTGCAAGAGATCCATATTCTACAGGATGCTGCAGTCAGGCAGTCCTGAGGTGTGTGGCTTACACACCTGCTATATTGGGTGGACACATGTCGGCCATGTGTGTTCCTGGGAGAGGCCAATGATGGGACTGCATCATGCACTGGCCAGCTAGACCACCATGGATAGCCCGTTCAGGGCATAAGTACCTTGGCCAGACACAGTGGGGCTGCATACAACCACAGGTATCTCACTCTCACACACCCCACTGACCTCTATTGTAGCACTTACTCCAGCAGGTCCTATGGGAGATGGTGAGAGACTTTGTGCCCACCACTTCAGTGCAGATGAGCTGTGTGCCTTGGTGCATGCCTACAAGGAAAAGTAGCAGATCCTGTCCCACAGCTGTGGCACAGATGCTTGCATCAGGAAGGAGTGGGAGGAGATTGCAGAGGAGGTAAATGCCGTCAGGGTACAAGCAAGGCTAGTGGAGGCAGTGCAGAAATGATTCCAGGACCTGCCAAGGGAAAACCTTGCCACCCAGCACCAGGAGCAACGTGCCACAGGTGGAGGCCCACGATCATCAGGGACAGCCAGGATCCCAGATCCAGCAGAGGAGGCTGTGACATCCATGCTGTAGCCTGTGGAGTGGACAGGAGTGTCTGGAGGTGGCTTAGAGTCTCAGGTGGCAGCCAGCCAACCATGTAAGTACACGCCTAATTCCTTCCCTTGTGTGCATACTTACATGTGCGGTTCCCACCATTATTGTGGCACACTATGGACATGTACATGCAGCATATTGTGTGGCCAGTCACCACCCTACCCACAGCACAACACGGTTGCCTGCTAAGCCCCTGCCCTGTGGCCCCCTGCAGTGTGGTGCCCAGAAACCCCAACAGGTTGTAACCGTACACCCAGGACAACTGGGGTGTTGCCCATGCACATAGGGTGACTACACATTGCCATTCCATATGGTTTCCATGGGTACTGATGAGTGCTGTCATGTGTGACAAGTGTACGGGTTTTGGTGTTGGGGTGTGGTCTGCACTGTGTGTAGTGTTGTGCACATGTGTGGCATGTGTGTGCACCATGGTCAGGGATCACTGTCATGCTTGCACATTCCCCCCCTCACAACATAGCTGTGTGACCAGTGTTGTTCTGGGATACGTTATCCAGCTGTCATCAGTTGCATGGTGACACTGTATGGGCATGCTACACCATCTGCCAGAGCATGCATGCACCACCACACTGCATGGTATCCTCTGCCGTGTGTGCAACACTAATGGTCCCTTCTGTGCAGCACAGACCATGGCATCAGAGTCAGAGGATAACATTCCTGGACCTTCCTGGCATGTGCAGCTGCCACCCAGACAGCCATACCACCCAGAGGACTACAGTGAGAGGACCATGAGAATACAGCCAGCCTCTCCCACAGTCTAGCCAGAAGCACCCAGCAGCCCACATGGCACATATGCACTGCACATCCAGAACCCTAGCAATTCCATGTCCAGGACACATATGACTGTACTTACCACCACCACTGACACTGCAGCTGCTACCACCACCACCGCTACCCATGCCACCTGTGTGCCTCCCCAGGAGGGGTTGGGCAGCCTGTCTGCACCACCATCGTCCCACATCCTTCCGGTGAGGGCAGACATTGCCACGCAGCTGGGTCACCTCTCCCAACCACCCTCGTCCTGTTGCACTCATAGCCCACACAACAGCCATGGATGCAACCAGACTCTGTCCCCCCAGACAGTGTCCACCAGCAGCGGGATGCATCAGGGGCCAGGTAGCTACTGAACTACATCATAGAGTCTCAGGCTGCTGCACAGTGGGAATTAGCACACTTGTGGCATGTCCTGCATGTGGACCTGATCCACCTTCACCTCCTACTGCATGAAGACCTGCAGAGAGCTGAGCAGCAGGTGGAGGCCCATGAGGCTCAGTTTCCAGATTCTATCAAGAACTTGTTTGGAACCTCACCGGGGCAGTAAGGGGAGGTCATGGCCGCAGTGACTGCCGTTGTGAGAGCCAGTCATAGTGCTGACCTCTCCAGCATGTGCAGCCCCAGTGCCCAGCAGACACTGCAGTAAACTTCAATACCACTGGGTGGTGGCATGCCCATGATCCCCTCTTCCAGTGGCACTCTCCACATCCTAGACTGAAACCCAAACCTCCCAGTGTCCAGCACCCCATGAGGCCATGCCTGGTCTAGGGTGACACCATCACCACGTGCATCCCCCTTACTGTCATCGCAAGCTACAACCCCCACACACAGGGGTCAGCACTAGCATACAGTCCACACCTGTGGTGGGTTCAGACAACTGTAGGTGTTAAGGCTCCCCTACCCTACCCCAACATATCCCCCATTTCCTCAGTGCCCCACAGCTGGTACAGGGGCCAACTGTGTCACCCACATGCCCTGGTGACCCTAGCAGGTCATGCTTCTCATGGCCCACCTGGGGGTGGCTGTCCAAGTGTCCCCACAGAGCACACCACATGCTGTGACTCTACAAAGGCAACCCCATGTGCCACGCCCCTGTCACTGTGCTGTTGTACCTTGCACCCCCACCACCCCTCCATGTCCATTCCTGTGTACATCTTGGCAGCCACAGCCAACACCTCCTTCACCCCCCATGACATTTACATCCCTCCCCTGCACTCCAGACCTGTTGTGTGGGCATGTGTGGTAGGCACCTGTTGTCGTCCATGCCCATACTACCCCTCATGCGTTGTTGCCACCTCTACTGCACCCCTATGTTGTAGTCTATAGTGCTGCTCCTAAAACTGCCCTAGCTAGATTGGATACCCTCTTCAATTCCTTCTGCCACTTTGCTCTGGACGCTTCCCCTCTCACTCACCACTGTCAGCTCTACCACTTCCAGGCATTCCCCTCACTAGAACATAGACGCCTCCTCCACTGTGCTAAATTCACCTCCAAATTTTGGTTTGGCTCACTCCCTACCTATCTCAGCTCTTCCCTAACAGTCTCCCCTTCCCACGCCCATTCACTTAGGTCCTATGACTCCATACCCTAAGTGTCCCTCGCCGCTTGTCCTCTGTCAGCCAGGCTGCCTTAACACATCATTTTCCTAAACTGTGGAATCCTCCCCCCAAGATTCGCCATGCCTCCTCCACCTCATCCATTTACTCGGCCTTGCAGAATTTCCTCTCCATAAACTGCAACTGTAGCTGACCTCACCTTGTTACACCCCATAGCTCTATTTGGTACTCCATCTGTTGCACTTGCTGTTCTTGTCCACCTTGTCTCTGACACCAAAATTTAACATTTTATTTTTCTTTGAGTTCTGTTTCTGATGCTACTCAACCCGCCATATGTATATGCAAAATACCATGTACTATTGAAATATTTCTCTTGTTGCTGTATGTCAAATTGTTTGTACTATTTGAAATGTTATCGCTTGCTGTAATTGTTTGTATGTCTTATTCCAGTTCCCCCTTCCCCCAGAACGCACCGTGAGATGAGCAACTTGTTGTTCAGTGTGCCCTTCCTGGGGAAACTCTTGAATAAATAAATAAAATATACACTTTGTACTTCTGAATGTGCTCTGCTACCTTGTGATCTGTGTACTTACCATACAGTTTTGAGACATGCAACAGTATCCTGTGTAGTGATACTCACTTGCTGGTTCCAAGAAAGTTTTGTGTGATGTGGGCGCTGTATTCCTGGACCCTCCTGGCCATGGGGTGGGTGAGTCATGCCTGTCAAGTTGTTACACTATCCCCAGCTCCTCTGGTTCCATGTCAGATGCACTGTGTTCCTCTTGGACCAGCAGGCGTATTCCACAGGAGAGCACCATGTTGTGTAACATACAACAAGCAAGGAATATGGCACAGGTCTTGTGAGGGGGTATATTATCGGGCACCACCAGACAGGTCCAGGCACTGAAACCACATTTCAGCATACTGGAGACATGCTCAGTGATGCTGCATATGGCAGTGTGTGCTGCACTGCACCTGTCCTCTGCCACAGAGGATGGGTCGAGGACAGGTGTGAGGAGCCAAGGGTGCAAGAAATAGGTAGTGTTCCCTGTAAGAAGAATACACACATATGTTAGCTTATGTTGACATTCCAATTATATGCATGATGCCACCTAGCCACAGGCTAAGGCCCATCCTGTGCACTTGTCCACCATCCCTTTCCCATGGCGTGGCATCTGTGTGCTTTGCTAAAGCTGCACACCCCCTATGGGGGGGGGGGGGCCTGCTGCATGTACTCACTGACAAGCTGTCCACTGGGTATGTCCTCGCCTTTAAATCTCTGGCACAGAATTGAATTATGCCATATAAAGGCATCCTCGGCACTGCTGGGGTACTATGCCAGGACACTGGTGATGTGCCCTGTCACATCGCATATCAGCTGGCAATTGATGAAGTGGTAGCCATTCCTACTGAAGAAGGCATCCACCCCATCACCAGTGGGTGCCTGCATAGCAGCATGGGTACAGTCAATGGCACCGAGTACTCCTAGCAGGTGCACACACTGATGGAACTGCTGCATCCTTGCTGCATGCTCCACCAGTATACTGGGCAATATAATTAACTCCCCAGCATATGGCAGCAGAGTGTCTAGAAAATGGGCCAGCAGGTGTGAAGAGGCAGACTGTGTGACAACAGTGGTATTCCCCACCTGGATCTGGAATGACCACATAGTTAGCAAGCACATGACAGCCATCACCTTGAGCTCAACTGACATGGCATGGCTGCACTGGGTGTCACTGTGCAACTGGTCATGCAGGAGCTCACACAGCAGCCTGAGCATGGCCCTGTTGAGCCAGTACTGGCCTACAAACTGGACGCTTATGGCCGGTACAGTCTGTGTTCAACATAGCTCCTCTGTGACCTATGGATGGGCCCAGGGTGGGCACTTCCCCTGTCCTCCTCCCACAGGGCATCTTGCAGCATGTAGAGCAGGTGTGCCCCCCACCATCTTGGTTGTTGCCTGCAGGGACTCCGCCTACCTTTAGGGTTTGCTTGGAGTATGTCAGCCTTTCTATTGGCAGCAATTGCACTGTGCTAAGTGACCTATGCTATTCCTGTTAAGGAGCGCTAATGTACTGAATATTGCACTGTTCCTGTATTCATGTCTCCACTCCTCCTTTTGTGCACCAAATGCATTATCTCCTTGCGCACGCACGCTATCCCATTTAGTGCGTGCTCCTACCCCCTTTAAATGTTGCTTATGGCTGCAATCCCTTGACAAATTATGTGCAATCACTTTGCGTACTGCACAGACCTTTGAATATTGGGCCTCAGGTATCTTGCTAGCATGCAGAAAATCAACATTTCTTTATACCCACACTCATGCTTTAACAACACAAGACTCAGATTTTTTTTATAAGTGCCCAACTGGGTTTCACAGCTGGCCAAGCTATAAGTTTAAATCGTGTTGAGTTATTTGATTTCATTACATTAAAAAGACACTGCAATGTTGCTTTGTCAGTCTGAGCTATTTTGTGTATATCAAGTGACTGTGGGAAGCCAGGACAGCCCCTATTAGTCAGCCATCTCCTGCAGTTCACTACCTGTGTTCTAGCTTGTTCCGAGTGATTTAGGGGGCTGCAGCCATAGCCACTGAACTTTCTGCTCAATCTGCTACCAAACAATGGTGACATTTATCTGTCTCAATGTGCAGTCTTAAACTTGTCAGCTCAGTTTAAATTGGCTGTACTAGGCGACTCCGGAGCCAACATGCCTTATTAACAAAAAGGTAGCAAATGGTTTCCCTGCTGAAAGCTTGGATGTCTTGGAAGCTAATGCAAATCTGCAAGTGTTAATACTTAAAAAGAAATGATGTGTGTGCTCCTAGATTGACTAGCCTTATATATTTCATCAACTACTTGTGCTGCACAGCTGAAAGAATAATGGAACATCATTAAAGGCTCATATTTTGTTCTTTAGGCTGTGCAGTAAATGTACGTGTTAGTGAGTGTATTTCAACAAATAATTGGGGCAATAAATACTTTCACACTGTTCAAGGCACCTTAGATACATCTAAGCGGGCTTGCTAAAGTGGAAATAGAAGGGACAGCAAGCAGAACACAGATTGTAGCTTTCTTCCCTTGTCATGTTGCATGAGCAATGCTTACAAAACCTGCTGTCTGACAGTTGTCTCAGTGTCACTTCATTCCTCCCACATCTCAGTTGAAAGCCAGCCTCTCCCTGCACACTCCGCTCAGAGTGTTTTAGAACGCTGAGCAGCTGCGTGGTTTGTGTGGCTTTGCCTCATCTCCTACCTCTGCTCCTTCATTCTTTCTTTTTGCTAATTTTTATGTTGCTTGCATGCATGTGCAAGAAACATAGTGCCATCATCGAAGATTTCAGAGGTGTGTCACCTCCTCCTCCAATTCAGTCAGTGTGCTGGCAGGCGCGGCCCCTGTAAGCCAATGCATTTTGGAGCTGTGTATGACACGCTCCAAAATGCAGTGGCATACAGTTGAAAGGGGGAGCTACGCTTGAGTGAGCACCGATAAGATATCGCTGCTACGCCAGCAGCTCCCCCAAAGACACGCAGCCGCAGCGCCCGATGCACTGTATAGCCAACAGGGTACCCAATCCCGTCGGCTGAGCTGCGTTCCCCAGTAGTAGGCTTTGGCCTCGGGGTGCCAATCCCCATCGGCTGAACGCCCTCGATGTGCCACGCTGGGAGCCCACCCCAGCTGCGGGCAATAAATACCATGCCCGGACGGGGTGCCTAATTCCCCGCCGGCTGAACGCCCCACACGTCCTTGTGCCACGCCTGGGAGCCCACCCCAGCTTGGCAAACGGTCCTACTACATCTTTTTGTTTAACCTGAAAACAAAAAACGTTCCCGCGGCGCTGCCTCCCGACCCTCCCACAACCCGCACCCACCCACTGCGCACCCAGCTCTCCCCACACCCCTCACCCCATACTCACCTCCGACTCGGGCGTGACAATCTTCGGTGGACCGGGAACACGCTCTGCACTCTTCAAAGCCGACCGCAAACTGAGGAAATGCCGTAAGCTGTATAATGGACTAGATAGGGGTTTCAACTTTGTTACATATCTCAGGATTTTGGGATCTTTTACCAGATTAATATGGATTCTTTCATCACAACAATGATTATTCGGGCCCGAATGGTGATTACACGCAGTGATTGAGCAGTGACTGTGAAATCACCCTTTGGGCCCGAATACCACCATGACAGTGACATCATTCATGAGAAGGGGTCCCAAAAACCCCATGTTGAAAATTTGGTGCCAAAATTCCAAACAATGACTGTTATACGAGCATGCGTTGCGCAGTTCCTACGCAGGCTCATAAGTTAGCGAAATTTCAATATTTTCACTCCAGATTTTCAACATTGCCATTTTACCACACCTTCTTATGAGTAGTACAGCTGTCATTTTTCACATCTCACCCAAAATGTGTTTCTGCTCATGTAGCACAGAATGGCACAGTCCGTGTGCGAAATCAATGTACCGGACAAATTAAGAAAATCACAGTGACACTGTTCATGAGCAGAGGTTTTAAAATGGCTATGTTGAAAATTTGGTGAAAAAATTCCTAAAAATTACTGTTTTACGAGCGTGCATTGCGCAGTTCCTACGCAGGCTCGTAAGTTCGCAAATTTTCAATATTTTCACTCCAGATTTTCAACATTGCCATTTTACCACACCTCCTTATGAGCAGTACAGCTGTCATTTTTCACATCCTGCCCAAAACGTGTTTCCACCCATGTAGCACACAATGGCGTAGTCGGTATGCGAAATCAATGTATGGGACACATTAAGAAAATCACCATGACACTGTTCATTAGCAGAGGTCTTAAAATGGCTATGTTGAAAATTTTGTAAAAAAATTCCTAAAAATGACTGTTTTACGAGCGTGCGTTGTGCAGGTCCTACGTACGCTCGTAGGTTAATGAATTTTCAATATTTCCACTCCAGATTTTCAACATTGTCATTTTACCACACCTTCTTATGAGTAGTACAGCTGTAATTTTTCACATCTCACCCAAAACATGTTTTCGCCCATGTAGCGCACAATGGCGCAGTCAGTGTGTGAAATCAATGTATGGGACACATGAAGAAAATCACAGTGTCACTGTTCATGAGCAGAGATCTTAAAATGGCAATGTTGAAAATTTGGTGAAAGAATTCCTAAAAATGACTGTTTTACGAGTGTGCGTTGCACAGTTCCCACGCACGCTCGTAGGTTTGCGAATTTTCAATATTTCCACTCCAGATTTTCAACATTGCCATTTTACCACACCTCCTTATGAGCAGTACAGCTGTCATTTTTCACATCCTGCCCAAAATGTGTTTCCGCCCATGTAGCGCACAATGGCGCAGTCGGTGTGCAAACTCAATGTATGGGACACATTAACAAAATCACAGTGACACTGTTCATGAGCAGAGGTCTTAAAATGGCTATGTTGAAAATTTGGTGAAAAAATTCCTAAAAATGACTGTTTTACGTGAGTGTGTTGCCAGCAGTTCCTACGCAGCTCAGAAAGTAAATTTTCAATATTTGCACTCCAATGACTTCCAAATACCTAAACAGCACATAGAAGCAAGCAACATTCGGCATTGACAAATGCTTGTTACGATTGATGTGCACCTGCATACCAAACGTTTTGCTACAGTAAAAGGCGATTACGGGTGTGTGTCACTGCCATGCCAATTGCAGTTGAAAATAGCAGGGCTCTGCTGTCTAGATGAATGACCACATACTGTGGTCTTGACATCACTCACTGCTTGCTGGGCAGAAACTTCATGTATTTCAAAGAACCTGAAGCCGCTCCAATCAGATGGCTTGAAGCCAGTCGATCAGCAAGCACCTGATTGGTTTGCAACACTAGCAGCCTATCATTGTTACTGCGAATCACTGTACCCAAGTTCAATGAAATATGTTTTTAGGTACTATAAAGAAACCTGAACTCAGGAACCTAGTTAGTTTTTTGAAATGAGGGCTAAAATGTACCTTAATGGCGCTCCAAGAGCAGAGCTGTGATACTGGGTATGCATATGTATGAATTTGCATATGCACATGCCCAGTGTAAGGGCTCCACTTTTGGAGAGTGATTAAAATACTTCTTAGCCCTCATTTTTAAAAAAAGTAACTAGTTTCCCTGAGTTCAGCTTTCTTTCTTTCTTTCTTGTACTTAGAAACTTATTTAGCTTAAGTCAGGTATAAATATTTTTTTCTTGTAATGTTAGCAGAGCGGGGTGTCCACCCCTGCTACCGCTTCTTTCTCCCCATCCCCTCCAGGTGGCTCACCTACCAACCCACCCTTTCCCACATATATATATATATATATATATATATACACATATATATATATATATATATATATATATATAATAGTGGCACTATAGTTAGGGTTGATTAGGCACTTTAATGTTAAACCCCAAATTTTACATGTTAATAACTTTGCAAGTGTTCAATGGATTTGCACGAAATTTGGAATGCACAGTCTGGTATGATAGATCTCTTGATCTGCTAAGTTGTGTTTTAGGTTGGACTTAAGTTTTTTGCGCTGTGAAGTGCTGAAAAATGAGTTTTTGACACTTTTGACACCTTTTTTGCCCATTACGCTGCAACCATACTGTTTGGTCTTTTGGTTTGAAACATCCAGGGTAGACAGAGTTTGGGTCAAAGAAGAATTCAGCATTGGTTTGGTTAAAAAATATTAATCTGTTCCAAAGTTATTTAATTTTTAATTTTTGGGTTCTGAGCATGCTCAGTTCACTCCAAGATGTATATGTATTTTTTGTAAAAGGGAATTGGGCTCATGGTCAAGGATTTTGTCAGCTCATGAAAGGGGATTTATAAAATCCCAGTCTGTGAGGAAAAATTCCCCTTTTGCGAGCCGCCATCTTGTTTTCGTTATTCCCCCCAAATAAAATGTCATAGCTTCCTCCACTGGTGACTTCTTTTTGCAACAAGGCATGAGTTTTGTTCAGGGTGATGTTCTCTACAAATCTGTGCTTTTGGTTTGCTTTCTTTTGGTCAAAAAACAGCTGTTTCAAATTTTGAATTTCCTCCACAGACCGACAGACGCCAGGGTGTGCCATAGGGTCATGAGGCCTAACTCTCAATCCATTCTCCTTTACTGTAGCATGTCAAACTGTTTACACATGCAATGGGGTGAGAGTTGGGCCTGAATACCCCATGGCACACCCCGGCATCTGTCAGTCTGTGCAGGATGGGGGGGTTGGGCTGTCTGGGGTTCGGGGCTCAACCCTAGCATCTTATTTCCCCACTTTTGTTGCTTTAACCCTAACTGATGCATTAACAAAGTTTTTGCACGAATATAGATATCTGTAAGCAGAGTGGGGTGGCCACTCCTTCTACCAATTCTTTCTCCCTGTCCCTTCCAAGTGGCTCACCCGCCCACCCTCCTTCCCATCTTTACACATATATATTTTAATGTAAGCAGAGTGGGATGCCCACCTCCACTGCCACTTCTCTTGACACCCCCTCTCCTCCAGGTCACCCACCACCATTCTTTAAGAAGCTTGACACTGGGGTGCACAATCCCAGTGTCGGAATGCAGTCCATCCCTCGATGTTTTTTTTTTAAACCCTATAAAAAAAATTCATTGCTGTCTATTGCACCATTAGCTCCTCCCTCCACTGACCCTCCCACTCAGCACCCCCCAAGCTCTTACTGACCCACTGGGGGTCCAATGCCATAATCCTCCCTGGACCACAAACACATCTTCACTCTTCAAAGCCAGACTGCGAACTGAGGAAATCAGGAATGCTGTTCAATATATTTCAATGGGGGTTTGAACTTAGTTGCATAATGTGGCCATTTTTCAATATTTTTGCCCCAAATTTTCAACATGCCTTTTTTGGGACCCCACCTAATGACCAAGGACAGTGAAGTTAGGCAAATCTGTTCAGAAAAGTGATTTTGCGGTCACTGCACAAAATCACCTTTCAGGCAGGAGTTGAAAATTTCCCCCACCCTTGTTCATGAGGTGGAGTCATAAGAAGGATATGTTGAAAATCTGGCATGAAAATATTAAAAAACAACAAAGTTATGAGCTTACATTGAAATTTGTGAATGCAGGCTCATAACTTTGATAATTTTCAATATGTTGGCCCCAAATTTTCAACATAGCCATTTCTTCACAGTACCTCATGAATGACACAGTTGTCATTTTTCAAATCCTGGTCTCAATGAGTTTTCATGCCTGTGGCATGGAATGACATTTTGGTGGCGAGGAATGACATTTTGGAGGGGGATTTGAAAATGTTCACCTACCGTGTTCATTAGGTGGGGTAATAAGAAGGCTATACTGAACATTTGGTGTAAAAATACAGTAAAATGCCCAGGTTATATCTGAACGTTACACTGTTTCAGCATCCACTCATAACTTCACTCATTTTCAATATTTTGACTCGAAATTTTCAACATAGTCATTTTTCCACACCACCTGATAAACCTAACATGTCATTTTTAAAATACTGGACGTGACGTGTTTTCGCACCTCTGGTGCGAGATGGCATTTAGGCCAGTATTGTATAGATGGTACATGTCATGTCTATAAGGTGACTCCTAAAAGAAGTATCTTTAAAACTTGTGGTCACAATAAAAAAAAAGTTGTTTCACATGCATCAAATGTCCAGCATTGACAAATGCTTTTTTTTATTTTGCTCCTTTCTGTTCCATCCTCTTCTGCCTATCTTTTCTTCCTGCTGTTCCAGCTTCCCTCAGCAGTGTCTGCCACCCCCCTACTTTTTTTTTCTCTGCATTTCCCCATCTACCCCCCCCAGTCTCTCCTCTTTTTCCACCTGCACCTTTGCCGGCACCCCCCCCCCATACCTCATTCCTTCTCCGTTTGTTTCTGTTTCCTTGGCTCTCCGCTCCTTCCCCTTGTTTTTACCTCATTCATTTCCTGGGCATTTTTAGGCATTTCTTTTCATCTGCTCCTCTGCACCATCACTTCTGGGATTGATACCACTGTGACATCTTTTAATAATATCTTTAATAATATCTTTATTTAAATTAAGCACCTTTCAAGATATCAAGGTGCTATACAATAAGATTAAAACAACAGTAATAAAATCAGTAAACACAGTAACAAAATAATCTTCACCCAACTTCATTCCCAGCTTTGTTGCCTTATAAAACCTGGTGTTTTACTGTCTGTCCATGATTTACAAGATGAAGCCAACTGCTGTTCTGTTTCAGTAAGCTGTCTGATGCTAGCATATGCTACAGTACTTCACTTTGCATGAGTTGGAGAGACTGCAGAGATTTTTACAAGCAGAAGCTTAGGCTAACAAATCAAAGTTACCAATCAAAGTTAAAATATCTAGCAACTAGAATAATGTTTCACATACTACAGGTCACCGAAACGCTTGTGGCATCATTCAAAATGCTCCATCAGGAATTATACGGATGCAGCCAGAGTTTGGAACACAAATACAAGCAAAATTCTGTAGAAAAATAGCACAGCCTAAAGTAACTCACTGATGTACTGTATACATTCATTCTATGCTGTTATGGCTAGTCCTTTGGGTTCTGTGGCCACTGTACAAGCTTCTGACTTTCGATCAGGCTTTGAGAGTACAGGTTGATTCAGCCAACATATTGGCAGGAGCTAGTGAGCCAGCGCAAGTGAGGGAGTCTGAGAACATAAGGTGATCCTCTGCAGAACCGTATGACAGGGCACTGCCTTTGCTTCTCTCATTCTGTCCGCTGCAGCTCCCAGTGGCTTGCTCATTTCTACGTTAATGCCCATTCACCATTGCAAACCAGCATTCTCCTACCAACAAATATCTAAGTAAAAATGGTAGCAGCGAGAGCACCCCCCCTTACTCCTATTTCGGTGTTAATTTTTTCGCTCCTTTTTAATCCTCCACACTCCTGGCCACAACTAATTTTGTTTACCATCCTCAGAGCATATCACCGAGTAAGGGTACTTTCTCATTGAAAATGAACTAAGGTACACCCTCACCATTTAATAACTACAAATTTAATTCATACGACTCAATAATATGCAGTTAGCAGCTATGGAATATCCTAGTCTCCTTCAGCACAGTATCATAGCTCGATTACTCATGCGTATACTCAGGCGCTGGTTCACTTATTTGCTGCTACTCATCCAGCATGTCACTCTCCTATTCTGTTAACTAGAAAATATCCAGAGTACTCATCCTATCTCACCCTCATATTCAGCCATTAAAACATCTAGAGGCTTTAACCCCTCTATTCCATAAAACTTGAACAAAGGTAGGTAACGCCATACCAGTTAATCGTTTCCACCCCTAACATTCATCTCCTGCTGTTCTGTTCCTCTCTTCTTGGTCAGCCTACTTTCCTTTCTTCTAGCCTATCAATTAAGACTTCCTTATGTCTCCGCTTGCTTCCATTTCACTTTCCGAACAGTCGCCCTGCTCTCTCTCTAGTCCTCAACAGCCCTCACCAGCAGCACTACTAGACTCCCGTCTCCCTAACTTGTTTCCTTCAGAGTCTACTAGTGTAGGCAGGGTTCTACAACATCCACCAGAAATGAGATTCAGCTACCAACAGTCCATTGACATTTTCAATCTTACTTCTCATTCCAAATTCAAGCAACTCATCATATCTCAGAGCCCACCATCATCCTCCAAGAAGGCTCAACTTCAGCCGCAAAGATCAGAATGTGCACCTTCAATCAAACCAGGTGTCTGTTTTTCAATCAGTAAGGTACTCATTGCCCTCATCTCTCAGTCCAAGTTCAAGCAATCAGTTCACCTCATCAGAGTACGACGTTGTCTTACATAAACAGGAGTCTGCTCCTTTCTATTACTCAGCATCATATTGACCTTAATTCTCATTTTGCATTCAAGCAATCAACGTGTTACTTCTCAGGGCTCATCTTCATCTGCCACAGGTGGAAGTCAGCATTTACAATCACTCAGCAACAAAATCAAACTCTTCCTCAAATCTCATTCAAGCAGTTATTCAACTCATCCATCTCCAGACACGCAACCACAGCCCACTATACTGTTTCATCTTTGCAAATTTATGAACAGACTCCATCTCTCTACCTTGTACCTTTGTTGAGGTCATGAGAGTAGGCAGGGTCTGACTTCATCCACCAGAGATGGGAGTCCTCATTTTCCTCACTTATTAACAGACTCCATTTCCCTACTTCGCACCTATGTGGAGGTTATGAGCTTTGGCAGGGTCTGTCTTTGTCCACCAGAGTAGGGAGTTCTTGTTCTCTTCAAACCTTAACTACTCATTTCAGACTCCATTGCCCTACCTCATACCTACATGGAAGTCACCAGCATAGGCAAGGTCCAACTTCATCCACTAGAGACAGGAGTCTCATTCTCCTCATGCCTTACTTACTCATTTTAGACTCCATCTCCCTACCTTGTACCTACGTGGAGGTCATGAGCATAGGCAGGGCCTGACTTCATCCACCAGAGATGAGATTCCTTCTTCTCCTCCTCAGGTCTTAATTAATAATTTCAGACCCCATCGCCTTACCTCCTACCTACATCGAGGTCTCGAGCATAGGCAGGGTCCAACTTCATCCACCAGAGTGGGAGTCTGCATCTTAGATCAACCAGTATCCTATCAAACTTATTACTCAGTTCAACTTCAGGCAAACCCTCAACTCTTCCTTGGACCTGACTCATCTCCAGAGGCAAAATCTGCACCTTTCGATCAGTCAGCACCTATCACACTCCTTGCTCATTCTGAATTCAGCATTCTACTCCTGCCATCCCAAGACTTTACTTCATCCATCAGATGTAGAAGTCTCCTCCTCCTAGCAATCAGAAACTTTCAAACTCACTCTCATTCCTATTCAAGCAATTATTCATCAAGTGTCCCCTCAGAGCTCGACTTCGTCTGCCAGAGGTGCTCATCTCCACCCATCCCAGCTCAATGTAACTCCAGCCCACTGGAGTGTTTCATCCTTGCGCATGTACTGGACCTGGCCCTAGCTTTTTGGGGTGCCTTCTCCTTCTAGTCACTGACAACAGTAACATTTCTTCTGAACTGAAAGAAACTTCCTAACTCTTATTCTCAAAGTTCATCAAAGGCTTGACTCCCTCTGCCAAAGTTTGCTCCTCTCAGTTGCTTTCAAGTAGTATATTGGCTCCTACCTTTCAATCCTCCCATTCCCCATCTTCAGAATCAAAGAAGGTCATCAATGTCCCTTGGACTTCTTCCAACATGCATCCAGTTTGCAAAGACCTTTGCAGCCTTGCTTCATAAAGGTCAGGCCATTCCTGCTAATGGCTTATCCAATTCATGCTATCCTGACTTCAGCTTCCATTCAGGAGCAGGAACTATATGATACTTCAGCCCACAGAGATCCAGCATCTAGCCTGCCATTTCCAATCTGTTCCTGCTTCTTATCTGAAACTAGAGGATTCATCCATCAGCTCCTGACATTTGTATCAGAACTTCAATCATATTTCTTCATCCGAAGCCTTCCTTTCCTCACAACCTACTCCAGCCTCCAGTTTGTAATTTCCCTGTACTTCCATCCTTCAGCCATCATCCTGTTCTAATGCTGGCCAATCATTCACACCCATCCATTTGAGCTACCAACTCTGCAGAAGTCAAGTATTTTTCTTCCTCAGTCATTTTCCTCAATGTATCTATTCCAGTCTACTTATCCTGGATTACCATCACAAGGATATCACTTACAGAAAAGAAGAAATCTTCCCATTTCTCTTACTCATGGTACATCTAAAAATCACATGCTACCCATTGGAGCTGTTCCTATCCTATCACTGGCAAATACAAAAGCCGCCTTGCTTCAGATAATTTTTTGGACATTATCCAACAAAGCTAAGTCATTATCATCCAACCCATCATGGGATTCTTTTCTGCCATAACAAACTACACATTTCTCCATCTCCAGACCAGTTCCAGAACTCTGCTACATCTACCCTCTACAATATCATGTATGTCTTCACCCATCGACTTAACACTACAGTCATCACCAAGCTGATGTTCCAGCACTTGCTCCAAGTCATCGCCATGATGCAATCCTTTCATCATGCTATCCAAGTAATCCAGAGGAGTTGCTCCAATATCTTCTACTTGCATCACACTCTAAAGCCTCACAGCAAGTGGAATTTCCATGTGCAACTTATATCACCACTCGGACCAGTCAACATTGTGCCATCCTCATTAATCAGTCTTAAGAGTCATCCTCCACCGATCATATTAATACAGTCCCCTAACTTCATAAACATTACTTGAGACCTTGAATCACATTTACACAAACTCAAGTCTCCTAGCCTAATTGACTTAATCTCTGCCAAGTTCTGACTGAAGTCCTGGATGGACTTTACTCCACTCTATGAAACTATGGATTTGATTCCGTATTATGTAGCTAGAGTTCCACATCTCATCAGTTTATTGAGAGAAATCCGACTAATCCTTTGATGACAACAGATCATTTCATCCAGGTACTACTAAAATTCAAGACTATCAGATCTAAGAATTTGGAATGCTCATCCTCTCCTCAACTGTGATGTCAGCAGCTATTTGATTTACTCTCTATGCCACAATACTTTGAGTCTGCTTCCATGTTCTTCAAACATCAAAAATAATTCCAATGGATCCTACTAGGTTCTGCGATCAAGTCATTCCTCCAGTTCAAGCATCATCATCATCAATCACATCTTTTCTGATACCAAGACTCTCGAAAGGTGGACTTCTCATGCTGTACCAACTGCCCATTTAACTTGAAAAGTATCTATTATTCTCTCCTGTTAGCTTGCCTAGAGGATGGGCCATGGGTCTGCAGAGGTTTTCTCTATGGGGGGGGGGTCCTATCATGTGTGCTACTGGTCACACTCTCCATGAGTTGGAGGAGGTAAAACTTTTTGGGCCTTTTATTCCCTATTGCTGCCCAGCTACTCTAACTAGGGTGGGAACAGAGAAAGGCCAAAGTAAAGTACACACAAGCACTATTCACTATTCACCAAACATTGAATTGGAGGGTTCTAGCCCATGATTCAGTGTGGAGGGGAATTGACTCCTCCCACATCTCAGTTAAAAGCCAGCCTCTCCCTGCACACTCCACTCAGAGTGTTTTGAACACCCTCCATCGTCCCCACCTCCTCCTTTTCTGACACTCTTTCTCCCCTTGGTGCTGGTCCTTCTATTCCCTATTGCTGCCCATCTTCTCTACCAAGGGTGGGAATAGAAAAAGGACAAAGTAAAGTACACACAGGCACTATTCACTATTCATCAAACATTGAATTGAATATAGGGGATATGCAACAGCCTGACTTAAAATATGAAATTTATCTTCAAGTGTGAGAGAACAAGGCCATAACTCATAAGTGGCAGAACCATAACTGAGTTACGATAGTTCTGCCCCCTCACAAGTGATGATAAACTGCATATTTCAGGACAGGCTATTGTATATTTGGTTTATACAACATCTGTTTATTAGTTATACTTTTTGTGTAAAGATTTAACTGTTTATCGTAGTGCTGCTCGCTTTGGTGCTGCATAAGACTAATGTGATGTCATCAGCTCTGTGAAAGCTGCTGTCTGATTACTGTAGCTCAGTGGTGCATTATGATGTTCCTTCCTAGCCTTAAAAAATGCAATTGTGACATGCCTAACTTGCAATATAACATGTTATCTCTTAAGCAGAAACATAGACAATGAAGGTAGAAATGACCAATGGTTCATCTAGTCTGACCATAACACTCTATCATACCATGAGACCTTTTGTCAAAATGGGGTCTTTGTCCACACTGTCATTCCCTTGTTCCCTGTTTTTCTACTACTGCCTTGAGCAACTACTAAGCTCTTAACTCTATCCCAACTGTGTTTACTACCATTAATGGATTTGGTGCCCACCATCTCCACTGGCAGACTGTTCTATGACTCAACCACTCACGTCCCTCTTGAATCTCCCCCACACGCACACACCAGCTTCCACTCATGACCTTGTGTTCTTGATTTGCTAATCTTGTTGAATAGTTCCTCACAATTCACTTTGTTCATTACTTTTAGGAACCTGAAGATCTCTATCATATCACCACTCCCTTATCTGGCCTCTAGTTAGTACATGTTCATGCCCTAAGCCGCTCCTCATAGGATCTGCCCAGCTGGCCCTGAACCCTTTTGGTTACCCTCTGCTACACTGTCTCCAGCCTGTCCTTGTCTTTCCTTAGGTGAGGACTCCAGAACTGGGCACAGTATTCTAGGTGTGGTCTCAACAGTCATCTATAGAGAGGTAGTAATACCTCTTTTGTCCTGCTGTCAAAATTCTCCCAATATCCCCCAGCATCCTGTTTCCCTTATTGTAAGCCTTGTTACACTGGATAGTTTGTTTAAGAGAATCACATGATCACTCCTTGGTCAATTTCCTCAGAAGCGATGTTTTTCTCAATTACTCCCATCCATTCTGGTGTTCCTGTTCCCTATGTGCATCATACTGCACTTTTTGGCAGTGGATTTCATCCTCCAAACCCTGGGCAATCTTTCCAGTCTTTGCAGGCCACTCTGCATCTCCCTTATCCTCTCCTTACTGCCGACCCTACCACAGTGCTTCATGTCATCTGCAAAGAAATACATCCTGGCCTGTATTCCTTCTGTGTCGCTGATGAACATATTGAAGAGAACCAGACTAATCCCTGTGGCACTCGAAGGGTGACCTACTCCTCGGATTTGATCCCATTTACTACTATCTTCTGCAGTCTTCCTTCTAACCAACTTCCCACACATATAATTATGTCCTTTGCTGCACCCATATCCTAGCTTCTTCGGCATTCTTCTGTGAGTTACTGAGTGGAATGCTTTGTTACGTAGAAGTACAGTAAATCCACTACATGGCCCTTATCCACTGTCCTAGTTACCAAGTCAAAGAATACTATCAGGATGGTCTGACAACAGCTCCTTCCCACAAACCTGTGTTGTTTACTATTCTGGAGCCTGTTTGTCTCCAGATAGTCAACTGGGTCCTCTCTGACTAGTGTCTCCATCAGTTTACCAACAACGGAGGTAAGACTGACAGGTCTGTAGTTACCCGGCTGCTCTTTGTGCCCACCCTTGTCTAGTCAAACTACAGTCTTTCTGAACCCTCCCTGCTGGAACAGAGCTACCAGGGGGTTGGCTGCTTCCATTGCCAGTTCCCTGAGCACTCTTGAGTGCATCCCATCAGGCATACGTTAACACACTCATCTTATAGAATTTACTTTTACACCTGTTGCAGAAATGTTTTTCTCTGAGTATGAAAAGTGTCATGTTTGTAATATATTCATTACAAAAAAAAAAAACAACTACAATTTGGCATTAGTTAGGCTTGAACCTTAAAGCAGCAGTGCATGATACTGGTGAAAATTTTGACCTATACTTTTTAATTCTATTTTAGATTACCCTTATCTACTGATTTGTATGATTCCATTCTTTCCAATTTTGAGTCTACTTTAGCACTTTTTTCACATTTGAAATAATAAAAGAAGTGTTCCTTTTACTAAAGCTCAGATCAGGTTTTCATCAGTATTCTCTGCTGCTTTTTTACACCTGTTTTCCAATAAGGTTAGGAGCAGTATCTGCTGCACACTAGTTCATTACAGTCACATAGAAAGTGATCTTAAACAATGGGTTTTCAAAAGCAACAGAAAATACTGCCAGCCCACTACTGCTGGAGATACCAGTGACTTGGGTTCAGCTGGGAGGCGGAGGAGGATTGAGTGTCCCAGAGGGCACTCTCATCCTCTGGGGTGGGTGGGTTGCTGCCCTTGCTGCAATACTGCTACCTAGGTCACCACAGGTGGCAGTGCAGTAAAGGTTGCCGAGGGAGGGATGGACGCAGGGCATGGGTTCAGTGCAGCAGCTCATCCAGCATGCATGACCCCACTGCTCAAAGGATGATGGACCCCTATGGACCAAAAGACGACTGGCCCTGGACACCACATCTGGCAGAAAATGGTGATTCAATGTTTGTTGCCACCACCATCCCTCATCGTCATTACCCTCCCCCCCACTCTATCCACCACTCAGCACCCACCACCCCACCCCACTCCACCATTATTTTTCTACCGGGGGTCCAACATTGTAATCCTCTCTGGATCAGAGGCACTTCTTCACTCTTCAACACTGGACCAGGAACTGAGGAAATCAGGTAAACTATGGTCATTGGATTTCGATGCGTTTTGAACTTGTACTTAAAACTTGGTCATTTTTTTAACATTTTTCTGCAAAACTTTCAACATGGCCTTTTTGGGACCCACCTCATGAACAAGGCAGGTGACATTTTTCAAATCTAAACAGAAACATGATTTCACAGTCATGCCGCAAAATCACTTTTTGGGCAGGATTTGAAAACTTCCACCTACCAGGTTCATGAGGTGGGGTCATAAGAAGACTATGTAGAAAATGTGGGGTCAAAATATTGAAAAAAAATTATGAAGGTACATTGAAATGTTTCAACATTCACTTATAACTTCGGTCATTTTCAATATTTTGACCCCAAGTTTTCAACATAGCCATTTATTTCACACCACCTCATGAACATGGCAGATGCTCAAATCCTGCCTAAATGTGTTTTTGCAATTGTGGTACAAAAGGACATTTCAGCCGGTATTTTATAAATGACACCTATCATATTCAGAAGGAAAGGTCATAAAAAGACTATGTTAAAAACTTGGGGTCAAAATCTCATATAACAACACAGTTACAGAGAAATGTTGAATTTTTTTTCAACATCTACTCATAACATTGGGATGTGTGCAGATTTTGGCCCCTCAGTTTTCAACATAGCCTTCTTGTTACCCCATCTCATCAACAATGACAGGTGTCATTTTTCAAATCTCCTCCAAAACATGTTTTTGCATTTGCTCCATAAAGTCACCTTTCAAACAGGATTTAAAAAATTCCACCTGCTGTGATCATAAGGTGAAGGCATAAAGACAGTGTTGAAAATCGGAAAATGTCAAAAAACAACTAATTTATGAGGAAACAATGAATTTTTTTCAATGTTTCCTCATGACTTTGTCATTTTTGTTGATTTTGTCCCCAAATGTGCACATAGCCCATTTCTTATCCAACATAATGAACGTGACAGGTTTCATTTTTCAAATCCTCTTGGAAATATGTTTTCACAGTCCCTCTGTGAAGCCACATTTTGGACAGGATTTTAAAAAATCTACCTGTCTGGATCATAACAAGGCATCATAAAAATACTATGTTGAAAATTTGGGGGTCAAAATGTAAAAAAAAAACTAAGTTACATCACAAGAGTGTAGTGATGACTGAAAATGTAATTATCTGTGCAGCACCAGGTTGTGCATTAGAGAAAAAGCAAGGTGCCTCTGGACATCCTAGTTTCCAATAGTCTTGGTGGTGCAGCTGATAGTGCAACCAGAATAGTATTCCAAATTGCCTGGCTTCAAGTCCCAACTAAGGCGTTTCTTTCTTTCTTCTGTTTGTATAGTCATTTTTTAAATACCCTCTAAAACTTGTTTTCACAGTCACACTGCAAAATCACCTTTCAGATATGATTAAAAAAATTCCACCTGTCTTGACCATAACATCAGGTCATAAAAAGAGTATGTTGGAAATTTGGTGTCGAAATGTGGGAGCCCGGTGAAAATTAGATATTGCCTCTCAGCTGGCCTGTTCTGGGTAAATGCAGTCGAAAAATTTGTAAAAGCAGGACACCACTTAAAATGAGAGACTGCATCTCATCTGGTATATCGTAGGTAAATACATAGTAAAACATGTGTTAAAGCTGGACTCCAGTACAGCAGCACCCGCACTGAACTATGTATCTATGCTGCTCTATCCTGTCAAAAATACATTGTAAAAACTGGACCCCACTAAAAATGTAACTTGCCTTCTAGCAGGGCTCTCATGGGTAAATACATCATAAAAATGGGTAAAAGCAAAGTCCCATCAAAACAATATATTGCATCGCGGCTGTGCTATCCTAGAGAAATACAGTGTAAAAACTGGGAACATCAGGATCCCACTGAAAACAAGATACTGTAGCATCTGAGCTGCATTCTCCTGGGTACATACAATACAAAAATGTGTCAAAGCAGGACCCATTGAAAATGAGATATCGCATCTCAGCTGGGTTATCCTGGGTAAATATATTGCAAAACTGTGTAAAAACAAGATCCTAAAGCAGAACCCCACTGAAAAGGAGATATTGCATCTAAGATGATCTGTCCTAGAAAAATACATTATTTTAATGTGTGTACGCAAATTAGTGGTGAGTTATTCTTGTGCAGCCTCATTGATAATCTGATAGAATTTGAATGGTTATGTTGTTTACTGAGATAAATAGATACTTTGACCATTCACACTCACTATCCCACAGGGAACTACTACCCTGTCAGGGTACCATAAAGGCAAAGGAAACCTTCTGAGGAAGGTTCCACCCCTAGAGGTGCTGTGGGAATATAATTCCTTTAGGCTAAAGGTACCTTAGAAAGGAGCCCCCAGGGACAGAGAGGTGTGCTGCTGGAGGAGGATGGGAAGATGGTGGGGCAAACAAAGAATGCATCCGAGTGAGACTGCAGGGAGCTGACTTAAATAGCTCAGGCAGGAAGCCTGGCTATTTGCTCCCACCCATTGAACTGCAGTCATAGCCTTTGATTTAAATGTGTGTACGCAAGTTAGTGATGATACATGCTTGTGCAACTTCATTGATAGACTGATAGTATCTAAATGTTTATGTTGTTGACTGTGATAAATAGATACTTTAGCCATTCACACTCTCTGTCCCATAGGGAACTACCTCCCTGTTGGGGTACTGTATGACTGAGTTGGCTGCAGAGGCTGTGGCAGGCAATGGGGGTAACCAACACGGTACAAGGATGAGAGCTTCATTGCCCCTTGGGAGGACGCGCTTGTCATCCACTGTTCTACCTAGTCCTGGAGTCATCTGTTCCATCTATGAGGTGAGAGGATTGCTCCTCCAGTGACCCAGACTTTTCTGCGACTGCCTGAAGTTCTTCATGGCCAAGATAGGATCTGCTTCGGCCGGAACAAAGACTCTCCCCTCGATCCTCCTGTCTAAACCAATGTGCTGACTCGGCTCCCGGTTTTGTATTAAAACAGTCCTTTTGTCATCTTTAAAGCCCGGTGAGAAAGAGCTTTTTGACTGCCCCATCCGGTAAGAGTTATATTTCAACTTATTTGGCTACCACTCTTGAGAGGAGAGGTTCATCTTTGGCTGACTTTGTGCTTTATGAAGAAATCCTAACTTGCACTTAATAAACTGTCAAAGCTGTCTGCTGGAAAGCTAGTTATCTGAGTACTATTCTCTGTGCCATTCTGAGACTTTGGGCTGGTGTTTTCGGGTCCATTTACCTGGACTTGGACCTTATGCTAGTTTTATAGCCTTTGTTTGCTTTTTACATGTTCTAATCTGTTTCTCCTGTTGGAGATAGCTTTATTTTGCAGCACATTGCACTTTTGAAATTCTGCCATAAAATTTTATTTTCTGTATTTTTAGTAAAACTTTTGGGCAGTTTGTTGGGGGGTGTTTGTTTTTGAGAGGGGCTGTTCTAGTGGGTGGAGATGAGTGCTTGTGAAGTGTGAATGTTAGCATTTTAGGATAATTAAAGGTGTGAGTGATTAAATAGGGTATGTTTGGTTTATATAGATCAGTTCCTCCCTTGCTGTCTTGCAGGGAATTGGGTTGCTTTGAGTTTGGCCAGAGGTACAGTGCCAGGTGGGGATGAGTTGGAGTCGTGCCACCCTGCGGCGGATCTATGCTGCTTCCCTGTTGCGAGACCTTCATCCTTTCTCTGACTTCCCAGTGTCTGCCACTGCAGTAAGGCACTGCAGGGAGGTCAGGATTACAATGGCTTGGATAGGTCGGCGGCAGCGGGGAGCAGCAGGTGGTGCGGAGGTGAATGGTATTGGGGTGATTAGGTCCAGGAGAAGCACTGGGTATAGATGGTGCCTAGGGAGAGGCCAGACATGCTTGGTTTCTGTCCTCAGGATACCCACCATACCGAGTGGGCAGGTAGTCAAGGGGCTGGCGGTGTCTACTAACCCACTTCGAGTGGTTCTATGTAATGCCAGGTCGATAGGAAACAAGACCGCAGTTATAGTAGACTTGATTTCCTCTGTTGACCTAGCCTGCATCATGGAGACTTGGCTGGTTGACAATGCCTGACCAGTTTTGGCAGCAGTTATCCCCGCCGGGTACTCCATAGTGCACTGCCCGAGGGTGGGGCACAGGGGTTGGGGAGTGGACATCTTTTTTAGATCCAACCTGGGTTTCACCGTGTACCCAGTGGGTACTACCAGATCTTTCGAGTGTGTGACCGTGCATGGGGTCCAGGTACAGGTTGCAGGATTCTCCTCATTTATCACCCTTGGGGTTTCAAGGGGATTTTCTGCAGGAGGTTGCGGACTTCATCATCGATGAGGTGCTGGAGTCCCCCAGGTGTTTAGTCCTGGAGGACTTCAATGCCTGGGTCGATGACGAATCCTCACAATTTGATTACAACCTCCTCAAGTTGATGTCATCACTGGGCCTAGCACAAGTAGTTATTTCTGTGAACCACCTCCCTGGTCACACACTCAACCTGGTGTTCCAACTGGGTCTTGAGGTTGATGGCATCAGGATTGATCAGGTCAGCTGGTCTGATCACTGCAGCTGGAATTCAAGTTTGCCCCGCCCCCCATTGAGATGGTCAAGTTATCACCCTTTAAGGGAACTGACTGTCCCCAGAGGAACTGTTGGCGATAACTGATCTATCTGCAGTGGACGCTGCATGTATGATTGGTGTTGGCGAGGTAGTGGCCACCTATAACAGGGTTCTATCCAAAGTGTTAAACATCATTGCTCCAGTCTGTATATGACCCAGATCCTCTCACTTGAGATCTTTCTGCTTTGATAGAGATCTAAAGGTGATGAAGATCAGGGGTCAGAAGTTGGAGCACTGCTGGCGGAAGACCCAGGCGGATGAGGACAAACTGGCCTTGTGTACCCATTATGATGAGTACCAGGGGGCAATTAACTGTAAGAAGGAAGAATTCCTGTCCAGGGAAATTGCCACAGGAAAGAACAGGCCAGCTCAGCTATTTTGGACTGTAGACAGGATACTTCATCTTGCCTGTTTACAGCTTAAAAAAGCTTTTTCATCCACTTTATGTGATGAGTTTACTCTGTTCTTTTCTGACAGGGTGGCCTGTATTCACATGGGGATTCCGGCAGTGAGGCAAGTCTTGTCTCACAGTAGCTGGACTGAGAAGAGTAGAAGCACTCTGGAAATTTGAGATGAGTTCAAACCGGTGGAGGTGGCGGAGGTCATTAGGGTGATCTCAGAGCTAAAGCAGACATATTGTGAACTGGACCCATCCCCGAAACATTTCTGGATGAGATGTGTCAAGGCTGTTGGCCCAGTGTTCACCACGATTGCCTGGTGCTCGATGTCAGAGGGTGTTTTTCCAACGGCCTTTTGAAAAAAACGTCTCTCAACCCAGATGTCCTGGTGAATTACCGTTCTATCTCCAACCTACCCTTTTTGAGTAAGGTTGAGGAAAAGCTTGTGGAGCAACAGCTCGAGGCTCACCTCATATCCTTTGACATCTATGGGCCATTCCAGTCAGATTTCAGGGCCAGACACAGCACTGAAACGAAATTAGTTAAGGTGCATAATGACTTACTTAGGGCTCGAGATAGAGGAGAATGGTCAGTTCTGGTCCTCCTCGATCTTTCTTCAGCATTTGACACTGTCAATCTATTCATCCTTCTCTATCATCTCCATGATTACTGTGGATCACTGGTATTGTCATCAACTAATTCGAGTCCTACCTCACCGAAATGGTGCAGCAGGTGGTGATGGGGAATTTCTCCTACTCCCCAATGCCCCTGCCATGTGGAGTACCACAGGGATCGATCTTGTCGCCGATGCTGTTCAGGAGTGTATATGCTGCCTCTAGGTGAGATCATTCACCAATACAGAGTGGAGCTTCACTGCTATGCAGATGACACCCAACTGTATTTGTCTTTTGCCCCTGGAACATCAAATGCTGTGAATGTGCTTAACACCTGCGTGGCCGAAATCAATAATTGGATGTCCTCCAGCTGGTTGCGGCTGAACCCAGACAAGACAGAGGTGTTGGTGATTGAGCCAGGTGGCAGATGTGATGGGAGTGCTCCAGGTCCAGACACAGGACTAGTTCTGGGATTTGCTCCATTGATAGCCTCTTTGAGGGTGCAAAATCTTGGCATGATCCTGGACGGCAGACTGACACTTGAGGCTCAGGTGCTGTCTGTTGTCAAGAGTGGTTTTTATCACTTGAGGAAAATTGCCAGGACTAAGCCCCTTGTTCCACCTGACAACCTACTGACACTAGTGCACTCTTTTGTCTCCTCAAGGCTTGACCACTGTAATCCTCTTTACTTCAGCGCCACTGGAGGGAAACTCTGTCAGTTACAGCTGGTGGAGAACACAGTGGTCCGGTTGCTGACGAGCCTGCCTAGGTGCAGTCATGTAACCCCGGTCCTGCGAGCTCTGCACTGGCTGCCTATCAGGTGGAGGGTCCTCTATAAGGTGGGTTTGCTCACCTACAAGGCCCTATATGGACTGGGCCCTGGCTATCTGGCTGAGCTCCTGACACTGATCATTTCGGTCTGCTCCCTCCGCTCTTCATCCAAGAGCCTCCTGGATGTTCCTAGGGTTCAGCTAAAGAACTCGGGTGATTGGGCATTCAGTGTCGCTGGGCCGACCCTATGGAACATATTACCATCTGCTGTCTGGGAGGCCCCCAACAATTAAACAGTTTACGGGGGCTAAAGGCTCACCTGTTCTGCCTGGCCTTCCCTGATGAGACTGTATGATTTGCCTGGCCTCTGTATATTTACCTGGAACTGCTGCTATCTTTTAATGGGTTTATATACTGTTTTAAAATTACTTGTAAACCTGTTTTAATTGTTTTATTCATTTTATTTAAAACTGTTCTTATTGTACTGTACAGCACCCAGAGCCTCCGGGATTGGGCGCCTTAAAAACAAAGTTTGCCTTGCCTTGCACTTGCCTTACTGCGAATGCAAAGGAACCCTCTTGATGAAGGTTCCACCCCTAGAGGTGCGAAGGGAATATAATTCTTTTAGGCTAAAGGTACTTTAGGAAGGAGCCCCCAAAAAAGGCAAGCATCAAGTGGTGAAGGCAGAAACTGGATGAGCATGGATTAACAGAGTAGTGCTAACATGTAACAAACATAAGGGGATTGTGCAATGACAGATGATTTTGGTATTGATAGCAGAAGGGGCATGACTTCCATAAGGCGAGAGGGAACAGCAAAAGAGAAAGAAGACCTCCATTCAACCCCAACTCAACAGCGGAAACTTACCAGGGTCAACATGTACTATGTACTGTAGCTATAGTACTGGGGGACTATCTGCTATGGACTACCTAACCTTTGTGACCTTTAACATGGAAGAGAGGAAAAAAACCCTATGAGGGGGGAACCTCAGGGGACCCAAGGCTTTGGTCATCTTCCCTCCAGGTTTAGGATGATATTAATGATGACTCACTACTACAATTTAGAGATCCAGTTCAGGGGAAGATTTTCAGAGGAAGGACTCTCACTCTATCCCTCTAACAGGAATGCAGTGGGGGTGCTGCAAGTTGATAGCCTCTGCAGCTAAAGTAGAGCTCTGTTGGGGCCCACCCCACCTCTGGTGGAGGAGTAGAGTGACAACCGCTAAACGGCACTGACCTTGCCTCCAAGCGAAGGCCTAAAGGAGAAGCCAAACCCAGGAGGGGAAAGGCAGAGCCCTGGATGGGGTTAAAACAGGAGGATTGTATAATCTTCACCCTTGAAGGGTGGGAAGGTCAAGGGAGGGTATAGAATGGAGATCAGGTGAATCCTTAGGCAGCTGTAGGGAGAATAGCTTTTGAAGGTGCTGTCGACACTGTCAGCAGCTAAAGGAGCCCCCTGGGACTTGGAGGCCCAACCCTCTGGCAGCTGAAGTCTTAAATGCTGCATCAAGAGGTGCTGCCAATACTGTCTGCATGGCCAAAGGCTTCCCCCGGAACAGAGGACCTTCTCATCCTAATGGTAGAAAGAAAAGGACCCCACCCCCAGCGAGGGACTCACCCTCAAGATGTGGACTTCAAGGGGCAGAACTGTGCTAGGTAGAAAGAGGCAGGACTGTGACTGAGAGTGCAGGACTGGAAGTGCAACTGGTGGAACCGAGAACAGCAATAGACAGCATGAGTGGGAGTGTAACTGTTAGCACTGAGTATATGAGACTGCATGAAGTGACGTGCATCTGTTAGCACTGAGTATATGAGACTGCATGAGGTGAAGTAAATCTGTTAGCACTGAGTATAAGAGACTGCATGAGGTGAAGTGAATCTGTTAGCACTGAGTATATGAGACTGCATGAGGTGAAGTGCATCTGTTAGCACTGAGTATATGAGACTGAATGAGGTGAAGTGCATCTGTTAGCACTGAGTATAAGAGACTGCATGAGGTGAAGTGCATCTGTTAGCACTGAGTATATGAGACTCCATGAGGTGAAGTGCATCTGTTAGCACCGAGTATATGAGACTGCATGAGGTGAAGTACATCTGTTAGCACTGAGTATATGAGACTGCATGAGGTGAAGTGCATCTGTTAGCACCGAGTATGAGACTGCATGAGGTGATGTGCATCTGTTAGCACTGAGTATAACAGACTGCATGAAGTGACGTGCATCTGTTAGCACCGAGTATATGAGACTGCATGAGGTGAAGTGCATCTGTTAGCACCGAGTATGAGACTGCATGAGGTGAAGAGCATCTGTTAGCCTCGAGTATATGAGACTGCATGAGGTGAAGTACATCTGTTAGCACTGAGTATGTGAGACTCCATGAGGTGAAGTGCATCTGTTAGCACCGAGTATATGAGACTGCATGAGGTGAAGTACATCTGTTAGCACTGAGTATATGAGACTGCATGAGGTGATGTGCATCTGTTAGCACTGAGTATAACAGACTGCATGAAGTGACGTGCATCTGTTAGCACCGAATATATGAGACTGCATGAGGTGAAGTGCATCTGTTAGCACCGAGCATGAGACTGCATGAGGTGAAGTGCATCTGTTAGCACCAGTATATGAGAGACTGCATGAGGTGAAGTACACATCTGTTAGCACCCAATATGAGACTGCATGAGGGTGAAGTGCATCTGTTAGCACTGAGTATATGAGACTGCATGAGGTGAAGTACATCTGTTAGCACTGAGTATATGAGACTCATGAGGTGAAGTGCATCTGTTAGCACCAGTATATGAGACTGCATGAGGTGAAGTACATCTGTTAGCACTGGAGTATATGGAGACTGCATGAGGTGAAGTGCATCTGCTTAGCACCGAGTATGAGACTGCATGAGGTGATGTGCATCTGTTAGCACTGAGTATAACAGACTGCATGAAGTGATGTGCATCTGTTAGCACCGAGTATATGAGACTGCATGAGGTGAAGTGCATCTGTTAGCACTGAGTATATGAGACCGCATGAGGTGAAGTGCATCTGTTAGCACTGAGTATGAGACTGCATGAGGTGACGTGAATCTGTTAGCACTGAGTATATGAGGCTGCATGAGGTGAAGTGCATCTCTTAGCACCAAGTATATGAGACTGCATGAGGTGAAGTGAATCTGTTAGCACTGAGTATATGAGACTGCATGAGGTGAAGTGCATCTGTTAGCACTGAGGACAGTGAGACAGCATCAGGTGGAAAGCAACTGTTAGCAATGAGTCTGGTAGGAGACAGCACACTGAAGCTGTACAGAACAAATACATGCTGATAGGAAATGTAATGGCATATGGAATGCAATAGCATGGGAAACTCAATCCTGGAAGCAGTGCGCTGCTGGAGTGAGTAATGAAAGCACTGAACCCAAAAGGGAGTGGTTGCGAGGTGTAAGCAATTAAAGAGTTTAGATGAACAGGAGACTACAACTGGTACAGAAACAGTGTAAGTAAGCAGAGAGAGTACAACTGGTACAGAAACACAGTAACTCTAGAGCCTGAATAAGCACAAAGTAAAATAAAATGACAAAGGTAGGATGCTGACAACTAGGAGCCCAGAAAAGAAACAAAAAGCAAAGACAAACACAGGAACCAAAAAGAAGGCTCAGCAAGAATAAGGGACTAAAAAAAGAGGCAAAACAGCAGCCAGAAGGCAAAAGCAAAATACAGTTCTAGAAAGGTGGAGGCACAAGGCAGCGGAAATCACCCAAAGCACGAAGCAAGCAGGAGACAAACACTGGGAGAATGGGGAAGGAGCTCCAGCAGAGCCCTCACCTGCAGCAAAGAAAGAATGCATCTGAGTGAGACTGCAGGGAGCTGACTTAAAAAGCTAAGGCAGGAGGCATGGCAAATTGCTCCCACCCATAGCCTTTGATAAAACCAGGACCACACTAGAAATGAGTTATCACACCTCACCTTTACTATCCTGGCTAAATACAGTATACAAATGTGCAAAATCAGGACCCCATTGCAAATGACATACATCTCATCTGATCTGTCTTGGGTAAATATATAGAAAAATGCATACATGCAGGATCCAGCACAACAGCAATGTAAGTGGTGAATATTTGGCATTAACAAATGCTTGTTCAATCTTTTTAGAGCTTTCTCTGTGCTTGGTAACTCTCCTCAACAGCTGGGATTCTGTTTTTGTGGCTCCTGACTTTTCTCTGTATCCATACGTAACCCCCCTGCAAATAGGGGTTCCCAAAAGTCTCCCAATAGTTTGCCTAAAAGCCCCAGCCTGGGTGGTGTTCAGCACTTAAGCCGCCTATTTGTGAGTGCTTTTAGAGCCTCTGGTACTGTCTCTTTAACAGCTGTCTGCTTATAGGCAGGACTGGAACCTGGAGGATTGTGTGGTTTCTTGCTCGAGTCCCACTCAAGCTTCTGACAAATTGCTCCATTTCTGCCATCGTTAAGTGGGCAGTGTGAGCACTATGTAGGGATGTAACTGTTTGCTAGCGATCTGTTAGAGTGATAGTGAAAATGTAATTTGTCTAACCTGCCTTTCTTGCAGCTGGGACTTTGTGTGCTTTGCCACTCCATTTTGGATCTGAACTGCAGACTGGATCCAATCAGGAGGGAGGGAAGGGCGCCTAAAATGGAGTATTGAGCAACCAACCAGGATCAGGACTCTCTTAGAAGCTGGCTAGCAATGGGGGGATATAGCCAGTAATTCTGGGAAGTGAAGTTTCGGACTGTGGCGCCTTTTTGCACCAATGGGGAAGTTTTCAGTGACTGGCAACTGAAGCCCACCAATTGGACCGGGTGACATCCAACTGTAATTCCCTGCCTAGTGGCTGAGAAGGCAGATCTGTTGTGGCCGTGACTGGGGAAGGAGCTCCGGGCTTTTGCGCTGCAGACTTTTCGCACAGAAGCGCATGTGAAGGCCAAATGTCAGGGCTGCTGCTTTGTCGTAGCGATTCAGGACTGAATCCACTGTGAGAAGGAGAAGAGAGGCCTGTAGCCAAGAACCAGGCTTACCCTGTAGAGGACTGGAGAAACGGCTTCATCGCGCTCGTCTGTCAGGAGAGAGCTGCATCACGACCCCGGGTTGACAGTGGCATGTATCAGGCCATGACAGCAGCTGCCTGGTATGGTAACTTTTTACATATGAATGTGTGGGTGTCTCCTGGTCACAGAACCCTGTTCCCTGCTGTGTGAGAGGCATCCAGAAATCCCACTCTGGGGACAGCATCCAGCCAATAAAAGTAGTGAGTGAAAATCAGGGTAGCTCCCTGCCAGCTGTACTGTTAAATTGCAAGTGTTTCATCTGATTTTTCTTTCTTGATACATGAACTGAGCCAACCGGCTCTGGATTACAAATTGAGTGTTGTGCATGTGTTTTCCATCTCAGGGCCCCAACCAGCTGCACCGATCTTGGCTAGCCCCCCCATTCTGGGTACCCAGTGAAAGTGACAATTAGGGGCTCTGACATTGTGCACAGTGCTATGCGTATTAATGTGATTGACCTAATTAACCTGATTTTCCCCGTCCTAGTTGCCATCCCCTAAATAAATCAGATCTGGTTGTTTCAGCAAAGTTACACTGATTAAGATATGTGTTTGTGTTAAAATATTGTACAGTGGTTATTATATTACATCATCTTGCTTTACAGGGGGTCTCCCGAGCCCAGCTGGTCAAATCAGTCCTGGGGGTAAGTGTACATTGTGAAGGTACTCCTAATACATTGTGTGGGCCACTAGTGGGAAGAAAGGGGGTTACAGTGTCCCAGAGGGCTGTGACCGAGTCATACCAGACAGTTTTAACCCTGACCTCTGGGTGGAGGCACCCGCCATTGGACCTAGGCCCCTTAACCTGTTAGTAGTCAGTCAGGCAGGGGTAGTAACCCTTAGGATAGCGCCACCTGGGGGTTACATCTTGGAGGTACCGCTGGGATTAGCGTCCTCTAGTGGCCGAGTAAAGAAAGTACCACATTATGTCCAAATTAAAGGAAAAAATGGAGGGGGATGCTACGCCCAAGTTAAAACTCAACCCCATTAAGATGATGGTGCATAAATTGATGAGATGGGGTGAAACTGAGGAGTTGGACTCACAAAACTGTACTACTATTGGATGTCCCTTGAGATTAAAAGCGCTGACATTGTTTCCTACTGTCAAGCGTGTTAAAATGTTTGGGCCAGGTGGAAGTAAAAGGACGATGTGCTGACTTGCCCGAACAGACCCTGCAAATGCTGCTTTCATTCAGTATTACAACAGACCCTGAGAAAGTGCCCCTGTGATTTTTCCCAAAGGTGCCAGAAGGTGAGGTTATTTATGCACGCAGTGGTTCGCCACCCGGTGGGTCCTCTAAACCAATAGTTTCAAGGACAAGCTACTTAAACTGTTGGGTCGCAGAAGGAGAACTGCTCAGAATTGATACAGGTACTAGACGCCGGGTGACCACACTCCCCTGCCTTCCCCAGGACATCTCCCGGGTCAGCTAAGAGCTCCATACTAGCCCCACCCCCTATGGTCGTCCCTCCAATACAATTGGACTCCTATCAGAGACTGAGACTCTTCTCTGGTACTGTGCCTGTGCCTTCAGGGGAAGATGATTTGGAGAACTGGATGGACTATGCTACACCTTTAGTGCAAGAGTGGCAGTGTTCTGAGGGAGAAGAGGAAATGGCTGATGTGAAAGTTTGAGGGTCCCGCACTGGAAGCCATTCAGTCTCTACAGGCCACTAGTCCAGAGGCAACTGCAGTAGAATATCTTCCACTTTAGAGGGAGTGTCATGTTAATTGAAACCGAGAGGATCTATATGGAAATTCAAGTCAGCAAAACAGTGGAGAAATGAGAAATGTCTATCTTTACATTAGAATGGAGGGGCTCTGCAAAAGGCCCACCGAAAAGGGGAGTGACTGCCCAAACACTCAAACCAGGTCCGATTAGACCATATATTGAAGTCAGCCAGATTTTCAAGTGTAATACTGCTGAAACTCAATTGTAAGACTCGAGGGCCGACCCTCCTGAATATTGTCAATTGATGAGAGATTCGTGAATCGAAACCGATGAAGAGGGGTAGAAGCCTATGCTGGGGCGGTGAATCTGTGCCAGACTCCCCGAGCAAAGTGTGAGCCAGATGAGACTCATCAATTGAGAGGACTGATCAAGGGAATGACAGAGACCTATCGGGAGCCGGATCTGTATCAAGCTCCCCCTGAGCCCAAAAGTGGAGTGGGAGTGCATGCTGTTTCCTCTGACCCCCGGGTTGAGAGTAACTTGAGAGCAGAAATTAGAGACCTACGGGAAATGGTGAGGGAGCTGCAAAAGGCTGCTTTCACCCCCAATAGAGTTGGTGAACCAGAGATATCACGGGGTAAACATCCCATTCAAGAAGAGCCATGCAGAGCCCCTGAAATGCCCCGCAAGATAAGAGACCCCCCTTCCTCCAAGGACAACCAAGATATTAAGTTCTGTTACCATTGCAGGGAAGATGGACACTTTCAGACTGAGTGCCGGCTGCCAGAGAACTTGAGGAAGGTCACCAGCAGGTCAGTGGCCTGGCATCGCAAGACCTGTACCCGGTCACCAGGAGGGGCCAACTGGAAAAGTTTTGCCACCAGGGCCAATGCCCGAGTGACCTTCAAGTAATGCCCCCAAATGGTTGAGTGAGGGTCCTCCATGGAGACTACAGAAGTGAACGGGTGTCCACCAGAGCTGTACTAGACAGTGGCCCTCAAGTGACTATCATGTTTCAGAACTGGTATCAGAAGCATTTGTCTGATGTGCCCTGCAACCCCTAGAGGGGCTACATGTGGGTTTGAGTGAGAAGGCCTACCCTACTCTGGCTATATCCAATTTGGTTGTATTTTCCTACTTCTGTGGCTGGAGTGGCCGAGCAAGTGGAGACCCTGGCTTTAGTGTGTCCCCCTACTGGACTGTATGATGGGGTCCCTTTGTTGATTGGAACCAATGCACATATGTTTGGGCAACTGGTGCAGTTGTGTTCTGAAAAACAAAAGTCCAAAACCAGCAGAGCCCTTAGAATCCCGGCTTTAATTAAAAGGGCCTATGAAGCACAGAGAAATGCTGGTAGAATGGAACCCGAGGACCCGGTGGGGGTCGTCTGGAAGAAGGACCTAGAATCTTTGCTACTAGCACCAAATGCGCAATGTGTTCTACAAGGAGAAGTCTGTATCAAGAAGGATGTAAAGAACAAAATATTAATGCTGGATGCACCAGGGGATGGAAAACTGCTCGAGGGGCTGCTAGTCAAACCCAGTATCCTGCCAGCTAGAGCTCATGCTTTTGCCAAAAGAGTAATGGTTCAAATTCACAATGTGTCTGACAGGGAGATCCAAGTGAATTGAGGCTGCACCCTGGCTACTGTGCACTGTGCGGATACTGCCGTTCTGCCCAGTAACAAGAGTTTGGGGAAGAGTGACAGAGTGACCTCTGATTTGTTTGATTTCGGTGACTCTCCGTTGCCAGCTGAATGGAGAAAAAGCATCAATGAGAAGCTTGCCCAGAGAGAACAGGTGTTTTCTTTGAAGGAATGGGATGTAGGGTGTGTACAAGGAGCTGAACACTGCATCCAGCTACATGATGAGAGGCCATTCCATGAGAGGTCTCGACGCCTGGCACCTGCTGACATAGATGATGTGAGACGACATCTGCAAGAGATGCTGGTGGCTGGGGTAATACAAGAATCCAGAAGCCCATATGCTTCACCTATCGTGGTAGTGAGGAAAAAGAATGGAACAGTCAGGATGTGTGTGGATTATCATACTTTGAACCGGCGGACTATTCCAGATCAGTACACCATGCCACGAATTCAAGATGCATTGGACTGCCTGAAAGGTAGTAAGTGGTTCTCAGTGCTGGACCTTCGCAGTAGGTACTATCAGATCCCGATGGCCCCAGAAGACCATGAAAAGACTGCCTTTATTTGCCCACTTGGTTTCTATGAGTTTATGAGGATGCCTCAAGGGAGTTCGGGTGCTCCAGCCACTTTTCAGTGCCTAATGGAGCTTGCAGTGGGGGACATGAACCTGTTAGAGTGCTTAGTATACCTGGATGATGTCATTGTGTTTGGCAGCTCCCTGAAAGAACATGAAAGCAGGTTATTCAAGGTGTTGGACCAACTGGAAGATTTTGGCCTTAAATTGTCCATTGATAAGTGTCAATTATTTCAAACATCAGTGAAGCATGTGGGACATATAGGGCATAGAGACTGACCCCAGTAAGGTTGAGGCATTGACCACCTGGCCCCAGCCAAAAAATTTGAAGGAGCTGCAGAGAGTCCTGGGTTTCTGTGGTTATTACAGGCGTTTTATCAAGGACTTTTCAAAAGTAATCTGCCCTCTACTTAACCTTACTCAAGGGTATCCCCCAACCCACAAAAGGTACAAGAAAACAGTGCCCATTGAGACTGAAAAAAAGTATTTCCATCTGAATGAAGTGTTTGGGCCACTGGACTCCTGATTGTGAGACTGCTTTCCATGAAATCATACATCAACTTACCCATGCCCCAGTGTTGGCCTATACGGATCCTACCAGGCCTTATGTCCTTCATACTGATGCTAGCTTGCAAGGGTTGGGGGCTGTGTTGTATCAGGAGCACACAAATGGCCCTAAGACCAATGGCCTTTGCAGCAGGAGTCTGACCCCGTCAGAAAAGAACTATCCAGTGCACAAACTAGAGTTCCTAGCTTTCAAGTGGGCCATTGTTGATTAATTTCATGAGTACTTGTATGGAGTTGAGATACTGGTAAAGACTGACAATAATCCTTTGACCTATTCAAAAAAAAATTCAAAATCTTTATTTATTCAGACGAACATCATTGAGCAAAGCTCATTTACAAGATGGACCTGAGTGGTCATAAAATGAGAATACAAGTATTATTACATAGACAAGAAATAGCATAAACAGCAATACAATGACATGAAATGATAATATACAACAATTTACATATATACAATGTACAGTAAAACCATTTAACCTGTAAGAAAAGGGGACAAAGGATAGCAGGCATAAGATATAAATTATAGGGCCTAATCTAGCTTTTATAAGAATATAATAGGTGATTTGAAAATAGAAATTGATTTAATATAATGGATGGAAAATGGAAGGTGGGTCAGGTAGGGTAGGGATTAGGCTTTACAAAGCAATTGCAGAGCTCTGGAAAAAGGCGTGAGAACAATCTTTGAAAGATGCCAGAGGTAATAGGCTATCTAGCTTCATGGACTTTGAGAGAGTTCCTGCAACTGCTAGGTGCAGCTGATAGCAGCCTCCCAAACCGGTGCAGGCATTGGGACCTTTAATATGAATGAGATTACTGATCCTTAAAGTGTATGTAGTAATTTGATAAAAGCAACCAGTGATATAGGTGGGAACTTGCCTGTTAACGCTTTGAATATCCAGATAGCAGCATTCCTATTTCTTCTGTGTTGTAGTGATGTCCAGTTGACTGCCATATAAAGGGAGCAATGATGGGTACTGGAGGGAAGGTCAGTAATAAATCTGATGGACCTGTGATACAGGGTGTCCAGTTTATGTAAGAGGTGACGTGAACAATGGCCATAGAGAAAGTCAGCATAATCAATGAGGGTTAGGAATGAAGCTTGAATTAACCTTTTTGGAATCACTGTTTAGGTAATGTTTTATTCTAAAAATAGACCAAGCCTTTGTCTCAGCTTTTTAGTAGCTCTTCAATATGGACAGAATAGAAGCCTGTTATCAATCCAGACCCAAGGTATTTGAAGTTATCAACAAATTCCAGTTTCTCCAAGTAAGGTGGATAATTGTAGGGTGGTGGGTGATGGGGTAGTGGTGGAGCAACTCTTTGTGGCAAAGAACATAGCTTTTGTTTTTTGGCATTTAGAAGTAGTTTTTATCAAGTAGATTGTGCTGCAGGATGGAGAATTGGATTGTAACAGTTCACAGGCTTTAGAAGGTGAGGATTGCTGACATATAATACAGTATCATCAGCAAACAGATGAATGTTAGATTGAGTGAGGTTGGCATCAATATTATTAATATAAATGGCAAAGAGGATGGGGCCAAGAATAAAGCCTTGTGGTACACCCCTTAGCAGTGGTTTTGAGTTGGATAGGTAATTTTATGTAACCCCTGCAAATGGGGGTTCCCAAAAGACTTCAGGAGCTTGCTTGAATGCTCCAAGCCTGAATGGTGTTTGGCATTTAAGCCATTTATCATTAGTGTTTTAGAGCCTCTGGTACTGTCTCTTTAAGAGCTGTCTGCTTGCAGACATAATTAGTTGTATGGGGGACTGTGTGCTTCTCTGAGTACCACTCGAGCTGCTGCCAATTCACTTCATTTTGCAGTCACTAGAGTGCAAAGGAACCTCATCTGAAAGATGTAACTGTTTGCCAGAAGTTATTTAGAGTAATAATGAAATTACAGTTTGTCTAACCTGCTTTCTTTGCAGTCAGAACTGTGTCTGCTAGTTCCCCATTCTAGTTTTGAACTGCTGAACTGGACCAATCAGTGTGGGAATTAGCTAGCTCTAAAATGGTGCCTTGGACGAATCAGAACTTGGACTCATAATCTGAGCCAGCCACAAGAGGATTGTATGGGCAGTGACTCTGGGAGATGTAGTTTAGACTTCAGTGCCTTTTTGGACCAATAGCAGCAGTCTATTGTGAGTGACAGCCAATCCAGTCAAGAACTGGGAGGAACTCAAAGGAAGTGCCCGGTTTTGTCGGTTGGAGTTTCAGTTGAGCTTTGGCAGTGAAGAAGGAAGGAGCCCTGTGCTTTTTCAGTGTGCAGTTTTAGTCAAAAAACGTGTGTAAGGCCCAGAGTTCCGGTCTGCAGCTTGTGTAACAGCTTGTTAGGACTGAATCCGTCCTCAGAAAAGAATCAAAGGATCTCTGAAGAGTAGAAAACCAGGCTCACCCTGTAGAAGACTGGAAGAATTGCTGAAAATTGCACTCGGTCTGTCAGGAACTGAATCTGCTGTGTGTTCTCCGGTATTGTAGCAGTAGTTGCATTGGGATACAGATGCAGCCTGCTGGTATAGTGCTTTTTATATGGATGTGTGAAGAGGTTTGTGTACCTCAAGTGAGCCCTCATGACATTGAAGGACCCTATCTTATTTGGAGGTCGTGAGTACTAATTCAGGGTTGCTCCCTGTTGAATTGCCACATTAAATCCAAATGGAATTACTGTACTGCTGACTGTTTAATTCTCCTTTTCTGTGTGAAAGGGCCCCTACCAGCTGCCACGGTTTGACTAGCCACTAGGGCTTGGGTACCCAGGGACAGTAACTGATAGGGATAGGCCTGTGCACAGAGCCACAGGTAGATTATTAGAGGATAAGCTGATTAACCTGATTTCCCTGTCCTTGTTATATCCCCTAACAAATCAGAGCTGCTTGTTTCAGCAAAGTTATACTGCCTGGGTATTTGTCTATGTTAAAAGTACTGTACTGTGATTGTTGCACTGTACTCATTTCACAGGAGGTCCCAGTGCCGAACCAGACCTGGGGTAAGTGTATACTGTGAAGGTAATTCTGATATATGTGTGGGCCACTAGTGGGAAGAAAGGGTTGCAGTGTCCCAGAGGGCTGTGACCAGTTAGTTTAACTATTGCAAACCCTGACCTCTGGGTGGAGGCACCGCCATTGGATCCAGGCCCCTCAACCTGTTAGTGGCAAATCAGGCAGGGGTAGTAGCCCTGGGATAGCGCCATCTAGGGGTTACATCTATTTTTTACCAGTTGTGACCTATTTGAAAGGTAGTCCTTAAACCAATTGAGTGATAGGGAATCCAGGCCTAATGAGCTAAGGGAGGTGATTAATAAGTCATGATCCACTGTGTCAAACGCTTTACTCAAATCCAGGAACACAGCACATGTACAGTTTTTCTTATCCAAGGCAGTCTGCCAATCGTTGGTTACTTTATGTGCAGACTTCAGCTAAGTTGGATGCCACGGGCCATAGGTGGCTCTCTGCCTTGTCTACATATGACTATGCCATTGAATACAGAGCAGACCTGAACCATATAGATGCTGATGTTCTCTCCCAGAGACCAGTCCCTTCAAATAATTGGGTCAGACTGTCAGAACCGGATATTCGAGCACTCTGCCAAAAATTTGACAGGGAGGAAAAGATGTCCACGGACGCAGTGGACTGCATGGTGGATTGTTTGGGGCCATCCGAGAACTGCATACCTGCCGCTTATTGCCATTTTTCTGCATTAGACACCTGTGCTTTGCCTCAATTCAATAATGATAGTATTCAGTGGGCTCAAACCCGAGGTCCTATGATAAAAACAGCTCTAGAAGCCATTCAAGCAAGGAAAGATGTGACAAAATTATGCTCCACTGATTTGAGAACTACACTGCTATATAAAGAAGGCCCTAAATTGAGAATGAGGAATGGATTGTTATATATAGAGACAATGGACAAAGGGGGCCAACTGGACAAGCAACAGTTAGTTTTGCCTACTGCCTTTCGAGAGCTGGTGCTGAGGTCTCTACACAATCACATGGGACACCTCGGCATAGACAGAACCCTTAATTTAGTGAGATCTAGATTTTATTGGCCTAAGATGGGGGCTGATGTAGAACAACACATTAGAACTTGTAGTCGTTGCTTACAGCGAAAGCTTTGCCCCAGAGGGCTGCCCCCCTTGTTAACATCACCACTAGTGCACCCATGGAGTTGGTCTATATTGATTTCCTGAGTCTAGAGCCAGATCAAAGAAATATCAGCAATGTATTGGTAGTCACTGACCATTTCCCTGATATGCTCAAGCATTCCCCACCAAGGATCAGAAGGCAACCACTGTGGCAAAAGTACTTATAGAAAATTTCTTTGTTCACTATGGGGCCCCTCAAAGAATCCATCCTGATCAAGGGCGGGACTTCGAGAGTCATCTGATTAAAGAGATGCTTTCCTTGTGGGGGGTGCGAAAATCAAGAACTACCCCCTATCATCCCCAAGGAGACCCCTAGCCTGAACGGTTCAATCGCACTTTGCTTGACATGTTAGGCACCCTTCAATTAAAAGTCAAGCCCAGATGGAGCCAACAGATTAGCACACTGGTACATGCCTACAACTGCACAAAAAGTGATGCCACTGGGTTTTCCCCTTATCGACTAATGTTTGGAAGAGAAGCCAGACTGCCAGTAGATGTTTGCTTTGGAGTTTCTCCCAATGGGGTTCAAGCAGCTACTCATTTACAGTATGTGAACAAATTAAAGGCCCAATTAAACCATGCATACCAGCTGGCTCAAACCATGGCTGCCAAAAGAAATCTAGCCAATAAAGAAAGGTATGACAAAAAAGTGAAAGCTCTGGAACTCAGGGAAGGAGATCGAGTGTTGCTGAGGAACCTGGGGCTGCATGGCAAGCATAAGATTGCTGACAGATGGCTTCACCTCCCTCACATTGTAGTGGGCAGACTAGATGACCTGCCTGTGTACAAAGTATGGCCTGAGAATAATTCCAAAGATGTGAGAACTATACATAGAAATCATTTGCTGCCCATTGAACAGATCTTGATAGAGTCTGAGCCCCCAGACAATGCCCCCTCTGGACCAGTGACTAGAGCCGCTGCCAAGAAAAAATCAAGAAAGACTGCACCTACCGAAGCTAAGTTAAACTGTTCCCATCCACCAATTTCAATTGAACATGATTGTCAGTCTGTGTCAGAGGACAGTTAGTGTAATCCTGAATATTACCCTTCTTATGAATTGAGTCAACTGTTTCTGGGCAATCCCCTAGTTAACCCAGGGGATGAAGCTGGGTCTACTGGACTGTCTAAGCCCTCAGCTTTGTCTCTGGAGCCAGTGCTCCCGGAAAGTGAAATACAAAGCATCAAGTCAGAGGATGTGGAATCATTGTGCATGGGTGAACTGATGGACTTTTCAGAAGGAGGGAGTGATGTATCGGAGCAAACTGGTGATACACCAGAACCCGAACAGTGTGTTGAGTGCTCTGGTAGTTCCTTGCCAGTACCAGGAGTCTCCACAGTCAATCCAGGTGTTGTGAACTCAGAAATTGCAGACTACGGAGCTGAAAATGCCCCAGATTCTGACCTCCTTGCCCCAATAGAGCCCCCTTGGCCAGTACAGACAATGCTGAAAGTGAGTCTAACCGTTCAGAAACTGGGCCCGTTCCCCCCAGAAGGACTGGTCGAGAAGTGAGGCCTGTAGTAAGGCTAAGTTACGAGTCCCTGGGCAGACCTGTGGACCTGCCCTTTAATGTGGTCCATAAGGGAGTGTATCTAACCCCGAGCTCGCTGCCCAAACTAAGCCTGGGAGATAACTCCAGATTACTTGTTTTGCCCTCTGAGTATGGTGCCCCTGCTGTCATCTGGCCCCAGTGTAGCTGATAGGGAAGGGCCTCTTCTATCCAGGTTTCATGGGCAGGAAGTAATGACCTGAGTTAAAATGTCTGTATGTACACTGTTGTATAATCAGTAGTAGAATGCATAATACAATGTACGTGTATCTGTCAGAGGTTAATATGCTGATTGCTGTTAGAAAAAGCAGGACAGTTCAAATGTTCTACCTAAAAGTGATTTAGGGGTATCTACTTGACGTGGACGTCAAGATTTTCAGGCTAGGAAGGGTGTAACCCCCCTGCAAATGTGGTTCCCAAAAGTCTCCCAATAGTTTGCCTAAAGGCCCCAGCCTGGGTGGTGTTCAGCACTTAAGCCGCCTATTTGTGAGTGCTTTTAGAGCCTCTGGTATGGTCTCTTTAAGAGCTGTCTGCTTATAGGCAGGACTGGAACCTGGAGGATTGTGTGGTTTCTTGCTCGAGTCCCACTCAAGCTTCTGACAAATTGCTCCATTTCTGCCATCGTTAAGTGGGCAGTGTGAGCACTATGTAGGGATGTAACTGTTTGCTAGCGATCTGTTAGAGTGATAGTGAAAATGTAATTTGTCTAACCTGCCTTTCTTACAGCTGGGACTTTGTGTGCTTTGCCACTCCATTTTGGATCTGAACTGCAGACTGGATCCAATCAGGAGGGAGGGAGGGGCGCCTAAAATGGAGTATTGAGCAACCAACCAGGATCAGGACTCTCTTGGGAGACAGCTAGCAATGGGGGATATAGCCAATAATTCTGGGAAGTGAGTTTCGGACTGTGGCACTTTTTCTCAATGGGGGAAGTTTTCAGTGACTGGCAACTCAAGCCCACCAATTGGACCGGGTGGCAACCAACTGTAATTCCCTGCCTAGTGGCTGAGAAGGCAGATCTGTTGTGGCCGTGACTGGGGAAGGAGCTCCGGGCCTTTGCGCTGCAGAGTTTTCACGCGGGAAGCGCGTGTGGAGGCCAAATGTCAGGTGGGCCGTTTTGTCGTGCGATTCAGACTGAATCCACTGTGAGAAGGAGAAGAGAGGCTGTGTAGCCAAGAACCAGGCTTACCCTGTAGAGGACTGGAGAAACGGCTTCATCGCGTTCGGTCTGTCAGGAGAGTGAAGCTGCATCACGAATTCCCGGGTTGACAGTAAGTGCGATCAGGACATGACAGCAGCTGCCTGGTATGGTAACTTTCTTTTACATATGAATGTGTGAGGTGTCTCCTGGTCACAGAACCCTGTTCCCCTGCTGTGTGAAAGGCATCCAGAAATCCACGCCACTCTCGGGGACAGCATCCAGCCGATAAAAGTAGTGAGTGAAAATCAGGGTAGCTTCCTGCCAGCTGTACCGTTAAATTGCAAGTGTTTCATCTGACTTTTCTTTCTTGATACATGAACTGAGCCAACTGGCTCTGGATTACAAATTGGGTGTTGTGCATGTGTTTTCCATCTCAGGGCCCCAACCAGCTGCACCGATCCTGGCTAGCCCTTCCCCCATCCTGGGTACCCAGTGAAAGTGACAATTAGGGGCTCTGACATTGTGCACAGTGCTATGCGTATTAATGTGATTGACCTAACTAACCTGATTTTCCCCCGTCCTTGTTGCCATCCCCTAAATAAATCAGATCTGGTTGTTTCAGCAAAGTTACACTGATTAAGATATGTGTTTGTGTTAAAATATTGTACAGTGGTTATTGTATTACATCATCTTGCTTTACAGGGGGTCTCCCGAGCCCAGCTGGTCAAATCAGTCCTGGGGGTAAGTGTACATTGTGAAGGTACTCCTAATACATTGTGTGGGCCACTAGTGGGAAGAAAGGGGGTTACAGTGTCCCAGAGGGCTGTGACCGAGTCATACCAGACAGTTTTAACCCTGACCTCTGGGTGGAGGCACCCGCCATTGGACCTAGGCCCCTCAACCTGTCAGTAGTCAGTCAGGCAGGGGTAGTAGCCCTTAGGATAGCGCCACCTGGGGGTTACACATAGGAAAGCAATCAGGCTGTCATGTTGGACATCCTGACAGAAAAAGTAGGTAAGGGAGAACCACAAAAGGTTCTCAGGTTCTAAAAGATTCTGATAAGCTATGAGAGTTCTGATAGTTATTCGAGTCTTATCAGAACTTTCAGATCCTTTGTGGCTGGCCCGCCGGCACAGTGGTAGCACTACTGCTTGCAACGCCATTGACCCAGGTTTGGGAATGAGCCCAGGAGATGGAGGGCTGGCCGGGGGAGGGAGGGAGGAGGTTTGAGCATCCAGGGGACTGCTCACCTTCTCTGAGAGGGGTCGAGGCTCGACACTTAGCTGACCTCTGGTGGAGGCCAGAGGCACAACAAGCATCCAAACCATTCAGAGGGGTTGTGGTGTGATGGACATTGACACTCACACCTTGACGTCTGGGCACATGGCACACCCCCAGGAAAATGGCTCTCGGAGTGCCGGGGAGATGGAGCACTGGTATGACTTCGTGACTCATGCCTACCTGTCCCGCCATTGGGTGCCTGACAAGACACGAAGAATCTCGGGGTGAAGGGCCCCAACTTGTACACACCTGGGGGGTATAACCACGGCTCCATGGGGGTTCACCCACAGATCAGGTAGGTCGAGGAGGGGAGAGGCTGGCACCATTGGCGACTCCTGAGGAAGCAGGGCTCCAAGAGTGGGGCGAGGAGGAAAAATATAAAGTTCAAAAAAAAAAAGAACTTTCAGATCTTTTTGTGTTTTTATGGATTTAAAGTGCAAGAAAATGGATAGTAACTTAATTTTCACTCAGAAGCTATTTTTAGTGAAAAGACATGATACTGTAATACTGCAAATACAGCTTAAAGTTGTACTAAATAAATGTAGTGTCATTAGTGTCCCTTCAGTAACACAACTGATCATTTCTACTGAAAGCAGCAGTGTAACAAAAATTTTTTTCCAAAACGCTAGTTTCAGCTACAACCTACAGAAATATTGGCACAGCTGTCAAATATACTTTTCTAGGCACCTCCTAGGTACTTGACAGGAGGAGTAGGTGGTGAATCAGAAGCCAAAACATGATATGGGGAAAAAATGAAAAATGAAGAGGCCACCCGACGACCCAGCAGCAGCTCAGTGTGTTACTTTATTTTCTCAGTCCTAACCCTTTCCAGATCTGCAATGCTATTTCTAAGCCAAATGTGGCTGCCATCTTTAAAATATTCAGATTTTGGTGAAATTAGAAAATGTTATGATCAAATAAAACTGGAAGGTGTTTGGAATCTTTTGCAGTGAAAAAAGGTAGGGTCAAAATTATTTTTCCCAATTTTGTTGCACTATTGCTTTAATACAGACCTGGCTCATTGGGTCTGTCCTCCACCCTAACCTTCTTTCTGGATCTTATTGTCACCCACAGCCTTCTTTTAGGATAAAGACTTACTGGAGGAGTATATTAAGCTTCAAAACCAATCATTTAAAAATTATCAGAACTCTTTCAGAATTTGGAAAAGGTTCCTATTACGGTTCTTTACAGAACATGGAAGAGGTTCTAAACTTATCAAAACTGGTTCTGCTATCCCTAATTTCAAGCAGTAGAGAAATACAAACATTCAGTTCTCTCCTCCTTAACAGATCATTAAAACTGAATTTAAACTCATCTCAGAAGGGAAATTAAGTGTGTAACCCCCTTGTTCCCAGGGGTTACCAGAACCCCAGTTAGAATCAGTGGCAGGCAAGGAAGACAGCTTGTGAAATGCCAGGTAAATTGGTTTCACACTGTCACACTCTGTTTTCAGTCTCAGCTGAGCTGGAGTGATGATGTAATCATAGAACTCTAGTAGGTGCATAAGCCACATTGTTCAGCTGGCTTGAGAGTGAATTGGAATGTTGAGTTAGTTCTGTAGGACTTCGAGTAGGAGGAGGCTGCAGCTGCTGGGAAGTTCCTCAATATAGCTCTGACAAAGAGCTACCCCCTTTTGTTTTGTGGTAGTTTGTTCTCACCCTAGAAGAAGAACAAAGAAGACAGTTTTTCTGAAGTGGTGGAGACCTGTGCCAATAAGGTTTCTTTGCCTTATCCCAAGAGGGATGGGGCGAACTCCAGGATTCAGGGGCAACCCCCTTGATCCACTTGTTTGGTGAAGCTGCCTTGGACATCTTTATATGTTGTGAGTACAATTTCTCTGTGTAAGCCCAGGTGCATCTGCAATACCCAGAGGAGAATTTCTCTGACAAAGGGACCCTGTCACCTAGACTTTCTGTTTAAAAGAGTCTGCCTACGTTGGAGTCCAGTATGTGACTGTCCAAGTACAGAACTTTTCATTTCTGACACCTCTCATGGTGTGTGAGTATGTAGGATGTTAAATGTGATATATATTTCAAGACAGCATCTACAGTGTTTCTACAGTTGAGTGGTGTTATTAACCAGATGCATTGCTGAGTATAAGCTTGGAAACAAAAGGTGGGAGACCCCCCCACCTGGAATAACCAGTTTATGTCTACAGGTTCTGAAGGGCACCTATTACTTTTTCTTCAGTGCAATTGGCCTATGCCTGAGAAAAGTGTTCATATTTATTTATTATTTATTGAATTTTGTTGACCAGGTAGGCCCACTGGGCCCCGGATGTCCCTTTTTCAGGGGCGACCCGGGGGTTAAAAATAACATACAGGTAAGCAGAAAGTACATACAGGTAAGCAGAGCAGTACAAAATTGGGTAAATTCCATAATGTTTAACAGTAAAAGACACAAATTGGGTAAATACCATAATGTTTAACAGTGAAAGACTTCATGGAGTTAACAATCTGATAGGTGGTGAGGAGCAAAAGGGAAGAGTTAGACATATATAAGACTTTATACATACTCATGTCAAGTAAACTAGGGAGTGTACAAGATAACGACTAGAAATAACCAGAGAAACAGAATACCTTCTTTAGGACTAAATGGGAGGGGGGGAAAGTTGTTCCAAGAATGCCCACCTTCCTGTGAGGGAGGGGCAGTGAGTAAGGTCAGTTCCTTAGGCATTGGCAAGTGCTCCTGTCGAGCAGGTGTGCTTTGAGCTTAGACCGGAAGCAGGGGCCCGACCCTGCCTCCCGTACCTCCAGTGGGAGTTTGTTCCAGTTGGAAGGGGTTGTGAAAGCAGAAAACCTGGACCCAGCTTTAGTCTTTATTTTGGGGACCACAAGGAGAGTTTTTCCTGAGGTATGGAGATTCCTCAGATTGGATTTATCCCTGACTAGCCCTTTGAGACTAGGGGGAGATGAGGGCCCCAGAAGCTTAAATGTAAGGCAGAGTGTTGGGTAGATGAGGCGGGCTTCCAATGACTGCCAACTGAGCTTAGATTAGCCTCACAATGGTGGGGTCCTAGGGTGTGATAGTGTGGCAAATCGGACAATCTTGTTGTATAAGGTCTGGAACCCAAGTTCCGTGAGAGGCCACGCCTGAGAACAGGGGTGGCCAAGGCTTGGGGAGAAGGACTAGTTGCGATGGCAACCTGGCTGGATAATCTGTCCTTTTATTCTGTAGAGGATACCGAGTTTCCCATGGATGGCTTTGGTGAGTTAGTCAACATGATTTTTTAGGGTGAAGCCTTGGTCCACGGTTAGACCAAGGTATTTAGTGGAGGTAACCACCTCAAGTTTATCACCCCCTCTGGACTGCAGCTGAAGGAGCAGCAACCGCTCAGTTCCCAAGGATCTGGGCCCGAACACCCCTGTATGTGGGTTGTTTTCTCTCAGTTTACCCTAGTATAGTGGGTTCTGAAAGTCCTGAGCCTGGATGTCCTCCTTTGTGGTCATGTGTACCACCTTCATTCCTCATGAAATATGGGAAAGTGTCCTAGTACTGGCTGTGTGTGTCTAGTCAATGGGAAATGTACTACATCTGGCTGTGTGTGCCAATCTCCATTTCAGAACCAGAGTGTTCACTGTTTTGTGTTACTTCAGCTTATGCTGAATGGGAATTCAAGAATTTCTGTACCCTGAAGAATCTGCAATACCAGTATATAGTGTATGGTAGAACCTTGTTATTAGTTAAATTCCATCTTTTCCTAAAGCTGTTGTACCATCGATGTGTCGTCATGATGTTGTTATACCATCAATGGTATGTCGCATCGATGGTACAACAAAATGGAATGAACACGCACAGTTGTTTCCTAGGCAGCATGGGCTGATCGAACACCTAGACTGCAGTTTGAAGTCTACAGTCAAATGTGACAGATACATGGCACATGGTCCCGCAGACCATCCTGAAATCCTCCTACCCCGCTCGCACTTACTGATTCTGTTTAGCAAGACAGTATCTGTTTCCAGCTTTTTGTCTCTCTTTTGTGTTTCAGTTTAGACATGGAAAGCAATGTAAGTGGGACTGCCAGCTTCAATGATTCACAGCCCAACCCTGTTTTCTGTATTACGGCAACTCAGATGGGACTTTATAGTCACATCATTTTTTTTGTTTCTACTTTCCCGTAGCTGTAACTGTTATGTGTGTGAGACTACTATATGGCAATTACTGCCCTCAATGTGAGCTTACCCTTAGCGGGGGACATCAGCAGTACTTCAGAACTATTTTTTTTTAAAGTGGTTTGTGCCGTGGGTGGAGCCTACCGGCATGGCGGCAGCAGTATAATCTTTCTGCACTCTCGAAGGGGGACCTTCTTATCCCAAACCCAGTAATTCATTCAGATAGATAGAGATTGTAACCTAGCTAAAACGAACAGTGGGGGTTCTGCCTTTCACACGGTGCACTTTTCATTCCAATCGGTGCTCGGAAAGAGATACACCGAACTAGAAGTGTCCACTTACCTCTCACAGAGCAGGCCTTGATGAATCGGGATTGACAGTGGCATTTCAGCAGAGAACAGCGCTTCTAAGGAGGTGGCTCTGAACCAGATCACAGTGCTTAAAACGCTGATCCCTCGCACTATTGCATGTTTCACAAATAAGTGCCAACAATAACAGAAATTTAGTGAGTTGGTCATTCGGATCTGTGTCTCACGGAGAATACACTGCTTTAATCAGAGACAGGGTTTTTTCAGGCCTTGCAGGTCCTACGCTGGTAGTAGTTCTTACTGGGGAAGTGTGGATGAAAGTGGCACCTGGCAGGCCTACGAAGATCACTGTCGGTTGTCACGATGATGAATGAAATAGACCCTAATATGGCAGTTATGTTGGCTAAACTCAACCAAATCTTACTGGACACTGCAGATTTGAAACATACTGCAAATAAAACTCGTCAAGACCTTTCTGCTTTAGCCACTTGAGTAGCCCACACAGAGTATCAGAATCAGCAACTGAATACTGCAGTTCAGCATCAGGAGAAAACCCTGCAAGATCATCATAAAAAACATGAATATCTATTTAATAAAGTGGATGATTTAGAAATCAGGGCCAGGAGGAAAAATCTATGAATTGTGGGGGTGCCAGAAAGGGCTGAAGGCAGAGGCATGTACACATTCCTCAGAGTATTCCTTCCTGAGCTCATACAAGATAATAACTGCAGTCCTCCAGAGATCGAACGAGCGCACCGCTCCTTAGCCCCCCGCCCCAAACAAGGAGAGCAACCCAGACCAATCTTGTATAAATTTCTGAGATTCCCTGAAAAATAATATTATTTACGGAGGGCACAAGAACACAGAGCCTTTGTGTGGCATGGCACGCGCTTCCAGCTGTAGCACGATATCTCCCAAGATCTCTCTACCCGTAGGAGTGCTTATGGAGGGGTGAAGCAGCAGTTCTACAAATTGAACATACCTACATCATTGCACTATCCCGCTTTGCCACGTATTCAGTATCAAGGGGAATTCATTACATTTGAAAGTCCTTTAGCAGCGGAGCACTTCATTCGCGATAAACAGCTCAACCAGATGCCCTCTGTTTCAAATACCCATCACTCGGAAGGCGATCTCTCATCCAAGATGGAAATGAGCCAGGACGGCCCTCAACAGGGCTCCATGCCAGACATACCTAACAAAGATAGCACTCAATCTTGGTACCAAGTGTCGAGGGCTCGTTCAAAGAAAAAGCTTGCAACAGGAGGGAAACCTGATAGAAAGAGGGACAGATCTAGGAGTCAGCAGAGGTGATATTTGCAATCTGATGCTAGCAGTTGTTCCCCAGGAGACACTCCAGTAAAGCTGGGTAACAGATATGAACCTTTAACCGATCTTCCCACCATGGAGTTGGACCTCTTCCCGGCCCTCCAACAACCTAGTGAGCTTCGAGATGAGTCGGAGGATTGGACCCCATTGCCTAGGGACTGGGCTGATTGCATTCCTGTTGGAGAAACAGAAGAGGCTGAGAACTCAGTCGAGAGCCTGGAGGCCCTATTGACAACCTCAGATGAGCATGTTACCACAGTAACACCTCCTTAGTTTTACAAGAGGATGGGAGCTTATGTGTATCTACTTGTGGGTGTCAGGGGTTCCTGAAGATTCTGCCGGGCATTTGGGGAGAGGTTGTTTGTTCTCACTGCCACAGCAGACATGCTAAGTGTGCCTGACGATGTCATAGGCTGTGGCGTTGGCCTCGCCTGGGGTCTGGACTGCAGCGAATTTTCAATGTTACACAAAACTGTTTATTAAGGTTTATGGTAATGGTTCTAAGTTTGTTTGATGTTTGAAGATAATATTATATATTTTCTATCTAATACCTTACATGTTAGATAGTGATTGGCTTATAGGGGCATGCAAACTGCATATCAATCTCCAGCTTAGGTAAATGTTTGATCCGATTTAAGATGCAGATTTTTTTTTTTTTCCTTCATGATCTCTTGATTATCCGATGTTTGGGATGACTGATCAGAATTATCCCCCTTTGGAGAATGGAACAGAGCAGGTGATTTCTCTACTATGTATTTAGTCGGTATGGCATTGACTTTGTCATCGCCCCCAGAGGGGTGCTCTGGGAACTTGGGACATTTGTCTTCCTGTTCCAATAACAGGGCCCTTCCTCAGATATTGGCTCCAAACCACACAGAAGTGTTATGCATATTACCCCACTATGACCAATCTATAGGATTCAGTAAAAATTATAGATATGGTGGGGGGTTGCGGAGAGGCAAAGTAGTATTGGGTGTTCTCTCTGCATTTAAAGGGGAATTACGAGCATATGACAGTAAGCAGCAGCAGGGACTTAAACTTGTACAGATGTGCCTAGTAGGGAAGGCTTTACACAAAAGAGACTGGGTGAACTTATTATTAGTCAGTTGGTTTTACTATTTGGTGACCAGAAATTTCCCAAACAATCACAAGGAACATGGATAGTTTAGGGGATATTACCTTAACCTCCTAGAATGTTAGGGGACTGAATTCTCCAATTAAAAGGAGTAAGATTTTGACAAGGCTCCAGAAACTTAGGAGCCATATAGTGTTTTTACAAGAGATCAAATTAACTCACAGAGAATCCAAGAAACTTGTTAGAGAATGGGTGGGAAGAGAAGCCCACAGCGTCTCAGGGAAGGCTAAGAGGGGTGTCTCTATTCTATTTCACAAAAAATTAAAATGGGAAATTTTGCTCCAGGAAGCAGATATAGAAGGCTGATGGGTTCTGGTTAAGATGGCAACCTCATTGGGTCCCGTCTTACTAGTAAACATCTATGCCCCTAATGAAGATGTCCCAGAATTTTTCAATGTGATTTCTCAGCAAATCCTAGATTTAACATCTGATAATCCAGGGATTATAATTGGGGGGGACCATAATTTAACAATGGATTATCTCCTAGATCGCTCAAAGCAAAAACAGGACACCCACACTAGATCCCATAAAGTCCTTCAAGACATGCTCTCGTTACATAGTCTTGTTGATATTTGGAGGGTACAGCATCCGACAGTCAGAGACTTTATTTATTTTTCTGCAGCTAAAGCCATGGCAACTAGATTGGATTACTGGTTCACTTCTGAAATAGTGACAACAAGGATCATTGAGTCCAACATAGAACCCATATATCTATATGACTATGTGCCACTGCTACTAAAAGTAAATATGTCCCCTTCCACATCAGGTAAATCTGCTGCCCGGTGGTTCAATCTCCTGCTCCTGGTGGATGCAAATTTTTAGACTTTTGTACAAGAAGAAACAAATAAGTTTTTCCAGTTAAACCCTCCGGGGTCTTCCTCAGCAGCTATGATTTGGGAGGTTTATAAAGCTACCATGAGGAGTCAAATTATAAGTTTTGCCACCCATTCCAGAAAACAGAGGGAGGAGGAGATATTACAACGGGAGAGTAGTTTGAAGAAGCTTGAGGCGGAATATAAAAATAACCCGGGGAGGCTTAGAAGTAATTATTTGCAGTCAGAAATGACATGGGTTCGACTCTATCTTAATACGTTTATGTCTAGAAGGGCTGAGTTGAATATCAGGCACTCTCAACATCAATATCAGGTAGCCAGGGAAAAAGCTGGCAAGCTCCTTGCCTATAGGCTAAAAAAAGTCAAGCAGATAGATATATTACAGGCCTTCACAACTCCGGGGGGACTAGGGTATACTCCCAAAAAGAAATTAATGACTCAGTGGTTCAGTTTTATCAGGATTTATATACATCTCACATGAAATGGGATCAGGGAAAATTCCAAACATTCATGGAACGTTTGCCATTGCCTACCTTGACAGAGGCCAAAAAAATTAAAGTTGGATATTCCACTCTCTAGGGAGGAATTGCGTAGGGCAATCCAGAGTATGGCCCCACACAAGGCCCCTGGTGGTGATGGATTTCGGGCCGACTATTACAAATTGGTACACCCTGAAATGATAACCCCCTCTCATGGATATGTTAAATGAGGTTCAGGGCAAAGGCTAACTTCCCCAATCCATGAGAGAGGCGGTGATCATGGTTCTCCCAAAAGAAGGTAAGAATAAGTCATTCGTTAGTAACTATCAGCCAATTTCCTTAAGTAATGCGGACACCAAGATATTAACCAGGGCTCTGGCGATGAGATTGGAAAAGGTATCACCGGATATTGTACACATTCCTCAAGTGGGATTTATCAAGGGTCAACAAAGATCTGATCACGTCAGAGCCCTGGTTACTCTGATTCAGGCAGCGGCAAAACTCCCCACACCAGCAGCACTTATTTCGATCGATTTTGAAAAGGTGTTCGACTCGGTAGAGTGGGAATTTTTGCACACTGTCTTGAATCGGTTTAATGTAGGACCATACTTCTCCTCCTGGATACGTACATTATATTAGTCTCCAGTAGGTAAAGTACCTACAAATTCCACAATATCCTCCCGCTTCCAGCTTCACATGGGCACCAGACAAGGCTTCCCCCTATCGCCCCTACTTTTTGTCCTGGCTATGGAATCCCTGTCAGCTGCTTTACGTATGCACCCCAAAATACATGGGATAAGGTTGGGAAACCAGAAGTACTATACCAAAGCTTATGCAGATGACTGTCTGAACCTAACAGGAGATGTACAAGGGAGTATACCACACATTATGGACATCCTTACTGAATTTGGTAACATTTCTGGTATTCGGATTAACAAAACAAAGTCAGAGGTTTTACCTCTTAACCCCCACGCATCCAGCAAGACGATTAAAGATTTAGGATTCAGGTGGGTGGACCAAGACATTAAATATTTAGGGATTATTTTATCCGTAGATGTCTCTTCCATAGTGCATAAAAATGTTATGCCAGTATGGTCATTACTGTCCAATGCTATTACACGTTGGGAGCAGCGACACTTATTGATGGCAGGTAAGATTGCTGCCCTAAAAATGATGTTTGCCCCTAAAGTATTCTATCTGCTTTTCCATCTCCCCATAAGTATCTTTCAGCTATGGATACAAAAATTTCACACACTCATGACCCGGTTTTTAATGGGGTACAAAAAAAAACCTCATTACAGCAGAGCCAAATTAAGAGCCCATTGGACTAGAGGGGGGTGGAACCTTCCTGATTTTAAGATATATGCACAGGTGTTCCAGATTGCCAAATTGTGCAATAGCTTAAGCAGGCACTCAGATCCTTCTCTGCTTGGGTTGAAATAGAAAGTGCCGCTGTTGGTGGTATCTCCCCACTTTGTTTTCTGGGCCACTCTTGTCCCACTTTTGCTCAGAAATGGTTAACTATCAAATCTAGTCATCAGACCTGGCACTCCTTAGGCAAAAGCAGTCTTAGATGCTTGAGTATTGGTCTACGCACCCCACTTCGGAACAACCCTTACTTAAAAATAGATCAGAAACCCATTGACTGGTCGGTTTGGACAGCTTGCCAGATGCTTACCTTTCATGACCTACTTCAGGATGATGAGAAAACCTTTGTGTCCTTTCAGTTTCTGAGAGATTCCCACTCCCTACCCCGTGAGTGTTTTTGGCAATACTTGCAACTTCGTAGCTTATATAATACCTGGGTTAGATCTAAATGCACTTGTGTGATATGTGGAACATGAGCTGGGTCCCTCAAAGAAATGTTCCCTCTATCCCTTTGATCCCAAATTAGCAAGGGGTTAGTGGGTAGGATCCAAGGCTGGGCCAGGGATGTTCTACCGGATCCGTCCCTAGCTGCAAAGGTATGGTGGGAGAGGATGTTAGGTACTACATTTTCCCCCCAGGAGTGGTCAAACTATTGGAATGTAGCACATAAGGCCTGTGTGGATCAAAGAAGTCTCCTTATTAAAAATAAAATAATCCACTTGTGGTATAGAACCCCTCTACAATTTCATAAAATGGGACTGACCCCTCATGACCTTTGTTGGAGATGTCAGTCACCTGCAGCAGATTTACTCTACATTCTGTGGAGGTGCAACCCCCTTCAGCCCTTATGGGAAAAAGTAATTCAGTTTTGCTCAACTACCTTAGCCAGAAACCTGTCCCATTCTCCCTCTTTTTGGTTGCTTGGTATAACATTTGATGAAGGGACACTGTCTCAGTCTCAAAGGTTGTGGTTCACCCAAGCCTCTGTTGAGCTCCTTCGGCTCATTCTTATGAAATAGAGAACTTCAGTACTTCCCTCATTCCAAGCTTGGTTGGGGCAGAAATGGACTCACTAGTCTCTCATACGTGCCTTATTCATTTTGCAAAAAAAAACAAGTGCAGCTTTCATGGAAATATGGGCGCTATATTTAGGTCAGGTTACCAAATCTCATGTCTCACCATTGGTATCTTATGCAAAAGAGCTATTAAAGCCCCGTGAACTTATTAGATTCATGATTTAGGACTGATATAATGTGCTACTTGTATAGGTATGCTAGTTAACAACATTTCTATATAGAATGCTTCTAGTTTTATGCAACTTATTACATATTAGTTCGCAATGTCTTTCTGTTACGCAATATTCTCTGTAACCACTAGTTGCGTATAGTTTACTTGTAAGTGTGTATAAAAGTAGCTCTTATTGCACTGTTTTATGTTACCTGCTGTGTCAGGAGTGCTGATTCCTCAATAAAAAGAGTAACTGCAAAAAAAAGTGGTTTGTGACATCTTGGGACTGGGGTATGAGTGAGGATTGTTCTTGGGTTGGGGGGTCATGCAAAGATTTAAATTGTGTTGCATGGACCAAAGAAGTGTTCTGCTGTTAATTTACTGATGCCCATACACTATACAAGACAATGGATGGGCATCAGTGAACAACAACACTGTCTTCACTTCATAAGGTTGTATAACAATCGCAAACCTCTACAGCTTCACTCTCGAGGTTTACATGGTTGTCATGACAACCTCTCAAAGTGAACAACAGTGTTGTTGTTCAATGTTGCCCCTCCTTTATCTTCTATGTGTAGCCCCATGGGGGTCCATCTTCGCTTTGTGATCATTCCTACTTTATGTGAATAAAAGCCACACTCCCGAATCCCAACCTGGTTTGGACAGTATTGTTATTGCTTCCCTGTGTCTGGAGTTACTTGGGTGCCCCTGTCCAGAAGTGCAAACCTAGCATAATTGTGAGCAAACATTTTCTCCCAGGGACCTGGGTTGCTGGCCATGGTAAATGGTCCCACCAGGTGTGTGCCAGGTAGTTGCCACACCTGGTTGACTGTGTTTGTATAACAGTCTGGTCCACCAAGTCTAATGGTGGCCATCTCTCTCTCTTTTTATGTCTTGTACTAATTCATGTAAACCCCCATCCCTCTCTGTTACCCCAGGACGTTTATGGTGAGAGGAGAAGCCCTGCTGGTTAAACAAGGGAGGCCGGTGGGGGGGGGGGGTTACAAGTGCATTTTGTGTAACTTTTTTCAGTGTTTAAAGCAGCTAAAAGAAAGATAGAGTGAGAGTGGATGCATAGGAGAGCAAAAGAAGAGAAAGGAGAGGAAAAAAGGAGGTTAGGCACAAACTTTGATCTCTCATGGCAGTCCTGTCAAAGAAGCACTAGCGTTTAGAAATTTCTCAAACACTTGGAATGTGACCAAATGAAAGGAAAATAGGTTATATTGATGGTTCTCTATGGTCAACTTGTCAACAGATTCATTTTAAAGCCATTATCTAAGACTCATGAAAATGCCTGAAACTTAAATTCCCTAGGTTCCTTACCTTTGCAAAAGTCTTTCTAATTTTGTTAGAAACATAGACTTTGATGGCAGATAAGGACCGCTTGGTCCACCTAGTCTGCCCATTTCCCTACCTACAGGATAGGCTGCAGATCCTAGTTAACCAACAGCCTATTTCTTCCTACCCCCCACAAGAATTGCCTTATGTCTGTCCCATGCATTCTTGAATTCTCCCACAGTTTTAGACCCCACAACCTCTCCTCAGGAAGGCTGTTCCATGCATCCACTACCCTCTCTGTGAAAAAATGCTTCCACACATTGCCCCTGAACCGTCCCCCCTCTGTCTTTAAATTGTGTCCCCTTGTTCTTGCACGTCCCTTTTTCTGAAAGATGCTACCCTCTTGGACTTTGTTGATTCCACTGAGGTACTTAAAAGTTTCTATTAAGTTAAGCTCTCTTGTTAGTAAAGGGCCTTGTTAGTTGAGCAGTGGTATAATTCAATGTTAAAATCTTCATTAACATATAAAAGTTATTAAAAATCACCCCATTCATTTTATTAGAGTGCATCCACGTGCTGTTCCTGGGACATCATAACATGTCTTAGCACAGAGGCAGGGCCATGGGTGGAGAAACACATAGGCCAAGTAAGCCACAGCTTACAAGTTTATTTGGGGGGGTAACATTCTGGGCTCCGGCCATTGATTTTGGTTACTCTTACTGTCTGCTGCACCCATCTTACTAGTGTTATGATTGTTGTGCTCTGTTTGAAGTAAATGTATTTTTAAATGCATAAAGCTAAGTAATATGGGGTGTACAATGGGAGGAGGTGGCAAGGAGGCACTAAAGGGTTCTGATTTGCAAAATGTATTTTCCCAGCTACACTACTCGGCAGGGCCAACAAATGCGGAATGGAGGAAATCAGTTGACCATCTCCTTGGGTCCAAAATACAGTCCCCTTCCTTCGAAAGGGGATTAACTTAAACAGTTTCATTTTAGCTAGGATGCCTTTCGCAAAAACCAGGGACTTAGGAATTCTATGCTTCAGCCATTTTCAGCAATTTCATATAATCCCTTTAATTGTTTATGTTTCATTGTTATGCTTCTTTCAGTGTCACCAAAAGGGATTAAGAGTCTACTGCAATAAAAGACTGCAGTCTGTGTCCAAGCACCAGCTGGCAGGCCAAGGAGTGTTACAGCAGAAGGATGTGAGGAGCTGTCTCAGGCTTTGACATCACCCATTGATGCTGACCTTGGTGAATGTAGGAACGCTAACAAAGTCAGTGTGGCAGAAAGAAGAAAACTGGAGCTTTGAAAAGCTTGATAATATAGGTTCTCCATCATATCGTACACTAGCATATTTCATATTTTATCTGAGGTGGTGCCTTGGCCCTTCCCCTTCTCTGAGTTGTGTGCATCTTACTGTATGTTTCTACAAAATTGCTGAAATGCAGCTAACTGCCTAATGCTTGCAGTATATGACTTTCTTATGAAGCTGATACTGAGACACATAAAATCCATGTTATGAAAGTCGGCCTTGGATATCTATATAGAAGGGAAAGAGAGAACAAAAGGTTATAGAACTCTGCCTACATTGCCTTTATAAACAGGCTGTCACTGATGAAAGCCTTGTGGTAAAAATATCATTTTTACAGTAACCTTGTTTTCTATTGTATTCATATTGCATGACACCATAATCAATTGTCCCTTCTTATTCCAGGTACTGACATTGTGCCCAGATTCTGATTCTAAATGTGCGTGTGTACATACACATACACACAAATTATTATTATCCAAACTCCAGGCTGCTGATCTCTCTGACACGACCGTTAGCTGATTCTGCTCATACCTCGTGGGCAGATCCCAATCTGTCAAAATTGGTGACACCCTCTCCCCTACCATGCCTATAACTACTGGGATCCCACAAGGTCTTTGCTAGGCCCTCTTTTATTTTCCATCTTCCTAAACGATCTCCCCTCTGTCTGCTCATCTGCATCCATCCACATGTATGCAAACAACACGGTTCTTTTCACCTCAGGCCTCCTCTGATTATGTGGCACACAGACTCCAGCTCTACTTTGATCAAGTTCAGCTCTGGCTACGCACAAACCAGTTTTTCCTCAATGCCAAGAAGACTGTCTACATGTCCTTTGGTACAAGGCAGAGATTATCTAGGCTTTCCTCCCTTCCTGCCTTCCGCGCCCTGGACAGCTCCCCTCTGGAGGATGTTACCACCTTTAGGTACTTAGGTATCTGGCTTGACCAACATCTAAACTTCTCTGGACATATGGATGCCATTGTCAAAAAACTGCACACCAAACTTGGTGCCCTGCAGAGAAACCATGACTACATCCCACTGTTGGCCCGCCGTGTTAACATTCAGAGAATGATCCTTCCAATCTTTGACTATGGTGACATAGTCTACAATGCTGCCCCAGGTTCCACTCTTGCCAGATTGGACATTCCTTTTGCTGCTACGGTCTTGACTGTCCCCCTCATACTCATCACTGCTGTCTGTATCAGTCTCTCTCCTTTCCCTTTCTATGGGACAGGCACCGTGCCCACTGTGCCAACTTGGTGAGCAAATTCTGGTTTGGCTCTCTCCCCTCCTACCTCTCTGCCTCTCTCCTGCCACTCCACCACTCCCACTCCCTCAGATGCTTCAATGATCGAACCCTTGTAGTCCCCCTGGCATCCACGACCAGCAGCCAAGCTGCTTTCCATCACTGTTTCCCTAAAATCTGGAACTCCCTCCCTTATAACATCTGATTTGCCCCTTCCCCTTGGGTCCTCTCTAACCTCATCAGAAAACTCATTGCCCCCTCCTTTAACTGCTCCTAAATTCCTCATTGCTGCCCTGCCCTGACCACTCCCCGTTCCTTTCCTGACCTCTCAAAATTCTGGTTAACTTCCTCAAAGGAACTTATCACTGCATTTCGGGATGTTTTATGCTCCAACAGCACTACAGAATCAACAGCTAATCTACAACTGTTTGTTACCCTAGTTCTCATGACTGTATTGAACCAACTCTAACTGTATATCACACTTGAGAGCTACTCCTGCTTTGTAATTTGTTTGTAACTTGTAACTGTATATCGCACTTGAGTGCTACTCCTGCTCTGTAATTGGTTTGTAACTTGTAACTGTATATTGCACTCGAGTGCTACTCCTGCTCTGTAATTGGTTTGTAACTTGTAACTGTATATCACACTTCAGTGTTACTCCTGCTCTATAACTGGTTTGTAACTTGTAACTGTATATCGCACTTGAGTGCTACTCCTGCTCCGGAATTGGTTTGTAACTGTATATTGCACTTGAGGTCTAATCCTTCTCTGTAATGGATTGACATCTTGTAACTATACTTATGTCTCAAACTATTTTTGTCCTACTCTGTACCACCCCCTTCCCCAGGACGCATCTGGAAACTAGCTGGCAAGCTCAGTATGCCTTTCCTTGTGAAACTTTTAAAAATAAAAATAAATTAATAAATAAATATGTCCATAAGTACACATGCATGCACATGCGTGCTTGCACACACACACTTGCATAATGAAATCCATTGACCATTAGTGACATTACATGCATGGTTTAATTTAATTGAAACATTAATTTGTTTCAATAACATTGCTCCGCTCAGTTTGCAAAGGAGAAAAAAAGTTCAGCTTTTCTGTTTTTTTAAAAGAATTTGTAGTGAATTTTAATGCTTGTCAGGGAACCCGGTTAGAACAGCACTCCCTTAACACTGCATGTGAAGAACAGCACTGTATAAAGAGCTAAACAAGGATAGCGACAGGGGTAGGATAGCAAACGGCAGCTACCACTACCCCTGTAGCCATTATGGAGTGACAGGAGGAAGAAGAGACTAGACGGAAAAAGTTGGTGGCTGGCCGAGCTGCTCCCATGGTGGAGAGGGCTAAGGCATAGAGTAGTTCGGCAAGTGTGGATCTGTTTATTTGTTTAACAGGTTAGCACAACTGGAAATAAAATCCTTTTACAGGTGCGACCCACAAAGTCAAACATAACAAATACAATTATATAACAAAGACATATTAAGAAAAAATTGAATACTTTTTTCTACGTCAAACATACAAGTAATATAAGATTCAGTTAAAACATTTACAGTCTAAAAGAGACTTAAGGTGCAAATACAATGTGTTTGAATAAGATCCATAAGAGGACACGTTCCTGAAAGTAAATGGTATACCATTCCAAATACTTGGGCCAGTAAAGGAAAAGCCATCTGTCCACACTTAGTTCTTCCTAAAGGGAGCCTCAGGGTCGCCTCATCTCCCCTAGCTCTGAAAGATATACTCAAATAAAAACTCTGTAAGTATCCCCAAAGACTAATTGGAATACCAGTTTGAACTATTCTATAAATGAATTTTGCCATTATATATTCATAATTCAGCTTGGTTGACAGCCATCCCATTTTGTCAAGAATTATGCAATGATGGGTACTGCAGAGAAGTGACAGGGCAAATTTACCTAGCTTTTGTAGCAAAATTGACTTTTTGGAAAACAAATTTACGGAAACATTGTCTGTAACCAAGGAGGCATAAGTAAGAACAGGAAGCAAACATTGCTTAACTATAGCTATTCTAGTCTCATCTGTCAGAAATGACCTAATTCTATATAACATGCCTAATTTACCATGAATCTTAGATGTTACATTAATTAAATGAGCATCAAAATTTAACACGGGGTCTAATATAAGGCCCAAATATCTAAAGGTATTCACATTCTCAAATGTGGTACCATCTAAGGCTTTAACCTGAAGACTAGAACCTTTTACCTTTAATTTAGAAGGTGTACCAAATACAATTGTTTTTGTTTTATTCAACACCAATTTGTTACAAGCCAACCAATGTTGAAAATTGCCCATCGCCCTGGTGATCTGGAGACCAGAGCTCTGTTTCTGGTCTCCGAGTTTTTGTCTGTGAGATAGGTGTGCATAATTTTAAGAAATTCCATCTCACAGAATCCCTCCCCCCCATGAGCTTTAACTTTCCCCATGATCCAACTGCCCCTTGGAGCTGATTATTCTGGAGATGGAGGGTACAGGGAGCAGAGCATCCCGTGTCAGAAGGCCCCCTGCAAAAACATGATTGAGCATCATGGTCCATGGCTCTGGTAGTGGTCTGCAATGTCCTGATGTCCCCCGTAATCCAACTCCCCCTCAGAGTTGATTATTATAGGATGGGGTGTGTGGTGGGTAGAGCCCCCCGTGTTGGGGGCTGCAGGGGGTGGAGCCCATGATTGAGCATTGTGGTCTGTGGCATTGGTAGCGGTATGTGGTGTGTTTTTACTGGTGCTGTTCTTGCAGGTATCATTGTTGCTGCACTGTTCTGGGCAGTACTCTTCACATCTTCACAGTTTTAACCCAGTGCCACTTGTCAGTAGTACCGGATTGACAGCACCAGTTACTATAGCCCTCTACATCTTATGAGTCAATCTTCAAAATACAGCAAAAAACAGCACCAAATGCTGGCTAAAAAAAGTACATTAAACTTTATAAAGGTAAAAATTCATACCATAACAAACACATGGAAGGAGCATAAACAGTTTCCCGACTGGTTTGTCACAGCTTGTGTCTGCAAGATTGCTCTCCCTTAAGACACACGCCATGTAAAACCAGTAGGGAGGCTGTGTACCCTCCTGCCATGCAGTTGTTATGGTATGATTTTTACCTTAATAAAGTTTAATGTACTTTTCTGAAGTGGTATTTGGTGCTGGTTTTTGCTGTCTTTTTATGTCATTGTGGACCATGGCACACTTCAGGTGAAACAGGAACAGTTGTTTTTCTCCATGGAAACCACACATTTTGATCCTAGCACTGGAAATACAGTGACCTTGCAGGAACAAATCTTTTCAGTCAGGACATCAGCACTGGCCATTGATAACAGTCCATGCGTGACACCGTGTGGTACCTTGCACAACACCAATAACAGTTGCCAATGCCCTGACTAATTCAGTTCTGTTTCTCCTGTCACTGAGTAAGCATCATGGGAAAATGTTTCACCCCCGACTCTGCATTTCTGTCATCTTGGTTAATTTTTCTCAGATTCAATAGTACAGTGTCAAAAAGGGAGGCCCTAAGGTGTTCCCTTTCTGAAGCTGCCCTACAGAAAAAAATATTTCTTGCAGAGACCGCCATTCAGTTTGTCTGGCTTGCTTTGGTGCTGACCATGACATCAATTCCTTCAATGTCTGCTACTTCTTCAACTGCCAGATGCTGGAGAAAGAATATTTCAAGGTGGGTAGACCAGTACCCACCTTTAGCAACAGGCCTCAAGCCAGGAAGTCACAGATAGGTCTTTGGACCACTTCCCAGGTTCCCTCACTGCTCTCCTTAGTCAGTCAAAGCACAGAGCTCTCACTCTCATTTATAATGGGGTCATGATGGGGTCTTCAGTGGTGACATCAGAAGAACCCTTGGCTCCTTCTGGATAGTTGAGGGGAGCACCCGGCCACCCCAAGGCTGAGCTGGCACCTTTGGTGTTGGTTGAGACTTTGACAGTTTCAATGGTGATAATTGGCACCATCGCTGGGGTCAACATTGCTTGTGATGCTAACTCTGGTGTTAGTGTCCACATCGGCACCAGCTCTGGTGTTGTCACCACTTGTGGTGTCAGTGCCAAGGTAGGTAGTAATGGTGCTGATGTTGATGTCATTGTGGAAGTCAGTGCTGCTGTTAGTTCTGAGGGGGAGATTCTGGCATCGGTGCCACTGCCACCGTACTGTCAACAATGCTCACAGTGCCGACACCAACTTCAGTGTCTGGGCTGATGTTGGTTTCTCCTTTGGTGCCAACTCGGGAGTTGATGCCAGATCCAGATTAAGCTCTGCAGCAGGGTGTAACTTTTGTAGACCTATCGTTGCCTGATCTGGGGCACCCTCCTTGTGACACCCAGTCTGAAGCCACCATAGAGGTTCAAGCTTCAAGCTCAGGAGACTCCACCTGCTCCTTCCCTAGGGCCAGGAGGCTGTCAGAGTCTGCAGGTCTCTTGTGAGGCATGGGTACTGTGACAGCTCAGGTCACTGATTTCCACCTCCCAGTTTTCTGCCTCAAGTCCCTCGGGCCTGGTTTGGCAGGGTGACTGCAACAATTAGGTCTCCACTGTCTCAAGACCAGTACCTCCAGCAGATGGAGAATGTTGAGACCTGGTTTAAGGGATACTTATATGGCTCACTACCAGGAGCCTTACCCCCGCTCCACCCACAGGTGGTTTAGCAGCCTCTTCTCCCTTTCTGTCCTCCTCTGAAGACAATGTATCTTCCCTTTACACGCCCACTGCAGATGAATACATCATGCATCGGCAATTCATGGGGGAGATGCTGAAGGCTGGATGTACCCTGCTATGCTGGCCATGATGCAGTATCTTTGCCACTGTAACTCCCAGAAGTTCCCAGTAGAGACACTGTGTGGTCCCCCTGGGATTGTGCCTTAGAGAAGCAACTGAGACAACCTGGAGGCTTCCTTATACCATTCCACCTGTCCCAAGGGACCTCTAGCTGCAGTGTCGGGTCCCCACCAGATCCATTGGGACCACCCTCACCCTTCATCGGGGTTGACAGCTCTCTAGACCCCAAGGGGCGCTATCCATGTGACTGTGACCCTTCCTTTTGAAGACTCCAGCAGGATGATATTTACTTTTGCCCTATGTTCCTATCTGTAGCGACCCATGAGACCCATATGGTAACTTACCAAGAGCACCTATGACTCCAGATGTGTTCCATGTCATATGGGTGAATGTTCTTCGGTGACTTGCACAACATTGAGTACAGTTTGCTCAATGCAAAATTGGCAGCACACCCACCTCGACAACTCCCAAAATGGTGACCTAACTACATCCAACAAGCGAACATTAAAATGAACATTTAATACAGGGGCTATGCCCCCGCAACTCCTGAACTAAAATAATAAACTCCAGGAGGGGCAACACTGGGGGAAAAGGGAATATACAGGAGAGGGGCAACAGAATGCAGGGCACCATTGGTCCGGGGAACACCAAGAGACAAAAAAAATTTGCAACAAGCAAAACCGTTAAAAAATAACACTTGCCTACAGGCAGTCCCAAATCTGGGACCGTCACCAGTGTAGTCAGCAACCCTATCCACCACACCAGGTGGACAGCTTGGCAGCAGCATGCTTCACTGCTGTATATGACCAGCATCACTGTACACCTCCCTAGCTCCCCCATGGTTCACCCTCGCTATTCTATCACTCCATAGTCATGGTTCCCTTGAATCACTATCCCTGCACACTCGCTATTCTGTTGATCGACCAAACTGAGTCACTCATTTTCGAGTTGCTCAGTTTGGTTCACCCATATGACGTGATACCCTCCAGTTGCACATTTTGCTATCTGAAATGCAGGTAGAGGACACCATCAAGCAAGCCATGGACATTTCTAAGAGAGGTATGAAAACAACATAGCATCAGTCACAGGCATCTTACAGCAAAAATGAGGTTGCCTCGTGCACTAGTTTCATCTGTCTGCCCTAGACAGATGTCATGGTTGCACCTGTGCCATTTAGCGCTTCTTGCTTACTGCAAGGTCCTTAATGTCCCATACCAGGAGGCCCACGTTTTTCACCCAGTGGGTGAGGTAGAATTGTCTGGAACTCCCCTGGCTCTGGCCCCTGAGAAGCCGCCATCTGCACTTATCAGTCCCTTAATCCGGCCCAACCAAGGTGGTACCCCACACAGCATGCTTCAACACACACCGAAGACTGAGGTCTCCGGCCCTCAGGGCTAAGATTGCTCCTCACTCATATGAAGAAGACTGATTCTTAGAAGACAGAGAAGTTACTTACCATAACTATAGAAATTCAAGAGTATCTGTTGCATAGAGCACCACTTATTCGCCCACCATCCCCCTCTTCTACATGAGCTAGGACTATGCCTCTAGGAGCTCTATCTAGACAGTTCAGTCCAGTAGCTGTTTCCCCCTTTCTGCAGATGCAGAATAGTCCTGTTTTTTGGGACCCTGTTAGGTTTGTGTATACTACATTGGAGGAATTTATCCCCCTTACAAAAAGAAAGAAAATAAATTTGAAAAAAAAATGTTAGCCTTTCCTTCCCCTCTCCAGGATACATGCCTTCTTTTTCTTCAAGGTATTATCCATATTAGTTGTTGTATGCAACACCTAGACTATACCAATCTGTATTCCTGGCCTGGTAGCACACTTCTATCCTGATAGTATCAATATCTGATAGATACAGTCTTATGACTCTTGCAGTGCTCCAACCTGAGGGTTGTCTCAGCTAGTGCCAAAGCAGCTTCTGCTTCCAAGATTTAATGAATTATAGACAAGGCCCCTGGAATTCTGCGGTTCTGCGGTTGCAGAATTTGCCTCAGAATTTGCATCATGCCGCAGAATATATATAAAGCCTAGAATTCATTGGTTTTTGGAATTTTCATATAAATATACTGTTTTTCCATAGTGTCAGGCTTTCTTTCCCACCTCGTTTATCCTGAAGCCCTCCTCTATAGCTCAGCATATGATGTCATTGATGACATCACATCATATTAGCCAATGACAGGACTACATTCTGCCAGAGAAATGAATAAATCATGCCGAAGAAATCAGAAAATGCTGCCGAAGAAGTCAAGGAGCCCTGCCGCAGAAATCAGAAAATTCTGCCGCAGAACACCAGAGGCCCTGATTATAGATAGTTCCCAAACTAATGATTCCTCTTACAGGGGAAGATTCTAACATTGCTTCTCAAGGCTATGCCCCAGTGAGCACAACACTATTATGTGTTGCTTCTGCCAGGTTTTTCCTATCTGTGTATGTACAATGCCTCTTTTGCTATCTAGCTGTCAGTCCTCTCATGTTTGCCAGCCTTAAATTGCATAAAGGCCATCAACCTTCACTTTTTCCTTTGATAAAAGGAATAATAGTTGCATTACCTACAGTATTTCGTGTTGTATTTTTGTCCCTTTTTGCCCTATTCAGTAAAAAGTAAGTCTCTCAGCACAGTGTTGTATAAGAAACAAAAAGGTAATATTTAAAAAAATGCTTAAACTAAAGTTAAAATTGATGTTTCTACCATAGCTCTTCTTCGGGAATGCTCTATAAAGAGAAAAAACAAAATTAGTGCTGAAGTAAGGGGAAATAAGTTATATATGTGTCTGTATAGATAATACATGGATGAGAACTTTCCCCATAGAAAAGGCCATCATTTATTTCCCTGTATACCTGTGACTAAGCTATCAACTCAAAGTATATACCTGCACTAATTAAACAATTACAACTACAGTATACACCTACACTAAAGCTATAAACCTGCGCTAATCAAACAATTAAAAGTGTAACCCCCCTACAAATAAGGGTTCCTCTAATGTCTTCCTGGGCTTGCCTAAGGCCCACTGTCAGGATGGTGTCCTGTGTCTGCAGTAGTTTAGTGTGTCTACATGAGAGTGCTATGGTAAGCCTCCGTGCCTGTCTCTTTAAGAGAACCATTATGCTGTGTGTGAAAATTAGTCTGGACTGGGTCTGAGTAATTAAGGCTCGTGACCAGCCAGACAAGCTGTATTTCTTCTCCATTCTGCAGTCACTATTAGCCCAGAGGGAGCTCTCCTAGGAAAAGTAATTATTTACTGTTTAGCTATAGCAGTAATAATAATATAGGAGCTTGTCTAACCTGCTTCCATTTGCAGCACGAACATTTGGATAAGAGCCACCATCTTGGTTCTGGACTGCCAGTGTTGGACCAATCGGAACCCTAGGGGACCTAAAATGGAGACTTTCCCCAGAGGTCTTGTGGGATTGATTTCTGTAGGAATTGTAGTTTTTAAGGTTTGGCACCTAAATGGACCTGGAGGGGGAGCCCTTACTGTGACAGACAGTTCTCTGAGCCAACTGAACCTTTTGGATCACTGGGAAAGCCCAGAACTGCCTGCAGCAGTGTGTCAGTTGTAAGCTTAAAGTTTGGAGAGTGAACAGCTCGAGTGATCGAGCAGCTGCTCCTGCATAGGAGTGCAGGAGAATCGGCAGGAAGGCTGTGTTTGGCCTGCCTGTCACCATCTTCCTGAGTGAAGAACCCTGTGAAAGTAAAAGTCAGACTTAATTCTGATAATCTTTATCAAGACCTGAAACCTGAAGGGAAAAGTGTGTAATTGTTGCCTGCAAGTGGGCCGAAGACTTGCTCCAGAAGCGATCGGCTGATCAGGTACCGGAGTAAGCCTCAAAGCAAAAGGTGTGCGCAGAAACTCTGCTGAATTGCAAACGGACTTTATCCGAACTGTGGCTAATAGTTGTATTGCTTATAAGTGTGCTGAATGTGTAGTGTGGGTCGTGATTTGGTTCCCCACCTCCATGTATGTTATGCTAGCTGGAAGCTACTCCAGCACTCATTACAGACTATATCCGAACTGCCTGCTCCGTCTGGGCCCTGCCTTCTCAACCTAGACTGCTGCTCCCGTCTCAGAGAACCTTCACACGAAAGACCCGCTTGGGGATTCGGCCCCCTGCTCAACACCATCAAACAGGTAGTGACTACCATGGTGAGTCGTGTAGGCCCTCCTTCCCCTGGCAAACCAGCACAACATCCAGAGGTCTTCATCTCATCAGTCCTGCCTCCTGGTCTGGGTAGCATAAGTACAAAACAGGGTAGCTCCCTGCAACAAAGCTACAATCATTGTGTGTCATCTGATTTGCTTGTTTGGGTTTATTACAATGAACTGAGCCATCCAGGTCCGGATTACAAATTCTGGGTTGATGTGCATACTAAATGTTTTCTTTCCTGAGGGCCCCAACAACAGCTGCAATACTGGTCTACCTTGGGCAACGCTTCAGGCTAGCCTGTTTAACAACTGGGTACCCAGGGTTGTGTGACTGTAATAAAGGGACTCACTGTGCATGCTTGATCAGCCTGAGTTAATCAGATCTGCTAGTCATCTGCTAGATTCATGCCCCACCCATGTTCAGATCCTCTGAATGAATCAGATTGTGGTGTTGCTACATTTAAACCAGGCTAGTGTGTACCTTCTTGGTGGGGTTATTGTACTGCCATTGAACTGTTGTATCACTGGTCTTGTTTTACAGAGGGTGTCCAGGGCACTTCTGGCAGACCCAGTCCTGGTGGTAAGTGAAAAGAGTGTGGGCTCTGTATTACTGTCATATGGTATATGTGAATGTTATTCTGTTGATCTGTGTAGGCCACTAGAAGGGCTAGTGGGTGGTTATAACATCCCGGAGGGCTATACCAACAGCAGTTACGCTACCCCAAAACCATTCCTCTGGATGGAGGCACCAGTTTACTGAGCTCAGGCCCCTCAACCCGTGCCTAGTCACACAGGCAGGGGTAGTAGTCCATAGGATAGTGCTACCTAGGGGTTACAAAATTATATACCTGCACTAATAAAAAAGTATACACCTGGTCTACAGTAAACCCTATGGGACACCACTAATATAGAGGATAATGTATGGTCATCGATGGTTAACCAGTTTGTTAACCATCGAGAGGTTGCCAGGGCGACCAGGCTTAAGTCACCATGGCAACCTCGAGATTGGTTAAAAAAACGGTTAATCATCGATGTACCATACATTATATTTTATAGTGTATGGTACCATTTAGGTTTTTAAGAAAAGAAAGCAGTTCCTTACTGCAGTTTTGTTTCAGTCACCACCGCTCTGCCCTTACCGCCGCGGCTGTTTCAAGGCCGTCTGATCCAGTTGCGCGCATGCCCAGACTGTTCCCGGTTGTTAACCCATTGATGTGACATACCATCGATTGGTTAACAAGATTGTGATGTCACACTGATGGTAAAACGTTGTTATGAAAAGGTAGACGTCTACCTATAACAACGTTCTACCACACATTATAGCACAATTAACACAGAATTAGGAAGATAACCAAACCAATTAACAAGCTACCAAAGACCCTGGAAAAAAGACACTTACACAAAACTCTTCCAAACCCAGAAATCTCCCAAACTGTTGTCTGCACTCACTACACACCATTCCCTCCTTGCTGTAAGAGACCTTCAGATGCCATAACATGATCGTATAAGCAATCTCCATAACAATAGCCATGCTAATGTAGTATATTCAACAAACAATGGGTGAGGGTGGAGCACTCAGAAGAATACCTATTGAAAGGGTAATTAAGGCTATAAGGCCACTTGCCCTTCAAGTCCATGGGCATACATCCTTGTATACCCCCCTTACCCATTATACTTATATATATATATATATATAGAGAGAGAGAGAGAGATACTGTGTGTGTGTGTGTATATATATATATATATATATATATATACATACATGTATATATATATATATATATATATATATATATATATATATATTATAAGGCAGGGCACGGCCTTTTAGTTAGGGTTGCATGGCCATGTCTATGTTAAACCCAACAGTTTGCACTTTAATAACTTTGCAACTGTTTGACTGATTTGCCCGAAATTTTGCAAGTGTGGTCTGGTACCATAGGTCTCTTGATCTGGTAAGTTTCGTTCCAGTTGGTGGTGCAGTCGTGGAGCTGCAGAGTGCCAAAAAATTTAACATTTACCATTTACTGTAGGTGCAAATTCTTTGCTTATCTCTAAGTCTGAAACGCTTTGGGTGTCTGGTCTGAAATTGTTAGGGTATATGGGGCCTGGGTCACTGATGTGCCTTTTGAAGGTTTGATGAAAAATATTGATCCGTTCAAAAGTTATTGAAGTTTTTATTTTCCCATTATTTCCTATGTGAAAAATGAGATGTTCCATGCAAAAGCACTTTTTGCTTTCGTGAAAGTCCGTTTTACTGCCGCAAATGGGTTTTGTACTTTTTCATGGCTGCCATCTTGTTTTCAGTTAGCGCTGAGTAAAAAACACTGTAATTCAAAAAATACTACCCCTTGATATACACCAACAGTTGTGTTTACCTAATCGGGGCCTGAGGAACATGATCCTGGCGTTAGATTTTAAAAATAATGTTTGTAAATATGTTTTTCCCATTCAACCGTTGGTAGTGTCACAAATTTGGGGCACTACTTTTATGAAACTACTGCAAATTGTGGCACTTTTTACACAACTAACGTCACTGTTGTATGAAGAGTGATGCAATTTTCATGAAAACTGCTGCAAATTTGTAGCACTATTGCAATGTAAAATAAACATGGCCCCTGTAAAAAAAAACTTTTCTTGGCCACTTTTTAATAAATAATAACATAATTCTGTTCCGGACCCCGCTTTATGTTGTTGTTTGCCTAATAAAAGGAGTTTTTCTCCTTTTACTGCCTCCAATGGGGGGGGGCCAGGCATGTTTTAATAATAAAAACTGTTTTTCTGATATTGGGGTTCCCTATCCCCATGTCAGCATTTACCCCCCCCAGCAGTGTGGAATACTGGGGAGCCCATCCCAGTGTCCCAAAAGACTTATTTTTTTAGTGATTATTTCTGACATCAGGATGCCCACCCCAGTGCCAGATGCCCCCAAGCCTGTTGTAATTATTGTTTGCCAACACAGGGTGACCAATCCCCATGTCGGCATTTACTCCCCCAGTAGTGTGGGACCCCAGTGTCCCAAAATACTAATTTTTTAAATGTGTTTCCAACACTGGGATGCCCACCCGTCGGATGCCCTCCCAAGCCCATTACAACCTTTATGGTTGCTGACACCGGGGTGCCCAATCCACATGTCAGCATTATGAAGCTCCCCCAGCACTGTGGGACACTGGAGAGCCCACTCCCAGTGTCCCAAAATAAAGTTCAACCCTGTAAAAAAATGGAAACTGTCCCTGACGATTTTTCCCCTGTAAAAAAAAATAGTCCCTCATCATCTCCTCGTCCCTCCCCATCCCCACCCTCCCACTGAGCAACCTACTACCACCCCTTGCCCTATACTTACCACCAGAGATCATTTTCTGTCTTCTTCTGTGGACTGAGGCACGTCTGCATTCTTCAAAGTTGAATCACGAACTGAAGAATCAAGGTAAGTGCTGTATAATGGTTGTCAATGACGTTTTGAACTTCTTTTGATATCTCAGCCATTTTGCAGTACTTCTGCACCAAATTTTCAATGTGGACTTTTTGGGACCCCCACCTAGTCTTGAACACTTTCACTGTTGCTTCGTTAATCAGACCAGTAAGGCGATTTTGCAGTCACTGCACGGAATCACCTTTCTGGACCTATTAGCGAAATGACAGTGTCATTGTTCATGAGGTGGTGTCCCAAAATGTCCATGTTGATAATGTGGTGCAAAAATACAAAACAACACCCAAGTTACATGGTCATTGAAACTTTTCTACGCATGCATGCAACTGTGGCATTTTTTAATATTTTCACTCCAAATTTTCAACATACCATTTTTTCACACCACCTCTTAAACAGTACAGCTGACATTTTTCACATACAGCCCAAAATGTGTTTTCACACCTGTGATGCGGAATGACGCAGATGCTGCAAGAAATCACCTTTTGGGACTCAATTATGGAATGACAGTGCCAGTGTTCATAAGGTGAGGCTCCAAAAATGCCATGTTGAAAATTTGGTTAAAAAAATTCCAAAAAATGCCCAAGTTATCACGTCCATTGAATTTATTGTACATACGAGCATAACTTTGGTACTTTTCAATATTTTGCTTCCACATTTTCAACATAGCCATTTTTTCACACCACCTCATAAACCGTGCAGCTGTCATTTTTCACATTCTGCCTGAAATGTGTTTTCACACCTGTGGCACAAAATGGCATTGCAGTTGTGCACAATTACGTTTTTCCTTGCATTTCACAAGTTCTCTGTACCATGGTACATGAGGTGGGGTAATAAGATGGCTATGCTAACAATTTGGTCACTGTTGTTTGACACCTGGAAGTGCAGGGCCCTGCAGGGTCCTTTGGACCCTGTATTCCAGCAGTAAAATAAGGATACTATTATACTAATTCAAAAAGTAAGGACATTCATTGCAAAAAAAACTCCATTAATGCATCAGTTAGGGTTTTTATTATAGCAAAAAAAGTATGAAAATTTGGTGCTAAGGTTCCCAACCCTACCACTCCACCCCCACCCTGCACATATCAACAGGCATCAGGGTGTGCCTTGGGGTCATCAGGCCTAACTCTCACCCCATTCTCCTATACTGCACCATCTCAGCTCCCTTACACATGGAATGGGGTGAGGTCAAGAACTGATAAACCTAAAAAACCCGATGTATTATGGAGGAAGGAGGCGAGGTGGAGTTGTGAGGTTAGGGAACCTAACTGAATTGGCACTTTAATAAGCTATAATGAAAACCTAACTAATGCATTAATGGATTTTACAATGAATATATATAGTACAAAAAATGTCATTAATGCATCAGTCATGGATTTCGTCGACAAAGTAGGAAATGTGGCATTAGGGTTTTTAACCCTAACACTTACCCCAACCTTCACAGATGAAGAGGCATCAGAGGGCAGCATTGCGGTCATCAATCCTAATGTTCACCCCATTCCATTACAAAAATAAGTTGGGTGGGTGCAGCATAGAGAATGGGTGAGCATTAGGGCTGATGACCCCAATGCTGCCCCTGATGCCTCTTCGCCTGTGAAGGGTGGGGGGTGGGGTGTTAGGGTTGGAAACCCTAATGCTACATTTCCATACTTTTGTTGCTTTAACCCTAACTGATGCATTAATGACATTTTTTGCCATTTATTTCCTTACTTTTTCAAATAGTATAATCATATCCTAATGTGCTTGTCCATTCCTCCATAGATGCATATATGTGCTTACCTGTGAAAGCGCAGGGCCTGGAGGACCCTGCACTTCCACTTATAGGCCAGGAGAGATACAATTGTAGGGAAATGTGGTGTTAGGGTTTTCAAACCTAACACCCCACCCCCACCCTGCACACACCAACAGGCATCGGGGTGTGCCTTATGGTCATCAAACCTAATGCTTACCCCATTCCATAAGTAAATAAGCTGAGATAGGTACAGCATAGGAGAATGGGGTGAGCGTTATGGCTGATGACACAAAACACACCCTTGATGTCTGATGGTGTCACAGGATGTAATGGGTGTTAGGTCTGGAAACCCTAACACCATATTTCCCTACTTTTGTGGCCTTAACCCTCACTAGAGCATTAACAAAGTTTTTTGCAATTTATTCCTTATTTTTTGAGATAGTCTAACTGTATCCTTATTTGCCTGTTCTGGCCCTGTGCTCCTATCCCTCCATATATGCACATATGTATGTAGCTGTGAAGGCACAGGGCCCAACAGGCATTGCTCTTTCATTTATAGGACATCAGTGACCAACTTGTCAGTATAGCCATTTTATTACCTCACCTCATATACCTGGTATAGAAAATGTCCAAATCCCTGCCAAAACATAATTCTGTGCAACTGCAACACCATTCCATGCTACAGGTGTGAAAACACATTTTGTCTAAGATTTGAAATATGACAGCTGCAACATACATGAAGTGGGGTAATAAGAAGGCTATGTTAAAAATCTGGGGAGAAAATATTAAAATTTCCAAAGTTACAAGAGCGCAAAGCAAAATTGCAACAGCAGGTCATAACTGCCATTTTTACATATTTTGACCCAAAGTTTTCAACATAGCCTTCTTATGCCCTCACCTTATGAAAGGGAACATTGTTTAACCAGGAATAGCACACTAAGCCAAAGCTTGTTTCTAGTTGTGACCACAGGGAAGTTAAGCAATTTGCTCAGGATCACACAGTATGCAAGCAGGGGCTGTGGGATTCAAACCCAGGTTTCTAGAACTGCAGCTCAGAGCCTTAACCCACTGTGCTATACTGCCTCCTGAACAAAGACAGAAAAAATTTCCAAAAGGTGACTTTGCCAAGCAACCATAAAATCACTTTTTGGGCAGAAGTTGCATAATGACAGTTCTATTGCTCATGAGGTGAGGTCCCCAAAACGCCATGTTGAAAATTTGGTGTCAAAATGTTAAAAAATGGCAAATTTATGCACCAAAGTTGAAACCCCCATTGAAATACATTGAACCGCATTTACCTTAGTTTCTCATATTGCAGCGTCGGTTCCAGCAGCAAGACGTGTCTTCAATCAAATAGTGGATCTTGAACCTGGAACCTGTTCAGGTGAGTGAGGGTGTGTGGGGGTGTACTGGGGGGTGGTGGGTGCTGAGTGGGAGGTGGGGTGGGGGCTGATCGGCGAGGGACCATTTTCTGTTTTTACAGGTTTGAAAAAATAACATTGAGAGACCATTTTCTTTATTACAGGTTTTGTCTGCAATTGGAAGGTGGGGGTGCTACTAGACACCAGGGAATATAAAACTGAACAATGGGGATGACGATCAGTGAGGGACCATTAGACACCAGGGAATATAAAACTGAACAATGGGGATGACGATCAGTGGGTGAGGGAGCCATTAGACACCAGGGAATATAAAACTGAACAATGGGGATGACGATCAGTGGGTGGGGAGCCATTAGACACCAGGGAATATAAAACTGAACAATGGGGATGACGATCAGTGAGGGGAGCCATTAGACACCAGGGAATATAAAACTGAACAATGGGGATGACGATCAGTGGGTGGGGAGCCATTAGACACCAGGGAATATAAAACTGAACAATGGGGATGACGATCAGTAGGGGGAGCCATTAGACACCAGAATATAAAAACTGAACAATGGGGATGACGATCAGTAGGGAGCCATTAGACACAAGGGAATATAAAACTGAACAATGGGGATGACGATCAGTGGGTGAGGGAGCCATTAGACACAAGGGAATATAAAACTGACAATGGGGATGACGATCAGTGGGGGGGGAGCCATTAGACACAAGGGAATATAAAACTGAACAATGGGGATGACGATCAGTGGGTGAGGGAGCCATTAGACACCAGGGAATATAAAACTGACAATGGGGATGACGATCAGTGGGTTGGGGAGCCATTAGACACCAGGGAGATAGGCAAAATGGTGATAGCAGGTGGTGGTGCCACTAGACACCAGGGAATATACAATATAATAAGGGGGACCAGAATAGATATAAAAAATTTAGTTTTATTCAGACAAGGTGCAAATGTGCAAACAAGGGCTCTGGTGCATACAGAAAAATGTTTGTCCTTGCACCCTCTGAAGTCTGCATTTTGGCTATCCACATTATTGTATCTGTGGTGAGAAATCTTTGTTTGTACATTTGCATGTTGTTGAAATAAATATATACCCTGCTGATTTGTGGTTGGAGTCAGGGCCGGTTTTAGGACTTTGGGGGCCTCCAGCAAACTCAATGACTGGGGCCCCACAGATGGGGCCCTCCCACCACCCCCCAGACAGGCACCCCCCAATACACAGACTAGTAACCTAAAGGCAAGCAACACTAATCTATAAATACATTTATAATTTATACTATACTTGCAAAAAAATGTTCCTATAGCTGTCACAAATTTTTCTAGCTCTGTTGCTCTCTGTCTATTCAGTCTCCTCTCAGCTCCCACTAGTAATATGCAGGGTATACTACTATATTTGTAACTCTGACAATAACTTGGACAGAAATAAATTTTCAGAATAGCGCCTCTGATAACAGATACACGATGACACAGTTGCTCAGTTATTGACTGTCATCATGTATATGTTGTTGTCAGAGAGTGAGACTAAAGGCTGTTCAAACCATTTATTTTTCAGTTTAAATTATGGTCCAGTCCAAACCATCTCATCTCCTAGCCAATCTCTCAGTTATATCAGTATACTACTACTGACAGTAGTATTTACATGTACATACCTAAAAAAAGGAAGCATGGCAAGGCACTGGTCTATCTCTGGGTTGGTGTGTAATCCTCCTCCTCCTTTGGGTCTCTCCTCACCTCCATGCACCAGCGGTTTTCTATGGCTGGTTTGGAGGATTAGTGGCTGTCCAGCTGCTTGCTGCAGTGCTGCTGAGCTCTTTAACAAAAAAATAAATAAATGATTTATAGCCTTCTTCTCAGCAAGCAGTACTAGCAGTAACAGGCTAGCAGCAGGTCGGCGACAGCATGGCAGCAGTGAGATTAGGAACTGGGAAGGTCTGGCTGGCTTCTAGCTACAGCAAGCGGTGGTTCTCGCTCTCCTCCAGTGGCTTCAACAGTAAATTTCTCTCGACGCTCTGGAATTGGTCCTCAGCTGAAAGGTTCCAAGAGCGCCGGAGGGACTGCTTTTATGCTGCCAGCACAGTTGCAGACCTGAGGAGGGACAGAAATTGTCAGGTCTGAGTGGGGGGAGGTCCGATAATAGCAATGAACAGAGTGGAGCCCTGTGATTGGCTCCAACAGTATCTCCCATGTCAGCATGTGCAGCACATCAGGGGAACATGGGAAAACAGCAAACAAAGCGCTGAGTGATAGCAAGTAGCATCATGGCATGGACTGGCTGAGGCAAGTGACAGAGTGCGTGGAGGTTTATCGGCATTTGTAGAAATCGGATGGTGGCAGGCAACATTAGTTTGAATTTTTAGTGAACAGCAACAGCCAACCAAAAATCAGTGGGGCCCCTGATACATAAGGAAGGCATGAATAATGGCGTGGACTGTGGACAGGTAACAGGACAGCATGGTGGTTCGGCGAAAATCAGGCAGGCAGACGGCGGGTGGGGGCAGCATGAGTTTTAGTAAAGATGTATTGCTGAGCCTGTTTGCTGCTGCTATATGTTGATTAAGGGAAGTGCCGTGGGGATTTGGTTTGAGAACATTACATTTGGTTTAGACTGTGACTCGGAGAGTAACTCGTCTCGCTGTTGCTGAGTGCTGGGGCCCACTTCAAGTGCTGACTGTGCCACATGCTACATTTGGGGGCCTCCCGCGGCCGCGGGGTTGGTGAGTGCCTAACACCGGCCCTGGTTGGAGTGCAGCCAACTTCCCTCTTCTAATGTAGGGTGTCTATTTATGCTAGTAAGTGCAGGTTTCTTTTCTTTGTTTGTTTTGTTTATCACAGTGGTTGTTTCACAAACAGCCCAAGCTGTAGAGTACTTTTTGGCAGTCAGTCATGGTCTGCGTTCAGCGTGGCAAACAAGTGGCTAACAAGAGGCAGGCAGCACACACAAGTTCTGTGGTTAGATACTGCGCCCTGGTGGTAGGAAGTTCAGTAGTTAGGAGTACTGAGGTTATAATTCCACTGCTACCTGTTACCTAGGGAGGAGGGTGTATAGGTAGATAATGTGTTTTTATGCTAATTTGATTGGGCTCTGTTCTCTGGCTGTTTTCAGCAATTGATCTCTATCCCCAGATGAAGCAACAGCTATCAGCAGAGTCCAGAGTCCATCTGCTTCTGATGTTTCTCTCCTGAGAGTATGTGCTAAGCTTTTTCAATGAGAACTGCATGTTGCAAGCCCAGCAATGTGCACACTGGTCATTCACCTCCGTACCTTCGGGGGATCATATGCTGAGTTAAAACATGTTTAAAAAAAATATATAATATATAGAAACATAGAAACATAGACTTTGACGGCAGATAAGGACCACTTGGCCCACCTAGTCTGCCCATTTCCCTACCTAGAGGATAAGCTGCAGATCCTATTTAACCAACAGCCTATTTCTTCCTACCCCCCACAAAAAGTGCCTTATGTCTGTCCCATGCATTCTTGAATTCTCCCACTGAAGCATTTTGAGAGAGAGGGAGGGTGGACAGCTGATAGTGCAGTATCAAGAGAGGCACACACTTGGAGTTAGGGACATTGTGAGAGTCCCAATGCTGTTTTTTATAGTGCTGCTGAACAGTGCAAGGCTTATTGCTCTCTCAGCTGCCCACCCCCCCCCAAGACACACACACATATATATATATAATGCATTCTATCATCCATCCTTGCTGCTCCTTTGTTATTGCATGGTACTTAGCTAAAAAAGCAGAAAAGCCGCACCACACTGGAGACCCAGGTTTGGAAGTGAGCCTGGGTTGCCGGGGGTTGGCAGGGAAGGTAGAGGATTGAGCTTCCAGAAGACAGCTCTCCTCTCCTGGGAGGGAATGGGGTCCGAACTTGGTGCTCGACTGTGCCCTGGCTGAGGCCGGGGGCACAGCAGGCACTGCAGTCGACGTCGGGGATGGGGAGTGGTGACACCAGCAGTGATGCCTTGGCATGGGGTGCATGCCGCTCCTCCAGTTAACAAGATAAAAAACACCTGCAGGTGCCAGGGAGATGGAGCATCAGAACATGCCTCCTAAATGCCCTTGTCTGCCTGACTACCCCTGATCTGATGAGACTTAGAATTTTGGTAGTTCGCTGCCCCACCTCAACCCCACTTGGGGGGAAGCCACAGCTCCATGGGGACCGAGGGTAAGTATCAGGTAGGGCAAGTGAGGCAGGAGGATGACTCCTAGGCACTCCCGATGGTAGGTAGGTGAAGACAAATAGTAATTTCAAAAAAAAAGGGGAGAAAAGCAGGCAGCTCTGTTAGCAACTGAAAACATGACTCTCACAATGTCCCTAACTCTGGGTACATGTCTCTCTTTATACAGTACTGTCAGTACAGTACTGTCAGCTGTCCACCCATCCTCTCTCTCAAAATGCTTCCATATATAAATTTATTTATTTACAAATGTAGATTACTGCACTGTATAGATTTGAAATGACAGATCACTCCAATTCGCAATGTCTCTCTCACTCTGTCTCTTTCACTACTGTCAGCTGTACCCATCTGTAATATATTTAGTCATTTTCTGCAGTTTACTAGTCTCTTAGACGTGATTTGGTGACTTCATTAATTGATGTGGTTTGGGGGTTTTACAGAAGTGGTGGGACAGTATAGTCAGGAACAGAACAGCTATATATTCTGGGGAGCCATGGACCATTCTCATTGCGCCTGAATTTTGCTACTATACTCTGCATATAGTGATGTCACAAGCTGACTAGCTTTTCCACATTTGTGAGTTTGTGGAAAACATGAACAAGATGCTGGTTGGTGCTTCACCAAAAATGTGTGATGCCCTGCCAGTTCAGTGGCACAAAACTAAAATCCAGGATTTGTAGCATAAAATCTTTACTTTCACCACAGAATGTTATCTGAAAACCCCTACTGCATATGCGCAGGTCAGAAAACTCTACATTTAAAAGCCTTATGGCTTGGGAACCCTTAGATATTTTTTTTCACCAGACCTGTCAAAGGTATTACCTTGGGACATGACACATGTTCCCTGCAAGTTTGGGGCAAACATTCCTTTCCATGTAGGCTATAGGCGAGAGCAAAAAAAAAAAGCAATCTGAAGTATAGGAAAAAAAGTTAGTTTTTTACTACAAATGACACATCTGGATCTCAGAAACTGCACAACCTGCCTTCACAAAACTTTCCACACATCAAGACCTTGCCTCATAGATAACTCGTACAAAGTTTCAGCTCATTTTGTCAAAGGGAGCCAAAGATATTAATGTGCAAAATATGAGGCTTAACATTAAACAGGCTACTCAACCCTAACTATAGGAGCACTACCGCTCCCAATAAAATTATATAATAAATATATATATATATATATATATTCATTAAAAACTGTCCTTAGTTAGTGCTGCCACAAAAAAGTAGGGAAATATGGTGCCAGGCTTTCCAACCCTAACACCCCACCCACCTACGCTGCACACACCAACAGGTGTCGGGGATGAGCCTTGGGGTCATCTGTCATAACACTCACCCCATTCCATAAGTAAATAATTTGAGATGGGTACAGTATAAGGGAAGGGGTGAGTGTTAGGGCTGAGGACCCCAAGGCACACCCCTAACACCTGTTGGCTTGTGCAGAGTGGGTGGGTGGAGTGATAGGGTTGGAAAGCCTAACACTACATTTCCCTACTTTTTTTTGCAGCAGCCCTAGCTGATGCATTAATGAAGGTTTTTGCAATGAATTTCCTGACTTTTTCAGATAGTTTACTTGTATTCTTATTTGCCTGTGGACCCTCCACTCCCACCCTCCAAAACTGTCCTTATTTTGCTGTGGTGCTCCCACGCTCCATAACTGTCCTTATTTTGCTGTGGTGCTCCCACACTCCATAACTGTCCTTATTTATTTATTTATTTATTTATTTATTTTATTTATTTATTGCAGTTTAGGATTAATACCTTTGAGTCCTGAGACTCATTTACAAAGGCTCTAGGTCATACATATAACAAGACAATCATGTGAGACATACAGATTACAGACAGTAAGTACAGTAAGAATTGGTTACAGTGATGGACAATTTGTTTCTGGTTACAGCTAGAAGTATCCATGATACAACTCATACAAAATACAGTTTCAAATGAAGTGTTTAATGTTGGTAGGAGCAAAGTTGCCTTAGCCCCCTAGGAGCGCTGATTGCGCAGGTAGGTGCCAGTTTATACGGTGGGGAAGGGAAAGAGGGGGAGCAGCCTGAGGTCGGTTTTGTCTATAGAGGAGGGAGGGTGGTTGGGGGGGTGAAGCTGCAGGGATGGTGGTATGGGGAGAAGGGGGGTGGAGTGGCTGCGGGGGCAGTTGGGAGCTTAGTGGGAGGCTGATGAGGAGGAACATCTGGAGAAAGGGAGTGGGGAGGGGTGGGCTACTGGGGTTGGGCAGCTGGGAGCTTAGTGGGAGGTTGGTGAGAGTGGACAAGAGTGGGGAGACGGGGAGCAGGAAATGGTCAGATGAGAAGATTTGTGCAGAGGGGGATGGAATGAGGTGGAGGTTTTGAGTAAAGGGGTGCCTGTGGGAGTGCAGGATCCTTTGGACCCTGTGCTCCCAACCTCCATAACTGTCCTTATTTCACTGTGGGAGCGCAGGGCCCTTTGCTCCATGGTTGTCCTTATGCATATATGAATGTAGCTGTGAATACACAGGAACCTCCAGGTCCTTCCATTTATATTTATATACTTCCATTTATAGGACAACAGTGACCAAATTGTCAGCATATCAAGCTTATTACCCCACCTCATGTACCCCTTACAGAAACTTTTCAAATCCCTGCCAAAACAGAATTCTGTGCAATTGCAGGGCCATTTATCCACAGGGTAGGGCACTGTCCTACATGTTTCACTATAAAGGACTTAACAACTGAGCTAAATGCAGAATGGACTGAGATACATCGCCTTCAGCATAAGCTCATTCAGTTCTCTAGGAACAACAACACTGCAACCACAACAGCAACCGGCTAGCCGCTAGCCGGCCCATACAGGTACCCCTACCACAAAGAACACACCATCCAGGGGGCTGGCAAAGGGTTGAAAATCATGGAATAAAACCAAATTACATAAAAAACAGTGTAACCCTTCCTACATACTCATCAAATTAATACGCACCACTGTCAGTCATGCATTCTGAAAATGAGGAGTGCATTGAGATGGTTAGGAAATCTGCACCACACAAGGTTGTGCAAGCTACCAAGAAAAGGATGAAACAAAGCATTGCAAAACCAGTACTCATAATCGGAGTCCCTATGATTAAGAAAATAGAGTCTCAACTCCAGCATTATGACCAGGTTAGACTCACAGTCAGGTGCCTCCCTGGGACGTCGACATGGAGGGCCACAGACTGCACAGAAAATATCATGTGCAATAGGGAACCCAGCACTAAAGTCATCCTCCACATAGGAACAAATGACCTAGCCAGTAGGTCGGTGGAGGAAACAAATCAAAACCTAATCAAACTTGGCAACAAACTGGCTTCCCTTTCATCCAGTGTATCTTTCTTGGAGATTCTGCTTGTCTGAGAGAAAGGGGACAGCAGGCAGAAGATCCGAGAGAAAGGCATAACTGAGCTTAACAACTGGCTAAAGGTCAGGGGCAAGGAAAAAGGACATCACAATACAGGAGACTGGCACACCTTCTGGGAGAGGGATTTTTTTTGCTTTTAACAGCCTACACCTCACAAGGCTGAGGACTCAAGTACTCAGGCAAAAGTTCGACGTCCATCGGTTTCAGTTAAACAATGGTGACCATTGCAATCAAAGAAGGCACCATATACCCCTCCCCCATCTTAAGCTAAAACAGCATCTCAGCACCATAAGGAAAGCGAAACCTTCAATCAGAATGAAACAAAAAAGGGTAATCCACCAAAGAGAAGCAGTAGGGTTATGAAACACAAACAATGTAAACCAGAACTGCATATCCAGACCCAACAAAGGCAATTCCAGGGATGGCAGACAATGTGCATTAATGCTCCTAACCTACCAAGCAAACTCCTGGAGCTCACAGCCATGTTGGCAGAGACACAACTAGACTGGGTTGCAATCACTGAAACATGGTTCACCATGAACCACACCTGGTATGTGGCCATACCAGGTTACACGCTCCCCAGAAGAGACCGTGAGGGGAAAAAGGGTGGGGAGTATCTCTGTCTGTCTGTAAGGGAGGGAATCAGTGAAACAGAGATCCAGGGAAAACACAGAAATGCAGAGGCCCTGTGTGTCACCTTGGTAGCTGGGGACAAGGACCCCATCCGAGTGGGGGTTATATACAGACCCCCATCTCAGGAAGCAGACATTGACAAAGAACTCCTAGAAGCCATCTCAATGATGACTGACAAGATTGAGCTACTACTAGTTGGGGACTTCAATCTGCCCGCTGTAGATTGGACCTCATAACAGCATCCACTGAAAGGAGTAGGGAGTTTCTGATCACACTGAAAGGTGCAGGGATCAACCAATTAGTGAACTCACCCACTAGAGACAATGCAACCCTAGGCTTGGTGCTCACAAACAGCTCAAGGGTTTCAAATGTACAGGTGGGTGTCAACTTGGGGACCAGCTACCACAGGTCAGTTTGGTTAACAATCAACAAAGCAGAAGGAATATGTCACACAAAAATCAAGATCCTTGATTTCCGTAAAGCAAACTTACCAGAGATGAGATGAAGAATTAAATCAATGCTATCCAAGGGTAGCTCGGGGAATGTGGAAGACCACTGGCAACATTTTAAGGAGGCCATAACTACAGTTACTGAACAATGTGCACATTGAATCAGTAAATCAAAAAGAAGGAAGACCCTTCTCTGATTCAGCAGGGACATAACAGCAAAAATAAGGGAAAAGAAGAGGGCCTTTAAGCAATACAAAAAGTCACAGAAGGAAGCTGACAGGTAGCCTGTGACATTAGCGTCTGAATCACAGTGCCATCTGAAATGGCGACATGATATGAGCGAAACCCTGAAAGGCGAGGTGGCAGGGAGGGTGACCGGATGTGGTGCGGTGGGCGACCCTAGTGACAGGATGTTGCTATGTGTACACGCGCGCAGGGAAGGAGCAAGCATGGTGAGTGTGGCCTAGGAGGGGGTGGAGGGGATGTAGGGAGTGGTGCTGCAGTGGACCTGTCGAAAGGCGCTGTGGCGCTGGAGGTTGGCCTTCCTCGCTATGGTGCTGGGGTTCCGGTCTGGGTCAGGGCACTACTGTGCTTTCTTGTGCCTGGCCTAAAACCTTTTTTTTGCTTTTGCACCCCCAACATGCACCCCCTGGAGTTGAGAATTCTTAAGTAGGGCGGTGTGGGGGTGAAAGCAAGTATTTTCAGTCCCCGGTGCCATATTTCCATGCCCCGAGGTTGTCAGGGTGGTGAAATTGTTTTCACCACCCTGATGTCACTCTTCTGCAGGTCACCCTTCCGCATTCGCCCATATCACATAGAACCAAGCTGACATGGACAATTACAGGAACAACCTCAGGGAGGCAGGAAGGGCCATTTGAAGGGCCAAGGCACAAACAGAGGAAAGGATAGCACAAAGAGTCAAGAAGGGAGATAAAACCTTCTATAGGTACAATGGGAAAAGAGAGTAAGGGAGAAATAGTCAGATTAGCAGCAAAAGATGGCCTAATGGTAGAAGCAGACAAACTCAAATCAGAGGTGTTGAACAAATTCTTCTGCTTCGTAGTCACAATAGAAGATAGTGCTAAAGGACCTCCACTAAAGCAGATGGAACACAATAACAAAGAGGCCAACACTAGCCCCTTCACAAAGGAAAGGGTCTTAGAAGATCTAAACAAACTTAGGGTTGATAAGGCAATGGGACAGGATGATATTCACCTGAGGGTGTTGAAGGAGCTACGGGAGAATTTAAACTAGTGTGGGACAGACAGTGGACAGCTTGGATCGAACAATTAAGGGGGGGTAGCCACCTTGGACAGACTAGATGGATCAAATGGTCCCCATCTGCCGACACCATTCGTATGTTATGTTCTACACCACAGGTGGGAAAAGACATTTTAGCCAGGATTTGAAAAATGACAGCTGTCACATACATGAGTTGGGGTAATAAGAAGGTTATGTAGCAAATCTGGGGCCAAAATATTTAAAAGTTCAAAAGTTACAAGCATGCATAGCGAAACTCCAACAAATGGTCATAACTTTACCATTTTTAAAGATTTTGACCCCAAATTTTCAACATTACCTTCTTGTGACCCCACCGTGAGAACAATATGACTGTCATTATGCAAATCCCACCGAGAAAGGGAATTTGCCAAGTGACCATGAAATCACCTTTTGGGCAGGAGCTGTGGAATGAAAGTCATATTGCTCATGAGGTGGGGTTCTCAAAAGGCTATGTTGAAAATGTGGGGTTAAAATCTCAAAAAATGGCAAGGTTATGCATAAAAGTAGAAATCACCATGGAAATACATTGAACCGCATTTACCTTAGTTTCTCATACTGCAGTCGCCAGTTCCAGTGGCAAGACATGTCTTTGATCGCAGAGTGGATCTTGAACCTGAGACCTGTTCAGGTGTGTGGGGGTGTACTAGGGATTGTGGGATGGTGGCTGCTGAGTGGGAGGGTGTGGGTGGGGGGCTGACCAGCAAAGGACTTTTTTTCTTTCACGTGTTTTAAAAAAAAAAAGTAATCGAGGACCGTTTTCTTAATTTCAGGATTCTACCTGAAATGGAAGGGTGGTGGTAGGGTGCCACTAGACACCAGGACACAAAAACAAAGAAGCGGAGATGGCAATCAGAGGGTGGGGGGTGCCACTGGACACCAGGACATATAATAAAATAAGAAGATGGTGATCATCGGGTGGGGGGGGGCCACTAGACACCAGGGAACAAACAACATAACTGGGAAGGTGATCAAAAAGTGTGGGGGGTGCCACTAGACACCAGGGAATAAAACACAAGTGAGGAGTCACGTCCTAAATTCTGGCCATTGGGAGCAGGTTGCACCTCTGTGGTCAGCTGTCAGCTTCAGGGATGGTGGGAGAGGGGGTCTCAGTAGTTCACCAGGTCCTCAGTCAGGAACACCAAATCCACAGCTGCAGCTGGCAGTCCTAGTGCCCCTTCCATCAATCGCTGCATCAAGAGTCAGTGCTGTTCACTTGAGCCTGTGTCAAGAGTGCCAAATCCAGAGCTGCGGCTGAGAGTCCTAGCGCCTCCTGTTCCCCATCAATCGTCGCATTAAGAGTCAGTGCTGTTCATTTGGGCCTGCACCAGGGGCACAAAATCCAGAGCTGTGGCTGAGAGCCCTAGTGCCCCCCCCCATCAATCGCTGCATCAAGAGTCAGTGCTGTTCACTGGGTCCCAAGTCAGGAGTGCCAAATCTAGAGCTGTGGCTGAGAGTCCTAGTGCTCCCCCATCACTTGCCACATCAAGACAGGGCACCATTCACCCAGTCCCCAGTCAGAAGCACCAAATCTGGAACTGTGGCTCAGAGTCCTAGCACTCCCCCCCCCCCGCATCAATCATGAGTAAGTGCTGCTCACTGGTTTCCCAATCAGCCATGGAGAGACTGCTAATCAGCTCCAACGAAGAAGGAAGTTACCAAGGTTTTATTTTATTTTTTTTAAGATACAGTACAGTACCTTATTGGATATAGTAACCAACTCCTATAATACCAGGCAAAACAATATCACACAGACTAGCCCACTATAAGCAGCTGGGACTGTAATGGAACTGGCGATCAAATGGTGGTGGGGGGGTGCCACTAGACACCAGGTAATAAAACAATGGGGATGGTGATGGGAGAGTGGGGGATGCCACTAGACTCCAGGGAATATATGTTTATACTTCATTTAGGGGGATACTGATTGGTGTGGAGATGCCATTAAACACCAGGGCAAGGGCTGCTCACATTTCACCCTGCAGCTGGCAGTACAAGCTCCAGCTGCGGCTGCAGAAATCTAGAAAAGCCTGCTGTTCTCACACAGAGAATGTGGGGAAAGTGTTCCTCTCACTAAGCTGGGGACCCTGGATTCTGGGTGCCTAGAAAAGGTGTTTCTTGCCACAATTTTAAAAAACAAACATCAGAATGTAACTAAACAAGTTCCATTTAGTTAAGTTCTGACACTTGTTTTCAGAAATCCATTCATTTTTATGTTTTTTCTTTGTTTTCTTTCTCTGGCTAACTGAAAAAACAAAGTGGAGAACCCAGGAAAAAGCATTTCCCACCTGCGACACAAGATGACCCATCTGCACAAAGGCATTAGGCTCTTGCAACACAGGATGACCCATCTGCAAAAAGGCATTAGGTTCCTATGACACAGAATGGCCTGTCTGTAAAAAGTGATTGGCTCCTGCAACGCAGAATCCATTTTCATGCTGAACATCTATGATTTCCCATTGACAATAATGGGAAATTCAAAATTCAATAACTTTGCAAAGGATTAATATTTTTCCGCCAAACCAGCAATAGCACATCTGTAAGGCAAAGGCTTTCTACCCTGAAAATTTCAGATCACAGTTTAAAACAGTTTCTGAGACACAGGCGGACAAAGAAACAGAAAAAAAACTTAAATTTAACAATTTTTCAGACTCTGTATCTCAGAAACCACACAACGGACTAAACAAAATTTTCTATTTCAAGAGACCTACTACACAGAAGTATACATGAAAAATTTCATGCAAATCTGTTGAATTTTTGGGAAGTTATTAAGGTGCTAATATTGGTCTTTAACATACTGTAAAAGTGAGTATTCAACCCTAACTATACTGGCGCTACCGTGCCATTACTTTATATTACTTGCAAAAAACTTTGTTAATGCATCAGTTAGGGTTGAAGCGACAAAAGTAGGGAAATGAGATGTTAGGGTTGAGCCCTTAACCCCCCACCCTACCACCCCACCCCATCCACATCTCCACAGGCATCAGGGTGCCGTGGTCATTAGCCCAACTCTCATGCCATTCCATGTGTAAAGAGGCTGACATGGTACAGCATAGGAGAATGGGGTGAGAGTTAGGCATAATGACCCCACAGCACACCCTGATGCCTGTTGGTGTGTGGAGGATAGTCCATCCGCAATGTTACTGATGAAGATATTGAAGAGGACTGGCCCCAGGACTGATCCCTGAGGTACCCCACTTGTGACTTATATCTCTTCTGACTGTATACTGTTTACCAACACACTCTGTTTTCTGCCAGCTAACCAGTTTGTCACCAAGTTGACCAACTTCTGACCCACCCCGAGCCTACCCAGCTTATTAATCAATCTTCTGTGTGGAACAGTATTGAAAGCTTTGCTGAAGTCAAGGTAGGCAACATCAACTGCATACCCTTGGCCCACCAGTCTGATTATCCAGTCAAAGAAATCTATGAGATTAGTTTGACAAGACCTTCCTGTCGTAAAGCCATGCTGTCTTGGATCCTGTGCTCCTATGGATTCCAGGTGTTGCACTATCCTTTCCTTAATGAGTGCCTCCATAATCTTCCCCACTACTGAGGTAAGACTGACTGGTCTGTAGTTTACTGCCTCCTCCCTGCTACCACTCTTGTGGAGAGAAATCACATGAGCCCTTCTCCAGTCTTCTGGGACCTCTTCTGTGCTCAGAGACTCACTAAATAGTTCTGATAATGTCTCTGCTAGTTCCACCCTTAGCTCCTTTAGTATCCTGGGATGTATGCCATCTGGTCCCATTTAGTTAGAGACAATAAAATTATTTAAATTCTTAAGAGTGAAACTTGTAAGAGGGACATTAAGCAACTAAAGTATGAATAACCACTTCAGCCACAAGTGTAAGAAACACGTTTCGTACTGACTTGTGCTTGCAGAAGCACAAGCCCCTGTGAGGCTTGATGCTATGCAGACAGAAGTACTGTTGCAATGTGGGTATCACAGTTTGAGCAGCGGCACTAGAAACTGTTCAAGGTGGTAGCAGGTTTTCAGTTACGCAGCTGCACATAGAAAACAATGCAGTGGCGGATCATGCTATATAGTGAGGTACCTCATACAGTGTGTATGAGTGCCTCTTTCTGCAGAGGCACAAGCCCCATGGGGTCTTCTGTCTGCAGAACACACTGTACAACACACACACAGGTGTGGCTGCATAAGTGTATTCCCCAGTGGGGCTTGTTCTTATGCATCCACAGATAGAAATCCACAAAGGTAACACATCAGTGCTACTGCATTTGTGTCATCTGGAAACAGTTGCATGTTATTTGTCTTACCTGATGATGGCCGTCTGAGGTTGGTTATGTGGGCTTGTGCTTTTGCTGCAGGGGGAGTGGGGAGTTAGGGTCAGAAACCCTAACACAACATTTCCCTAATTTTGTTGCTTTAATTAGAACCATAACTGGTACACTAATGCAGTTTTCTGCAATAAATTTCCTTTCTGTTTGAAATAGTGGAAATATACTCCTCCTTCTTGCAGGCCCCAATGGGACCTGTGTGAAAGGACCCATCTGGCTGTAGAAGCACATGGTTATCTGGGCCCTGTGCTTCCATGTGTCTACAGATGCAGATGTGCAGGACCCTTTGGGCCCTGCAACAGATGTGGAGTCCATCAGGCTATCAGGTTGCAGAAGCACATGACTCTCTGGGCCCTGCACTTCCATGTAGCTGCAGATGCAAATGTACAGGGCCCTCTATGCTCTGTGTCAAGTGAGGAGTTTGTTTGTGCATGGAAGTGCATGGCTTTGTGGGCCCTGCACTTCCATGCAAAGTGAAGAGTCCATCTAGCTGTTTAAGTACAGGGCCTCACGGGCCTCGGACTTCCATGTGGGTACAGATGCAGACATTTAGGGCCCAAATGTGGAGTTCAACAGGTTGCAGAAGTACAAAAAATATTTCAATGTTCAGTCATAACTTAGTCATTTTACCATATTTTACACCAAATTCTCAACATAACTTTCTTATGACCCCCACCTCATGAACCTAGTATATGAAAATGTTCAGAAACTGGCCAATATGTCATTTCATGCCACAAATGTGAAAACACATTTTGGCCAGGATTTGAAAAATGACAGCTGTCAAGTTCATGAGGTGGTGTGAAAAAAAATGACAGTTTGGATAAACGGGGTTCCACTGTATTGAAAATTACTGAACTGATGAGCGAGCGTAGAAAAATTCTAATGTATACTCATAAATTTGTTGTTTTTTAATATTTTGACACCATGTTTTCAACATAGCCATATTACTACCCCACTTCATGAACTCAGAAGGTGAAAATTCTCAAATCCCAACCAAAATGTCATTTAATGCCACTAGTGCAAAATATATTTTGCCCAGAAAAATGGCAACTGTCACATTCATAAGGTGGTTTAAAAAAATGGCTACGTTGAAAATGTGGGATCAAAATATTGAAAATTACTGAAGTTATGAGCATGTGCTGAAAAATTTAAATGTATGCTCATAACTTTGTTGTTTTTTAATATTTTTACCACAAAGTTTCTTTGGTGCAGTGACTGCAAAAATCAGCTTTTAAGATGGATTTACATAGTTTCACCACTTTTATTCATGAGGCAGGACCACAAAAAGGCCATGTTGAAAATTTGGTGTAAAAATGTTCAAAAATGACAAAGTTATCAATAAAAGTTAAAACCCCATTGAAATACATTACACTGCAATTAACTTATGTTTTAATATTGCAGTTGCTGGTTCCATAAACAAGACATATCTTCAATAGGAGAGTGGATCTATGTTGTGGGACAATTTCAGGTGAGTGAGGGTGTGTTTGGGGCAGGGGATGCTGACTGGGGCGTCGGGTTGGCATAGGTGGGGGTGCTGGGGGGCTAGATTGCCGATGAACCATTTCTTTTTTTTCAGGTTACAAAAAAAGATCAATGAGGGGCAGTTTTCTTTATTGTAGGGGGACAGAAGTCAACAGTGGGAACTGGACACCCAAGTGTCAGGATGATCTTCAGCGGCACCAGGTGGGACAACCTGGTGCCACTACATAATTTGGGGGGAGAGAGACAGTCTGGATGGTTGAAAAAAGTGGTGCTACCATGTATATGAAATTAAAGGAAGAGGAGCAGGCAGCCTGGAGTGGAGGGGGCAAGAGAAGTGGTACCATGGGTGGGCACCCCAATCTGCTTACTTGTTAAAAAAAATTCTGGGAAGAGGTGCATGCAACCTGGAGGGGTTGGGGAGAAAGAAGTGGTACTGGGGATGGGTGTCCTGGTCTGCTTAATCAAAATATAAAGACAGACAGACAGATAGATAGATAGATAGATAGATAGATAGATAGATAGATAGATAGGAAGTACATACATACATACATACATAGACAGTGCTGAGTGGGGGCTTGGGGTGGGGTGGAGGGGTCAGATTGCCAATGGACTGTTTTTCAGCTTAAAAAAAAGATCAGTGAGGGACAGTTTCCTTCATTGTAGGAGGCAGAAGCCAGTACTGGGGATTGAGCACCCCAGTGTCAGGACGATCTTTGGTGGTACTGGGGGTAGGCACTCTGGTGGTGCCATGTATATTAAACAAACGAGGACAAGTGACCTGGAGGGAAATGGGGCAAGAGAAGTGGTACGGGGTGGGCACCCTGGTCTGCTTACTATTTAAAAAAAAACAAGGAGGGTGGGTGACCTGGAGGGGGAAGAAAGAAGCAGCATCAAGGGTGGGCACCCCAACCTGCTTAACAAAAAGATTAGACAGACAGACAGATAGATAAAGTGAGAGACAGAAAGAGAGAGACACACACACATACACACACATCAGGGGATTGGTGGCTCACTTCTCTATTTGAAGCCAGCTGCAGCTTCACATTTTAAGAAAGTCCTGCCATTCTCATACTAAGAACGTGGATGAATACATTATGGGACATGTTCAAGTGAGTGAGTGAGTGAGTGTGTGTGTGTGGGGGGGGTGTAGAGGTGGGTGCTGAGTGGGGGTAGGGGTATGGTGGGTGGGGTGGGGTGGGTTGGGGTGTGGGTGGGTCATATCACTGATCAACTGTTTTCATTTTTCAGCTGAAAAAAAGATCAACAAGAGGTTTTTATTATGGGGGGACAGAAGCTGACCCTGGGGACTGGATACCCCTGTGTCAGGATGATCTTTGGTGGCATTGGGGGTAGAAACCCTGATGTCACCATGTATATTAAATGAAAGGGGGTGGCAGGCAAGAGAATCAGTACAGGAGGTGGGCACCCCAGTCTGTGTACTACTCCACTTAAGAAAAATACAAAACAAAATACAAAACAAAACTGATGAGATAGATAGATAGATAGATAGATAGATAGATAGATAGATAGATAGATAGATAGATAGATAGATAGCAGACAGTTCTTTCATGAGATCTAAACAATGGTTCTTTCATATGACCTCACAACAGAACTGTGAAAAAAAAAACAAAGTCCCACCATCTTCTTTCGTGAGCCAACCTTCTTCTTTCGTGAGTTCTTTCATGACTCACAAAAGAAGAAGGTCAACTCACAAAAGAATTATGAAAAAATGAAAGTCCCACCATCTTTTTTTGTGAACCAAGATTCTTCTTTCATGAGCCAAGATTCTTCTTTCGTGAAACTCAAAAAAGAAGAATTTCAGCTCACAAAAGAAGAATCGGGACCCCTCGGTAAGTATTCCAGCTAGGATTTTAGGGATGTCCTAAACTCACGTTTTGGAGTCTTTTTTCACAAAACAAACACCAGAATCTAGCTAAACAGGTCTAGTTTAGCTAGATTCATGTGGAGTTTTTGTCTCCCGGGCATCATTTGTATGGGCTTTAAAAAAAAAAGGATGGCTGCCATACAAAAGAAGAATTTTAACTCACAAAAGAAGAATTTTGACTCACTAAAGAAGATTCTTCTTTCATAAGAAAAAACAATAAGTCCGAATTCTTCTTTTGTATCAAATATAAATGAAAGACCCTACTGAGCATGCTCAGAACCAAAATTTCAAATCCTTATAACTATGGAACAGCTTAATATTTGTTCACTAAACCAATGAAAGGCATCATTCTAGGGCAAGCCCTTTCTACCTTGAAAATTTCAGAACAAAATTCTAAACTGTCTGAGCCTGTAGGTGAGAGCAACCCCCCCCCCTAATTTTTTCACTTTTTATACTATTCACATCTCGAAATCCAGGCATCTGATTGGCATGAATCTTACAAAATCAAGAGACCTTGTCCCCCAGACTGTGTGTGCAAAATGTTGTGCAATTCCACTGAATGGTGGTGAAGCCGTCCAGGTGTAAAGTTAGGGGGCTAACATTAAAAATCCTACTCAGCTGTAACTATAGGGGCATTACTGTGCCATATATATAGATATTCTTTGCAAAACACTCCATTAATGCATCAGTTAGGGTGGCTACTAAAGTGACAAAAGTATGGAAATGTGATGCTAGGGTTTTCAACCCTAACTCCGCATTCCCCCCTAAGCAGCCAAAGGGGTCAAGGCAACACAAGCAACCACAGACATCCATCATCAGGTGAGACAAACAACATACAACTCTTTCCACATGACACAAGAGACATGCATCATCATGGACCAGTGCTTCTGTAGCCATGGATGTTTGCCACAGGTGGCTGAAGGCACTCGGCACCTGCATGCAGTCATCCATGTGGGCATGGATGCACAGGGCCCTCTGGGCTTCTGTGGCAGCATGGGTGCCTTCGGCACCTAAGTGAACAGATCCACACTTCCCAGGTGGTTGATGGTACTTGGCAGCACCTTGTGCCTCAAACCCACCTGTAGTGTGCGGTAATTTCACATTACCACATACTCTGTCATGTGTTATTGCTTACTTACAATGGCGAACATATGAACATATGAAATTTGCCAGAAGATAAAGGCCTAGAGCTCTATCAAGTCTGCTCGAATGTGCAGCTAGTACCCCTTATTCTGCAGCTGCCCTTCCCTTCCACCCTTTCCCTCCATTGACCCTCCCCCTTGTCCTGTTCCATCCCCTTTTGAAGCAGTCCACTGCTCTACCGGATACCACTTCTGCAGGTAACGCATTCCACCCAGCCATCACCCTCTCTGTAAAAAAGTGTCTCCTCATCTCCCTCCTGAACCGTCCTCCCTCCAGTCTCATGTCATGGCCCCTGGTGTCCCTCCCCTCTCTTACTTTGAACAGCCCCTCTGTACCTGTCTTGTTTATTCCTTTCATGTACTTAAAGGTTTCAATCATGTCCCCCCCTTCCTCCTCTCCTCCAGCAAGTGCATGTTCAACTCCCTCAGCCTCCTCTCGTATAAGTCTCCCAGACCCTTGATCATCTTTGTCATCCTGCGCTGCACCACCTCCAGTAACTTAATGTCCCTCTTCAGATACGGGTGCCAGTACTGCACGCAGTACTCCAGGTGTGGTCTAACTAATGAACTATACAGTGGCAGAATCACCTCCTCCCTCCTCGAGGATATACCCATTGCAATGCAACCCAGCATTTTTTTGGCCTTTGCAGCTTCCTTCCTACATTGTGCCGAGTTGTTCATTGACCCTGTAATGAGAACCCCCAGATCCTTCTCCTCCTCTGTCTGGGCTAGCTGCACTTCCCCCAGCAGATAACTCCTCCTTGGGGTCTTCATCCCAAAATGCAGCACCTTGCACTTTTTAGTATTAAACCCCAGTTGCCAGGTGCCTGACCAGGTTTCAAGCTTTGCCAGATCATCCTGCAACCCCTGCCATCCCCCTAGGTCATCCACCACTGCTCCTACCTTGGTATCATCAGCAAACAGACTGATCTTGCTCTTGATGTCCAATGGTATGTCTGCAATAAATATCCCAAACAACACTGGTCCCAACACCGAGCCCTGTGGAACACTGCTCATCACTACCCTTGGGTGTGAGAGCTCCCCACCCATCACCACCCTCTGTTGCCTTCCCTGAAGCCAGTTCCCCACCCATCTCACCAGCTTTGCACCTGCCCCTGTGCCTTCTAACTTACTTCCCAGCCTTCCCTGTGGCACCGAGTCAAATGCCTTACTGAAGTCCAGATACAGGACATCCACTGCATGGCCCCTGTCCAGTTGCCTAGTTACCCAGTCATAGAACTCCACCAGGTTGATTTGGCAGGATCTGCCATGATGTCTGCTGTCCTGTAGTCTTTTGGCCTCTAGGAGGGTCACCAGCCTCTCCTTCAGGATAGTCTCCAATAGCTTACCCACGATGGATGTGAGGCTCACTGGTCTGTAGTTCCCCGGTTCATCCTTGGGGCCACTCTTGTGGAGGAGCACCACATGAGCCATCCTCCAGTCCTGAGGTACACACCCCGACTGTAGTGAGGCATTAAATAGGTCTGCTATAGGTCCTGCAAGGACCTCTGCCAGCTCCTTCACTATCCTGGGGTGGATGCCATCTGGGCCTGGCTTCCAACCTCAGTGCCTTCAAATCCTCCCGAACTCTGCCGTCCATGATTTCCCCATCTTTCACCCCTCCCCCCCTGTTTCTGCCATTCCTCCCCTTGGGTGTCACCCCCCCCTTAGTAAATACCGAGCAGAAGTAATCATTTTGTGCTTCTGCCTTATCGCACCCTGCTTCCACCCAAACCCCCTCCTTCCTAATCCTTACTATGTGGTCCTTACAGCTCCTTTTCTCCCTTATGTACCTAAAGAAGTCCTTTTCCCCTTCTTAATGCTTTGTGCCAGCCTGAGCTCCGTAGATGCCTTGGCTCCCCTTACTGCTCTTGTCACCTCCTTTGATTCCATCAAGTACTCCTCCCTGTCCTCCCCCTCCCTGTTTTCTTGTACCTCCTAAAGGCAGCTCTTTTCCTCCTTACCTTTTCCATGACCTTCATGCTCAACCAGCTTGGTTTCTTAGCCCTAGCCTTCTTGCTCTGGACCTTGCAGCAGGTTTTGGTTGCCTCCACTATCCCCAGCTTTATGAGCTCCCACCTCTGGTTAGTGTCCATACTAGATTGAATTCTGGCCAGGTACCCTTCTACCACTTCCCCATCCTCCCAAAGTCAGCCCTCCTGAAGTCCAGCATTCTTGTGCCAGATTCCACTGTTTCCTTGCCCATATCCAATGTGAGTCATACTGAGTGATGGTCACTCCCTGACAGCGGTTCCTCCACTGTAAGTTCTCTCACAAAGTCCCCATTTGCCAACACAAGGTCAAGGGTATTCCCTAACCTGATTGGTTCACTGACCATTTGTAGCAGGAATCTGTCCTGGAAGGCATCCAGCAGTACCTGCTCCCTTCTGTTCCTGGTTGTTGGGGTACTCCAGTCCACTCTGGCATGTTGAAGTCCCCCACAATCACCACACTACCCTTCTCACAGGTCTTCCTGATCTGTCCTGCTAGTTCCCTATCAAACTTCTTCATCTGAGATGGTGGCCTGTACACCACTCCTATTCTGAGAATCCTATTGTTGGAATCCTGGATTTGCATCCAAAGTGACTCCGTACTACCCTCCTCCCCTTCCTCCCTTACACACTTCAGTCCTTCCTTCACATATAGTGCCACCCCCACTCCTTTCCCAATCACCCTGTCCCTACAAAATAACCTGTACCCTGATACAGACAGGTCCCAGTCATTGTATTGGGTGGCCCATGTTTTTGTGATGGCTGCAGTGTCCACCTCTCCCTCTGCCCTGAGCACCTGTAACTCTGCAGTTTTCCTCCCAAGGCTCCTAGCATTAAGGGTAACCACCTTCCACCCTTCCCCCCTCCCATCCTGCCCTCCTTTACTAGCATCATCAGTAGTACTTGCCATTTGTCCTTTGTCACTGTTATGGGGGTAAACTCATATGGTTTCCCAACCTGAGGTCTCTGCATGTCTCTTGCCAAATTGCCACCCCCTGCTCCAAGTTTAAATTCCAAACTTCCTCTATGTACTCCTCCATCCTCTGTTTCAACACTTTCTTTCCCTCCTTACTCAAGTGTAGTCTGTCCTTGGCATAGAGACTACTGCCCTCCCAGGTCCCTCCTCACCCCCCACAATAGCCCCTACCCTTTAGCATAACATCAGGTTCTTAGCCATCCATTAAATTCCTCTATTCTCAGATTTCTTGTTGTGCTTGCCTTGGGCACTGGAAGTATCTCTGAAAAAGTTATTGATCTTTTTGGCCCCTCACATAATTGTTCTAGTTCCTCAAACCTCCTCTGGACTATATCTACCGTCTTGTCAGCCAGATCATTCGTCCCAAGATGTATAATTAAATGAGGCTTGTCCCTACCCCTTCAAGCATATTTCAGAACAGATTGTTCCACACTTTCTGCTGTCATTCCTGGCATGGTCTCCACCCAAATGCGACTATGACTCGCCCCCTTGCTACCCCATCTGACTCCTCTTAGTATTGAGTCTCCCAGCACTAAGGTTCCACCCCTCTTACTCCCTGCTTGCTTCCATTCATCAACATCTCTCATTTTTGGCTCCTCTTCTTCCTCCTGCACATTATTTCCCCCTTTTGCCCCTGTTGCAATTCTCCCAGCTGAACTTCCCTCCGCTCTGGTTTAGTCCAGGCATTTATCAATTACTCCTCCAATTGCATCATTTCTCTCCTCCTTCTTCCCCTCTAGCAGTGCAAAACTATTTTCTGAAGACCCTTCATAAATGCCCACTCCCTCTCTCTTCATAGTAACCTGTTCTCTCCTTTCCACTCCATGACTTTTGTCACTTCTTCTCCTCCTCCCCTCACAAGGCCCTATCTCCTCCTTCCATTTGTCTTTTGTCTCCTGACCTGGTTTCCCCAGCAATCGTTCTTCCTGACCTGGACCCTTTGTCTCTGCTTCCCTTCTTCTGACCCTCTCCTCACCACTGTTGGCTCAAATCACCCTCCCTCATCTCCCCCTCCTTCCTCCCTCCAGTATAGGCTAAACCCACCCCAGTCTGCCTTGCCTGTCTTAGTTCCTCCTGCAGACCCTCGATCTCCTTTCTAAGTTTCTTTATGTGGTTGCAAACTAAACATCCCCCCACACTCCAGGCAATTTTTAGAAAGATTGGTGCATCGCAGTTGTTGCAGCCTACCACCCTACCCATTGCTGTCATTGCCCACCAGCGACCCCCCACCTTCCAGATGAAGGATACCAAACACTTCGCCAAGTCTCCCCCCTCTCCCCTCTCCCCTGTCCCCCCTATCAGTTCAAAACATTATTTTCTTAATTTCCCTTATCCCCTTTGTTGTACACACTTAGATAGATTGAGCAACTGCTTTTTGCATTCCTAGCCTTCATATCCACACCCAAAAAGAGACTTTAAGTAACTATTGCACAACCTTCTTCAAACTCCTACTCCTCCTTTCCACAATGCAAATAGCAATGGAAAGAAGTAACAATGAAAGCTCCTTGAATTGTAGTTACTTCCCTTCCACTGAGATAACAGTCACCTCTTCACTCACTGCTGTTCCTTTCCTGGATGTCTACTTCTGCTATGACAGGTGCATGTCCTTTGCCCATTTGAGGAAGTGATGTCAGAACCCCTGGTATAAAGGAAATCATGGACCAGGGGTGGGTGGGGTGAGGGACTGGGAGGGTGGGACCATCCCAAGTTCTTCCAGAAACAATCAGGTAGCTGAGGCCCCTGGTTAGACCATTACACCCTTCCCCCACTATGCACTAAACTTTGCAGCTAGGGAAGCCAGCAAAAAGGAATCACAATTCTACTCAAAGCCCCAAAAATAGGTTTGCTACCAAAAGAAACAGGTCTCCAATTCAAACAGTTTCACTAACAACACATCAAAATAGACTTGAAATTAGAAGATATAGGTCTCCAATTCAAAGAAACAGCCCAAATTAAATCACACCAAATAGGTTTTAAATCAGAAGACATAGGCCTCCACAAACGCAGCCTGCTACACAGTGAAATATCAAACAAATGAGCCCACTTATAGTCACCAAAACAGGTTTCAAAATTCCAACAGCCCCAAAACAATACTCTGCTAGCCCCTTAGAAGTAGTAAGAAAGAAAATAAATAACCTTCTACCAAGTAAAATCCACAAGAAACCATGTAAAAACAGCAAGAAGAAGCTACTATACTGGAACTGATCTGATCCCTTCCCCTTCTGGTTACTTCTGAGAAGCCAAAAGCAACTGACACCACAAACTTGATTCAGCTCCGCCTCCAGATAGCTGAGTGAGACCTGGCCAGACCATTAACACCCTTCCCCCACTATGCACTAAACATTGCAGCTAGTGAAGCCAGCAAAAAGGAATCACAATTCTACTCAAAGCCCCAAAAATAGGTTTGCTACCAAAAGAAACAGGTCTCCAATTCAAACAGCTTCACCAACAGCATATCAAAATAGGCTTGAAACTAGAAGATATAGGTCTCCAATTCAAAGAAACAGACCCAATTAAATCACACCAAATAGGTTTTAAATCAGAAGAAATAGGCCTCCACAAACGCAGCTTGCTACACAGTGAAACATCAAACAAGTGAGCCCATTTATAGCCACCAAAACAGATTTCAAAATTCCAACAGCCACAAAACAATACTCTGCTAGCCCCTTAGAAGTAGTAAGAAAGAAAAGAAATAACCTTCTACCAAGTAAAATCCACAAGAAACAAGATAAAAACAGCAAGAAGAAGCTACTATACCGGAACTGATCTGATCCCTTCCCCTTCTGGTTACTTCTTTACAATGTGATCCAATGAGAATTTTATATCACACTTCTCAGGTGTTTGAAGGCACTTGGCTGTGCCTGGTGCCTCATTACCCACCTGGGGCATGCAGCAATTTAGCACTGCCACACACCCTGCCATATGGTATTGCTCACTTAAAAATTATAGTGTGATTCTATGGTAATCATATGCCATACTAGCCAAGTGGTTGAAGGTACCTGGCTGTACTTTGTGCCTCACAACCAACCTGGGGCATGCAGCAATTTAGCACTGCCACACACCTGCTGTGTGTTATTGATTACTTACAATTTATAATGTGATCCCACAGGGATCATATATGTGCTTCCCAGGAGGTTAAAAGCCCTTGGCTGTGCCCCATGCCTCACAACCCACCTGGGCTGTGTGGTGATTTAGCATTACTGCTCACCCCATCAAGTGTTATTATTCCTTAGTTACAATTTACAATGTGATCTTATGGGAATTTTTTACTGTACTTCCCATGTGGTATGCAAGTGTGTATGTGTATCCATGGCTCCTTTGGCTGCTTGGGGGAATGCAGAGTTAGGGTTGAAAACCCTAACATCACATTTCCATACTTTTGTCGCTTTAATAGCAACCGTAACTGATGCATTAATGGAGTTTTTGCAAAGAACATCCTTACTTTTTGAGATAGTATAATTGTATCCTCATTTGCATGTGGGAGTGCAGGGCCCTCTGGGCCCTCCGCTCCCATCCCTCCATAGATATGGATCCTCATTGGCGTGAGGAGGGCCCTGTGCTCCTGTCTTTCCATAGATGTGGACACATATGTGCTTGCATTTGTAGCAGAACAGCAACCAAATTGTCAGCATAGCCTTCTTATTACCTCACCTCATGAACCTGGTACTGAACATTTTTAGATCCCTGCTAAAATGTTATTCCATGTCACTGGAACATCATTTCACACCACAGGTGTGAAAACAGAGTTTGGTCAGGATTTGAAAAATTACATCTGTCCTGTTCAGGAGATGATGTAAAAAAATTGCTATGTTGAAAATTTGGAGTCAAAATATTGTAAATTTTCAAAGCAGACCAGATTGCAGGGGCAGGGTGCCAAGCTGCGACACCGGGAACCCGGGTTTGGGAATGGACCCGGGACGTCGGAGGGCCAGCTAGGGGGAGAATGATCGAGTGTCCAATGACTGCTCTCCTTCTCCAGGGGGGAGGGTGGTAGAGTGTTCAGCATTATACGGACACCCAGCAGAGGCTGGATATATCAAATACACCCACGCCAACATGTTCAGGGGTGGGGTGGACACTGAGCCATCATTGTATGTCCCTGGCCCCATACATCGAGGAGAAAATCACTGCTGGCCACCTTGATGAAGCCCACCCTCAGCTTCAGTTAGCTCCCAGGCCAGCTCACTGACCTTTCCAGTTGATTGTGGCACTATGGGCTGGTACCGCAACCCTGTCCTGGGGGGTAAGCCAGGGATATCAGGGAGCCGCGGCCAATGTGGGAGTGGGAGCAAAAGGGTCCGTGACCAGGCTGAGGAACCAGCGGCAAGGTGGCAAAAATAAAGCATAAGTAAATTTCCAAAGTTACAAGCAAATATAGTAAAATTTCAACATGTACACTTAACTTTGCCATTTTTATATACTTTGACCCACAATTTTCAATACACCCTTCTCATGACCCCACCTCATAAACAAGGGTGGTGAAAATGTTCAAATCCTGCCTGAAAAGTGATTTCAGCAAGCGACCACAAAATTACTTTTCATGCCAGATTTGCATAATTCCACTGACATTGCTCATGAGGTAGTGTTCCAAAAAGGCCATGTTGACAATCTGGGCTAAAATAAGCAAAAATAGCAAAGTTATGCCACAAAGCTGAAAACCCCATTGAAATACATTGAACCACAGTTACCTTACTTTCTCATATAGCAGTCCACATTTCCAGCAGCAAGACGTGTCTTCCATCAGAGACTGGATCTTCACCTGGGACCTGTTCAGATGAGTGAGGGTGTGTGGGGGCTGCGAGGTGGTGGGTGCTGAGTGGGAGGTCGGGCTGGGGGGCTCAGATCATGGAGGGAGGGACCATTTTCTTTTCCAGTTTTATTCTCCCCCTCCCCCAACAGCCACTTTCATTTACAGACTATCATTTGAGAAGGACTTATACGGAGTTCTCTTTAGAAAGCTTATATGCATTACCAATGGTGAGTATTTAGCTTGTTTTAACCAGGAGTAGCACACTAAGCTGAAAGCTTTTTGACAGGAGCGACATGGGAGCACAGGGAAGTTAAGTGACTTGCTCAGGGTCACACAGTATGCATCTAAGAAAGGTAGTAATATCGCAGCATTGATCCATTCGATTAGTGATCAATACTGCATTATATTGGATTTTTATTGCCAAATCATGACAGCACCTGACCATTTACAGGCAAGACACTGCTGCTTTTCCAGTTTTAAATATAATACCTTGTAGATTATTTTTTATCACATCAACAAGTATCAGTTCTGCAACTCTGAGTTTGACAGGAGAGTGTGAAGAGGGTGGGAGTGATGCATGCTGTATATGGAATAAATGGAGCTGAGTATTTCAGAAGTAGAATCCTTTTTAATATGGTAGGACCCTTGCTTACATTTAATGGTCAGCCAAAGAATTTGAATTTCATAGCAGTGATAACTTTTCAAATAGCCTTTGTGCTCTCAGTTCGTCAGTCGAGTTTGGAGGGATGTTGTATGGGATGGGGTGGGATGGGAGTGTGCAGTGATATGATTAAATATGAAAAAGCTGGCCAAATTGTGCACTGGAATACAAATGCAATTCATCCACCCTGCACTATTGAATACTATATATGGTGTAAATGGAGCTGACGATTTCGGAAATGCATTCCTTGTTCTTTTTTTTTTTTTTTTTTTAAGAAACTGACTCAGATTCAACTGTCAAAGTATGCTTTTACTGATTATAGCAGTCTCTTGCATTTTAAATGCAAACAGGTGTCAGTGACAGCAATCTAGCTGCATTTCCACCCTTCTTTTGACAAACGAGTGTGTGCGGTGGGGTGGGGGGATTGAATCAGTTATTGATAATAAAGTAAGAAACAAGCATTTGTCAATGCCGAACATTCGCATGCACGTATTTGCTGTGCAGGTAGGGTTGCTGAGATTTGGAAACAGAGGGAATGACAGTATACAGAGGGTGTGAGTGGGAGGGAAGGAGATTTACCTATACAGCAGGGGCTGTCTTGTGTTGGGAGGGGGAGTTAGGCAGTCTGGGGCTGCTGAGACTGGGGAACAGAGGGCGAGCTAGCACACAGAGGGAGCGAGCAGGAGGGAGGTTTTCCTGTATGGTGGAGGCTGCTTTGTGCTGGGAGGGGGTGTCAGGCTGTCTGCAGCTGCCTAGACTGGGGAACGGAGGGCGGAACAGCACAGAGAGGGAAAGAGCAGAAGGGAGGTTTACATCTATGGCAAAGACTGTTTTGTGCTGGGAGTGGGTATTGGGCTATCTGGGACTGCCAAGATTGGGGAACGGAGGGTGAGACAGCACACAGAGGAAGCAAATATGAAGAAGGATGGTGTGAATGGCAGGGGCTGTTTTGTGCTGAGAGATGCAGCGCTGTCGGGTGGCCTGGGGTTGTTGAGACTGGGGAACGGAGGGTGGGATATCACACAGAGGGAGTGAGAGGGAGAGATGTTTATGTGTACATTGGAGCTATTTTGTGTCATTTTCTTATTCATGGGGTATGTTAAAAAATACACAACGAGGGACTGTTTTTTTCAGCTGTGGTCCTTTACTGGATCTGATTAGACACCCCAGGGTCAGCTTTTACTGTATGACAGCACTGGAGGTGGCTTGCACAAATCACTCTTTCATTTTCTTTTTAATCAGTCAACTGTTGTGAGTGGTTTGGAGAGATAATGGATAACTCAATGCTGTCACATAAACTGCAGTGCTCAGAGTTGATAGTTAAGATAAATCTAACTCGTTCTTTTTTTAAAATAAAAATCCATGTTATACAAAGCTAAAAACACGAGGATGACTTTGATAAGGCACTGATTATTACTAACACTCCCATAAGTTACAGTAAGAAAACAGTTAAAGCCACATAGAACATGGACTTCATGGGTTATGGGGAGGAACAAAGGGGTCATATGCAAACACAATAACCATGGCAGTCATTTCTGAATATATCACCCTGTAGCTCCCCATCATGATTAGTCATGCCAGGTTACAGGATGCAACCATTTATTTCATAATAGATTACACACCACACCACTATACACAGTTTAACACTGCCTTACAGTTCCATTACCAATATATCCACATGAACAATGAACGAACAGGCAGACAGAACCACCTTTAACATCTCATCCAAAGAATGGCACACTCCAACAGCATAGTATCCCCTCAGTACTGCACTCAGGTGCCAGTATTTATGGTACAAACCCAATCCTATATGGGACTAGAACCCATGAACTTCTGGCTCAAAAGTGGTTGTGCTACCAGCTGAGCCACACTGACACAAAAATGTCTTGATAAATATACAGGGCCTCCCAGTTAGGTAAGAGGACATTGCTTTAGGGGCTTTCTGATACCAGGAGTCAGGAGAGTGGCATCTAACTTTGGAACCCATATTTCTTGAACAGGTCTATCAAAGAGCAATGGTTTAGCATGCTGGTCCCTAAAAATATTTTTCCATCTTTGGAAGAGGTGCAGTAGTTCTGCCCATGTCCTTGAAGATGATTACATGATTTCCAAGCATGGGGTTTTCCACCACAGATTCATTTGTTATTGAGGTTCTGCTTTTCCTGTACAAGGGCTCCTAATTCCAGATGTCAGAGTTAGCTGTGGCTGTTTGTTATCAGCAAGGAACCAGTACTGCCAGGTACGCTGTATATGTTTCTGGTGGAGCAAAATATCACTGAATAAAAACACTTGAACAATTAACAAGCTAAACAACACTTTAAGAATTGTTTCCTAATCTTATCTTTAGCCTTGGTGTCCTCCCACCACAAATGACCTCCAAAAGCCCAGGCAGCAAAATGTTTCTGAGGTAGTTCACTAAAGTAAATTCAGGACCAAGCCTGTCTCAGTATCCAAACTGAAAAGGACAATGATTCTCGATGAATCTGAGGAAATGATGAACTATGCAAGCCTCTAGTCTCATAGGTAAGTCACCAATATCTGACTCCCAAAAGATGAGTCCACTCTTTCCCCGAAATCTGACTGACTGCTCACTCCTCCTCCACACACATAAGCTAACACACACACACAATTAACTCTGCTAGCTCACTAAACCCCATGGGCCCAATTTTTCAAAGAGGCCTTCGAGCTGCGGCGAACTCCAAGTGTGTTAGGGGCCCTGCCCCCAATTTTATAAAAGGGGGGGGTTCCTGTGCCCAAAACCCAGGAGCTACCACAGGCTTGCACCAAGCATTTGTTGAACCTGTAGGAATGGATGTAGGGATCTGGCCCCACTGCCTGGCGCAACAGTAGATTTTTTCAAATGGTCCTTGTGCACTCGGTTTGTCAATTGAGTTTGGAGGGATGTTGTATGGGATGGGATGGAGGGTGGGAGTGTACAGTGATATGATTAAATGTGAAAATGATGGCACAAATGTGCACTGAAATACAAATGCAATTCATCAACCCTGCACTGTTGAATACTATATATGGTGTAAATAGAACTGACGATTTTGGAAATGTATTTCTTGTTTTGTTTTCTTTTTTTGTTTGTTTGTTTGTTTGTTTGTGTTGATGGGCAAAATTTGAAAATTTCATTCCGCAAAATATTTTGTGAAATTCACACATTTTACAAAAATATTTCTCAGGTGCAAAATTCCAGCAGCGCAATGTGGAATTTTGCCTGTGAAATGCGAAATTTCACCAACAAAATTGCAGAATTTCACCACCTGTGGGTGAAATTCCACTGTTCACAGGTAAAATTCTACATTTCACTGGCAAAATTCTGCATTTCACAAGCAGAATTTCACATTCTGTACCCACAAAATATTTCACGAAATGCACGAATTTCACTAAATATTTCACGGAATGAAATTTTCCAATTTTACCCATCTCTAAAAATGTGGAATTTCACATTTCGCACCCGTGAAATATTATGCAAAATGCACAAATTTTGTGAAATATTTTGCCGGGCGAAATTTCCAATTTCACTGGAATTTCACTGGTGAAATTACATTTTACTGCATCTCTATTTGTGTTTTGTAAGAAACTTACTCAGTTTCAATTGTCAGAGTATGCTTTTACTGATTATGACAGCCTCCTATATTTTAAATGCAAATAGCTGTCAGGGACAATAATCTAACTGCACTTCCGCCCTCATTTTGACAAATGAGTTTGTGTAGGTGGGGTGGGACTGAATCAGTCATTGATAACAAAATAAGAAAAAATAGGAAACTGTGCATAGGCGTGCTCGTGCAGTTTAAGTCATGCATTGTATTTCTGTAAAGTGTTTGACCCAATCTGAATGACATTTGAACAGTGCTGAATACTTTGTTGCAGTCACTAACATGCTAACATACTAAAATGCCAGCAGAATAGGCCTAATAGTCTTTCATGTCTACTTGTTTGGTCAGCCTCCACCCTGGCAGCTGACCTTACTGCCCCCCTCACCCTCTCTGGCTTCTCCCTTCCCAGTCCTGGATATTTCCGCTGCACAGAACTTTGCTTCCAGAAGCCTTCCCCTGTACCTGTCCCACCCTTTCTTGAACCCCTCCACCATTTCTCCCTCCACCAGCCCCCTGGGCAGCGCATTCCATGGCTCCACCACCCTCTCAGTGAAGTAGCACCTCCTCCTTTCTCAAATGAATCTCCCCCCTCCAGCTTCCACCCTTGCCCTCTAGTTGCCCCCCTTCCTTCAGAGCACCCTGACTGCTCCTCCCCTATTTAACCCCTTCATGTACCTGAAGACCTCTATCATGTGCCCCGGTCCCTTCTCTCTTCCAATGTGCACATATTTAGCTCTTCGAGCCTCTCCCCATAGGTCCTGTCCCCCAAGACCCAGATCATTTTGGTTGCCCTCCTCTGGACCCTCTCCAGGAGTTCAATGTTCCTCTTTAAGTGTGGCCTCCAAAACTGCATGCAGTACTTGAGGTGCGGCCTCACCAAGCAGTTATACAGAGGAAGTATCACTTCCCTCCTTCTGGAGGTGATCGCCCTAGTGATGCATCCCAGCATCCTGTTGGCCTTGGCCACTGCCCTCCTACAAGTCTTGGAGTTGTTCATCTTGATATCCATCTCCACCCCCCCAGGTCCCTCTCAGCCATTGAGCCTTGTAGCATTCCCCCACCAGGGTGTACACTTGGCCCGGGTTTCTGGCTCCCAGATGCAGTACCTTACATTTCCATGCATTGAAACTCAGCTTCCACTTTCTAGACCACCTTTCCAGAGCCTCCAGGTCCCCCTGTAGGGCCATCCTCCCCTCCTCCCCATCCACCACCGCCCCCAGTTTTGAGTCATCCGCAAACAGACTCATCTCACTCCTGATACCCTTCCTTATGTCAGAGATGTAGGCATTGAACAGGAGGGGCCCAAGGACTGATCCCTGAGGGGAAATAAAAAATAGTTCAGCATTTGCGTTTTGCAGTTTTGCTATCTGCCTGCTGACTTACACTACCCTGCACTGACCATGGCAATTTGCTACACTGAGTTTCTCCCTGATACTGTAAGTGCATGATGACTGTTTTGTATGTGGAAATCCAGTTGACATTGGGCGGTAAAGTAAAGGATTCCTTTTCCCCCATGGACTGTTTGAACAAGCTACTGAGGTAATTACAGTTGTGATGCCACAGCACCAGCTGTCAGCTTCAGCGATCGTCTCTGAATACAGGCAACCAAAAAGCTCTCTGCAGAAGGATATCAGCCCCACTCTACACCAATCACTACTGAATTCTGGCTGGTCAGTGTTGCCACTGTCAGCTGACCCACCTATACCTACTACCCCATCATCACCATCAGGAAAAGGTAAGTACAAGACGAGTTTATTGTGTGCAACTGTGCCCCCCATCCTTCCCTCCCGTCTGTCTGGGAATACATCGAATGCCCTTTGTGATGTGGTGCTGCCTGCAGAATGAAAACCATATCTGGTCAAAATATTTTTCTGTCACAAAGTTAGCTCTCTCTGTAAATAGCCACAGGCCCACACCGTGCATCCAGATAAAGGGGAGAACAGCTAGAGGGAGACCCACTTAAGCTGCTGGCAGAGAGAAAGAGCTCCCCAAGTGACACAGTAGGGGGAGCAGGGGTGTCATTTGGTTTTACTCCTCTGAAGTTGCCCAGCTGTGCTACTGTTTTGCTCCTGGGACTGCACTTCCAGTCAATTTGAGAAATGTGTCCTCCTCCTTCTCCAGATCATGCAAGGGTTTCAACTCACCGGAGTCAGGCCATTAAAATGCATATTGTACATAAAACAAAATACTCTGTTTAAATAAAAAAATGCTCTGATAAAAGTGTTAGTATTAAGTGGGACTCACAACATGGGTTGGGGAATCGGGATGGTCTTTGGATAATGCACACTGTCATTCAGTTGCACTGTTTTACTGAAATTACACTTACACTGCTTGACTGCTCTTGTAATGTTTTATATATTTTTTATATATGTTACCACAGTCGGTTGGGACTGGAGCAAACTTAGTGATAAGTGTGTGTAGTACCACAATGATAGTGTTTGCACAGATCAGTTATCTGGTAAGTTGGAAAAATGCTGCACACACTCAAGTCTTAGTTTCAAAGGGGTGTTGAATTTGCCGTCATGCTTTTAGAATTAAAAATTATGTGCAGAATATGCCGTACTGTAATACATTTTAATTTGTTTTCATAAATGAAAGTACATCTGTTTTTTATTCAAATGCACACATCTGAGTATGTTTGGGTGAGATCTCTCATCTGTGTCAGTATCAGTGATGAGCGGATAACCACAGTGCCAACATTGTCACACAAAAAACAATCTTTTTCCGTGACTTGTAATATGAAAAAAAATATTTTTCATAATACGGGGTCATGAAAAAGATTTAAAATATGACAAGAGATACATTTGGAGGACATTTTTTCACCATTAAAGCGCAGAGTCCACCTAGTGGGGTCCCAATGAGCCACAAAGATATGTTGGGCTCTCTCCAGGATGTAAATTTTGTAAGTTTTGGAATTTCTTTTTTTTTTTAAATGGAAACAAGATGTCATCAAATGAGAAAAGAATATTCCAATATGAAACAGGATTCCTTTTTCATTTCATACAGCTATCCTGAAGTGCTTACTGAGCATACTCAGAAACACATTTTTCAAAATTTTAAAATTAAATAACTTTGAAATGGATTCATATTTTTACACCAAACAAGCAAAAGGCACAAATGTGGCCCAGACCCTTTCTAGCGTTCAAATTCCAGAACAAGATTCCAAACAGTGTGGGCTGTACGCAAGTTAAAAAAAAACAGCAAAGTCAATGGGCGAAAAATCACTATTTCACCTCTCTGCAACTCAGAAACTGCATATCCAACCAGAACTAGCTTGACACATCCAGAGAGCTACTCTAGGTGACCTTGCATGCAAATTGTCATGCAAATCCATTGAACGGTTGCAAAGTTATTAAAGTGCAAAAATTGGGGTTTAACATTGCAGTGCCTACTCAACCCTAACTATAGGGGCGAGACCGTGCCCCTATAATATCTATATACAGTACCTATATATTCTTTGCAAAAAAACTTCATTAATGCACTAGTTAGGGTTGGTTACAGTGACAAAAGGAAGGAAATGTGGCATTAGTTTCCAATCCTAACACCCCACCCCCACCCTCAGGCAGCAACAGGGGTGGGATGTGCCTTGGGGTTCTCAAAGACATTACTTACTTTTTGAGAGTGTATAATTGTATCCTCATTTGGCTGGGTGAATGCAGTGCCCTCTGGGCCCTGTGCTCCCATCCCTCCATAGATACAAAAATACGAACATACAAAATTTGCCAGCAGATAAAGGCTTAGTGGTCTATCAAGTCTGCTCGAATGTGCAACTAGCACCACTTATTCTGCAGCTGCTCCTCCCCTCCCTCCCCATCCCTTGACCCTCTCCCTTGCCCTTCCCCATCCCCTTTTGAAGCAGCCTACTGTTCTACTGGATACCACTTCTGCTTATAACGTATTCCACCCAGCTACCATCCTCTTCGTAAAAAAGTGTCTCCTCATCTCCTTCCTGAACCTTCCTCCCTCCAGTCTCATATCATGGCCCTGGGTGTCTCTCTCCTCCCTTACTTTGAACAGCCTCTCCATACCTGTCTTGTTTATTCCTTCCATGTACTTGAAGGTTTCAATCATATTCCCCCATCCCTCCTCTCCTCCAGCAAGTACATGTTCAACTCCCTCAGCCTCCTCTCGTATGGTAAGTCCCCCAGCCCCTGGATCATCTTTGTCACCCTGCACTGCACCCCCTCCAGTAACTTAATGTCCCTCTTCAGATATGGGCACCAGTACTGCATGCAGTACTACAGGTGTGGTCTAACTAATCTGTACAGTGGCAGAATCACCTCCTCCCTCCTTGGGGATATACCCCTTGCAATGCAACCCAGTATTTTGTTGGCCTTTGCAGCTGCCTTCGTACATTGTGCTGAGTTGTTCATTGACCCTGTAATTTTCACCCCCAGATCCTTCTCCTCCTCCTCTGTCTCAGGTAGCTGCACTCCCCCCAGCTGGTAACTCCTCCATGGGTTTTTCACCCCAAAATGTAGCACCTTGTGCTTTTTGGCATTGAACCCCAGTTTCCAGGCATCTGACCAGGTTTTCAGCTTTGCCAGATCATCCTGCAACCCCTGCCTTCCTCCTAGGTCATCCACTGCCACTCCCATCTTGGTGTCATCAGCAAACAGACTGGTCTTGCTCTTGATGCCCAATGATATGTCTGCAATGAATATCTCAAACAACACCAGTCCCAACACTGAGCCCTGCAGAACACCGCTCATCACTACCCTTGGGGGTATGCATACATGTATGTTTCCATGAAAGCATTTCATCCAAAACAGCAACCAAATTGTTAGCATAGCCTTGTTATTACCCCACTTCATGAATGCTCAGCTGAGAATTTTCAAATCTCTGCTGAAACATCATTCCATGCCACTGCAATAACTTTCCATGCCGCAGGTGAGAAAACACATTTTGGCCAGGATCTGAAAACTGACAGCTGTCATGTTCACGAGGTGACAGTGATGTAAAGAAATGTCTATGGTGAAAATTTGGGGTGAAAATATAGAGAATTATGAATGTTACAAGCAAACATATTGAAATATCAACAGAGGTGCGTAACTTTGCCATTTTAATATATTTTGACCCCAAATTCTTATGACCCCACCTCATGAGCATGTACTGTGAAGATTTTGAAATCTGGCCTGAAAGGTGATTTCACTAACTGACCGTGAAATCATCTTTTAGGCAGGATTTATGAAATGACACCAACATTGTTCATGAGGGCTGGTCTCAAAAAGGGTATGTTGAAAATTTGGTGTCAAAATCTTTAAAAATGACAAAGTTATGCACCAAAGTTGAAAACCCCATTGAAATACATTGAACCACATTTACCTTAGTTTCTCATATTGCAGTCACTGGTTCCAGCAGCAAGGCATGTCTTCGATCAGAAGTGAATCTTTACCCTGTGACTAGTTCAGGTGAGTGAGGCTGTGTGGAGATGTACAGGGGGGTGAGGGGTGGTAGGTGGGGAGTGAGAGGTGAGGTTGGGAGGGTCTGATCAACGAGGGACCATTTTCTTTTTTTGTAGGTCAAAAAAACATTAAGAACCACTTTCTTTATTTCAGACTAGGACAGCTTTTGGTGGGTGGGGGGTGCCACTAGACACCAGGGGAAACAGAAAAATAATGGGGAAAGTGATTGGAGGGTGGGGGTGCCACTAGACACCAGGGATAATAAAAAAAATTAATGGGGATGGCAATTGGAGGCTGGGGGTGCACTAGGCACTAGGGATAATAAAAAAACAATGGGGACAGTGATCGCAGGGTGGGGGTGCCACTAGATGCCAGGGATAATAAAAACAATAACGGGAACAGTGAACTGAGGTTGGGGAGCACTAGTTTACCTTGTTTGTGCTAAGCCTATGTACCAACAGTCCCCTGACATCTTTTTCTTTTAACATGGAAAAAAGAAAGCAGTCCCTCGCCATCAACACCATCCCCCTCCCCATCCCAATCCTCCCACTGATCACCCACCGCCTGACCTCCCTTACCCTATACTCACTGCTAAAGGTCATAAGCTGTCATCTTCTGTGGACCGAGACATGTCTGCACTCTTCCAAGCTGAACCGTGAATCAAGGTAAGTGCCATATAATGAATTTGGATGTGTTTTGAACTAATGTTCATTAACTCAAGTCATTTTTAGGAATCTTTTCAACATGACCTGTTTGGGTCCTCGCCTCATGAACACTGGCACTGTCATTTTGTTAATCAGGCCCAGAAGGTAATTTCACAGTCGCTGCATGAAATGACCTTTCAGAACCGAACAACAAAATTTTACCACCACTGTTCATGAGATGGGGTCCCAAAAAGGCCATGCTGAAAATTTGATGAAAAAATTCCTAAAAATAACTGGGTTCTATGCGTTCATTGATATTTTTCTATGCAGGTGCATACTTTTAGTAATTTGCAATATTTTGACTCCAAATTTTCAACAAAGCCATTTTTTCACACCACCTCATGAGCAGTACTGCTGTCATTGTTCACATACTATCTGAAATGTGTTTACGCACATTTGGCATGGATTTGACATTTTTCACCTATGGCTGGGGTTTATGAGGTGAGGTCATAAGAAGACTATATTGAAAATTTGGGGTAAAATATTAAAAAAATGCCAAAGTTATGACCATTTATTGCAATTTTGCTACGCCCATTCGTAACTTTAGAAATGTTAAATATTTTTAGCTCAGATTTTCAACATAGCTTTCTTATTACATTTTGGTGGTGATTTGAAAATTTTCTGTACTGGGTACATGAGGTGGGGTAATATGAGGGCTATGCTGACAATTTGGTCACTGTTGTCCTATAAATGGAAGTACAGGGCCTGGAAATCCCTGTGCTTCCACAGCTACATACGTACATATACACATCTATGGAGGGATGGGAGTGCAGGGCCCAGAGGGCAATAAGATCATACTATCTCAAAAAGTAAGGAAATAAATTACACTCCCACATGTATATATGAATACAATTACAAGCTCTCCACTTTCTCAAAAAAGTAAGGAAATTCTTTGCAAAAAACTTTGCTAATGCATCAGTTAGAGTAAAGCAACAAAAGCTTGGAAATATGATGTTAGGGTTTCTGACCCTAACACCCCAACCCACCTCACCACCACCCTACATGCACTAACAGGCATCCGGGAGTGTCTTAGGGTTGTCAGCCTAATGCTTACCCCATTCTCCTGTACTGTACCCATCTCAGCTTATTTATTCATGGAATGGGGTGAGCATTAGAGGCTGACAACCACAAGGACACCGATGCCTGTTATGCCTGTTGGATATAGGAAGGGTGGTTATTAAGGTTGAAACCCAACACCTCTTATGTCATATCCCAACCTTTTGTTGCTTTAACCCTAACTGATACATTAATAACGTTTTTTTGCATAAAGAAAGAAAGAAAGAAAGAAAGAAAAAGAAAGGAAGGAAGGAAAGGAAAGGGGGGAGTGGATCTACAGTAGGAGAAAAAGGAAATAATAGGCAAAGTAAGGGGAAATAAGTGATATATCTATATATATAGATGCTATACAATGGCCTGTGTTCAAATATGCCATTTATTTTCATGAGTGAGTTGTGAAAGTCCTGCCATCTCACAAATGGAAATTAATTGCATGTTTGAACACAGACCATTGTGTGGCAAGCTGCCCGGCTGCTAGCCCTTATTTGTAGATATTATTATGTTGTATATATGTTTTTTTTATTGTAATTCTGTGTACATGTCAGTGTCAGCACAAGGCACCTAGAGAAAAACTGGACTTTTAAAAGGGTTTTGACCTTTGTCTGACCTGAGAGGCAAGCTGCTTGCAGGAACTGACAAGTTCTTGTCAAACAGCTTGTGGATACAATAGGAACTGACCAAGGGAGATAAAAGTAATAAAGTCACCTGTATAATCATAAAACTTACACAGTCTTCCTTATAATAATCAAATTAATCCAGTTCAAAGCTCAGGGTGTTTTAACCAGGAAAGATCCTTCTAACAGGCCTGTGTGGAGGAATAGAAAAAGAAACACATCCTTATAGCATACCTGTGTGAGATTGTAAAACCTAGGTGTTGGGATCACTGTGGTGCTCCCCACGGCTCCTTGGACCTCACCAGCCCACCTCAAAGCTAGCAAGGTACTGTAGCCAGTAGGTTCCATTTCAAGTCCTCAGGCAGCCTAGCTTTGAATTCTGGCCCCCTGCCTTCTGAGCTATGGCTGAATTATTACCTCAACTTACCTCTGCACTATTGCAGACTAGAGGAGACCGAAAAAACCCCTGTACATACTGACTTAAATGTGCCTCTGTCCAGCCGAGCTGTAAACTGAATTTGTGCCTTGCATTGCAGCTCCCTGGTGTGTTTGGCATTTCTGTGTGCACTGCAATCTCGGAGTTTATGTTGCTCTTTCTGATTTAATTCTGTGCTCCTAGCCTGTTTTTCTGTGAGAGTCACTGAAGTCAAATTTTCTCCCCTTCCCCAACCGCCTCCTCCACGTCTTATTAAATGTTTGTTCCTTGAGGGTGGAAATTCTTTTTCCCCTCAGTGATTGGACCATTTCTTCTGGGGTGAGAATCTCAAGGCAGCTAGCTTGTGAATTTCATTGTTGAATTGCCCCAGGAAACTGGTGAATATCTCCACACTTAGCAAAAGTCTTAAAAAGGTTTCTAGTTGCTGCTCTATATGTTTGCCTGCTGGATAGTTTCATCCTTGGACTTAGTTACTGTCTCACTCCTGCAGTCAACTGCACATTTGCTTCTGTTCCATCTCCAGTCCTGAATTCGTTGCTTTCAGTCTTTTACCCTAGTTCTACCTTCCCTTCTTTTCCTTACCAGTGTACACTATGGGGGTGATTTCATTTCACTGCAGCTTTGTAGGAGTATTTTCCCTTCTGCTAGCCCTTCAACTCTCAGCAGATCTTCTCTGCAAGCCATTTACTGACTCTGGTTACTCAAATAAAGCTGAGGATTGGAGCTATTATTTTTCAAACCTAATTATCAGGTGTAATACCTCTATCCCTTAAACTTGGCTCCTAAAGCTTATCCCATTTGCTAGTATAGCTGACTACCCAAGCCATTCCCCTTTTTATATGCCACTGGAGGGCAAACTCCAAACCTCTCTCACTGAGGCCTGGGTACCCCTATGTCATCTTTCTCTCTCCAGTGATATTGAACCTAACCCAGGCCCTCCTGATAGTATCACTTCCAAGAACCAATCTTATTGCTTCACAGAAAAGGGGCTTAGGCTTGCACATATGAACATTAGAAGTCTGTCAGCTAATTTTGTGCAGCTTGAAGCCTGGATTGCTCACAACTCCCCTGTCATCTTTGGTTTAACCGAGACTTGGTTAAAACCCCATATACCAGATTCATTATGTAGGATCAATGGATATAAACTTCACAGATGTGATCGTCCAAATGCTTAAAAGGGTGGTGGTGTTTTGTTTTATACCAGACAGGACCTTGACATTACAGTCCTCCCGGTCAACACTACCTGTCTATGTGAAACTATTCATATAGTTATTACCTTAGGTCTCACTTAGAAGCTAAATGTAGTGTGCATCTATAACCCTCCTAAAAATGGACTAACAGGCCTGACTAAGGTAATTGACCATCTTTCCTCGCTAAAGGGTAGACAAGAGCTCATTGTTATGGGGGACTTCAACCTGGATTGGCTAGGGAAAAACTCGAATCTCTATGCTGCTGAACTCAGCAGGTTACACCTGTCTCAATTGATCACTCTCCCAACCAGACAGGCTAGTAACTGCAGTCTCCAGTCTCTTCTAGACTGGGTTGTCTCCAACAGGCCTGAGAGGATCAGTGCTGTTGGAGCTCTACCAGACTCAATCAGTGATCACACCCCAGTTTACTGTGTTTGGAAGGCTAGGGCCCCTAAACCACCCCCCAGAGAAATTATTTTCAGCAATTTTTCAAAAATGGATAAGACAGCCCTAATCTTGGAGCTACAGAACATGGACTGGGCACCTCTAAATAATACTTGTACTATGGAATGTGCTGCTCAATACCTCCTTACCACGCTTTTAAACCTTCAAGAAAAATATATCCCAGAATAAAGGCTCCGTATCCAGGGATCTGCTACCCATTGGTTAAATTCTTCACTCCTGTCCACTCTCAAAAAGAGGGATAAAGCCTGGAACAAAGTTGAGCTAACCTAGTCCCCATTGGATTAGGCAGAGTACAGAAGACTCCGAAACCTATGTAAGGTTTCCATCAGATCTGCTAAGGACAATTACTACCGTCAGCTCCTTAGTACCTCTGTCAGTGACTCTCGTGGTTTTTGGAGTCATGTTAACACCATCATGGGGAAAAACAAGTACACTACCATCTCTGATATGGTCATGGATGGTTGTAATTGCAATAACCTGCTCACTATCACCGAGGCTCTTAACTCCAGATTCACTGACCTCCCCTCCTATACTGCACCTTCTGGGTCTTTATCTGTCACTCCTCAGGATAACCTTAAACCTTCCAACCCATCTTTCACCCTTCACCCAGTCTCTGAGACTGAAATCTTATGCTTACTTAAGTCCAGCTCTCCTGCTGGATTGTCAGGGACAGATGGACTCTTACCGAAATTCCTAAGAACCATTGCACCATCTGTAGTTCTCCAGTGACTAGACTTTTCAACCTGTCTCTTCTTACAGAACATGTCCCTTCCCTCTGGAAGAATGCTTGAGTTGTACTGGTCCACAAAAAGGGGGACATCACTAACCTGGTAAACTACCACCCTATTGCCATCCTCTCCACCCTCTCTAAAATACTAGAGAAAATTGTTGCTACCCAGGTCTCAGATTACCTCTACTCCTTCAAACTCCTCACCCCTGACCAACATGGTTTCTGACGTGGGCACAGTACATCCACTGCTCTCATACAGTTTACAAATGATGTCAGACTCGCTATGGACAAAGGCTCTCTCACTGGGGCTACTTTTGTTGACCTTACAAAAGCGTTTGATTTAGTTGATCACCTACTGCTCCTATCAAAGTTGTCATCCCTAGGGTTCTCTACCTCTGTCACCTCACCGCCTAGTTCCAAAATTATCTTTTGAAGCATCAACAATTTGTTCAGATCAGAGATGCTAAGTACTTTCTTGCTCCTACTTGGACCAGAGTGCCCCAGGGTTCAATTCTTGGTCCTCTCCTGTTTACGATCTTCATAAATGACATCCCACCACTCACTGGTGCTTGCTCAGGTCTACTATATGCCGACGATCTTGCTCTTTACTCATCCTCCTCAAACCTCTCAGATATCAACCTGAATCTCAGTAGTAACTTCAATACCTTTCAGAGCTGGCTATTGAAAAACAAGCTTCTCTTAAATAAAAATAAAATGGTGACTATGCTCTTCAGTTCAGGTTCAAAAATTCGGTCCTGCACCCAGCCATTAAGTATCAGAGCTCTTGATGGCTCTCCCCTTAACACAGTTACCTCTTTCAAATACCTAGGAGTAACTCTTGATCCTGCCTTGGATTTTGACCTGCACCTAGCCTCAGTCATTAAATCCATCAATATTCAACTTGGGCTGGCATATAAGGTGAGACATAACCTAATATCCACAGCAAGGATGGCCATTGCACAGGGGATCCTGAGACCCAAATTAGCATATGGGTTAATAGCCTTTCTGGCAACTACTGGAGGGCTCCTCTGAAAGTGGTATGTCTGCTACAACAGCATTTGCCATTTTGCTCTGTCTTTAACCAAACTCACTCAACGATGCACACTATACTCTGGTCTGGGATGGTTTACCCCCTCAGCCTTGCATCAGTTTACTTCCTACTGTTTTATAAAGAGTATCATCTCCTCCCAGATACCTGTCAAATTGGCTCTACTGCTCAAACCTGTGACCTCTTCCTACCCACTGAGATTAGCTGGCAAATCCCTTCTTGTCCAACCGAGATGTAAAACCAAAATGGGGAGAATACTTTCTCTAGCTGGGCCCTTAAACTATTGAACTCCCTTCCACTGAGTCTAAGAATCTCCCCTTCTCCATGCAGCTTCAAGCAGGAGCTTCATATGGCTCTTCTAAGTTCTGAACCCTGCTCCTGTTCTCTATCCACCCAGTTCTGCACTGGTTCCTCCAACTTGCCTACCAGCTCCAACCTCTACTACTCTCAAACCTGCCTGGAAATCTTGCTATTTCCTCTCTTCTAGCACTTACTCACTAGTTAAATGATTTATGACTGTTAGTTATTTGCACTTATATTCCTGTTTTGTTACTACATATAGATTCCTGCAAATGTACTGTCATTGCTGAAAATTTTGTATAAGTGTACTATGGCTGACTTCTACGTGTTCCCATGATGTTTTCTTGTATCTACTATTGTCTACATACCCCTTGTTGTAATCTCCCGAGTCATATCTGAAAATAGGCAGCTATGCTGTCTAATGTACCTACCCAGTTAACAAAAAATAAATAAATAAATAGGTTAACTATGAGAATCTGATCCTTCAAAGATTATCAGGAAAATAAGACTTTTGGGGAAAGCGTAAGAATGACACCCAGTGGCCTAAAGTGGAAGGGACAACCTCTCTTCACTGACCTGAAGGGCCAGTCTTTATTCACAGACTTGGGGTGGAGGTCTTCTATATAAACTCCCCAGCACAGACACTGTGGGACATTTTACCATTCTGCTTGGACTCTCCTGACCACAGAGAGCAGCTGCCAGCACAAAGAATGCCTAGGGGACAAAGGCTGCTACAGAAAGACTGCAATATTTTGTAAACCAGCGATTTCTCTGGACTTTGAAATCTTCCTACCTCAGGTAGACTAGCTAACAGTCTTAGTGTGTTTCATTGTACATTTTTTCTATTTCCCTTTTCCTGTATACTGTAATCCAAATTAATATTCTGTTTTTAGTTGTACTTGTATTTATTTAAATATTTTAGTAAAAACTTTTGCCTTTCTAATTAAATTATGCCTGTGTGAGAGTTTATATGTTGTATGTGTGACTGTAGAAGGTTTATTAATAATCTGTGACCACTGTTAATTGCATAGGGGGGCCACCACAAGCAACCAAATTGAGAACAGAGTCTGTAAGGGACATCAGGAAGGACATGGAGAATACCAGAGTTTACAAAGATTTTGAACCAGGTTGTTTCATGTCCTGTAGGGAGAAGGACAAATCAGGTGTTATGCTGCTACAGGAAGAGAGTGCAATGCCTGGTCTTCCTCATTTGTGTAATAGCCAAGGGAAGGTTCATATGCGGCCACAAGACTCAAGACTATTATTGTGCCCTTATCCAGAGCTAGAAGGATGCCTGGGATCCTCATGGCAGAGATGCAATCATGACCTCAGCAAGCATTCTAAAGGGTAAGGAGGGTATCCCTGTTGTTCCCCCCATCACGGACTGCACTTAAGGGTGGGTACTGTGAGTTCGGTGGGCCTGACCCCCAGGAGTGGGTTTGTGACATATGTTCTATGTATAAAATGTGTGTGTTCTGTGTGACAATTGAGGGCGGATTTATTGTGGGACTGGCAGAATGGGCTGCCAGTTAACTCATTGCCTCCACAGGCTCACTCTGCGATTACACCACTTGCCTCCTGAATCTCCTGTATACTTTTAACAGTGAATCCTGGAACTTTCTAAGCAAAATCGAGCCATAGTCAGCATGTCGCAAACAAATGCTAATAGCTCATTAATTGTACATGCTAGACACAAAGTATGAGTGGCAGAGTTATTCAGCACAAAATTGCCTTTCCAATGGTGGCATGCATGTAATAATAAGTAATTTTGGTTTTCTATGCTGGTCAAAAGAGCAAACTAAATATTTTTCACTAAAAGGGCAACATAAGCCATTTTTGTTGGAAAATATGTAAAATATCAACACCAAATTAAGCATACAGACATCAGATGGTGTTTTAATATTATGTTTGTTAAAAAAAGGTATCTTTTACTATAAATGTAATTTTCCCCATTTTAGTCAAGGTGCTTTGATGAGATTTGAGGGCTAAATCTCAACCACACCATATCATAAACAAATGTGTATAACTCCAAAAGTATACATGATACACACAAAGTATCAGCATGAAAGTTGATGAGCACAAAAATGCCTTTCCAATGGTGCTATGCAACCAGTTGTAATCAATACGGTTTTTATTTTATACCTGCTGAAGTGCCAAAAAAGTGAATTTTATTCAAGCTGCTTAGGTGAATCTTGATGGAAAACATGTCAGCCATACACACCATACCATAAACAAATGCAAATAACTCCTAAAGTATGCATGATATACACAAAATATCAGTGACAAAGTTGTTCAGCTTAAAATTATCTTTCCAATGGTGCTATGCAGTCAAATATATATTATATTCTGTTACACTATATAGTAAAATATATAAGTGACTTCTCCAGATGTTGCAAGGGCACATTGAGAGTCAGTAGTCGACTTCTGCAGACGTCCTCAGGCCACACCAGTGTTTTTTTCACTGACGACTACAGACGTCTGCTAGGAGACAATGAGTTAAGTTGATTGTGATGTAGGTAAGTGGAAAATAAACAGTGTTATTTACCCTTTGGGTGGATAACATTATTTATCTTTCACCTGGGTCAGAGTCTTGAGAACATAATGCATTTATTTAAGTAGTGGAATCCTTACATACATTGTATACATACATTTATACAACAAGAGTGGGTCTCTGCCCCCAAGTATATAAGTACTATCTTACAACCCAGTAGTGAGATAGTACCACTATCTTTATGCTGGGTATATCACAAATAATATATTTAGCAGCTGGGTGCATCACAATAGAAAGCAGTTCTTTCCCTAATGTGAACAGATAAGAGATTGAGACTGCAGGTGGTTCACTGAAAACATTCTGAAGGCTTCATTTTAAATTGAAGCATCTCTGTGCTTGCACCAATCCCAGTCTTGCCTCCACCATACTCAAGACAAATTCCCTTCAGTCTATAAACACCACTCCTTTGACTTAAGCAGTCAAAGCAGAAAAAAAAATATTTAGAGGCACCACAGTTAAAGTGTTGGTTCCACACAGTAAACACACAGAATAGTGGTAGTAATTCAAGCACCTTTAGCTAAACAGTTTAACTGTGGGCATCCATTAACAAAATCAACCAAAATAAAATAAAAACCCAATGAAATATCCTGAGGTATTCCGACTCCTTTGTGAACCACACAGTAACACAAACAGGATCCCTGAATGTCCACATCCAGATATAGGAAAGCCCCAAAACTGGGAAAAAATGGAAAAAATCATAACTTCTAGTAAAACGACTGGTAAGTGGTTCCACAAAATGATCCACCAAAAGTACTGCAACTGAAGATTCCCACCTGCAACAAACAGAGTCCTGCTGCAACCAGAAGGCCAGCACTGAGAACAGAAGACTCCCTACGACTGACTTCTATAGCACAAATAACCCAGAAACCATGACCTCCCCCCAGGCTAGAATCCGTGACATGGAACAGCAGACCGCTAGGACACTATCCGCACATCCTTCTCCCACACTGCTGATTCACAAATGATGCTGTGCATGGGCACAGTAGACTCACAACTAATACACCCAGTAAAAGCATAGCAGCCAATCCAAAAACATGTCTACTTAATAAATGAGTATTTAATTTAAATAATGCTATGGAAACCACACAGTCTGTGTCAAAGTTCGCACACTGACTTCTCACACTAGCTGCATTAAAAAACAGCACTCAGTATAAAAAAACAGAACAAAACACATGCGGAAATTGCCAAAATTATGAGACCCATACCTGTTGTACAGATCAAATATGACATGGGTGAGAGTGAGATAGTAGAAATATGTCCACTTGCTGTCACTGAACTCTTGATTGACTTGTGGGATATCAAGAGTTCAGTGACAGCTCGTGAATATATGCAAGGTAAGAACAGAAGCTCAAAAAAAGGTGATGATGGGGATGGAAAGGCATAGAAGGAGTGAATGAGCTAAAGAGTCCTCAAGTAGGGGCTCATTAACTGGACATAGTAAGAAGGCTGAAAGGTGACAAAGGTGGTGGAAGGAAAGAAGGACATCTGGAGAAAAAGAAAATGGAGGTGCATACATAGGTGGAATGCTCATACACACCTTAGATGGAACTGTGTGCAGGCATACCTACCCATGCAAAGTACCATGCATGCATGAGAGCAAGGATATGACAGGAGGGTGGGGATAAAAAGGACTGACTACAGTGGAAAACCATAAGGTGGCTGAAATATTATCATAAAAAATAAATCTGTTATGTAAACCAGAGTGCTGCTGGGAACCTAATGAAGAATAAATGTTGTTTTTCTTTGATCAGCACCCTGGAACCCTGCTGAAGGACACAATCAGAAAGATCTTTGACATGATCATTGTCATCGTTGATCTTTGTGTCTTAATTTTTTCTAATGGTTTCTCTCTGCTATACATATTTTTTTGGGGGGGGTTAACTTGTTCATACAGTTCTGTTTGCCCTTATAATGTTGCCATCAGTTTTGTTCTGGATAAAGTAGTGTTAAATTAATTTTCCAGCACTGCAATTTTTCTGTAATGCAGTCTTCAATCCATTTTATTTTCACAATATTGTCATTAACTTCGTTTTAGCATGGCACTTATTTCTCTTCACTTTCCAAAGGTTGGAGACTTTGCAGGACATTTCATTTTTAGTTTTGTTACTTGCCGGGCTGCTCTTGGGCTCCATCAAACAGCCAAATATTTTAGTTAAAATAAAAAACTCTTACTGCATGTGATGTAGGTATAAGATTCTTGACCTTCTATCTGACCACCCGCATGTCAACACAGGGATGTCCCAAGGTTCCATTTTGGGTCTCCTGCTGTTCAGCCTGTTTCTAAATGAACTCCCCAAAGTCTGCCAGAATAAGATCATTCTATATGCAGTCACCCTACTCTGGAAGAGCTGGAAAAAGGCATGCAAGATGACTTTACTGCTGTGGAAAATGGTTCCTTCAGTCTAAGCTCTTGCTCAACTACACTAAGACTAAAACAATGTTGTTTGCCTCCCATCAAAACTGTCATAAATCACATCACCTCAAGATCTACAATAACAAGTTTGATACACTCAAAATGGTCACCACCTTTAAGTACCTCGGAGTCTACCTTGACAGCTCTGTCTCCTACAGCCAGCACATAGACCATGTTGCCAAGGCAGCTAGTGCCAGACTAGGTCAGCCCTACCGGTATAGGCAGTGCCTCACCGAAAGTGCCATTATGCTTGCAGTTAACAGCTCTGTGCTCTCTATCAGAGATTATGGACTGGTAGTCTATGGAGCCGGTACCGATACAGCATTTAGGCGAATCAAGATTGTCTTAAACAAAGCCTGCAAACTAGTCCTGGGTGTGGACCATTTAACTCACACTCGTGAGCTATACTCAAGCACTGGTTGGTTAAACTTGAATAACAGAATTCAGTACCAAGTCTGTCTATTAGCTAAAAATCCACATTAGGTCTTGCTCCTCCTGGAGTGAGGCAACTGCTAAGAAACTCCACTTACGCCAGACTAACTAGGGGGTTGAGTAAAGCTGCCTTCATTATCCCATTCCGCCGGACTTCACTAGGGCAATGGTCCTTCAAATACAGGGCCCCCTACTGGCTAAATTCCCTTAACTCTGAGCTGATTGAAGAATCAAAACTACACCCATTTAAGAACAAGCTGCTGCAGTATCTGGCCACTCTTAGTAACTGCGACTGCATCACCTGTGCCTAATCCTACTGTTATTGCTAGCTTATCTGTCCTTCATAGCACCCATCTCCCCACATCCTCTATTCACCCCCTTCCCCAGTTTCCCCTCATCTCACCCCCACTTTAAAACCCTTTCTCTTATCCCTCTCTCCCTCCACATTACTCAGCCCTTACCTATCACCTACTTATGTAACCCTGGGTAGATTCCTATCAATCCCACCCCTCTGACTGCTTAATCCCCTTACTCTGTCACCTCCTTTGTCTCTGCCCCCACCCTCCCCCTGCTTTCATCTATTCCGTCCTCCCCCTTCTTTGGTCACCACCACTTCTGACCCTCCATAACTCTACCTGCATGCTCTAAAGCTCAGCTACCACTATAAATTGCTTGTCCAACTTAGGTATGCTCCTAGTACTGTTGCAATAAAGTTGACCTCTCTTACCTGATGTATTTTAACTGTACTTGCTTGAATCTGTATCTGCATGTACCATAATGTACCTGCCTGCTGCATATACCCCTATCTGTTATGTAATGTCTACATACCTTGTCTATTGCCTTACCACGGGAAACCTTTGTATATGAGCTTTTAGCTCAAAGGTGTTATCCGAGATTCCAATGAAATAATTCCCCCCAAAGATGTATTTACAGACATATGATGTTGTTTTAGTGTATGTATTATGAGGAATGGCATCCTCATTGCATTTAACTTTTTTTTAAATATGTTCTATATCCAGAAACTGTGCTTTATGTGTACTGAAAAAATCAATAATCATAGAGTTTAAAAAAAAAAGATCTTTGACATTATGGTCCATGGAGGTAGAATGGGATACAGTGGGTTTATCGGTGTCTTCTTTTCTGGCTGCCCTGTAATGTTCACTGAATCGGTCAAGCAAGCATCTTTAGGATGCTGAATTTCAGTGACACTAGAAATAAACTGACAGATGTAACAGTGAGTTCTGTTACAAGCTTTGTTACCTGGTTGGACGGAATTGTTAGGAGTATGGAGGCTTCAACATACCAGGAGATTCTGAAGGTTGGGTGTTCTGTGGTAGTTTGTAGCTGTTCTGTAAAAGAGGCTTCAAGATTAGGATCTGTTTGCAAAACAGGAAAGTTCCTAGTTATAGTCATGTGAAGAGAGGGGTCTTTGAATGGAAAGGAGGCACCAGTGAAGTGTGTCGCTGCTGCATGTGAGTATTGCTCCTGAGAGGGTCAAGGTAATGGACATAGCACTGACCCAGTAGAGTGCTCTGTCCACTACACTGTGCTTTCTGTGTAACCCATGTTAATAAAAAAAAGGTGCATTATTTGAGTCTGCTCAGCAAAATCGTCATCTTCACTCCAGAACCTGCAAAGTCTAAGAAACAAATCTTTTTTTTTTCTTTAGAGCTATTTCTTGCTTTTGGAGTGCTGGCTGGCTCTTCATCCCCTACCCACCTCCCCTACCACCTATTATCCGCTCCCAAACTCACCTGCCGAGAGTCCCACATGGCTTGCCCCCCATGATGGGGCCTGGAGAGGGAAGGTCATTCTCCCCCAACCCGGGTCCAGATCTGATTCAGCAAGGTCCCAGGCCAAGAACAAGTGAGTAGGGCTTCCTGGTTGCAAAACCCCCACTTTTGCCTTTTTCTGCTTCCCTGTTCCAAAGTCAGTGTATGTGCACTGGCATGGGCATGTGATGTGAAGACACTGCTTGTACTCAAATGTCTGCACCCAGCCCTCAGAGATACAACTGTATGCTGTGCCACCCAGCATCTGCATGCACTGTTGCCCCTCCCCAAAGGAGGAGAGCTGTCTATGAATGCTCAATCCTCCTTCCCCCAGCTGGCTCCTGAGTGACCCTGGCCATTCCCAATCCCAAGTCACTGGCATGGCAGGAAGTAAGTTGCCCAGCAACATAGCCCTCCATGCCACTGGGCCAGATTGGCAAAGTATTCTTAATAAGTTTGGGATGGAGAGAGCTGTGGAGAGGAAAGCTGTGTGAGGCAGTGGGTTTGTAATAAACCGAGGTCTTGAGACCAATGTTCTGCACTGACTATTTGACATCTAGAAAAGGCAGTGTTGGGGAGGATATTTTGACTGTGTAGAGAAGGGAAGGATGGGATGTGGTAAACTTATCCAAGAGACCTCAGATTCCTGGAGCAGGAGGTGGTTCCCACACAATCAGCAATGTAGCATGTATAGAGGTCTGGCACAGTCCCTGTGAGGGAGTGAAATAATTGTTTCTCAACCAACTAACCAACAGGTTGGTAATGCTGAGACCCCTCCTGGTACCTATAGGAACTCCACTGAAATAAATTGTTATTGAAAGATAAAGCATTAGGTTGATGTCCATGGTAATGATGAGTTGATGAGAGCCCCTGAATCTGAACCTGCCAAATAACTGGACAGCATGGTTAGTGTCTTTAACACAGGTGTACAGGGATTCAATGAGTGGTCTCATAAGGCTGGACACAAATGCAGCGATGTGGAATGTGGGACAGGAGCAGGCAGACACAATAGGGCATCCAGGGTTACCTGTTTTGGGGAAGTATCTAGAACCTGGATGCCTGAGGATATTGAACTATACGACTCTAAGTAGAGGCAGGGAGTTCACTGTTTTCAATAGCAGAGGAGATGATAGTTGTGGTGATCTCTGATAGTTGGTAGTGGGGTCCAGTAGAAGAGGACAATAAAAAGTGGTGTCAGAGAGTTGCTGCGTGGCTTCAGTGATGTATAGCTCCTTATATCAGACCATGACAGCTCCCCCCTTATCAGTGGGTTTAATAACAATGTTATTCCTGTGTTGCAGAGATCTGAGGGCTGCAAGTTTGCCAGCTGCCAGGTTAGGGTAATAACGCCTACAGTGAAAATTAAAGCTAGTGGTGTCTTTTATACATTGAACAACATATTTAACAGAGCAAAATGACCTGGAAGTGGGATTCATGTACTGCATCAGGAATTCATACAGTTGATTAATATGGTAATGTTGTTATCATCATCTGCAGGAAGAGGAGTCTCATTAGAACAAACTCTGGTCAGAGCCAACAAGGCTGCATAATGCTATTTTATGGGGATTAGGAGCCATCTACAGGGAAATTGCTTTTATACGAAACCTCAAGAAGCTCAATATTTATTTTGAAGTGCCTGCCAATAACAATATTTCCCTGTGATTGCTGGCCCTGTTAAAGTTAACACATTCTCTGGTGTCCACAGGTGCATCCCACCCTCTGACTGCTGGGCCTTTTAATAAAAAATCATTCCCTGGTGTGCAGTGGCTCCATCATTGTCCCAATCACCTTCCAGTGTTAATAAATAATACCCTTGCTGCAGTATAAGGTCAGTTTGGTCCTGTGATATGGAGGGATGAGGCACTGTGTGCCTTGACTCACGCTACATCAGTGACCCGAGCTCAGCAACATGCTCAAGTTGCTGAGGATCGGAGAGAAGACTGAGTGTTTATCAGATCCCTGTCCTGCCCCTGGGTGGGAAGGCATGCTGACTCAACTTTTGTTCCCCCTCCCAGGTGAAGGCATTGATCCAAGGGGAGGGGGAATGCGGAAATGGCTAGCACAGGCTACTCACCTACCTCAGTAACACACACTACCAACTGGATGACCGGCTCAGTTATAGATGTGAGTGACTGTTTGGGAGAGGATGGCTCTCCCCTTCCTGGCCCTATCATGGGGGGAGCAATCATTGGGAAACGTTACATTCAGTGGTCTGGGACAGGGAAGTAGCAGACAGGGGAGGTGGGGACAGGGCTGAGAGCCTGCCTGAGTCAACTAGCAAGGCAAAAATGTTTATGGAGGGAGGAAAATGCTGCAGTATGCATGATCTTAACACATATACACAACCCTCCTATAACGGGGGTTACAGTAAACCTACCAAATATTGGTAATATGTACAGGATCTCCTACCAGGGTACTATGGAGCCAGAGGAAGAAGTCTTAAAAGGATGAGGTTTCTTAGACCTGTAGAATAAGGATTCACAGTTCTTAGATAGTTACTAGAAAGGATAAGAAAGGTTAGACATATTGTTATACTTACCTGATGGGGAGGAGTTCACATCCTGTGAGACTGTGAAAGTAAAGAGAAAAAGGTTAATATGCAGTAAATACAGTAGTGGAAACAATAGAGAGGATACAGATGCAAAAGGGGTATAGTATAGTGTAAAAGGTAAAATAAACATTGCTTTAGATAGAAAGTTACAGAATTAAATGAAGTAACAGATGTAGAGGCATGTTTAATTTTTTTAGTTGTTTAACCAGGAGTAGCACACTAAGCTGAAAGCTTTTTTACAGGTGCAACCTGGGAGCACAGGGAAGTTAAGTGACTACTCAGAGTCACACAGTATGCAAGTGGAAGCTGTGGGATTTAAACCCAGGTCTAGTCTGCTAGATGTCACCAGCTTTGCAACTCAGAGCCTTAAACCACTGCGCTATGCTGCCTCCTTAAATCCCTAATTTAAGTAGTATACTAATATCATTAACTGTTTACCATGAGCGTCAAAAACAAAACACAAAACACAGAATAATGAAATGTTCTTAACCAAATTACTCATGTGTTTTCAGCTTGACATGCACATTGTTTTTAGTGTGTGGTGTAAATCACTTTAAGAGATCTGTATAAATGAGATGCACATTTGTATTCCTCAGACCCACCCCCTGAGGAAGGCACGTTGAAGGGTTGAAGCACTTGGGCTAGTGGGTGCACACCATCATCACTGAATCTATGAGTGCTGAGCTTTCTTTTCTTTTCTTATTACAGCTGGCTGGTTTGCTCATACACCATCTTTGCCAGTGTACACCACTCTACACTACTTACACTATAGCCACAGCACTGACCACTGACCATCACAGGACTGACCCTTCCACCCCTACCATTACAGGACTGTCCCCCCCCCCGAGAGTCATATGACTGAAACCCTCTACTGTCAGTCACAGCACTGGGTATCCACCCCTGACAGTCACAGAACTGATCCCTATTCCCAACAGTCACAACACTACACCCCATCACCATGACAGCACTGACCCCATACCCCCTAAAGTCACGTGGATGACACTCTCCACAGGCATTTACAGCAGAAATTCCCAACCCTAACAGTCATAGTACTGTTCCTCAGTCACAGCGCTACACCCCACAACCATGACAGCACTGACCCTATACCCTCTAAAGTCACATGGATGACACTTTCCACAGGCAGTTACAGCAGTAATCCCCACCGCTAACAGTCACAACACTGTACCTCAGTCACAGCACTACACCCCACCACCATGACAGCACTGCCCCATACACCCTAAAGTCACATGGATGACACTCTCCACAGGCAGTTACAGCAGTAATCCCCACCCCTAACAGTCACAACACTGTACCTCAGTCACAGCACTACACCCCACCACCATGACAGCACTGCCCCCATACCCCTAAAAAAACATGGATGACACTCTCCACAGGCAGTTACAGCAGTAATCCCCACCCCTAACAGTCACAGCACTGTACCTCAGTCACAGCACTGAAGACACCCCACACAGCCAGGACTGACTCCCCCCCCCCGAACTGTCACTTAGTTTGGCACCTTATGCAACAATCCTGCCACATGTACAACTTCCTGAAAATACTTCAGTCCCTCAAAGTTGTAAAACTGTGTAGAAGCAGACCTCCCAAAAGTCACAGGAATGACCCTCACTCTGACAGTCACATAAGTGACACTCTATCCCTGACAGTTACATATCTGACCCTCTTCCCAATAATAACAACACTGTACCACCACTTTGACAGTCACAGTGCTGACACCCTCCACCATCAGTCACAGCGGTGACTACCCCCTCAACAATCATAGGACTGTACCATTGCCCCCCACAGTCACAGAACTGCACCAGCCAGCCCCAGTCACAGGACTGTACCACCACCCCCCCACCCCTACAGTCACAGGACTGTACCAACACCTCCGCATAGTCACAGGACTGTAACACCCCCTCCTTCACAGTCATGGGATTGTACCACCCCACAGTCACAGGACTGTATCACCCCCCACACACACACACTGACAGGACTGTACCACCCCACTGACAGTCACAGGACTGACACCCTCCACTGACACTCATGACAATGACCACCTGCCCCTGGCAGTTGCAGCACTGTTCCACACCCCTGAGAGTCACAACACTTTCTTACTATTTCCAACAGTCACAGAACTGCCCCCTCTCAAAACCTTGTAGTCACCACAATGACCATACACTCCGGAGATAAAGCATTGGTCCCCATCCCCCATAGTAACAACACTGGTCAAAGCACTACACTCCACCCCCATCTTACAGCACTGATTATCCATCCACAACAGTCACAGCACTGCTACCTCACCCCCAAAAGTCACAGGACTGACACCCTGTACCATCAGTCACAGCAGTAATTCCCATTCCTTGACAATAACAGCACTGAGACACGACTCCTAATGGTCAATGCACTGACCACTCATCCACAACAGCCACAGCACTGCCCCCTCACCCACAACAGTCATGGGACTGAGTTCCACCCCAACAGTCTCAGACCTGAACCACCCCTTCAATAGTTACAGAACTAACACCTTCCACTGTCAGTCACAGTGGCCACCTATTCGACAGTCACAGTGCTGATCCTAATCCCCCAACAGTGACAGTACTGACCTCTACCCACAATGGTCAAAGCACTACCCACCACCACTGTCAAAGCACTGTCCCCATTCATCCGCAACACTCAAAGGGCTGATACTCTCCACAGACAGTTACAGCAGTGACCCACACTCCTAACCATTGCCACATTGTCCCCCCACTCCCAAAAGTAACAGCCCTGCACCCTACCTGGCAGTCATGGCACTGATCACCCACCCCCTGACAATAACCACACTGGCTCCTCATGCTCAACCATTACAGCACCAACACCCCCAACCACAAAAATCACAGTACTGACCCCCACCATTAACATAGCACTGCCTCTGAACCTCCCTCAACAGTCATAGGACTTACCCTCCCCTTACAGCAATGCACCTGACAGTCATAGCACTGACCACCAACCACTGGCAGTCCCAGTACTGACCACACCTCAGTCATAAAATCTTTTAAAAATTGTTTAAGTACTGGCAAACCATTGCAGAGGGTGCAGGGGTCAAAACTGGCACTGACCTGCTAGCCAAATTCTGGCAGATATTGTGTTAGGCTAGTAAGATTTTCCTTTAGCTAGCCATGCAGACTTGTACTGGAGAGTGTAACCAATAAGTACATCAGCTGGGCTAGTGGAAGAGTCTGTGAGGTTAGTGAATTTCCCCAGTCACTAGTCCTGCTGGCTAGTGGCTGCAAAACTTAACTTAGACCCCTGGAGTGAGTCATGCCATCCACAAGATGGCCCTCTAGACATTATTACCCACTAACCAGCCCTAAAGCTGAGCATCCTGCTAGAAGTCAGAAAACCCACACCCCAGTCTCTCCCCCACCCTTCCACAACTGGCCCACTCTTTCAGTACCAGTTCCTTGGGTTCTTATACTTCTACCTGGACACCCAAAATGACAGCAACAGAGATGAGTAGAAGAAACCTCAGTTTAATCCCTCATGCAAGGGACAGAGGGACAGTACAGCATTACTCCATATACTATATTGTGGTGCCAGTGTTTACAGTATGACAGTGAATATCCTGATAATCAGACTGCCCATACTGTATATGTGGTATGTCATACTTATTTCAGTTCTGGAGCATGTGGGACTCTTGAATGTACTGCAAATACTAGAAAACCAACAAAAGGAAAAAGAGACAACTGCAAGTACTTCACAGGTCTGTTGTATAAGATACACATAGGGTGGGATATTCAGACTGCACCAGGCTGTGGCGCAAGCCTGGGCACAGCGCAGCTGGGATGTGCCAGGGTGCTGACAGGGTGATATTCAATGGTGCTGCGCCATGGCTCAGCACCGTTGAACATCACTTTATGGCCACCCGCATTGTGCATTGCACAGTGGCACTGCACCAGTGTAAGTGGCCAGAGAGGGGCAGGGGATGCGCTAGCACAAGTGCCGTTGTGCTAGGTGCATCAACGACGATATTCAAAGGTGCACATGTAAATGGGGCCATAATGCATGCAAGGCACAAATGGGGCCATTTGCACGTCATTATGACCCCATTTGCATGGAGGTGCGCCCAAACCAGGCGACTTGCACATGGCATTCTGCCAGGCTGCAGCCATTGGGGACCAACACCCCCTGCACAAGCGGCAAAGTGCCCTACAGCCCGATTGCGGGAATAAGTATAAATATAAGAAACTCCTATATCCCTGGTGGTCCAGTGGACCGCTCGCAGCCCGATCACAGGCATAAGTATAAATACAATGAACTCCTATATCCCTGGTGGTCCAGTGGACTGCTCGCAGCCTGATTGGGGGCAGAAGTATAAATATAATGAACTCCTATATCCCTGGTGGTCCAGTGGACTACTCGCAGCCCGATCACAGGCAGATGTATAAATATAATGAACTCCTATATTTCTGGTGGTCCAGTGGACCACCTGCAGCCCGATCGTGGGCAGAAGTCTAAAAAAAGATTAGATCCATCCCTGATGGTCAGCGGTACCCCTCACCCTCCACTGGGCCCCACCACCTGCTCCCCGGTCAGCGGCAGGTGGCAGCTCCTCACCACAAGCCGCCCGGCTGCCCAACTGACTGCATACAGTACAGCTGCATGCCCATTGGTCCACAGCATGGGCCAATGGGCGTGCAACCATACTGTACTACACAGTAGATATGCCAAATGGATCCGTTCATATCTGGACTGTGTGATACAGCCTGCGCCCATTGGCCTGGCAGTAGACACCACGCACTGCACAGTCGGTCGGCGAGATGACGGCGGCTGTGAAACGCCACCATACCGGGGGGCAGGCTAGGTGGAGAAATAAACCTGGACCCTGAGATGGGATCTGATCACAGACTTCTGCCCGATGAGCTGCAGCGATCACTGGACCACCAGGGATATGGGAGTTCATATGGTGTTCTGTGCCCGCGATCGGAGCTGCGGGCGATCACTGGACCACCGCCAGGCCTCAAGACTGTTTACTTTCCTACATCTGCACATGATCAGGCATGGGGGGGCACTAACCGACGGAGGGTGCCGCCGAAGCTCGGGTGGCCACCCACAGCTGGCAGCTGCAGTGTTGCGCCCTGAAATACGGCAGCTACCCTGTGGGTGGACGGCTGTTGCTCCTTTATTTTTTGGAACAACTGTATGCGGCACAAGTAGGGGTTTTGCCTGCATGGGCTCTGCCACATCCCAGGTTAAATATCGGGATGTGCGGGGGTATCAGGCACACCCCGCCGCCTTACACGTGCTGGTACCCGGCGCATCAGGATTTATATACACACTTTCCTTTTGAATATTGGCGGCGCATCAGTGGGTGTGAATGGCGTGACCGTTGGCGCCATGCGCATCCCTTCTGAATATCCCACCCATAATATATAATGATTCTAAGCAGACACCAAGCGGTATAGCACATGGACAACAAGCTCTTATATTAAACTTTACGTTGCTTGGCTTGTTAAAGAGGCTTCTGGAATATATAAATTCACAGCTGCTTAAGTAAGGGATTTAGACATGTGTACAGCATGATGCTGGCATCGCAGAAAAAAGCCTGGCTTTCTCAGTCCCAGGCTGGAATATCTCCTAGCATGTCCTGCAGCCACATTTGTAACACAAAGGCATAGTCATTCTCCGATCATACTGAACAGCAGGACAACTAATAGCAACTGCTATCTGTAAATGGCTTTGCTTACCTATATTTGTGGATCCTGCATTCTGTTTACTCCTTGCTACAATACATGCCATCTCTTTCAAAGATTTCTTTGGAATACCATTGTAATACCTGTTCTTTACTAATGTACTACCAATGTGATTTCCAGTGTATTACCATTGTGGGTTTCATAAATGGTATCACAGTGGATTTGTTCCAATTCCATTGTGATACCATTGTAACCATTATGATACCATGCAGACAACAGTAGTTCACTGGTAACACCACCTCTGCTGGTACCACAGTGGTAACAATGTGCACCATTGTGATACCACTGTTTGTTGGTATCACAGTGGTTTTGTTCCAATTCCCGTGGGATACTATTGTGTCAACTGTGATACCATCAACACCCAGTGGTAGCACAGTGGCAAACTCTTGTGCAGCAGTAGCACAGTGGTGAATACCAGTGTGATATCACCGCACTTGGTATCATAGTGGACTTGTTTTAATTCCATTATGCTATTATTGAGACCACTATGGTACCATGTGTCAGTGGTAGCACAATGAGTGCACCTGCAGTGGAAATACAATGGTCTCATTCCATGCCATATGCTGGTGGTAGCTCAGTGGTCATGCAGCATTGTGTCACAGTAGCCTGCTTGGGTCACTGGTAGCACACAGACTACATTGTAGGGGAAAACCTGCTGGCAGAGTGATCCAAAAAAATATTTAAGGCACATCCAACAAAAGAAAGGCAAAGGGAGGAATAGTGAGACTGAAGGGGGAGGATGGGGGCCGCATGGAGGATGACAACAGTAAAGCTGACATATTGAACAGGTATTTCTGCTCAGTCTTTGCTGAGGAAGAGGAGGGTAATGGGTCTAAAGGGAGTACAAGAGGTGAGAATGGTGCAGAAATGGACACAAGTCCCTTTACACGAGAAAGGGTCCTGAAGGAACTGGAAGTAATAAGAGTTGATAAAGCAATGGGGCCAGATGGCGTGCACCCCAGGGTCCTTAAAGAACTAAGAGAGGTGGTGGCTGAACCTCTGGCTATCCTGTTTAGCCGATCACTGGAAACAGGGGAGGTACCCAAAGACTGGAGGATAGTAGATGTAGTCCCCTTATACAAAAGTGGGAACAAAGAGGAAGTGGGGAACTACAGACCAGTCAGCCTCACCTCGGTAGTGGGGAAGATCATGGAAGCACTACTGAAGGAGAGATTGGTGGAACATCTGGTTGTCAATGGACAACAGGACCCAAGGCAGCATGGTTTCACCAGGGGAGGTCATGTCAGACCAACCTCATTGAATTTTTCGACTGGGTGACTAGGGAGGTGGATCGGAGAGGGCAGTGGACATGGCCTATCTGGACTTCAGCAAGGCCTTTGACACTGTGCCACATAGAAACTATTACACAACTGGGAATATGGGTGTGGGCAGGACAGTAGTGTGGTGGGTAGGTAACTGGCTGGGCGGCAGGACACAGAGGGTGGTGGTAAATGGCTGACACTCCATGGAAGGAAGAGTGACCAGTGGGGTACCACAGGGATCAGTGCTGGGGCCGGTCCTATTCAACGTCTTCATCAGTGACATTGTGCAGGACCTAGAAGGCAGAATTTCACTGTTCGCTGATGACACAAAGCTCTGTAACAGAGTAGACACACCAGAGGGTGTAGACAGAATGAGAAGGGACCTGCAGAAACTTGACAAATGGTCAAGGGTTTGGCAGTTGAAATTCAATGCAAAGAAGTGCAAGATAATGCATATGGGGCACAAAAACCCTGGCACAATATATCAGTTGGGGGTAAGGATATAGCATGCACCAAGCAGGAAAGGGATCTTGGGGTTATCATCTCTGATGACCTCAAGGTAGGGAAACAGTGTGACAAGGCAGCAGGTAAAGCAAATAGGATACTGGGATGCATAGGCAGGGGCATCACCAGCAGGAAAAGGGAGGTCATAATTCCACTATACAAAACACTAGTGAGGCCCCACCTGGAGTACAGTGTACAGTTCTGGAGACCTTACCTACGTAAGGACATAGACAGGGTAGAGAAGGTTCAGAGGAGGACAACAAAGATGGTGCATGGATTGCATCACAAGTCCTATGAGGACAGGTTGAAGGAACTGAACATGTACTCCCTGGAGGAGAGATGGGAGAGAGGGGATATGATAGAGACATACCACTATGTTACAGGGAGGAACAGGGTGCAGGAATACACTATTTTTAAGTGAGAAAGATGTTCCAGGACTAGAGGGCATGGGATGAAGTTGGAGGGAGGAAGATTCAGAGGAAACGTGAGGAAGAATTTCTTCACAGAACAGGTGGTGGACAAATGGAACACCCTGCCAGAGGAAGTGGTGGGGGCTGAAACAATCATGGGATTTAAGAATGCATGGGATAGACATAAAGGAATTCTGGAGGTCAGGGGTAAGGGGCAACAGACTTCTAGGAAAACATAAACTGAACTTACAAGCTCAAATGGGCAGACTGGGTGGGCCATAGGCCCTTATCTGCCAACAATGTCTATGTATCTATGTATCTATGATCAGAATCCTCGGACTCAAACCCCTAATGTTTTTATTTGTATACTTTATACGCTTTGCATTCTTCCACTCTAATGTCTGCATTAACGTAGTTTTTCTGCAGTAAAACACCTTCCTTTTGTGATGGTGGAAACTTAACAGCATAGTGGAGCTATTTCAAATGTTACATCACCAACCACTTAACCAGTGAAAGCCTAGTGTCATAATACTTGGGGTAGCACTGTTACAGGTTAGTATCCTAGCACAGATAAGAGATCTCTCATCTGGTTCCTATGGAGCCTGGGATAAGGGTGTCTCAAGAGAAGATGGTACCTGTAAAACAGGAACTGCAATGGGGTCACAAAGGATCTACAGCTCTACATAAACTATTACAAACAAGGTAGGGTAAACAAAAAACAATAGTTATCTGATACGTATGGTCAGTGTCCTCCTACACCTGATCAACATCCTGTCAGACCTGTAGATATAAAAGGGAAAATGGGTCAATATAAAGAATACAAACATTGATCAGCTACTGTAGGTCAGTTGGGAAGTACCTGCAGAGGCTGAAAAACATAGTAGGTTGAAGGTGTGTGGGTGGATGGGGGGATACTGCACCGGTACCACAATGACGACTTTGACGTTAGAACAGACTGGTCACTTAGGGGCCATCATGGTGGGGAGGATTTAGTGTCCCTAAGACTGATCTCTGTTGGGGTGGGGGCCATGCTGCTTCACCCATCAACCAACACAGGGCAGGATGAACACACCAGCGGCCCAATATTCAAAAATGCCCAAAGTGGAGTGCAATAATTAGTGCTGTGCTTTGTGATATCACATGTGTGCAGAACTGCTGTATTGAGATGGATAGCACATGGCACTATCCCTCTGAACATAGGGGCATTGTGTCGAGGCTTTAAGCTATTTAGTGCCACCCAATAGCACACCCAAAACTAGGCCCTGCAATGTCTTGTGTGTCGGCAAAATCTGCAGTATTCAAAAGTCCCCCTGCAAATTAGCCCATTGGGCATACAAGGTGCCAAGGGTCATTTGCATGCCCATTATGGGCTCATTTGCATGGGAGTGAGACTGCTTTGCCCAGCACCCCTCCCCCCAGCTGCTGCAACCCAGTGAGTTGTCCCTGGTGCTAGTGGCATCCCTCCACCCTCCAAACCCAGTCTCGTGAAAGACAGATATATCCCTATCATCCAGTGATGCCCCTTCCCATACCCAGACCAGTAATGAAAGATTTATCTTTGCCATCCAGTGGTCTCTCCCCCCAACCAATTGCAGTCCCATTCAAGAATGGTATATCCTCCCCTTCACTTACCTCCCTGCAACCTTCGAATCCCCCATGCATCTGATTACCTCTTTAGGCCACTGTTGGGGTTGCTATGGGAGTTGGAAGGCAAATCCTCCCTCCCCAGGCTGCCAACAATTGGAGACTCAGGCTTACTCTCAGATTCAGGTTGACCTCGTGGTGCAGTGCCTGTGGGCTATCGAGGCAGCCTGTAACTAACCCATTTAAACATTTTCAATTTACCTTTAAAAGAATTACAGTAATGAGCAATAACAGACCAATCTACATACCTGTAAGTATAGTTCTATTGTTGTCATTCCTTTCACATTCACACTGTGGCAAAGGGAGGTTTAGCCTTTGGGTCACCGTCTGCCATTCACTGGTGCAGCAGTTGAATGGGAAAGGAAAGGAGCCTGAAATAATAAACAAAAGCTTTTAAAGGGCAGATATGAAAGAAGCCAGATCCTGCATGGACGGTGTATCCCATCAGGTGGACACAGGACTTAGAGCGAAGGAATATAGATGAAGCACTATGGGAGACTATGGTCTGGGTGGCTGGGACTTCAATACAGAGGCAATAGTGGGTGGACAGGAAAGTGGGGCCCCAAATAAGGTCCATCCCCTTAAGTGAAGGCTGGGGATGTTTATATTTATTTAAAGAGGGGTGCGGGGACGAAGTTCCCCTGCAATGGGACCAACATGCAGTTCGACCAGCAAGGTGCACAATGCAAATGCTGGGCACACATCTTGTTGTTGCCTGTTTTCCCATGCACTGATCGCCTTCATCCAATTTGTTTTCACCCTATTGTGGGTATCCCTTTGTGAGGGGCAACAACTCAGCACTATGGCATGCAGCACTTCACTCCTCCCAACCCTGCTCTAAGCAGAGACCATGTGATAGACTGAGGTTATGGTGGTCACTGCTTCCCAGCTGTCAGCAGTTCTGTGCTGGTTTATGGTACCCCACCTACCTCCAAACACATGGCTGTGGTTTGACCAAACGCTTAGGTCTCAACACCTCTGACACTGTGCTGCTACATAGAAGTGAGGGAGAGGCCCCATTACAATGTTTTATTGTCCTAAGCAATCATCACCACCACCACCACCACCCCGAAAAATACAGACACTTGATCAGCTAGTCACTACATCCGTGCATGAATGCATCATGAAATATCAGTATCTCTGATGGTGACTACAGCTGCTAGGAGAGGGGAAGGCTGAAAATGCAGAGACATCAGGCATCCCCAGCAGCACAGCAGTACAAGGCTACTGGGAGGGTTGGCGAGCCCCTGTTGATACTCAGAACTCCATGTTTGGGCCTGAAAAAAAAGTAAATGCCCGAAAAGTCCCCCGGGTAGCCTAAGGTAAGTTCTTAAGTCATTCACCCTCTTCCCAATGCAATCATTTCTCACCCACCACCACAATCTTTTTGTTGTTGTTATTTAAATAGGTTTGGATCCCTGGCACTGCATGCCAGAAGTCAAGAATACCTCCAAACCTACCTAAGCCCCCGTAGTTTTGTGACCAATATGTCAAGGGTGAGTCCCCTTCCCTACTGACTTCTGATCAATAATTTTAGGGAGGAAGCAATAGGATATAAATCCTGGCTACCTTAAGTCTTCACCGTTCCATAGTGCACCTGCTCCATTGAAATTCAAAGACTCTGCACACAGCGGTGTGTGCCTGTGGTCTAACCTGCCTTGAATTAATTAAAGTATTTGGATTTTTGTAACTTGGCATTTTTTGTAGGTTACTACATCATGCTGTTCTGCACATCTATTCTTCCTGTCTTTTGTGTACAGCTACATGTATCTCTCTCATGGTTACCTGCTCCATTAAGGCATAGCAGTAGTAACATGAAGCACCTGACAGGGGAGGGCAGAGCAGTCTGCACACTGATGATGCTGTGAGGAAGACTACACCCCCCCTTCCAGATACTGTACATGCTTCTGCCACACTATAGCTTCTAGTACCTTAAAGAAGTTACCAAGCTGTGAGACACAACACTGAAGTTAGCCAGAAGGTGATTTCCCTAAATCTGAACCAGGGGAGCATCGCTGAAATATAACTGGGGTACTGAAGAGTCAGGGTTACTTGGAGACACTTTCATTTTTTAAAACAGCTCCCCCTCCCCAGTGGTGCTGCACGCCCAGTCCTCTGGCTTTAGGGTTCACCCCTATGGTGGAATTCACCCTGTCTGCTATTAGCTCCACCTGTCACTTCACAGTGGCTGGCATAAATCCTGTTGCTGGTGCCATGGGGGGGGCACTCTGAATGTGCATTCACAAACTTAGCTACTGTAGCTTACCTAATTAAGTATCTAGGTGCTAGGCTACTTTTATGCAAGTTGTGGTATGTTTCTGCACTGCTGATCACTAGGGGTGCATCTAGAATTTTTTCAAGGGGGCAACAGCCTGCTAGGCTACTTTTATGCACTCAAAGGGACAGCAATTTCAGCTTCACCAAGCAAACTGCCCAATGTAAAATATTAAGTCTTAGGCATCACAATTATGTGTGCAAAATAAACTTTATTAGAAGCAAAACAATTTACAACCACCCGCAGCTATGGTAAGACACCTCGACCAGTTTTACAGGACAACAGCATCATCAGGAGGGTGATGAGGCAGTAGTCTTGTGAAACCAGTAGAGGTGAGATATCTTACCTGAGTTATGGGCAGTTGTGAAGTGTTCTGCATCATATAAAGCAGATTTTGCACACAGAGTTGTGGTACTTTTCTGTACTGCTGATCACCAGGGGTGCATCTAGAACTTTTTCAAGGGGGCAACTCTTCCCCAGGTGAGGTGAGGTGTCTTACCTGAGTTGTGGGCAGTTGTGAATTGTTCTGCACCATATAAAGCAGATTTTGCACACATAATTGTGGTACTGTTCTGCACTGCTGATCACCAGGGATGCATCTAGAACTTTTTCAAGGGGGCAACTCAATCCCAAAAGATTTTTGCTGGACTAATGAGGTTGAGGGTACTTCTTGGATACATAGCTGGATCCACTGGTACTGACCACCCCATATATTTACTTTCCAGTACCCTCACCTCATTTTGCAACCTGTTCCCTCAAGGTCTGTCCCAGCCTACAGACCACTGCTGGAACCCTCAGTCTTTCCTTTTAATCCCACCAACACATCCTCATCCCTCTGCATTCCCTGAAAAGTACATAATCCCTGAATCACCATCACCACCCCCAGCACTGTCCTACTACTATTTAAACAATTATTACTGCAAACTGTATTGAAAAGTGTTTGTTTTATGCAATTCTCTACTGTGAAAAATTTTGAGAAAGCAAGGGATTACATTACTAAACATTTGAAAGACAAACTTGTTTTGAATCATGAAAGTAAACTATTTCAATATGTAGAAACAGTAATCTATGTGAATTTACCTGGAGCTGTGTAAAAAACTGCAAGCAGTTTATTCTTCAGTCTGCAGCACTTCGCTGTAATGTAACACTGCATGACCAGAAATGAAATCAACATCTGCCTTTGACTTAGAGTTCCCCAGAGTCCTAGTGACAGTCATATCATCAACTGACAGCAAAATAAACTTAGAAACTGCTGATAAGATCCTATGTTTTTAAAAGTACTACAGAACTATTTTTTTCAGCGCCCCTGCAGGAGGGAGAGGGAGAGGGGGTTCTGAGGTCTGGCGGAGGGGAAGGCAGTGGAAAACTAATGCTATGGAAATGACTGCATCACCATGCAATTACACACACTAGCTGTCCTGCAAGTACCTCTTCTAATCTACTTCATAGCAAAAAGACAGCATGGCTTTGCCATGCAGCTTTAAAAATGAGCTATAAAGAGTGCTCTGTGACAGATGTGTTGCAGATCAACTTGAACCAAGCAGTCAATCAAAGTTTATTTTATACTGGAAAAGGTATGTGAGCAAAAATGCCCATTTTTCACTAATGTCCAGTTTCACAAAAGGTTACAAAGATACAAGAAAACGAAACATATGTAATACATAGAATATACAGTACAAGTGGCTATAGAGTCATATGCAATGGAAATAGACAACTAGTCATGAACAAATTGAACATGAGGTACGTTGAGATATCCAGGTGTCAGTACAAAATAGAGTTCCTTGCTGAGGAGAGATCGCTCATTTTATGTCAGGGGAGAACTGGAAGAACTCAAAATACCAGATTGTTAGGTTGTGTCTGACTGGAGGGCTCTTGTTGATTGCAGATCTAACGAGAAAGAGAATATAGTTTAGCAGATTTGGTGTCTTTGAGGAGCTGAGAGTGGAGTTAAGTTACTAGATGCAGTGCTTAGTAAAAGGAAGGTTTTGAGGAGCTGTGCATTGTAGGAAATCCATCTTCTTCTCGATAGTTTTGTCCACAGAGATCAGTTGTTTCCTAATGGAGAAAATGGTATTAGTCATAAGTTCCCTGGAGAAAGTATCCAAAAGCTGATTAGTGGAGGAAACTTGCAGTGCCTCATACTGAAATGAACAATGTTGGAATTTCAAATGGTAACCATGAGGAATAATTCTTTGGTGGCAACAACGTTAAAAGAAATGGTAAGTGACTGCAGAGTTTAGCCTTAGTGCAAATGGCAGAACATAAGTCACTAGAAGGTTTACCTACTGGGTCATAATATTGCATGCTTAATAGCATATGACTTTATGGCTAAACGGCTACAGCGTAGCCTGTAACTGTTAATGGTGCAATACCACGTATACTGCTGAATGCAGTATTGCACCAGTAGCGCTTTCCCAGGCAGAGGATATGACCTCTGCTGGAGTGGGTTCTGCTGAGCAGCTGTTGTGGCTCACAGGACTGAGCCACAGCAGTAGGAACCCAGGCGCTGCATCTGGGACCGGGTTTAATTCCCAGTCTCAGAATCTTTTATTTTTCACTCTTTTGTGGGCTCCCCAAGTTGAACCCCCACCGGAGTTGAGAATATTTAGTGGGGAGGGTCGGGGCACAGCCCCCGTAATGGGGGGTGGGGGGCAAAGCCCCCCACAGAAAAAAGACTTATGCCTCATGGCAGAAATCGCACTGTACTGGCAGCGCAATTTTGCCATGAGGCATAATGTCTTGCAACATTATGACCCCATGCCAAAGGTTTAGAGATATTAGAAGGGAGTATAGAGATAGAGGACACAAAGGAGCACTGTAGAGATCTGAGAAGAGACTTTAGAGTAGGCATAGTAGGTCACAGCAAATGTACTGTAGCACACAAAATGGAATCGCAAAAAAACAAGATGCAGCATCAGCAAGTAGGCTGAAAACAACAAAAAAAAGGGACTACTAAATGCATGCTGAAAATAGAAAACAGAATTAAAATCAACTTTTCATCCATAAGGCTTCTTTAGGAATTATCTGTAAAGAGAAAAAAAGCAGTTAGTGGAGAGGTAAGGGGAAATAAAGGATCTGTATGTGAGAAAAGAAAATAGGGGGAGGATCTAGTACAGAAGAGTAATAATAATAGGCAAAGTAAGAACAGAAGCTGGAAAACAAAAAGGTGATGGGGAAGGAAATGCATAGTAGGACTGAATGAGCTAAGGAGCCCTCAGGTAGGTTCTAATTAATCGAACATAGTAGAAGGTGAGGGAAGGAGACAGGGGCATCTGGAGAAAATGAAAATGGATATGCATGCGTAGCTGGAATGTCCACTTGAGTATGCCAACACACACCCTAAATGATAGTTTGTGCAGGCATACCCACACATACACATACATACACGCACACACACATGCAAACATGCCACATAAAAGCAAAGATGTGATGGGGTAAGGGAAAAAAAGGATAGACTACAGTGGTAAACCATAAGGTGGCTGAAAGATGTTAGTAGAAAATAAGTCTATCAATTAAACCAGAGAGCTGCTGGCAGTCTAAGTGAAGGATAAGCTTGGTTTCTGTTTTTTTATTTTCTTTGGTCAGCATCCCAAAAACCCTGCTAAAGGACACAAACAGAAAGATCATTGAGATTATAGTCCCTTGAGTTAAAATTGAGTACAATGGTTTTATCAGTGTCTCCATTTCTGACTGCCCCGTAATTTTCCAGAATTGGTCAGCCAGGTATCTTCCAGTGTCTCTGATACATATAAGAGCACACTTTCCACAGAGAATATAATATATTTACCCTTAATATATTGTGCTGCAATGCACAATGATCCCATATTTGCTTATAATGTGCCCTGGAGATGTTGTGCAGCTCAGACGCTCGCTAATTGCGGTCAGGAAGCTGATGCCTTTTAAAATGGGCACCTCCTTATCTTGTGACGGTGAGATTTTAGGATCTTATGCCCCAACAAATATGGCGATCGAAATCCCGTGAGGATAGGGAGCCAATGGGTGGCCCGCTCCCACGCTGAATGAGATTTGCCACGGGAAAAGAAGGGCACAGCAAGAGCAAGCTGGAGAGGAGCCTCTATGGACCTGGGGCCATAAAATAACATGAACTCAGGCTCCATTTTGGTCCATAGAGGTGCAGGGGTCTCAGGGAGATCAAAGAGACCGATCTATTTGGTGATCGCTCTCCAGCGTGGATCAAAAGCACCTGGCCAGTTGGAAGAAGAAGCACTGTCTGATTAGGGGACTACAGAGACTCTGCACTGGTGTGGGAATAGTAGGCAATCCAGATAGTAGGCAAACCTTGATGATCCATGCGGTCACTGCTGGCAGGGGTTACCTGTTGGATTCTGAACTGAGTCATGATACTGTGGTCGCAGAGAACAAGGATGAGCCAGACACCAGAAGTGGGTGACTGAGCTACCAGATCAGACTGAGATAAAGGGACTAAGGCTTGAACTCACTCTTATAAAGGTAAAGGTAGACACTGCACAAGCAGAATGGAGACTGCACTACAGAGATGGTTGGTACACACCGAGAGGTCTGGTCAACCACAACAGTCAAATCAAACCACAAAAATGTGAGCAATAACAGAAACCAGCAAATAGTACTTATTGCAGATAAGCAATTCATGGCATGTGTCCTGCTTCATTTCTGTTGCACAGCAAGCAAATAATTATGCAATTGTATAAAGTACCTCTCAGGGATTTAGTTGCTGCCCCATGAGTGACTGGGCTACTAGACCAGACTGAGACAGAGAGACTGGAGAAATCTGGTTCCAACAGCAGTAAATATGGCCACACAGAAAAGAGTTCCCACTCCCCTCAGATAAAATGTGGCATCTGCAAGTTACAGGATTGATTTTTGTAAACAATAGCCTCTACAAGTCAGCAGACAGTGCAGAGATAAGTGGTCAAGAAGTGCACTTCCAAAATCCACAACCAAATCTGATAATTAAGCACTGCAAGTCCCAGAGATAGAGCATGAGAAACTAGCCTTTCAAGCCTCTTAGTACAACACAGGCTCTGGGGATGAAGAAGACAATCGGAAGTCTGGTGCGAGCATAATGGATCAGGCAGGGGCATCCAACATAATGCAGATACTCCACAGAACTGATGGCAAATTATTAGACATTGCTCAAGACCATAAGAAGTCGGAGCAGAGAACCTCGAACACTGAGGACTGCATGGATAACCTCCAAGATGAAAACCTCAGTTTCAGCCGCACCCTCGCCTACCTGTATCGGCATAAAAGAGCCTTAACCAAATGAGCAGAGGATGCTGAAGCCAAGGCCTAACAAACAAATATTTGTATTTTTCGTTTCCCAGAGAAGGCCGAACAAGATAACTTAGAAAAATTCCTCATGTCATGGCTAATATAAGAATTACAATTGGATGAAGATTCTGAATTTGGGATAGAACAGGCTCATCGATCAATTGGCTCCAAACTCAAGCCTGGAGCACTCCTCCCCCCCCCCCCACACACACACTCAGTGATTGTTAAATTCTTAAAGTACCCAACTAAGAAGCACATCTTGAGAAAAGTATGGGGAAAGAAAGATTTGAATCTTGACAGCCAATGGATTTATGTAGACCAGGACTTACCGTGTTGGTGAAAAGAAAAAAAGGTACATGGAGTGATTAAAGCCCTAAAAGATTAAGGGATCAAAGCTCAGTTGAGGTAGCTGATGAAATTAATGGTGCATACAGAGAAAGATCTGAGAACCTATGTCATCCTGCTGGCTGCATCTAGATACTTACTTGCCCAAGGAGTAGAACTGGAACTACGCAACTTTCAGGAAGAGACCATCGAGAAAGAGTTAGTCAAGAAGGGGTCTTCTTGCAGGTTTCTAGGGTTTGCAAAGTTCAGTTTTGCTTACAGAGGCATGTATTCTTGTTTAATGTTGAAGATGGCACTGTTATGTTTCTCAGAGTGTACGGGGCCCAGAGAGACTCAGAGCCAAGACGTAGCTCGCCACAGGATCCCGTGTACCTCAGAGGATGGTTGATGATCAGGTTTGTTCGGGGAGGGGCAGGGTAAGCCCACATAACAGAGGTCACCCTCGGGATTTAAACCAACTGTGAGTTCCACTGTGAGCAGTCCTCTACAGCAGGTATAATACCCATGGAAGGCACAGTGTAGTGCCTGCCTCCAGTTGCACTTCATGCAGAGGGGCTTGTCTCTGTTGAGACCATTTAGTTTTGAGATTTTTTTGTTGTTCCATGTTTTTACAGGGTACGGGGAGGGTCAAGTCATCCAGAATAATGGATGGTACCGAATGGAACAGGGATGAGAGCTTCACGTCTTGCATACTCATACTGATACATGATGGGACCTCTAAAAAATGTGTTCCCTAAATGTAAAGGGAATTGATAATGTAGTGAAATGGGCTAAAATCATTCAGGAGTTAGGCAGAAAGAACGGTGATGTTGGGTTCCTCCTAGAAACACACTTGCCAATGGCTGAGCTTTTGAAACTCTGACATATTTGGGTGGGATCAGTATATGCAGATGCACACCCTTGGGAAAATATGGCTGGAGTTGCTATCTTAATATGTAAAGGGATTTCACTGAAAGTCATCCATACATATAAGAGTAAGTCAGGAAGGCTAATAACAGTGTCAGGCACCCAAGGAGAAAAAGTAATCCACTTTATTGCTATGTATGCCCCTACCCATGCCTCACCAAAATTCTTCCAGAGAATCATTAAGATTTCCCAGCTACCAGAAAGACAAAATATTTGGGTGGAACTGGAACTGTGTAGCTAATTTCCAGTTGGATAGGTTGCAAGGAACCCTAAGGACCACAGGGACCTATACTAAATTACTGAAAACACTATTGGAGGGGGTGGATGGGTAGATGTCTGGTGCCTACAAAATCTGACCACAAGAAATTACATTGCTTACTCTGCCCCTAACTCTTCCTGTTCTTGCCTAGACAGATTTTATACACGGAAGCAATGGGCATACCTGGTTACAGATGTAGAGATTAGTGCCATCAGTGTCTCAGACCATGCCCTCATCTCTATTAAGTTAGATCTTGGGCCCACAGATCACAGAAGCATATGGGGTCTTAACAGAGGGTTACTGAAAGACAAAATTTTCCAGAACATTATGAAACAGGTGCTCTGTAATTATCTAATGAGAGAACAGAGAATAGGACACCAAGTTTAAATATGTTTGGGATGGTCTGAAGGTGGTATTCTGTGGACATTTGATTGCTTATGTTTCATAGAAAAACAAGCAACACTGTACTGGGAACCAGTCAGGAAGGCGGAGGAAATTGATAAAGGAACACAGAACTGCCCTCACCCCTAAATGAGATTCGGGTAGCAAGAGAGGAACTCTGTAAATTTCTAATAAAAAAAGTGAAGAATAATTTGAGGTTCTTAAAAATATTATGAATGGGATAATAAAACAAGTCAGTTGCTAGCCCAGGGGTTTAAAAAAACAAGAAGTGGATAGATGGGTCCCTAATCTATGTCAGAAAGACAGCCCCGAACAGCAGGTTTTTCAGCCAAGGTTAAAAATCACTGAATTGTACAAATACTACACCAAATTATGTGAGACTGAGCCAGGTATTGGATCTAGGGAAATTATTGATATTATTTTTTTTTTTTTTGCAATTTACAATGCGTTATTAAAGTTATTAGAACAAGGACAACAAAAACAATACAGAAAAAAACACATGTTCACAATACAGGAAATACATAACAGACAAAAATAAACTGAACTAATGACAATAAAAAAAAATTCCTCACTAAAATAGAACAAACATACAAACTAGGTCCACCGCCCTCTCCCACCCTACTGTAGCTAGATACCCCCCCTCCAGCCCTGCAAGACAACAAGGGAATAATGGAGCTATTTAATCTTTGTGAAGAGAAAGTAAAGTATAAAGGGTTTCCCATTTGGACTGATATACAGTACACAGAAGGACCTAAAGAAACAAGCAATAGATTTTTCAATATTTAATGATAAAACTATTTCTGAGAGACATTTGGACCAGGTGGGGAGAACAGGGTCGATCCAATGCCTCAAAATTAATAGCTTAGTGACTGCAGAGATCAAGGCCATATTGGCTTTCTGTGGTGTTCCAAAGAGAGAGCTATAATCACCTAGGATACAGACTTCTGGGGTGAAAGAGTCGTGAAGAGCTAATAATGGATCTAATTTGACTTGAATGAAATTCCAAAATGAGGCAACATGAGGACAGGACCACAACATATGGTATAAAGAACCCTCAGATTCATTACATCAGGGGCAAATAGGCAACTCTGCTGTTCCCATTCTATAAAAACAAGTTGGTGAAAGATATAATCCATGTAAGATATTGACTTGTTGTATCCTGAATCTATCCTGCTGACATACTTATATAAGTCAGTCCAAATGCAAAACCACTAATCATTGGCCTTCTTAATATGGAGCATGCTAGCCCAATAAAACGTAACCAGAGACATAGAGTCCCATATCGCTTGGTCAAAGCATTATATAGTCGAGAAATCATGTGGTCTTGATGTTCTAAGGATGATCAGTTTATAAATAATGAGCTAGCACTGTTAGCCCATGGAGGTCGACCCAAAAAACTTGTAATAATACAATGACAAAGCTGACAAAACTGAAAACATTGGAATGCAGGAGACCCATATTTCTCACAAAATAGTGCAAGGGACATGAAGGCCCTGTCCGCTAAAAAGTCGCTAAGTGACAAAGTAACCAAATGTGGCCATTACTTTCTATGCAAAAGTTTATTATCAATGATAATATTTAGGTTGTTAATAAGGGGTTGGGCAAGGTCTTTAGTGTAAGGGAGCTTAAGGTGCTTACAAAGTTGGGCATGCACTTCAAGAGACCAGAACTAGTGAGCTGATTTAAGATTTTGAGGGAATTTGTTAGGAGGTAAATATAACTAAGATTTGGGTTTAATTTGATAATAGAGACATAGGTTTTTTTCTTTCATAAGCCAAGGAGGAAGATAACTAGATGATGCTAAGGTATCCGGTAATCCCCAATAAAAGTACTGTAGAATTCATGACCGCTACCACACCTTCATATTCATGTCTGTTTGAATTAGCGCATCAATAGTACCATAAAATATGGTGCCACTGTATGCGCTATCCACAGTGAGGATGTCGGCTGCAAATAGTGCAGTGGTTTAAGGCTCTGAGCTGCAAATCGGGAGATCTGGGTTTGAATTCCACAGTCCCCACTTGCATACTGTGTGACCCTGAGCAAGTCACTTAACTTCCCTGTGCTCCCAGGTCGCACCTGTAAACAAGCTTTCAGCTTAGTGTGCCACTCCTGGTTAAACAATTGGAAAAAAAAATAGTAATATTTGAAATTGATGGGGAGACCACCCTCCAATTTCCACAGTCAATCAAGTGGCTGTTCTTTGCAGTGTTTGGACCTTAGATTGAACCTAAAAACATTGAGAGGTGTCATTTTAATGATTCATTTCCCGGTCCCATCACAGTATCTAGAAGGGATCATGAGGGCAGTTGGTGTTCCTGAGCATCCTCCAAATGATCACCAGAGATACTACCATCGGGCCAATGAACCTGACCTTTGTGAGTCAGCACTTGACCAACTGAATCCCTGTTGGCAACCACAGTGGCTAGAAGGAGCCACGAGGGCAGTTGCTGTTTCTGAGCCATCCCCCTTCCCCCAGCAATCACTGGAGATCCTGCCATTGGGCCAACTACAGATATTTGAAATTGACACTGAGACCACTTAAATGGATAAAGTCGTCCCAATTTGTTTTTAATTAAAATACTGTATGCCTCTGCATGTTCACCATACACTTGCCCCCCCCCAAGTAGTAAAGTTAAAACTGACATCAAACAGTATAAAGCTTGTAGCTTGCACACTAACTGAGCAGGTGATTGAGGATAATCGAAGGTGATCTGATGGCAGATAGCAGGTAGTTATAAAACAAAAAGCCTGCTGTAGTGTTCTTCGTTTGTGAGGCAATGGCACTAATGGCTGCTAATCAGGGTAGTTCAGCAACTCATTGATGGCTTTGAATGCACAAAGTATAGGGAGTGCATATCATATTATAATCATGGTCCGTTTGAATTTGCTGATAAATCAAATTAGTTGAATATAGTGAAAATAAATGGACCACGATTATTACTTACTCTACAGTATTTGGCTCCATGTAAGGCAAAAAAATATGAGACAGTTGAAGCCTTCCATATTTCCTAGGATGCACCAGTTTTTCATAAGAACAGTGTGGTGTATTGTGAGCCCACAGAAATCTAGAGCACATCCTGTGAAGGAACTTGAACCATCCAATTGGTAGAACAATATTTAACAAACCAAGAGTGTATAGGAGTCAGGGGAGAATGTTCATCTTGAGTAAAGTAAGAGGCAATGATTTCCATCTATCTATGTCCAAAGCAATTTGCTTGATCAAGGGGTCTGAGTTTAGCGATTTTAATAAGGATGTATCAGAGAAGACTAATGCTCATATATGTTAAAAACTTGGTTTCAAATTGTAACCCAAATGTGTCAAAGTCAGATTTATAAACATGGGGAGAAAGGGAGAAAACAACAGTCTTAGACAAACTGAGCTTGTAACCAGAAAATACACCAAATTGTTGGATTGCTGATAATGCCACTTGAAGGGAGCTAAATGGGTTAGTTAAATGTAATAAAATATTATCCACATAAGTAGAAATTTTAAACTCTTGGGTACCTATGGTTATGCCTATAATATTTGGGTGAGAGTTAATTTTACAGGTTGATGAGAGAGATGGGCCAGTAATTTTCAGGCTGTGTCTGTCTTTGCCGGGTTTGGATAATACAAAAATATGGACCTCTAAAAGGGAGTTTCCAATAAATCAGCTGAATGTAAACAATTGTAAAGGGACGTCAAAAGTGCCGCAAGTTTGTCTATAAAAATCCTCTACAGGTCTGTGGTGAACGAATCTGGTCCTAGAACTTTGTCCCGTACAAGGGAGATAATGGCTTCCCTAACTTCCATCTCTGAGATAGGGGACCCCAAGCTCCAGGAGGCTGAATCTGACAGTCAAGGTAGAGCAATGTCACCCCCCAAAAAAGACATGTTTCCAGATTGATCACAAGCGACCGAGTCCTCTGAGTATAAATTTAAATAATAGTCCCTGAAAATGTGAGCCAGTTCCCTCGTTTTTACTGTGGAAGAAAGAGTTATCAGGTCATGGAGGGCATTAATCCAATGCGTTTCAGCTTTCTGTCACAGCCTAATAACTAGTAATCTGCTAGTTTTTTCTCCTTGATCCACATAAGTAGCCTTTAAGGCCCTCAGGGATCTCTGTGCTTGCTCTAACAAGAGAGCAGAGTATTGAGCTCTAAGTTGAAAGAGATGAATACAAACATCTTCTGGGGTAGATGGAGAAAGGTGTTTTTCAATATCCCTGACAGAATTAAGCAACGTAGTAACCCATGAGGAAATTTCTTTTTTATGCTTGGTGGCTAAGCGGATCAGTTCACTGTGCCACTCACATTTCAAAGCTCCCCAGGCTTGGTCCAGAGCCTTAATGGATAGAATTTGCAATATATTCTTTTATGCAGTTTACTAATGGGGATCAGACAGGAGCTGAGTATTAAGGGCCCACATGTGGTCTCGGTCTGATTGAATTAAAGATATCCAGTGTAAGTTTAATCGGGTTATGATCTGAACGAACCATAGATTCTGTTTAGCAGCCATAGACTGTAGCAAGCAGTGAGTCTGAAATTAAAAAGTAATCCAGCCTAGAATAAGAGTTATGGGGGTGAGAGTAAAAGGTATGCTCCCAGAGAGAAGAATGTAAAACATGCCAGGGGTCAGCAAGGCCAGAGCAAGTAACAAAATCTCTAAGGCCTCATTGAGCTGGTGTCAGTCCTGAGCCCAGGCGATAAGTTCTGTCTAAGTCATTACACTTAACTAAATTCCAGTCCCCACCTAAAATCCAAGGGAGGTGTGAATAAGGGCAGGGGCTATAGCTACAGTCAAGCTAATAAAAAAGGAAGGAGAGTCAGTGGTAGGACCATAAGTGGAGCCCAGGAGAAGTTACCTGGATTCTAGCCTGCCATGCACAAAAATATATTGCCCTCCTTGTCCTGGAACTCAGATATAAGGGAAAAGGGGATGGATCTATGTAATAAAACATTAACTCCTCTCTGGCAGGTACTATTGCCAGCACCGAAAGCTTGGCCTACCCAAGTCCTTCTAAAAAGGGAGACTTGATTAGACACAATATAGTTGTCCTGCAAAAATGCAATATGTGCATGTAAAGTTTTGAAATGTTTTAGAATAGTACGCCTTTTGGTCCTAGACTGACCACCTTTAATATTTCAAGTGAGAATGTTCCAAGGTGTCGCCATTATTACTTAAAAGATAAAAAGTCACGAAATGAAAGATAGCTTCATACAAAAGCAGAACAAATGCACCAGATTAGACTGCAGGGAACCCTCCCCCCCCCACGTACCAAAGGAAACAACACAAGTCACAAGTACTCCCAACACACAGCTAAACAAAAAACACACTGAAATAAAAAGTCCCATGACCCAACCCACAGGTGCCCTAATACCTAAGGTAGAAAATCCATCCCAAAAAACAGGCTGTGAATGACACAAGCAGGTAGTACCCCATAGGTCCTCTAAAACCAAACAAAATGAATCCCTTCCTCTGACAGTTCGACTCTCCTACCTGAAAAATAGCCCTTCTCTCCCCACCCCCAAAACGGAGGTGGGAGGATGTAAAGTAAGGGAGAAATGCCAAAAAGCGAACCCTTCCAGGAGGTGAACATTGTAAACACACCACCTACACACACACTAATAATCATAAAGTCCCCTTCATGTATTTCCCCTAATAACAAAATAGTATTCTATGTAAACTTTAAAGCTAGCCAGATAAACAACTAAGATATGATAAAAAACAGTTTTTCATGTACTAAGTAACTACCTATACCTCTCAATAGGCCGTATTCACTAAGATATGGAGTGGCTACATGCTACATAATTCTGGCACATAGCCACCCCACACCTGCCTGTGCTCACTGTGCCCCCACCGCACAATTTAGGAAAAAATTCGCTCCCCCTATGCACTCCACGCAGTTACCAAGGTGCAGAGTATTGTGCACGGGGCATGGATGGCTATGCCAAATCAGGGCATCTGTACACTCAGTATGCTTCCCTGGGTAGTGGCTACAGCGGTAATGGTGGAGATCTGTGGACCCCCCGTAATGGATGCCCCTGCCATCTGGGTACTCCTGGGTTGTCAGGGGGTGGCAAACCAGGAACATACCTCCCGGTGCAGTCATTGCACTGCATGCTGGTAGCCAACATGGGGCCCCGTGGGCGCAAGTGATCCACCAGCAGGACCCCGGATGGGCAGCTAATTGGCTGCATGCCCAGGTCCTCCGCCCCGCACCAGACTGCTCCAGAGATCCTGAACACCTGGGGGGTGGGGCCGTGCAGTGGCCGGCATTAGTGACTACGGCCTGCACACGGAACTCCCACTGGTGCAGAGTTGTGCACCCAGACTATGCGCCTCTTGCGTGGTTTTTGTGACTAGCCCCCAATATGAATAGAAGGAATAAAAAACAACACCCAAAATGGGAGCCATCCAATATAGTTAAACCATAAAGAGAAAGAAAGGGAATCAAGTCTTTCCCTAGAAAGAAAAAAGGGAACCCAGCAAAACAATACTGCGCTGAAGAAAATATAATTGAATGGGCCGCACAGCAAACAAGAGAAGTCATCACATAAAAGGCAGACTTCCCAAGCATTCTATTCAATAGCTGTGGGAACCAGGGAAAAGACTCATGCCGAACATAAATAACGGTGCTTAAACAATAATAAAATAAGCTAAAAAAGGCTCCCACAATAGAACTAATTTTGCCTGGCCCAGGCGTGTTGACCCCTACGCTAACAGGTACCATCTTGATTGCAGAGCTATTATTAACAATCAGATAGGTCAAGAAGTGAAAATCAATAAACATATAAATCAACCTGCCCAACAAAATGAAATAATGAAAGGGAAGCTTAAGAGACAAAAAGGGTTTTCTAAGCGAGTGAAAAGAAAAGAATAGAGTTACGGGGCACCTTCAGCAATGAGGGAGAATGGCAACTGTTAATAGAATCTGTATGACGTAATCTAAAACCAACCAGATAACATTGCTTCATAACCATTAAACGGCTGCAATTGTCAGAATAGTGAGAAATATGCCAGAATAATTAAACAACTATAATGAAAGGCTTAACAATAAGAAACAAAACTCTGAATCAGTTTCAATGTACCGTATGTCCATAACGATATTTAGAAAGTTCTAGAGAGACAAGTCTCATATTCAGCAATGACTGTACCTATCAATGAGACATCTTGGGTTAACAGGAATATAAACAAGGTAGACCAGAGGCAGCTGTAGGCATAATGTCACCCATTGGTTTTATTACCAAACAGGTTAGGGAACTGTGTCGGTAATTCCTGAGCTGACAATTCAAAACAGTGGACATGGTTATCCGTGGTTACCTCCAAACAGGCAGGGTACAACATCTTGTGCCTTATGTGCGCAGTCCAGAGTTTGAACTTGATCTCTCTATATTCACCTCTTTTTTGCCGAACGTGGAGGGTTAAATGCTGCACTAACCATAAGTGATGACCTTCCCATTGAAGCGTCTGCAGGGACCTCACTTATTGAGGAGGAAAATTCTGGGGATCCAAGGCCTAGGTCACTGTCCGTCCAGGCTCTGCAATTTAGTAGACCAATCCAAGGGAAACTGCAATTTTGGGGAACACTCTTGCACTATCCCTCTAACGGGAACACCGTGGAGGGTTGCGAGTGAACTCTGCAACACCGGGGCACTCGGTGCCAACATTCAAGATGGGAGGAGGAGAGTAATGACCGCTGAGGCCTTCATCTGGCCTACCAATCTAAGAACAAACTGGGTGAACCAGAGGTGGCTGTAGGGAGAATAGCTTTAAAGGGAGCCTCCAAACCCTCTCGGGCAACTAAAGGGGCCCTTCCCGTGAGAGCCCCACCCCTCACCGCTAAAGTCTTAAAGGCTACATCCAGAGGTGCCATCAGTACAGTTGACAACTGAAGGTCCACCTGGAGTGAGGACATTCCCAACTATGGGCCAGGTGAGAAGGACCCCACCCCAAGTTTTGCATGCTTGAGTTGTGGATTTCGAGGTGCAGAGAGAGACCATCAGCCACAGGGCTAGCCCCACATCCTAGAAGTAATGGATATGGTTGGCATGACTCCAAAATGTGGAGAATTAGTCATAATGTAGCATAGGACCTGCATGTGGGTCATGACTGGATAATAGCTGACGTGGAGGGACCTGTATTTAGGTCAGACTGAGCCATGTGGACCCTCACATGGGTCTAGTTAAGGTAGAGAGCATTTGTCAACCACAAGAGTGCATGCCACCCAAGTCCATTAGGAAGCCAAATTAGGAGTAAATTGAATTGAATGTTATGAGTGAGAACGGTAAGGCTGGGTGAAGCCAGGGGCCAGCGGTTAGGTAGGAGGAGGCTGCGTAGCCAGTACGGTAGGAGGTGAGGTTCGAGATGCGTAGACTTGATACATGGATTGCATTAAAGCCAAGAAGGCTGGTATGATCAAGAAAGCTTGTACAGTAAGGGTTGAAGAAAACCAGAGGTATTGGTACGAGTGGGGAACCTGAGGTATTGGTACAAGTGAGGAGTGCGATAATCTGATGAAAGCTGGTGAGGGTCGCTAGAGGATTGACTGCTTATATGATGAAAGTCGCCAGTACGGTGAGGGTCACTGAATACCAGATGTATTGGTATGAGTGTGAGAGATGGAGCCAGCAGCCGTCGGTTAGGAAATACTGACAAAATGCTGAGAGAGCTAATGCCATGAAGGCTATGCAGAGCAGCTGTATAATGCTAAGTGAGCCAGGGACCAAATAAATATATGATGATTATAAAGCTGCACCTGCTGCCCAGAGCCAAGATGCCCACTGTGATAATGCAGTCCCCCAACGTGGACAAAACAGAGAGGCCACAGACAGGCACCGTGACACCAAAATATGAATTAAACCAGTAAGATAAATGAGCTATGAGCAGCCGACTGAGACCAAACAGCTAAGAAAAACAATAAGTGAAACTGATTGAATGCCAGCAGCAGTATCTGAGCTGACATTCTAAAGGTAAATAGTCATAGGCAGGTACTTATGGAGAAACAATAATGGTATAAATTGAATAAAGTACATACCAGCATCTGCAGTAGGGTTAGCAAGCCATGGGGTAAAGGGCAAATGCAGGTAAATATACATACAATGAAGACAGGGAGGCAATGCCAACAATTGTAGCTGAGGTCAAAACACCAAGAGAAAGGAGGAGTAAATTAGATGAGTACAGCTGACCCTACGAGGAGTGCAGAGCAGGTGGCTATGAGCTGCAGGAAAGGAACAAGCTGCCAGCAAACAAAAAGCCTCCCAGGACAAATGGCCCAAGAGAGGGATGAGACAGGATGGGAGGGATAGAACACAAACAGGGGGAGAGAAAGGACAGCAGCTGAAAGTAAGCAACCGACGAGGAGGAAAACGCTGAGGAGTGGGAGGGAGCAGGGAGGGGGCAGACAACAGCAAGGATCCAAAGGGGAGCTGGGAGAACAAGACCAAGGAACATGGGGAAGGAGCAGAAGAGAGGGAGGAAGGGACATGAACAACCACAGGGAGAGCAGCAGACAAAGAGACATGGGGAAAATGCAAACAGGGGGAACAGTCAGCAGCTGGAGGCAAGGAGCAGATGCAAGGAAAGGGAGGAGGGCGAGGAGGGTACAGCCTCCAGCTGCAACGAAAGATGGTCGAGAGTAGCATGAGGGAGAGTGGCCCTTAATGGTTGAGCAGGGGCATGGTTAGTTGCTCCACCCCATAGAAATACAGGCTTAAACCTTCCAATTTAAAACACCTGTCATATCAAAACATTATGGGACATATCAGTCAAATAGGCATTGGAGAGGGTGCGAGGACCAGGGACATCACACACACACATGTCTTTTGCTCTTGCCCAGAGATAAAAAGATACTGGCAAGATGTAGGTAGAAAAATAGGGCAAATCTGTAAAATCATTCCATCCATTTCCCTTAAGAATTTTTTGTTAGCCTCCCTCGCAACAGATCTAAAAGGTAAGCACAAGGAATATCTATACATTGTCCTTATTTCAGCAACCCTCAAAGTGATAACTCAGAGATGGCTGACTTCAACCCCTCCCCCGGAGAAAGAGAAACCTGGTTGCAGAATTGTAAAACCATTCAAGAAATGGAAAGGGTCACCTGTCGGCTGCACCATAAGCAAGAAAAACATAATAGACAATGGTATCCTTTCGACAGTTACACTGCAAATCTGGAAGGGACTGATAATCTGGAGGCCCTGGCAAATACCCATGAATAGGTATTGATGTATTGGGCTCACAGTAGATAATACTGATCTGGCTCTATCCTGACACAAGGTATATATATATTGCTCCTGGATCTACCCTAGATTCCTTAGAGACCCATTAGGGCAATAGATTGTGCATACCTCCACCCACAGAGGCTGACTATATAGAGTTAAGTGTACGTGTACCCTCCAATCATTTTGTACAAGAAAGCATTATATAAACTCCACTGACTAGATGTCCTGTACCCCAATTGTATATTTATGTTATAAGTTATTTAATTTTGTAGATGTCTGATGTCATGTCTTGTTTGTCGGTGGTAATACCACTTCTGCTTAAATGTGCTGTGTGCATGAATTGTGCTTGTAGTGAATGTTACACATGAAAAACTTCTATAAATTTTAAATACAAAAGAGACAGAGAGACTGAGATGGAAACTTACCCTTATAAAGGTAAAGGCAGATACAGAGCTGCAGCAAGCAAGGATGGAGGCAGATGAGTGACAGAAAGCATGCCAGCAGCTGATCCAGATAAAACAGCACCCAATGCAAGTGGAGGAGGAGAGGCAGCACTAGCATGAAGTCTAGATGGGAAAGTAATAAGAGAGTGTGTGAACATGAGAGAGAGAGAGAGAGAGAGAAAATTCTGAGACAGACGGCACTGCACTAACAAGTACAAGTAGTAGCATGGGATGGCCAAAATTAATTCAAGAATGTTTCTACATTACCGTGAAGGGGATGATCTGGACCTGTTCTGGGATCTATTGAAAGATTATACAAGGAATTTAAAGAACAACTCTCTATTATAATAAAAAGCTTAAAAACACTAGATTTACACCAATTATATTGTAACTTTATTGCTTTTAGTTGTTGTTTTTTAACTTTCCTCTACTGTTGGTCTACTAAATATTGTAGATAATACAGTAATCATTTCACTGAATCTTTCAAAATGTATCTGACTCTCCCCTGCTAACCACACAATTGCCATTTGTGACATCACAGTTTGTTGTCATAGTGAGCACTATGATGTCATAAACAAAGGCACTGTGAGGTTAACAGGGGAGAGGCAAATGTTTTCTATACAGACTCTTTAAAGGGACTACCAAGATGTGCTGTAAATCTTGGAAAGGAACAATGAAAATGAAAAAATGTATTCTGTAGTAAATTGTAGCAGCTGAAACATCCTATTTATGAAAGCACATGCTGAAGTTGCTCTTCAAATTGTATAGGGCTTTTTCTTCAATGACCCACATCACGCTATTACTCACAGGCAAAGCCTCAGAGGCATTCATCAGTATGGATTATGCTGATTGCATGGGCTATTTAAGAGTGGAAAATGTCTTATTGAAACATTTTAAATTGACTTCCAAAGCATATAGACTCAAATGTAGGTGGCTAAAGAAAACACTGGGATACAATTGTTCATGAAATGTGTGTTCAACTGTGCAGTGTTAGAATGATGGCTAGAGGGTAAAAAGGCTGTTACTGTTAATGTAGAAAAAAGATATGTTTTTAACGGAACAATTTATCCTGACTGTGCCAAAAGACATACATGTGTGGCTGCTGCATACAACTCCCTGTACTCCAAAGGAAGCAGCTGAAATGTCTGATCAGTTGGTGTCCAGCAGGCCATTCATCCAGCACAGACTCTATGGGGAGAGACAGCAGGAGGTTTTAAAGGTATGCTCTGGGCAGCTTAAGGCAAACCAGAAGCTAGGGCATTTGTCATACAATTGCCCAAAGAATGAAAGAAAGGGGTGGAGGACTGTGAGAGGGAGTAACTCTGTGAGTGAACAGCAGCTTGTGACTTGTGCAAGGATTATAGTCCCCATTAAATCCACTGCTCGCATGTACCCTGTTTGTGTGAGTGATCAAATCATTGTATGAATGGTAAAAGTACACAATGTTTAAGAGACACAGAAGCTTCCATTTCCTAGTTCGGGTAGGATTTGATAAATAGGTGACAGATTCTGCAAGGTCAATTTTCCAGAATTTGGGGAATTACCAGCCCTGTTATCTCAGTGCCGATTGCATGGGTCTTCCTGAGCTGGAAAGTACAAGAGGTGTGAGTGATACCAGACCTCCCCTTTAATGTAATTATGGGGAATGATGGTGATGCAGAGAAGCTATTGTCTGTGTTATTGCCAGTAACAGTTTTATGTGATAACAGTGACTATTTCACAATGCCGACCAAAAAAAGTGATTAAAACATCGCTCAATGTCAAAAGGGTGACTGGAATTACAGCGACGGTCGCATACAGTCTCTATGGTGACAAAAAAATTAAAAATGTGATTATGCAGGGGGCTATGCCCCCCTTACCCCAAAAATTTATTAGAATCAACTCTGGGGGTGGACACAGGGGAAAGAAAAATATCTAACAAAAAAAAAAATTCCACCCTAGCCAGACCCACCAGTTTCAGTGGTGGTGACTCAAGCCACTACACCAAACAGCCAGCTCAAAACTGCTTGACTGACCAGAGCCCCATATCCTGCTGTAGTGGGTGTAGCTTACTGCTGCACTCGCTATACACGACTCCTCGCTACATTCCCTGACTCGCTATTCCTACGAGCGGTCAAATTGAGTCACACAAATTAAGTGGCCCAATTTGACTCGCCCACATCAACAGTGGTGGTAAATGGGACACATTCCAGGGAACAGGCATTGATCAGCGGGGTGCCACAGGGGTCAGTGCTGGGACCACTGCCCTTTAACATCTATATTAGTGACCTTGCAGAAGGTTTGGAGGGCTGGGTGTGCCTGTTCATGGATGATACAAAGGTCTGCAATAGGGTGGATTCACAAGGGGGAGCGGAGGCCATAAAGCGGGACCTGGAGAAGCTGGAGAAGTGGTCAGAAACCTGGCAACTAAAATTTAATGCAGGGAAGTGTGCAGTGATGCACCTGGGACAGAAAAACATGAGGGCAACTTACTTCCTTGTGAGGGGAGGAAATCAAGGAAAAGGAATAGTAAAGGGACCTGGGGATCATGGTATCAAGGAATCTTAAGGTGGGGAACCAGTGATGCAAGGTGGTGGGTAAGGCGAATGGTATGTTGGCCTGCATTGCAAGGGGCTTTACTAGTAGAAGGAGGGAAGTGCTAATGCCATTGTACAGAACTATGGTAAGGCTGCACATGGAGTATGGGGTGCAGTTCTGGAGACCGCACTTGCACAGGGATATTGAGATGATGGAGTGGGTGCAGAGAAAGTGACCAAGGTGGTACAAGGGATATACCATAACAGCAAAGATCAAGGGAGCTAAATCTGTACCCACTAGAGATTAGGAGGGAGAGGGGGACATGATTGAGACTTTTAAGTACTTGAGGGGAATAAATAGGATGAAGGAAGGAAGTTTATTCAAAATGAAGAACGGAACAAACACTAGAGGACATGGCCTCAAATTAGAAGGCAAGAGATACAGAGGCAATGTCAGAGGGCAGTTCTTCATGGACAGAGTGGTAGAAGCCTGGAACAGACTGCCGGAGGAGGTTGTGGGAGCCTAAACAGTGGGGGGCTTCAAGAGAGCATGGGACAGACATAAGGGGTTGAAAAGGGGGATGGAAGTGTGAAAAGTGGGGTGGGAGGGAACAGGGGAGGATGTAAGGGCAGACTAGATGGGCCGTGTGGTCCTTTTCTGCTAGAAAATTTCTGTGTAATCTGCGTAAACATCACATGCTACCCCTGTAACCAGGCAAGAAAAAAAGTTACTGAGGGATGATGTGCTGTGAAATCAAAGGTCCACCCTACCTCAGCAAACAGAGGAAGTAGTCAGCATGGTTGCTAGATTATCTGGGAGCAGCAGTTTACTGCCCCAGTCACAAACAGTTGGGACCTCAGCAGTGGTGTAATTTCACCAGAATAACAAGAATTGCAAAGCCCCATTTCAGCAAAAGCATAGGGGTTCCAAAGCTCCTTACCTAACATATTTTATGTAAATACATCTTATTAAAATCTTGTTTTAGAGGTTTCTGGGGTTGCAATGAGCATCATAGGGTTTGCAAATAAACCATAAGGGTCTCAACTGCAACCTGTGGCTACCTCTATCTGATACCCAGAACCCTCACTTTTAAGCAGGTTCCCCACTGAGAAAGAAAGTACTCTAGAGAGGGTTAAGCACCATGAGCTGAAATACAGGGTTCATTTATAGAGATTGGGTACCCAAGGGAGGTCAACATGAAGGGGTGTACTGGCAGTTAGTGGTCCCTCAGTAATACAGATAATAGGATAAAACACACACACACACACACACACACACACACACACACACACGAGTTAATGTGCTCGTCTGAGTTGGGGGAAGGAAACTGTTATAATCTTTGCAGTTACTGTAGCTGGGTGAGGAGGACAGCTGTAAATTGGGGTGTGTAGTGGGCTTAGGCAGAAGTAAACCAGGTGTCTGCATTTAGACTTCCCTGTAGTTATCTATTGCCCTCCCATGTGCTTCTCCATTCTCTGCTCTTAGTTCCACTTTTATAGGCACTGGATTTGAGTGACAACAGGAACTTCCTGTTTGGTATCAGGAAGAGAGGGATCACCAAGACACATAAGACTTACCATCCATGAAGGAAAAGAATAGCTCTCACTCCCCCCCCCAGCTGCTGGAGGTCTGGCTCTGAGCAAGGAAGAAGGAGAGTACTAAGGCACATAAACACTTGACTCAGAGGAAGGAGGTAGGGAGAGGGAAGAAGAAGGGAAAAAAAATAGTAAGTAGGTCTAAAAGGGGGTTGTGCAAATAGTGCTTCTGGGAGAGTTAGCCTGTAGATTAATTATTGGATCGGGTGAATTTTTAGGGGTAGGCAGTGCTAAAGGGTGTGTGTGTGTGTGTGTGTGTATGAATAGTGCTTCTTGGAGTTCTTAGCCTGTAGATTAACTACTGGATTAGGTAAATTTTTAGGGGGGTAGGTTAACTATTGGATCGGGTAAATTGTTAGGAGGTAGCAGGTAAGGTCTAGTTATAGGGAGTTACTATGATGGGAGTAGTGCAGCACAGCAGCTGTGGGGTGGCAATCTTCAGGAAGACTTTCTGGAGATTACGGTGCTGCCCCATCTACAGGCACCTCTCTGGGCAGAGGGAGGAGGTTGCTAGACTCAAGGCTGAGATAGCTTGGGTTAGGAGGACCTATTCTCCCACTCAGAGACCTCCATGTCCACCTCTGCTTCCTCAAAGGGTGCTGGGTATGAGGAGTGGTTGGACAATGGTGGGCTCAGGGAGGGTTAGGGTGGTGGAACGTAGGCATATCTCAAATCCCATACCACTACGGAACTACTACACGACACTAGCAAGGTGGGACTGCCCACAGAGGCACCCAAAGAAGTGACTGGGATGGATGTGGAGGTCCTCCATGGTGGTGACCCCAAGGGGGGGCAACAGAGAACCCCAGAGGAGACAGAAGCAAATCCTGGTGGAACACTCAGTAGTAAGGGGGATACAGTTGGGGATGGGTAGGAATGAGAAGAGGGTGGTATGATGCCTTCCCAGTGCCATGGCTCATAGGAATGGAAGGAGAATCCTAAGGATTGCCGGGGAGCCAGGGAGGGAGGGAGAGCTAGATGTCATTGTCCACTTGGGGACAAATGACCTGGTTGGGGAAAGGCCAGATGCAGTTCAGGAAGAGTTCAGGAAAATGGGGAGAGGTCTTAGGCAAGTAGCACAATCTGTTGCTTTCTCGGAGGTGCTATCTGCCCATGACAATGGGGGGGGTGACAGGATGCTCCGCACCAGGGACTCAAACTTATGGTTGAGAAAGTGGTGCAGAGAAGAGGAATTCAGATTCATTGTGGACTGGTGCTCCACCTGGAGAGATAGAGGCCTGTACAGGGGCAACAGCCTACTTCCCTCCAGGAAGGGAACCGAGATCCTTAATGAACAGTTTAAATACTACATTAGTAAGTATTTAAACTAGCCAAAGGGGGAGGTGGAATAAGGCGACAAGACATAGTCTGTCCCCACCACATGCTTACAGGATCAGCAGTGGGAATCCCGAGGGTGGGAAGCCCCACAAGGAACAAACACAAATAGGAAACCAGGAAGAGGGATGAGAAAGAGGAAGGATAATAGTGGAGGAAAAGGAGAGGGGCAAAAGGGCAAGAAGAAGGGAGATGGCAGTATAAAATGGAGAGCCATGTGTGCAAATGCTCGAAGTCTGGGCAAACAGATGGTGGATCTAGAGGCCACCGTGGTAGCAGGAGACCTGGACATAGTAGCAATTACAGATACCCGGTGCAATGATAATCAGGACTGGGAGGTAGCCATACCAGGGTATGCACTATTCAGGAGGAACAGGGTAGGAAAAAAGGGAAGAGGGAGACAGAACATAAAGGCAACAGAAATACAAGGGTGACAGAGTAAAGCGGAGGTACTGTGGGTCACCCTGGAGACAGGGACGGGGGCCGCTACAAGGATAGGGGTGATCTACAGACCTCCAGCACAGGCAGAGGAAGGAGATAAGGAGATGATAGATGAATTAAAAGGGATAGCTAACAAGGGCAAGGTACTGCTAGTGGGGGACTTTAATATACCAGATGTGGATTGGATCCTACCTGCTGCACCATCAGTTAGAAGTAGGGAAATCCTAGACTCCCTGTAGAGGGCGTTCCTCAGGCAACTAGTTAAAGAACCCATCCATGAGGGGGAATTACTGGATCTGGTACTGTTAAACATGGACAGTGTCACTGATGTCACAATGGGAAGCCATCTGGGGACCAGTGATCATTGTACAGTGTGGTTTAGCATAAGGACACGGCCAGAACCAAGCCACACTAAACCAAGGGTCCTGGACTTCAGGAGGGCTGATTTCAAGAAGATGGGAATGTGCCTTAGGGAAGCCCTAGCAGGAATAGGGAATAAGGGTGGGGTAGAGGAAAAGTGGGTGAGAATAAAGCAGGCCATTGAGAAGGTAACAAACCTCTGTGCCAAGCAGGTTACTAAGAGCAAGAGAAGAAAGAGACTGCTATGATTCTCCAAGGAAATAGCAGAGAAGGTAAAGGAAAAGAAGCAGACATTCATAAGGTACAAGATGACACAGAAGGAAGAGGATGAGGAGAGTTATCAGGAGAAACAAACTGAGGCAGGGAAGGCAGTTTCCTAAAGCACAAATGGAGAAAAACATTACCAAATCAGCAAAAAAGGTGGGATAAAACTTTCTTCAGGTACATAAGCAAAAAGAAGAAAAGCAAGGTAGGGATGGTAATACTAAAAGGGGGAGGAGGAGTGTGGAAGAGAACCAGAAGAAAGCTGACATACTGAATAAGTACTTTTGTTCAGTATTCACAAAGGAAGTGGTAGGTGACAGGCCACAGATAACAGAGAAGGGCATTAAGGGAAGGGAGATGGAAAATAGCCCTTTTACGGAGGAGAGAGTCCTCGGGGAACTAGCAAAACTAAAAGTAGACAAGGCTATGGGGCCAGACGGAATCCACCCTAGGATACTAAAGGAGGAACTTCTGTGCCTCTGACAGCCCTGTTAAATCTGTCACTGGATACAGGGGATGTTCTGGGCAACTGGAGGAGGGTGGATGTGGTCCCACTACACAAAAGTGGGAGTAGGGAGGAGGCAGGAAACTACTGACCTGTAAGCCTGACTTCAGTGGTGGGCAAGATTATGGAAACTCTACTTAAAGAAAGGATTGGGGAATACCTTAACACCAGTGGATTGCAGGATCAGAAGCAGCATGGGTTCACAGAGGTAGACCTTGTCAAATAAACCTGACAGAGTTTTTTGACTGGGTTACCAGGTAGTGAATCAGGGAGGAGCAGTGGATGCGGCCTACCTTGATTTCAGTAAGGCTTTCAACACCGTTCTACACAGAAAACTGGTAAACAAACTAGGTAGTATAGGAGTGGGTCCAAAGATAGTAAAATGGGTACAAAGTTGGCTAAGTAACAGAGGAAGGTGAGATAACCAGTGGGGTACCACAGGGATCAGTACTGGGACCAGTCCTCTTTAATGTCTTTATTAGCGACACTGCAGAGGGGCTGGAAGGAAAGGTATGCCTGTTCGCAGATTACACAAAAATTTGCAACAGAGTGGACACACTGGGGGGGAGGGGAGAAAATGAAGGAAGATCTAAAAAAACTGGAAGACTGGTCAAAGGTTTGGCAACTGAGCTTCAGTGCCAAAAAATGCAAAATAATGCACATGGGCAGATAAACCAAAGGGCAATGTATCAGTTGGGAGAGGTGTTAACATCAACAAAACAGGAAAGGGATCTGGAGGTCATCATATCTGATGATCTGAAAGTAGCAAAGCAGTGTGATGAGGCAGTGGGAAAGGCTAGTAGGATGCTGGGTTGCATAGGGAGGGGTATCACCAGCAGAAAAAGGGAGGTAATGTTACCCCTGTATAGATCAATGGAGAGGCCACACCTGGAGTACTGTGTACAGTTCTGGAGGCCCCATCTCAGGAAGGACATAGACCGGGTGGAAGCGGTACAGAGAAGGGCAACCAAAATAGTGCATGGTCTGCATCAGAAGCCCTACGAGGAAAGACTCAGGGAATTAAATATGTACTCACTAGAGGAAAGGCGTGAAAGGGGAGACATGATAGAAACATTCAAATACCTCAAGGGTATCAATAAGGTACCGGGGAGTTGTATATTGCACAGAAAGAGATGTTCATGGATGAAGGGGCATGATATGAAGCTGGAAGGGGGAGACTTAGAGGGGATGTGAGGAAATATTTCTTCATAGAATGGGTGGTGGATGCCTGGAACAGCCTCCCAGCAGAGGTGGTGGGTACCGAAATGGTAACAGATTTCAGACATGCATGGGATAGACACAGGGAGACCTTAATAACAGGGCTGGGGGGGTTAAGGCCAGAGATCAATTAAGGTCTACGGTAGCATAGTAGGTAGGGACTTTAGGGCAGACTAGGTGGGCCATGAGGTCCTCTTCTGCCAACAGTTTCTATGTTTCTATGTTACAGAAAGCAGCACCTGGCTCTAGTCCATGACATTCCTTACTGAGGACACCTAGGAGTTAGCCAAATTGAAAAGCAGCGCATCAATAACTTTTTATGGCCCGGTTTTTTTAAAGACATACTAGACGACTGCCAGACATGTATGCAATGCCAGAGTGGGGAAGGTTAGGAGCAAAGTTAAGTAGCTTTGGTTCCCCTACCTACAGTTGAGGGTCCTGTCAATGGATTGCTTTGAACATTGTGGAACCACAGAGCACCCCAAGTCACAAGTAGAAGATACATACTGATGGTCATAGACTATGCTATCAGTTACCCAGAGTTTGTGGTCATGACCTCCATAGAGGTAGGGAAAGTGGCAGATCAACTCCTTGGGATATCAGCTGAGTAGGATTTCCATCAGAGATTTTGTCTAACCAAGGAAAAAATCATGAGTACTTACTAGGTGGAACCTGTGGGGATCAAGCTCCCTCCTGAAATTCCACAAGTTTCCTATGTAAATTGGCAATGAGCACCTCCATATCCCTTGACCTATAGTTAAGTACCCCTCCATCCAAAATAACAGCCCTTATGAAAAGTTTGTCTGAGAAGTGCAGGGTGCATTGACTTAGGGCCTCCCCATACCACCCCAAAATGAATAGTTTGGTTTAATGTTTTAGTATTAGTAACATCTTCATTTTTGACAGGATAAAAATCTGAACAGTTATCTAGGTGTAAATCTCAGGTGATTGAAAGGACTTAACTGCTGTGAGGTTTAAATTACTTGTAGAAAGATCTAGTAAGTAGGGGGATTGGCTTAGCTAGAAGGAAGCTACATTTAAAGACTGCCTTAGAAAGATTCTGCTAATAGCTTGGCAGAAGACCCCAGGAGAAAGGACTCCTGTGTGACTGGACTTCTCTGCTGGGACTAAAGAAGAAGAACTTTTGTACTTGGACCTTTAATTTAGGGTAAAAAAAAGCTAACATACAAAACAAAAAAAAGTGTGTGTTTGTCTGGGTTAACTGAACTGAATGGGTATCTGAACAGTTATCTAGGTGTAAATCTCAGGTGATTGAAAGGACTTAACTGCTGTGAGGTTTAAATTACTTGTAGAAAGATCCAGTAAGTAGGGGAGGGGCTTAACTAGAAGGAAGCTACATTTAAAGACTGCCTTAGAAAGATTCTGCTAAGAGCTTGGCAGAAGACACCAGGAGAAAGGACTGCTGTGTGACTGGACTTCTCTGCTGGGACTAAAGAAGAAGAACTTTTGTACTTGGACCTTTAATTTAGGGTAAAAAAAAACTAACATACAAAACAAAAAAAAGTGTGTGTTTGTCTGGGTTAACTGAACTGAATGGGTATCTGAACAGTTATCTAGGTGTAAATCTCAGGTGATTGACAGGACATAACTGCTGTGAGGTTTAAATTACTTGTAGAAAGATCCAGTAAGTAGGGGGAGTGGCTTAGCTAGAAGGATGCTACATTTAAAGACTGCCTTAGAAAGATTCTGCTAATAGCTTGGCAGAAGACACCAGGAGAAAGGACTGCTGTGTGACTGGACTTCTCTGCTGGGACTAAAGAAGAAGAACTTTTGTACTTGGACCTTTAATTTAGGGTAAAAGAAAACTAACACACAAAACAAAACAAAAAAGTGTGTGTTTGTCTGGGTTAACTGAACTGAGTGGGTATCTGAACAGTTATCTAGGTGTAAATCTCAGGTGATTGAAAGGACTTAACTGCTGTGAGGTTTAAATTACTTGTAGAAAGATCTAGTAAGTAGGGGGAGTGGCTTAGCTAGAAGGAAGCTGCATTTAAAGACTGCCTTAGAAAGATTCTGCTAATAGCTTGGCAGAAGACCCCAGGAGAAAGGACTGCTGTGTGACTGGACTTCTCTGCTGGGACTAAAGAAGAAGAACTTTTGTACTTGGACCTTTAATTTAGGGTAAAAAAAAGCTAACATACAAAACAAAAAAAAAGTGTGTGTTTGTCTGGGTTAACTGAACTGAATGGGTATCTGAACAGTTATCTAGGTGTAAATCTCAGGTGATTGAAAGGACTTAACTGCTGTGAGGTTTAAATTACTTGTAGAAAGATCTAGTAAGTAGGGGGAAGGGCTTAGCTAGAAGGAAGCTACATTTAAAGACTGCCTTAGAAAGATTCTGCTAAGAGCTTGGCAGAAGACACCAGGAGAAAGGACTGCTGTGTGACTGGACTTCTCTACTGGGACTATATTGCCCTCCTTCCCCACCCAAAGCTAGTTCTATTTTTATAGGCACAGGATTTGACTGACAACAGGAACTTCCTGTTTGGGAGCAGGAAGTGAGTGATCACAGAACCACCAAAGACCCACCATCCTAGAAGGGCAAGAGTAGCCTCTGGCCCCTCTACTTGCTGGAGATCTGCCTCTGAGCAAGTAAGTGGTCTACTGAGAAATATAGGATATTCTTGTCTCAGAACAGGACAATCAGGAGCTTAAAGGCACACAGGCAGAAAGTAAGGAGAGAGAAAAAAAACAGAGGAAAGAGTAAGGATTGCAAACAGTTAAGGGGCCAGAAATAAGACATGATTGGAGTGGTGCAGTGCAGTGGATGTGGAGCAGCAGTCTTCCGGGAGACGTTCTGGAGGATGAGGTGTTGTCCCATCTGCAGGCACCTCTCTGGGCTGAGGGAGGAGGTTGCTCATCTCCAGGCTGAGTTGGCCAGGATTTGTGGGACCTCCTCTTCCATCCAGGGACCACCAGTGCCACTGCCGTTGCCTCAGAGGTTGCCAAGAAAGAGGAGCGGTTGGACCACAGTGGGCTCAGGAAGGGTGAGGGTGGTGGAACAGAGGTGCATCCCTCCAGTTGTACCTCTCCACAATTCCTATGCCATTCTGGCAAAGTGTGGTTCCTCTATGGAGGCACCCACAGTAGAGACCGAGGAGGATGCTGGGAACCTCCATAAAGGACACCCACAGGAGGGTGGCAGGGGACCCTGCAGGGGAAGGAAACAACTCCTGGTGGGGGACTCCATTGTTAGGAAGGTAGAACTGAGGGAGGAAGGGAAGATGGAGGTAAGGTGCCTGCCTGGCGCCATGGCTTGGAAGGACAGGGAGTGAATCCTCAGGATTGCCAGAGCAGCTGCACAGGGGAAGGAGCTGGATGTCATTGTCCACCTAGGGACAAATGACCTGGCTAAGAAAGGGATTAGAGAAGTGCAAGAAGAGTTTGTGGAATTGGGGAGGGGCCTTAGTCAAGTAGCACGCACGGTAACCTTCTTGGAGGTGCTGCCCATCTATGGCATAGGAGAAGTTAGGTGTTCCGCACTATGGGATCTAATCAGTGGTTGGAAAACTGGTGGAGCCTGTGGATTTGGCTTCATTGGGGACTGAGGGTCCACCTGGAGTGATGCAAGCCTATACTGGCATGATGGGCTGCATCTGTCCGCAGGGGAACCAGGGTCCTAGGTGATAGGTTTAAATGCTTCATTGACAAGCTTTTAAACTAGCCAAGGGGGCAGGCTCTGGAAAGGAGCAGGGAAATCCTAGCCCCCCCAAAAATAATCATGGTAGTAAGTGCAGCAAACACCAACATAGAGGTGTCGATAGGGAGAAGGGCAGGGGTAAATGGAGAAACTGACAAAGGCAAGAAGGACAGGGATGGGGCAAAAGGGAGTAAGGCCATCAGGAAATGGAGGGTAATGAGTACCAATGCCCGTAGTCAGGACAACAAGCTCCCTGAGCTGGTGGCCTTGATGGAAGAGGGATGCCTGGATATCATAGCAGTCACAGAAACATGGTACACAGAGAACCATGACTGGGATGTTAACATACCAGGGTACATAACCTACAGGAGAGACAGGCAGGGGAGAAGAGGGGGAGGAGTAGCTCTCTATGTAAAGGAAGGGATAAAAGCAACTGAGCAAAAAGAGTAAACAGGGAGGAGAGGAGGCACTGTGGGTCACCTTGGAGACTGGAAAGGGCACCACAATCCGCACAGGGGTTGTGTACAGACCCCATGTCAGGGGAGGGAATGGACAAGGATATGATAGAAGGCATTCTTAGAATGGCAGAAAGGAGGTACTGTTGATGGGAGACCTGAATATGCTAGATGTTAACTGGAGCACATTTGCTGCAGCCACATCCAAACAGGGCCATTCTTGATGCCCTACAGGTGGCAGGCATTAGACAGCTAGTTTCAGAACCCACTGTGAGGGAGCAATCTTAGACCTCATACTCTCAAACGGGGCAGTGAGAGGATCTCAGATCTAGAAGTGGGTTGCCATCTGGGGACAAGTGACCATCAAACAGTGTGGTTCACGTTAAACTCAGCTACAGAGTCAAGCCATACAAAAGTGAGGTACTGGACTTTAGGAGGCTGACTTTGGCAAGATGGAGAGTGCCTCAGAAAAGCACTAGCAAACAGGCTAGAAGGAGGTGTGGAGCAACAGTGGGGAATCATCAGAACTGCCATCACAGAGGCAACAAGCCTTTGTGTGAAGCAAATAAACAAATCAAAATGAAAGAAAAAGCCACTATTGTTCTCAAAGGGTGGCTGTGAAAGTCAGGAAGAAAAAGATAGCATTCCGAAAGTATAAGGAAACACAGAAGGAGCAGGACAGAGAGCTGTACCAGTTAAGGCAGAAGGAAGCAGGGAGGGAAGTCAGAATAGCAAAGGCTCAAACTGAGGAAAAGATAGCCAACTCAGTTAAGAAGGGGGAAAAAACCTTTTACAGGTACATCAGCGAGCGTAGAAAGACAAAGGGAGGGATAGTGAGGCTGAATAGAATGAACGGTGGGTGGGCAGAGGGGACAGTGAAAAAGCAGGATACTGAATGAATATTTCTGCTCAGTATTCACAAAAGAGGAGGGGAAGTGCCTAATCCAATTAACAGAAGCACTCTTGATAGGGGTCGATCCCAGTCCTTTCCACAGAAGAAAGGTTCTGCAAGAACTCCTAAAACTGAAGGTGGACAAAGCAATGGGTCCTGATGGAATTCACCCCAGAATTCTAAAAGAATTAAGGAGGAACTAGTGAAACCACTGGCTACTCTTTTTAATAAATCATGGGAGGATGGTTTGGTACCGAGGACTGGAGGAAGGCAGATGTGATTCCCCTTCACAAAAGTGGGACCAAGACAGAGGCAGGAAACTACAGACCTGTCAGTCTGACCTCTGTGGTAGGGAAAGTGATGGAGTCACTTCTGAAGGAAAGAATAGTTGAGTACCTAGAGGCCAGTGGAGCACAGGACCTAAGGCAGCATGGGTTCACAGCGGGTAGGTCATGTCAGACGAATCTAATCGATTTCTTTGACTGGGTGACCAAAGTAGTAGACCAGGGAGGGGCTGTGGACATGGCCTACCTAGACTTTAGCAAGGCATTTGACACAGTCCCACACAAAAGATTAATAGTCAAATTAACCAGTCTGGGAGTGGGTCCCAGGGTGGTAGCCTGGGTAAAACATTGGCTGCACAACAGGACACAGAAGATAATTGTAAATGGAGTCCACTCTGAAGAAAGAGGGTTACTAGTGGGGTACCGCAGGGTTCAGTATTGGGTCCAGTCCTTTTTAATGTCTTCATCAGTGACATTGCAGAGGGACTGGAAGGAAAAGTATGCCTTTTTGCAGATGACACAAAGATCTGCAACAGGGTTGATACACAAGGAGGCATGGAAAGGATGAAAAGGGACTTGGCAAGGTTGGAGGAATGGTCAGAAGTATGGCAGCTAGGATTCAATGCAAAGAAGTGCAAAATAATGCACCTGGGAAACAAGAATCCAGGGGAAGAATACACAATGGGTGGGGAGGTAGTAACAACAACAACAAAAGGAAGGGACCTGGGGGTAATCATATCAGATGACCTTAACGTTAGCAAGCAATGTGGGAAGGCAGTAGGGAGGGCTGGGGGTATACTGGGATGTATAGGGAGAGGCATCAGAAGCAGAAAACAGGAAGTTGTTATCCCTCTGTACAGACAGTTGGTGAGACCCCATCTGGAGTACTGTGTCCAGTTCTGGAGACCCCATCTCCGCAAGGACATAGACAGGATAGAGGTAGTCCAGAGGAGGGCAACTAAAATGGTGCAGGGTCTGCAAGAGAAGCCGTATGAGGAGAGACTAAAGGAGCTTAATATGTATACCCTTGAGGAAAGAAGGGAGAGGGGACATGATAGAAACTTTAAGTACCTCAGTGGAATCAACAAAGTCCAAGAGGGTAGCATCTTTCAGAAAAAGAGACTTGCAAGAACAAGGGGACACAATTTAAAGATAGAAGGAGGGTGGTTCAGGGGCAATGTGAGGAAGTATTATTTCACAGAGAGGGTAGTGGATGCATGGAACAGCCTTCCTGAGGAGGTTGTGGGGTCTAAAACTGTGGGAGAATTCAAGAATGCATGGGACAGACATAAGGCAATTCTTGTGGGGAGTATAAAGAAATAGGCTGTTGGTTAACTAGGATCTGCAGCCTATCCTGTAGGTAGGGAAATGGGCAGACTAGATGGGCCAAGCGGTCCTTATCTGCTGTCAAAGTCTATGTTTCTATGTTTCTATGTTTATTAGGAACATTGTGGCCCTGTTTTCAAAGTTGTTCTGTGATTTGTTTGGTTACATTAGTTACAAACATTTACAAAAAAAATATAAACACAAGTACACCAAAATCATTTTTTAACAAAGACAATATTGGTTAATCTAAATAAAGACATTTTCACACCAGCCTCATCAAGATTTCCAATTCAATAACAATTACAAGTCTCAATGGATTCAGAATATAATGCAAATTTAAATCCAGTCAGTTTAATTCCCTCTCATTTCTGGAGACAGGGAGCTCCAAGTTTTAGTGCCAAAATATTGTAAATGAATTTTTCCATAATTAGTTTGAACCCTGGGTACAGGTAAAACTCTGTTTGTTTGTTGTTTTGTTTGTTTGTTTGTTTGTTTGTTTGTTTACCTTTTAATGGGACACTTCAAACAATGCCGAGAGCATTTACAGAGCAGCATGAGTGGGATGGTAACAAATATTTACCCATCTTTTTTATTTGTTGATGTGGGTCTCTCAGAAGTCGACATGGTTTTCTCCCTTTGAGCTCTTAACTGGCCACAGGTTGAGGGGACACCTATATCTAGTACGAGATAAATGGGAGGGTGAATGTTTTCCAAGAGGAGTCCAAACATCTGTACAAAATATACTTCACGGCCAAGACAAAAGAGCATATTCCTTAAGAGTGTACAGCATTCTGATTAAATACATGTAATCCGCTCTTAACTAATTCTTAGTACATTTTTAACATAATGCTTCAAGGAAACAACTACATTAGAACCATGATGCATCAAACCTGAAAGATATGTCTTGTGTCAGGCTAGAACAATTAAAATCGAATCCTCGGGGTTGGGGGGGGGCTGACAGAGTTTGCACTCTTTTACAGAAAGAGGCAACATAGATTTCTAGACTTCAGTTTCTAAAACCAAGTGGTCAAAATGATGAATTGGATTTAAGCCATTCATATACGTTCGGATTTTTTTATTTCAAATTCAGTAAGCTTTATTTAATTTTTTGTTTTTTTCCATCAAAAGCAAGTAGACAGTGCTGTTGTACAAGAAGCAGAAGAAGAAGAGTTTCTTGTAATACAATTACAATATGTTAAATACAAGTGTAACATAGAAGCTGTCTTTGTAGACCTATTAAACAAGGACAAATAATTAGAACACCTGGAATGTTACAAGGTAAAATAAGTTTGGATTTTGATTAAACAGCTGATAAATTGATTCGAATGCATTTGTTTCCTTGAAGCACTGCGTTAAAAATGTAATGAGAATGTTTTTGCGGGGAGGAGTGGTTATGGGAGGATTTGTATGGGGGAGGGGGAAGGGTGGGAGGCTGATTTAGTTGACAAACATCCTCTGAATTGTATACACACATTATACAATGTTTCATCTTCTGTAATGTGTATTGTACTGGGTGTATATGTGAAAACTGAATAAAGTATACTTAATTTAAAAAAATGTACCGAGAATTAGCCAAGTATATGTATTTTATCAAAATGCTGTACACTCTTAATGAATATGCTCCCTTGTCTTGGCTTTGAAATGTATTTTTTATTGATGTTTTTTATATTACTAATGACCATACATTTATCTCTTGTTATCTGAGGTACTTCCATTATACATAGTTTAATCCCAGCTATTTATCTCTAATGAGGAGTTTATCTTGGAAGTAAGTTGCAAGAATGCATGAGAAGAAGCCTCAGAGCTATCACGCAATGAAAAGTGGAAATCAGGCAAGCAGTCTGAGTCTCTGCAAGAAGAAATCTTTGCTGGGAAAATTCAAGGAGACAGCTGCTCACACTATGCAATGATATTGGGACTTCTGAGGTTTTAAACTGAGACTTAGCAAAAAGTAGATTTTTGTATGTATTTAGACATGTGAAGCTGAGTTGTACTAGTTGTTCCAATTCACTCATTTCAAAGTACCGTGACTTTATACATTTTTGTATTTAATGTTTTAATGGAGAATATATACTGTATGTAAGTAATAAGACATGTCTGTGTGTGCATTATATGATTTTAATGCATGCCCCAAGGGTGTAATAAGGCATAAGACCGAAAGCCGAGTGTCCTTACACCCTTGAGAAATGCATTAAAATCCTATAATCAACACCCTGGAGTGACTCATTACGTTCATAAAATAGCTCTGAGTAGGTTTTTTTGAGAAGAAATGAAATCTGGTACCTGACTGTGCATTTATAGAGATTTAATGCACAGTCAGGTGATGTCCTTTGGCCAGTGAAATTGCTAAATTTTTTCTTGCCATTTTATTAATATTTATCACTATCACTTGTGTAAACACTTTTTTAGTCTAAGACAGCTTAATGTTATAAATCTAGTGCTGTGTCTTTAACTGATGAAAAGCTTATATGGTATATACTGGTGACACCAGCGCTATACAAGGCCATATAGTACTTGTCTAGACTTGAAAGGAGCGAAGTGCCAAGGCTGTAGGGGCCTCAGGTCGATACAAGGACCTCATATCTTTGTCAGCTCATAGAGCGTGAATTTACTTGCAATTGTATGTACTCTACACTTTATGTCACTTATTATGCATTTTGCGCTTCATGGGATGCTGCAAGATACCTTTTTTCCGTGTGATGAGTTTTAACAGTTGAGCTGCGACCCTAAGACAGTGTAGCATAGCTACTGTCACATATATTTTGCCTGGTTTATAATACCAACCTCTGAATAAAGTTTATCTATGGAATGAAAGTGGTATCCCTACTCTCTTTTTGAGTGTTTGCTCAGGTATTTCATATCAAGGTTACTAACATTAACTGGTTGATTGCAGAGAGTTATTTTAGGTGCTTCCAACTTTAAATTAGTGATGGATTTAGGGGTTCTATGTCATAACAGAGATCGCAGAATAGCGAGCCCCATTTAGGCGAGTGTACATTGCCCAAAATGAATTATGGTGATGTACACTACATGACTAGAAACCGTGACTGGTTTCTATGTTATGAAGGTGCCCCCACACACCCCTACTTCTGGCATTCTCAACTCCAGGGGAGGTGCATGTCCAGGGGTGAATTACTTAAAAATAAGCCGCCTGCCAGCGCAAAAAGCCACAACACCTGTCCCAACCCTGCACACCCTAACCGACCACCTCCCCACCATGCTAGCTGACCAGCTCTGCAGTTGCTGGCACACTCCCTCCTGCATACCTCCCCTTCCCTTCCTCTCCCCCCCAAATGTGTGCGTGTGTACACGTCCTGTCGCCCAACCTCACCCACCCAGGTATCCAGTTGTTACCCTGCCAGGTAGCCCTGTACACAGGCACCATGACCGAGTTGCCCTTTTTGAAAACACTCAGTCGTGGTCGCCTTGTACATGGTATAACGAATTTAGCCAATCCATCTCTCTAACACCATTTCCATTTGCAGCTGACTTTTGAATGTCCCCTTTGGTTTTGGTCAATAAATATGCAGCAAATCTGTTTTCTCTGAATGGTGGCTGGTGCATGTTTCTTGGCATCTGGGATGAATACAGACTGGAAACCAGAATGGAGGTGTATACTGTATGTACCTTACACTGAAGGAGTACAGACAGATGATCCCATCTGCACCAGGTGCAATATTCAATTCAATTCAATTTTATTTTTCCAGGATAACACAATTGAGACAACTCATTTATGAGGAAGTCCTGGAAGGACAAAATTACATAAAGGCACAAAAATCATAGCAAGCCAAAAAGGCAGATACAAGCAAAAGAAAGCACCACACAAATAGGGTACAATACATATCATTAGTGATGGCACCTAACACAGAGCTCTGGACACATGTTACAGGAACAATCCCAAAAGGAAATAATACTCATATACCAAAGTGCATCTGGGGAACAGGGGGAATGGGGAGCAAGGTACATGCTAGAGATAATTGGAAGAGAAGATAGTGGGGGAGAAAGTGAGACAGTTGAAAGAAGATCAAAGATAATAGGATAAGGGTATAGGTGGGAAGGAGGTTGCTGCAAGGTAGCAGGCCTACAGGGGTAGATAAATAAGGTAGGGATGGTGTCTGGAGGGATCCACATAGAGGAGATTAAGGACAAGCAGCATAATGAAACAGCAGGCCACAGTGGCAGGTAAGTGCTATGGTGACGGCGCAGTAAAGGGGTTCCTTATAATAGCAGAGGAGGTTATGCATAACATTTGAGCTTGTCCTTCAGAATGAGTCTAAGCACAAACTTAAAGGTGCACATTCCAATAGTATGCATGAGTTTAAGTGTCATTTGTAGGGTGTTCCATAGAGTGGGTAAAGCATGGCTTATGGATGAGGAACCATAGCGGGTTCTTATCCTAGAGATGTCAAATGTAGTATATGAAAATTTTCTGAGTGTATACGCACATGGGGAGCATTTGAATAGGATGCAGATGTAAAGTAGAAGTTTCATTGTGAAGGCTCTGTAAACCCAAAGGGAAGCACTACGCCACCTCCTGGTGCTAAGCGAAGTCCAACCGATCTGCAAATAAAGTGAACTATGGTGAGTATTGAACAGGGCATTTGTGATGGGTCTTAATGTTCTATGGTAAAGTGTGTCCAGTGTGGATAAGGCTGATTTGGGGCAGTGGCTGTAGAGAAAATCCACATAATCGATTAGAGGGAGGAAAGTCGTCTGAGCCAATCTTAATTTAGCTGAGTAAGTAGACAGATGCTTAATACAGTAGAAGAGTCCGAACCTTTGACGTAATTTTCTAGTTAGTTCCTCGATGTGAGTGACAAAGGAAAGTTTGCAGTCAAGCCAGAAGCCTAAGTATTTAAATTTTTCTACTGTTTCGAGTGGCTCCCCCAGAATGGTCGTGATCTGGTGATTAGTACTCAAGGGGTTAGAGGTAATTTCTTTAGTGTGAGGGGAGAGGAGCATAACTTCAGTTTTCTTGGCATTGAGTAGTAATTTCAAATGGAGCAGATTTTGTTGTAGTTGGTTGAATTCACGCTGTAGTTCAAAGCAGGCAAGTTGAAGAGAAGGCCTAGCAACATAGAGCACAGTGTCATTGATGTACTCTATAAAGCAAATAACAAGGGTCCCAGAATAGACCCCTGTGGAGCTCCTCGCTGCATTGTTTTAAGGGGAGAGAGGGTGCCATGGGCTTTTACCTGTTGCTGTCTTCCTATGAAGCAACAGGAAAACCATTTTATAGCAGTGTCATCTAATCCAAGATTATTTAACACGGATAATAATAATAGCAATATATTGTAAGGTTCATTATTTCACATATTATGGTCCTGTGATAAGGCTGTACCTTTCTGGGCCAAAATTAGATCTCGTTTAGACCCATACTTAGCTTTAATGGATCTTTTTACCCCTGAAATCTGCCTCATTGGACATTACAATGGTAAAGCTCCAGGGTCTAGGAAGGGTTCTATAGCCAAAACTTCAGCTGCTGCCAAGGTTGTGCTAATCTGACACTGGATGGATGATGAGATTCCATTCTGAGTAGGATGGTACACTGAAATCATGGGCGCCTTGTATGCCGAGTTACACATTGCTAATGTCACGCGACAACATACAACATTTGTGTAGAAGTGGGGACTACTATATACAGGAATATGGTTATCCACTATTTAACAGTGTTGTCATGCTCTACATCCCCATCCCCATCTATAGTATTTGTACCCCTGGATCTTTTGGATCTTCTGTAGACTTGACTGTCTGTTCTTATCCTAATTCTCTTAACAGGGATATTATACTATAGAAGCAGCACTCAGAGGGTGGGGAGGGTTAAAATTGTTTAGTTTACTAATGGGTTGTTTAATGTTTGTCTCTGTCGCTATATTGCTTTTCTTCTCTTGTGTGTCATGTTTTATTACAAATCAATAAAGTTTAGCTGGCCCGGTGGCGCAGAGGGTTGAGGTGCTGGATGCCACACCTCGAACCACGTCAGTGGCCCGGGTTTGGGAATGGACTCAGGTCACCGGGGGCTGGCAGGGGAGGAGAGGATTGAGCATCTGGAGGACTGCTCTCCTCTCCTGGGGTGGGTTGGGGAAAGTGCTTTGCTCTGTTGTGGCCCCCTTGGGGGAGACCGGAGGCACTACAAGGAATGTCGCAATATGAGCTCTCCAGAAAAACATGAAAGATGGCTCGTCTCCAACCGGATGACGGCAGCCCCACCTCCCTGTGCCTCTCTGCCACAAATCATCCAGGGCCGCAGTATCCACGCTCTGCCCAGAAGCAAGAGAGTGCTCAGGCACTCTATACTCCCCTCTCTGGGGCAGGGGGCCCCCTTGGTGAAGGAATATGCTGGGTCAGTGGAGTGTTGGAGCAGCAGGATGGTGGGTCGGCGGCAGAGGCAATGGCAGGACTGGCTGCCAGAAGAAGTAGATGGAACATGCCTGGTAGGCTGGGATAAAAAAAATAAAACTAAATAAATAAATAAAGTGCATCGTATAAAAAATGAAGGTGCATAGAATGATATGGAACATTGAGATTAGGTTTTGCCCCAGAGAGTTCCCAAAACCTTTTCTCATCCCCTTCAGAGCTCCTTCAAGCATATCAACTTAAGAACTCTGGTCCAGCTACCCTTGTACATTTGGGGACTCTCCACCTCTGAGGGCCCAGGTTACATATGTGTGTGTAGTCTGTATATATATAAAGTGATGTGTGTATACGTATGTATGTGTAGTGTGCAAGTGTGTGTGAGCTCGCTCATTTGTGTACGTGGTGTTCTGCATGTTTCTTTCTAGTCTGTGTGTGCATCGGTGTATGTCTATGCATCTGTGTGTATGCCCGTGCATATACTACTCTGTGTGTAGTCCATGTATATAGCGCTGGTGTATGTAGCCCTCCTCCAAGATCAGTACTTAACTGGAGCTCCCTGCCTGGAAGCAAGCCACTTCTCCAGCACTTGCAGCACAGTTTTTCTTTATGACTACCTACCGCATTTTATTCCCAGTTTCTAAGGCACTGATGCAGGGGCACAGAGCAGTACAACACACTGAGGCGCCTCTTCTTTCTTCTTCACCTGCATGGTGGACATAACCACTGTGGCTCAAGCCACCAGTGAGGGACTGAAATTAAAAAAAATAACTTCACTCCCTACCCAGAGCTAGCTGGGAGCACAACACAGCCAACAAATTTGAGCAGAACACTAGAAGCATTCACACACACTTCTACATACCCTGCCCAAACCTGATGGATGATCAGTGGGTTGGGCACCTTGCACACTGATGATGTTTTATTGTTGAGTGCCAAGAGGCAACACTGAGATGCCTGGAAGCTGCACTGAGGGACAAGAATGCAGGCTCATTGTCAACTGGGGTTCATCAGGTTTGAACAACCCCGCTTTCTTGAACCCATGTTTTTTTGGGGGGGGGTTGTGTGTGTGTGCGTGCACTGTGTGTGTGTGTGTGTGTGTGTGTGTGTGTGTTTTATACTGTCCCTTTAAATCCCTGGCTGTCAGCAGCCTATGTGGTATGTGCAAGGTTGCCCAGCCCCTTCTCCTGTCTTTCTATCACCCCCTCTTCCACTAATGATCAGCCAGTCAGCGTGACTCATCTGGACATCAGCAGCTGACGTCCAGACAAGTCACTCTGATTGGCCCCTACAGCAGGAATCCATGCAGCTGTGGCCCAACATGAGTGTGCCACAGAGTATGGCATCAGCACTGATAAAGATGAAGTGGACAGTGATTAGTGGTTGTGAAAAGGCACAGAGAGGAAAAACTGAGGTTGCTTTAGTGCCAGTATGCCCAACATTTGCGAGATAGTCCTGCACTACTGGCGGTTTCTCTAGTCCAAATAACTGGTAGCAATGCAGCATTTGTGTCAGTCCCAAGGAGCAATTCCATGCTTGTGGGCTTTGCTGCCAGACCACTCACTAAGCCAGGCCTCCCGGGCTTCATGGTGTCTCCTAAGCCTGTCTGTCCAGGAAGAACAATAGATATTTATCTAAAGGCCCCTGTTTTCTCTGAGGAGTCCCAGATTCAGAAGAAGAGGAGGTAGAAGTTTTCTAGTTTTCTAAGTTTTTTAGGCTTGAAAGACTTTGAACTCTTCCTCATAACAACCTTTACAGCTCTATTGAGAATTCTGGCTGCAGAGCTAGCAGTATGCATAGCTTCTACATAGCAGCCATTTTTGTGACAGTTTTTATACATAAAAGGAATAGGAAAAGGGATTTAAAGGCATTAACAGCTGGGGACCAGTGATAAACTACCAGTAGAAATGGTATCCAGTGAACACGGCAACCATGATTGAGTGACTGTAAAAAGGTCAACTCAATCACGGCACATGTGTTCTGGACTACCTGGCAGGATAGTGACAGGATACCAGGGTTGGCAACTATGGTGACAGGATGTGTGTGTATATATACATGCACGTGGGGGGGGACAACGTTGCACAACTGGCAGAAGGGTAGAGAGGGTAAGTAGAGTGTAGTGCAGCTATCAGCTACCGAGCTGGCCGTGTGGCATGGTAGGTAGGGTGGCAGGCTGGGATTGGGAGAGTGCTGGGTTCAGCTCTGGAGCGTGATCGCTTTTTGCATTGGGCCTTTTTTTTAATTTTTAAAGTTTTAAACCCCCTTCCGACATGCAACCTCCTAGAGTTGAGAATCTGTAAGTAGGGGGTGCAGGGAGCACAGCCCCCTGCATAACCTAGAAAATCATGGCCAGTTTTGTAGTCACTGCAAATGTACATCACCGTTATTTATTTTCGGCAATGTACACTCACCCAAACGGCAATCGACATTATGACATAGAACCCAGTAGAAACACAAAACTATTGAAAGCACATAACTTTTTCAGCATAATCTAACTGATCTATTTAGAGATTACAAAAATTGAGCAACCCTAAGGTTCCATCACCACATTTAACTGTACATTTTGAAATATGAGGGTAGGAAGAATCAGTTTTGACAACATGTTTTTATAGGAACATCAGAGATGCAGTAAAGTAACAATGTAAATTTCAACTGAGGTACTGAACACATAAAACTGATTACAGCCGCATGAGACATCATAATAAGCACTCAGATTTATTCTATTATTAGATTAAAACTTTCTGTTAGAGATAAGGACAGAATGCTGGATGTTAGGCCTGGCTGAGAGTTAATGGAAGTGTGTTCTAAGTTCTCAACCATTTCTTGTGGTTGTGGAATAATGTAATGGATTCACCGTGATGTTTGTGTGCAGTGGTGGCACCAGCATGAGTGAATATGTTATATATTAAAGTACGATTATAAAATGTTTCTGAAAACTATATTGGGTCTCAGTAACCAGAAACACTGAGAAGTTGTTAAGCACTAAAGACAGTAAGACTTGCATCAGGTAATTACTTTATTGCATGATAGTTGAAGGAGCATTTTTGAAGGATAATTAAATTAGCCAACATGGATGTTGGCTTATTAGCAACTATTTCCACTGGGGGCTGCTACTTGGTAAGCTTGCCATCTAATTAAAGAAAAAAAGACCCAAGATGGACTCCATTCCCTTCCGGCCACATCCTGCCAAACATGGGACAGAGGCCATTTCCTTTAGATTGCTGCCAGCCCCTGGGTGGATCTTCATGGCTGGGCCTTAATAAAGCCACAGGGTGATGGGGTGAGTTGTTTTCGATGGGACATAGACAGTGGTGTCAGCTCAGCTAACCTAGCATTCATGGACTATGTGAGACATCTCATGGGTCCATACTTCTCAACCTTTGAGAACTGACATGACGGACAGAACTCTCAAAATAAGGTACAGTGAGGGACAGTGACACTCATAATGAGGGACATATTCTCAGACAAGGAGATACAATATATTTATTTATTTTTATTTGAAAAAGTTTCACCAGACAACGCATACTGAACTACAAATAGCTTGTTTCCAGATGCATCCTGGGGGAGGGGGGATAGGGGATACAATATGAGTATAAAATCCAAAAGAAAAAATACATAGTGTGACAAAGACAGAATCGTACAAGATACAGGTTGAGACATGGAAGGGCATCTCAACAAGTTCCAAAATTATTAAGCAATAATATTGACATACAACCGAATGTATTGAAGCTATGCCAGATATAATGGAATAGGCACATAGCCAGTGTTGGTTAAGTTACTTTTAAAAAGTAATCACTTACAGTTACTTTCAAATAAATGTAATCAGTTACGGTTACGTATTACTTTTATATAAAAAGTAATTTGTAACTGTAATGCATATTACTTTTCATATTACTTTTGATAACATGATTGTATTTACTCATTGAACATAGCTATGTGCTCATGAAACCCCAACAAGTGTTTAAAAGAAATAAAACAGATTCTAAAGACAATTAATATGTCAATTTATAACACAGTACCCATCGGACATTGCCAGCCACAACAGTCCCTTTGCATTTTTATAAATAAGAGCTCTATTAAAAAGAAACACTCAAAACACACACCCTACATCTACTGCTGCACTCTGCAATCCCCCCCCACAGCTGAATCCTGGCTTTGCCAGCCATTGCTGTCCCAGACCATTTTCATTTTTGTAACACCCTCACTCACACTCTAACACACACACCCTGCATCTACTGCCAGTGCCCTTGAGGATCTTCCCCATACAGCTGTATATCCTGGCAATGTCAGCCACAACTACCCCTTTACATCCCACCTTACCCACTGCCACACAAACCCTGCTGCATCTTCTGCACTTAATCATCTTTCCCACAGCTAGCCTCTGTTCTCCTCCTGACTTTGCAAGAGCCACAACAACCCCTTTAAATTTCTGTTATTAAATCCCACCCTCACACAGCTCCCCCTACACTCACACACACACACACCTTGCAGATCTATTGCCTTTCCTTGCCTTTGTGATCTTTTCTCATATCCCCACAGCAGCCCGAATCCTAACTTTGCCATTGCCAGCCACAGATCCACCCCACATCACATACAATAAATTCCACAAGCACACACCTGTTTACTCCAACAAATTGTTTTTTTTCATACAGATTTTTATCCTTCCAGAGCCCTGGCAGACAGCTATGGCCCTCCTGATGGAGGAACTCTCTCTCCGGTCCCGCCACTCCTGCAATCGCCGATCCCAGTAGTTACCCTATGGATTGCCCTCCGTGGCAGGGCCAGGAAGGAGGTTGCCAGTTTCTCCTCCCTCCTGGAGACCCAATCCAGAAACCAGGGATGGCCCTCAGGAGCAGTGGGCCATCATCGAGCCTGCCAGGCTCTTTTCCTCCACTTTTCCCATGCCCCCCACAGACATGAAGATGTTGGACCGAGTCTCCCAATCCACACTGCACTCCAGCCACCACCAGAGGGCACTCAACGAGTGGGGTGACAAGTCTCCTTCCCCCTGACAGAGGAGAGCAGTCCTCCAGATGCTCAATCCTCTCTCTCCCTTGCTGACCCCCAGTGCCCCGGGCTTGTTCCCCAACCTGGATCACCAGCATGGTGCGAGGTGTAGCAACCAGTGCCTCAACCTCCAGCGCCACCAGGCCAGTCTATCCCAACAAAATGTAAACACTCTTTCCTACAACTGATCCTTGACTTGCCACTGCCACTGAGACACAGTTATAATTATAACTAAGTCTGCCATGACTATTATGCCACTGCCAGTATGACACAACTGAAGTCAGACATTGCCACTTACAATTGAATTATCATACAACACAAAACACTTGTTGCACTTCGGGAAAATACCTCTGTGATGAGATGCGGTGGGTGATGGTGATAGACCTGGCAGGTGGGTCGACAGATGATCGAGCAGTCTGCTGTGGCAGTTTGGGACATGTGGTGTTGATGGAAATAGGCCCTGAGCCTTGCCTGCAGATGGACTACTTGCCTTTTTCTCTACAACAGCTATTCTGGCTCTGATTCCCTCGGGGTTCACAATGGCTACTGTAGAGGGCCACGACTGATGACATGCATGGGTGTAGCAAGCTTTCTATAAATTTTACATCAACTGGCCAATCTGTTGCCCCCTCAAACAAATTTCATCAATTCCTATAGCGATTCTTAGCTGTACCATGTAGCGGAGCATAAGCAATATAATCTGTATATCAAAGGTTACAAAATGACATATTTAATATTAAACTGACGAATAAAATGATGTTTTCTAACATTTATTTACACAGCACTTATTACAGATATAGAACAAAATGGTAATATTAAATGCATGCTGAAAATAGAAAATTGAGTTAGAATCGATGTTTCAACCATAGGTCTCCTTCAGGAATTATCAAAAAAAGTAGAAAGCAAGCTAGGGAAATAAGAGACATAGATGTGAGGAAAGAAAACAGAATGAGGCTGTAGGAGAAATATAGAATAATGCATAGGATAATGTGTTTAACAAGATTTTACACACACATGAGGTGTTGGATTCCACATAAATCCTGAGAGCAAAGCTCAAGGGGTTTATTTATGCATTCCAGTACCACGGGTGTGTGTAAAATCTCAAGTTAAAACCCCCCCATGTTTTATTTTATATAATTGTGGGGGAGCGTTTTTTTGCCATAGCAATTATATAAAAGAAAGTCACATCCCTGTGCAGCCGCAATCCCAGGGTTTCAGCACAGTCTGCAGTCAGAGCTTCACTGCTGAAACATTTTGTTTCCATCTTTTTTTCCTTTTTTTTTTTTTTACAGCTTAGACATAGTAGTAGACATACAGTAGGCCAGTTATTTAATTTTTTTTAAGTTAACACCGGCGGGTGCCAGTCACAGTGAAGTGTACAGGCATGCGGCACCATAGAAAGACAGAGAGGGAGAGAACAGCTGCAATTGGTGCATGTGTTGACCAAGGAAAAGCAGGTGCTTGTTGGCCGTTATAACTCATGGGTTATAATGGCAAATTATAACTGAGTTTCCCTTAGAGGAAAAAAAACATTAGCCAGTTATTATAAAGTGATAATAGTTAAGGTAAGAATAAAATCTGGAAAATGAAAAGGTGATGATAGGTATGAAAAGACAGAGTAGAAGTGAATGGGCTGAGGAGTCTTTAAGTGGGGACTAATTAACAGGACCTAGTAAGAAGGCTGAATGGTGAAAGCTATTTGTGCACGCTCATTTTCATTTTCTACAGATTAAAGAAATACTCAAACTGGAGTGGTCAGTGCTTTACACTGGCTTTGCAACAATTGGTACAAGGACACCTCACCAGAGCCATTCAGCCTAACATAGAGAATACTGGATGGGCAACCATGCAGAACCAGTGTGTTCTGCCACAGAGGGGTCTGATTTTATGTGACCTCAAGAGCGAAGCTCGAGAAGTCCACTGAAACCAGACCCCAAGGTGGCAGAAAACACTGGTTTGGAATTGAGTTGCCCATGCAGTATTTTTTATAGTGTATGGTTTCCCCTGCAATAATTTGACATCGTTTTAAGTACTTTTATATTTACTTATTTTAGTGCAGAAAATAAACTGTTCACTGCCTTATTCCAAGAGCTGTGGCTGGTTGCTATGGTGAGATAGAAGTTGCTAGGGCTCAGACATTACAGCGTCTGAAATGCACACAGTCATTGGTTGTCAGGTGGGTTTGGGCAGTCTTTAAAAAAAAAAACAACTGCAGATGTATGACTCGTGTTATGAGCAGAGGTGGATGCCCAGAATATATTTTCATATGTTTTTAAAAAATATATCTGGTTAATTCTGCTTATATCTTATCTGGTTGATCCTGTATCTGCCAGGGAGGTTGTGCTACTGTGTCGGTCCTGTCGCCATGTTATCTGGTTGATCCTATGGTTACCGTTACTGTGGCTCCAGTGCATGTCATCTGGGCTTGAAAGCTGTTCTGCCACAGAAGGGTTGAACAGCGTGCTATGCCCTTTGAACTGGGGTGGAACAGCTTTCTAGTACGGATGAAAATTGAGGTAGAACAACATTCTACCATACTAACATTTTCTGTAATGAGACAACTGGCAAAAAACAACCCCAACACCCAAAGGCAGTGAGACTGTAACCATGTCGAAAGCAGTGGTGCAATACGTGAGGCTACCTTGTAGTTGTAGCCACTGTGTTAGAGCAAAGATATCATAGGGTAAACCAGTATTAGGTCAAAATTCCTAGGCTTAACGTTACAAGGCTGCATGTCTTTGCTCCAGTTGTTGTGCCATGGGTTTACACCACCCTGTACCTCTGGCAGCTCATAATACTGAGACACTGCAATTACTCAAACCTGAATATCAGCAAGGCTACACATAATGGCACCTCACAGCCATGAAATGTTAATCATAGAATCATAAAAATCTGATTGCAGAAAAGGACCCCACTGACCCATCGAGTCTTCCCTCTCCCCCCCCCACTCATCGCTTATACCACGGGCCCTGTTGCCTAAACTTTTTATTGTGAAAAAAGGCAAAACATGGTAGGCAACTTGCATTCAATGTGCAAGGTGAAAATGCTGGGTGCTCATGCAGTGCTTGCCAGAAGGCAGTTTTTTTTAGCCTGATGTTGTAATGAATCGAGCAAGCTGCCAGTTGAGTATCCTTTGTTTACACTGAAATCTCCTTGGTACAGGATTTAAGATAGATTGCAGAAGATGCACACGGGGACTCTGTAGTGCTGTTAGCCTTTCAGATGCACTGGGAGAACTGGAGAGCAGGGACTCCTGGGACCTAGGTCTATCCATGAAATTTGATCCTGGGTCACATGTGCATCTAAAGCCTATCAGGTGGGCTAAGACCCATGTGATAATGACTGGAGTGTCATGGATAGAAACATAACTCAATCTATGGGTTTCTGTGATGTCATAAACCTCTTAAGCTTCACTCTTGAGGTTTATGAAGTCACAGGAACCCCTTGATGGTTTACAGCAACCATAACAGACGGATGCCCATCTGTTATTCTCTTTATAATATTATTTATATTACAGTAACTAGTTACTTTTAAGGAAAAGTAATTTCATTACAATTACTTATTGCATTATTTTAAAAGTAATCAATTACTATTACCAGTTACCTAGAAAAGTAATCAGATTACAGTTACTAGGTACAAGTAACTAGTTACTACCCAACACTGCACGTAGCATATACATCCAGGTATAACCTAACTGTATCCATATGTCTTTAACCAATATGTACATATATGTATACCTAAACACACACATTCACATATGCACATAAACATTTATAGTCACAAAAACAAACACAAAACTCAACAATACGAGTAAAAGTTTGCTGGGGTGGCACTAAAGGTAGTAAGTGAGATCACAGCCAGACTGTAGGTGAACCTTCACTCCTCCGGGATGCAAACCCCACAAGGAGGTAGACTGGTGGAGCTACACCCTCTGGGGGAGGCAGGATGGAAGGGGAGGAGAGGATTAGGGAAGGGAAGAATGGAGAAGAGCGAGGGATGCCCTTACCCCCAGGAGTGGAAAACCTAAGGGTATGAACATGCTCGAAGCAAACCCAGACCCTGCTAATACGCCTTTGACATGCCTGGAAGGGGCAGTGGGGGAAGAGGGTAGTGGAAGTAGGACAGTTGAGAGAAAAGAGAAAAAGCAGTGGAGGAGAAGAAGGTCAGGAGCAATTGCAGGATGGAGAAATGTGGTTTCTAAGAAGATGGGACAGCACTCAAGTAGATGGGTCAGAGCGAATATCTAAGGAGAGGAAGTTCCAAATATTTGGAAAATGAAATGAGAAAGCAGCTCACCCTGAATTGGAAGTTCAGGCAGGGAGAGCGAGGGTCCTGTAGGGAGAGATGCAGAGGGAATAGCTGGGGGTAGGTGGGGTAGAGAGGAGGGCATTGGGGTAGGGAGGTAGGGAACCAAGCCAGAATTTCCCAACTAATGAGACACTGTGAGCAAGGCATCTGTCTCCAAAAGGGGGGAGAAGAGAGCAGTGCAGAAGTCACAGTGGTGTGTACGTGGTGGACAGGCAAGAGCAAAGTGACAGAAGGAGCTGAATAGGGTGTCCAGTCTGGTGAGGATGGACTTAGGAGCAAAACTGTAAACTATGTCTCCAAAGTCAAAAATTGGGAGGATCATCTTCTGGATTGTCTCCCCCAGGTCAGAAGGGGGATGTAGCCATGGTGTCTGCACTGAGTGCCGAGTTTGGGATGTAGCTTTTTGTGGATAGCATCTATGTGTCCAGTGAAGTCATGGTTTCTGTTGAACCAGATCCCGAGGTATTTGAAGGAAGAGACATCCTCTAATTAGGACCCCTCTAGGGTATGGAAGGTAAGGGAGGCAGTAAGCCTGGTGAGCTTTTGCCTGGTGCCAAAGGTCATAGAGACTGCCTTTTTGGCATTGAGTGACAGTTGATTTGTACGAAACCAGTGCTGGATATTATTGAAATCTGGCTGGAGGCTGGCCACCACATGAGAGAGGGAGGTACTGGGGGCATACAAAACAGTATCATCTGCATACATGTGGATATCAGTTGTAAAGCAGGCAGCAGGTAGATCATTTAGAAATATCAAGAAGAGTATCGGTCTGAGTACCGAACCTTGAGGGACACTGGTGTTGATGGGGAAAGGGGGGAAGTGGTGTTGCCAATCCTGACTGATTGGGACCTACCCATAAGACAGGAGTGAAACCAGTTGATGGCAGTCTCAGACAGATCAACTGCTGCAAGCTTGTTGAAGAGAAGGGTGTGGGTAACAGTGTCAAAAGACTTTGGCCAGGTCGACAAAGATTGAAGAGGTGATGCATCCCTGGTCCATCCCAGAGAGGATGGAGTCAGTGAGCCAGAGAAGGGAGGTTGTAGTGGGGTGGGCCTTTCAGAAACCAGACTGGAAGGGGGTGAAAAAGGAAGAGGAGTCAAGTAAAGGAGAAAGCTAAGCCAGTACCAGGTGCTCTTGGAGGTTTGCCAGGATTGGGAGAAGGGATATTGGGCGATAGTTACCTGGGTTAGAGGAATCAACACCTTTTGGAAGGGAGACAACTTTGGCAAGCTTCATGCATCTGGACAGTGGCTACTGTGAAGGAGAGATTCAGAAGGGTGGAGAGTGGAAGTGCAATGGCATGGGCCGAGAGGTATAGGAGCTTACAGTCATGCCCATCCAGGCTTTTGCCCTTATGGAATTAAGGGCTAGAATAGCTTTTAGGGTGTCAATGGGGGGAGACTGATAGGAAGGAAAAGCAGAGGGGAGGGGGAGTAGGTGAGTAGGGAACTGGTTGTGGCAGAGCTGAGGGGGCTATAGAATGCTAGAAGGTTGGAAGCATAGATTTTAAAGAAGATGTTGAATTCAGTAACTATGGTGGGGTTCTGCAACAGTGAAGTCACCTACCTTTAGAACTGGTGGAGAGGATTGGGCGGGGGGGGGAATAGTGCATGGAATACCTTCCATAATTTGGAGGGGGCCGTTGAGGTTCTTGTGGAAGGTGGATAAGAAATATTCCACTTTGGCAAGTCAGATGGCCCTAGAGCAGGCATTACAGAGAGTACGTTATTTAAGCAAATCTCCAAGAATGCCTGTTGCCTTGTAGGCCCTCCATGTTAGCTCACAAGCATTCTGGCAGGCCAGCAGTTCAGCTGATACCCAAGGGAGATGTGAGCCTCGGACTCTGGTTTTCCTGATTGGGGCATACCGGTCCCAAATTTTAAGAACTGGGTTTGGAAGTAGCTCAGAGCTGAGTCAACAGAGGGGTCATTTGTCATAGGAGACCAGTCAGTTCCAACAAGTTCCTCATGGAGGGAGATCAAGTCTAAGAACCTAAAGGAGCGGAAAAGAAGGATATTTGGCGGGGCTATGGGGTGGTGAATTTTACGCATGCAGTAAACTATGTGGCAGTCACTGAGTGCAGCTGGCAGGATTCCTGATATCACTACCCTGTGAGGATGTGACGCAAGTACCCAGTCTAGCAGGGTATGCTTACCAGTCTTGTGGTTTAACCGAGTTGGTTCAGTGATCATTTGTGCTAGATTCAGGGAAGAGATGTGGTTACAGATTTGGATTTGGTACTGGATAGCCAATTTATATTGAAATCCCCAAGGATGAAGAGTTCCAAAGTAGAGGAGAGGGTGATGAGAGTAGAGAGGAGGTCAGTGACAGAGGCGGAAAGGAGGCTTGGGCTGCAGTAAACACCACCCACAAAGAAGGTAAAGAGCAGGGGAAGGACAGTTTTAGTAACAGAAGTTCGCAGGCAGAGGGGAGGAAGTGGAAAGGCAGATAGTGTACTGAATGGATAATGAGATGTATATGCCCCCCCCCCCGTTGCCCAGTCTTGATGAATGAGGGAGTAACCAGAGATGAGATGGCAGAATCTGTAATTCTGGGTGAGAGCCAAGATTCAGTGATGATCAGTACACTAGGTTTCAAACTAATCATAATAGGCTGGAGTAGATCAATCTTTGGGAGAAGGCTCCTGATGTTGAGGTGGATTATTTTTAGTCCTTTTGGGAGGACGATGGGGAATGATGAGATGGCCCTAGATTGGGTTCAGTGTCACCCGCTGTTAGAAGCAGGAGACAGACGAACAGTTTATAGAGGATGGATATGCATCTCCGAGGAAGATAGGTCTTATGAGGTGAGAAAGAGGGGGTATGAACAAGGGAGGGGCTATGTGTGTGAACAGAATGGAACGGAGTGATGCTAAATGAAGACCGGGAGAGCGGAGGACAGAGGATCCACGGCACCAGGGAGAGTGAAGAAGGGGGTGGAGACAAGAAGATGAAAAAGTTGGGGTGGAGGACTTGGCACAGGGGACTGACATTGGCAGAGCAGGGAGGGAAGTGGGAGGGATGGTAAACAGGAGGTGTAGGATGGCAAGGATGAGGGGGAGCATATTGTGAGAAGAGGGTAGGAGAGGGAGTTAACCAGAACAGCAATAACAGTGATAAGGTAATGGAGGTAACAAGGGAAGTGACAGGAGAGGAGAGGAAAAATAGGGAGAGTGGGTACTTTGCTTGATAGGTGGGGGATGAAAAACAAGAGAGGAGAGGAGATTAAGGAAGAGTAGTTGATTAACTAAGTAAGTGGGGGTAAAAACATGAGAAGAGAAGAAAAAATGAAGAGGGAGAAGGTGATTGGTTAGGTAGGTGGTGGGGAGGTAGGGGAGAGTGTGGAGAAGGTAGTTATAGAGTGGACAGACAGGCAATAAGTAGAAAAACAGTATCTGATTATTCTGCTCAGTGGATTAGCTAACAGTGCAGTTTAGTTGCATACAAGGTAAAAACAGAAACAAGATTCAGTCCTGGAACTAGGATTAAATACTCAATCAAACACATGTTTTTGAGTACTGTGGAGAAGTCACAAGTCACTACAGGCTGGACTGAGAGGGGTTTAAACACTGTAAAACTTAGGACTAGCAATTCTGAGTAGGATACTATTCATCTACAGTATATAGTGAAACAGACTAGAAATGTGATAAACAATGACTAAAGCAGGGTAATAAACAGAAATACTTCGTGACATGCATCCACTTGATCCTGAATAAAAAACCCAAATCTACTAAGCAGCCCACCTACCTAATCAGTGATTACACCAATACTAACAGTGAATACCTCTTAAACAGAAATCTGCATATTCCTACTCCTTTTATAGCTAATCCTCGACTGAGACCTGGGGCAACATAGATAACCTAAAAACAGGCATCCAAATCTGCACCCCCAATTTGCCAACTTTAAACAGTCCCCTAAGAATCCTAAGCTATAGTATCCTTGTTATGGTAATGCAGCGATAATTATTATTATTTTTTTTTTTACAGACATTAAAGATACACTTTACTGGTAGGTATCCCCTGAACTGCTGGATTTTGCTAAGCTGTTAACATTACTAATCAGTTGGCAATCCGATTAATATTAAACCAGTAACCTAGCAATTATGTTCCTCCTGCTCCCTTGGATGCCCTATGCTCCTCCTCCTCCCTTGGTTGTCCTATAGACAGGGGACCCCTGGGCGTTTTGTATGCTGATTAGAACCACGTGTACTTAATAGTTGGTGGTGGGAGGGTGGGCCAAAACATCAACCCAGTAGAGAGCACCGGAACAGGGCTCCTGCCTAAGCAAAAGTCAGTACAAATGTTGCAACGCCGGGAGAGAGCAGCGACAGGTTCCTGTTGCCTCTCACAACCCCCGTTTCCAACGCTCAGTCTGCAGCAAGTGAGGAAAATCAGATCAGTTTAAGGCTGCCTTTCGATTTGAAAGTGGCACCTTTACTGTGCTGGCACCTGATTGTCCATCATAACCCTCTATGGCACACCGTCCACAACAGCCAAAAAGTCAATCCAGTGAGAGCACTGGAACAGGGCTCCTGCCCAAGCAAAGGTCAGTACAAACATTGCTGAGGGAGAGCAGCGACAAGTTCCTTCTGCCTCTCACAACCCCCAGTTCTGATGCTCGGTTGCTGTGGAAAGCACTGTGTTTACTTCTACAATGTTTATTTTTGATTTAGCACTTTTGAATATTATTAATTTCTTATTGATTTCTGCTTTAAGTCTGGATTTACAGCACAGTTCTATGTGGGCAGCACCTTTCCCTTGAGTGACAGATGAGGGACAGAGCAATTTTGATTGGGTAACATGAGGGACGTCCCTCGTAATCAGGAAGAGTTTAGATGTATGCATGGAGCACACTGAGGCCCTCAGAGCCAAGTTGGAACTAAGACTATAATAGAGAGAGGATCTGCAAGCTGAGGCTCTCGACTGCCATGTGGCCTACTGTAACTAAATACTGTGAGGTTTTTAAAGCTACCAGTGTGCCAGTAGTTGTTTCGTGTGTAGATAATTTTTGCAAAGGTTTGTTCTTGGTGTGTGCCAATGCAGACTTTCTGTGTTCACCGTGCGCGCAAGAGCAAGCAAACACATTGGTATGAGAGTGCCCTTTGAGGGGTGTGACACTGTCTACCCAATGCAGAGTAGTGTTGCAGGGGCACAACAGTGGCAGACCAATCAGCACCCAGTCTGACTATCACAGAGTTTCGACTTGCTGGGTGGGGATGGTCACCAACTTCAAAAGAAGTTGCCGTCCCTTTGATCTGTGCTGCCCAGCAAGCCAGGCTGATCTGTCATGGTCAGCCTGGAATGCACGGACTGTGTGCCTGCAACAAAGAAAACTGTCCACTGATGTCTGTTGCTGGCGGCCCTAACTGTCCTCCAACACAACCCTCCCTGTCAGCGCCCCCCCCCACACACACACACAAACAGTAGTGACATTGGGGTGCTCAATCCTCCAGTGTCTTTCCCTAAAATAAAGAAGACTGTCCCTCATCCGGTTTGAAAACCATCCATCGATATCTGTTGCCACCCCCCAAGCATAACATAGTGACACTGGGGGTGCTCAGTCCCCCAGTGTTCTCAACATAACTGTCCCTGAAATGAAGAAAACTGTCCATTGTCGGGTTTTTTTTCCCTGACAAAAAGAAACCCGTCCATTGATGTCTGTTGCGGTGGCCCCCCCTCCAAACAGTACTGAGTGACACTGGGGGTGCCCAATCCCCCAGTGTCCTCCATTAATAAGAATCTGTCCCTGAAATAAAGAAAACTGTCTATTGTTGTTTTGTTTTTTTTAACCTGAAATAAAGAAAAACGTCCATCATTGTCTGCTGCAGCTTTAACCACCCCCATCCCACCTTCCCACTCAGGACCCTCCCCTCCCACACCCATACTTACCCACTGGAGGTCCGTCGCCATACTCGCTCTGGACCGCAGACATGTCTTCGCTCTTCAAAGCCCAACCGTGAACTGAGGTAATCGCTCAATGTATTTCAATAGGGTTTTCAGTTTCAATGTATTGCAATGAGGGTTTTCAACTTAGTGGCATAACTTGGCCATTTTTTTATTTTTTTGCCTCAGATTTTCAACATAACTTGTTGGGGACCCCACCTCATGAACAATTAAGTTACATATGCAATTCTGTCCCAGAAGGTGATTTTGCGGCCACTGTGTGAAATCACCTTTTGGGCAGGAGTTGAACATTTTCTCCACCTTTGTTCATGAGGTGGGGTCATAAGAAGGCTATGTTAAAAATTTGGTGTAAACATTTTTAAAAACAATGAAGTTATGACCCTGCGTTAAAATTTGCGAATGCAGGCTCATAAAGTTGATAATTTTCAATATTTTGACCCCAAATTTTCAACATAGCCATTTCTTCACAGCACCTCATGAATGTGACAGCTGTCATTTTGCAGATGCTGGCTAAAATGTTTTTTTGCATCCTGAAAGGTGATTTTGCAGTTGCTGTATGAAATCACCTTTCTGGCAGGAGTTGAAATTATTTTCTGCTGTTGTTCATCAGGTAGGGTCATAAGAAGGCTATGTTGAAAATTTGGGGCAAAAATATTAACAAACAAAAGTTATGAGCCTAGGTTGAAATTTATGAATGCAGACTCATAACTTGGTAATTTTCAAAATTTTGACCCCAAATTTTCAACATTCCCATTTCTCCACAGCACCTCATGAATGTGACAGCTGTCATTTTTTAGATTCTGGCCAAAATATGTTTTTGTATCCTGAAATGCGATTTCGCTGACACCGCACAAAATTACCTTTGAGGCAGCAGTTGAAAATTTTCTCCACCTTTGTTCATGAGGTGGGGTCACAAGAAGCTATATTGAAAATTTGGTGCAAAAATATTAAAAAATAACAAAAGTATGAGTCTGCATTGAAATTTGCGAATGTAGGCTCATAACTTTGGTCATTTTTAATATTTTGACCCCAAATTTTCAGCATTGCCATTTCTTCACAGCACCTCATGAATGTGACAGCTGTCATTTTGCAGATACTGGCCAAAATGTGTTTTTGGATCCTGAAAAAGGTGATTCTGCAGTCACTTCGTGAAGTCATATGCCAGGAGTTGCACATTTTCTCTGCGCTTGTTCATGAGGTGGGATCATAAGAATGGTGTGTTGAAAATTTGGGGCATAAATATTATGAAACAAGACAGTGACACTGCCCAACATCATCACTTCTACTTTGTATTCTTAAATGTTAATAATGATTCCTTCACTGAAGCAATTTTCAAACACACACCCTCTATGACACCAGTGCACACGGTGAACACTCGGTATTGACAAATGCTTGTTTAGATGATGCAATAACCAAAAACCACTTCAGTGTTGTAAATAATTTATTATATTATCAACAAAAGGCCAAAGAAACAAATACACATTTACTCATGTGTTATGCAACAGCCAAAGTATTCCCCCACCCTACCCACCACTGGCAATGTGGGGCAAATGTTGAAGATTACCTGAGGATTTGGGCATCTTCTCTGCCTCATGGAGTGTGGATTTCATGCCATTTCATACTTCCACCCCTCTGACATTTTGTCTGTGGGGCATTTTAGAAGGAGATTTTATAAGGAACTCAGACCCAGGTTTGCCCCAAAGGGTGGGGTATTTGAGCTGCTTGCTGCCAGTCAGTTTTGAATCCCCCACTAACTATTCCCCGATGTGGGGTGGGGGTATTTACTTTGACTGCTGAAGTAGGGAAATATGACTCAGGTATCGAGATGAGCACGGGCTGCTTAAAAGGGGAACAATCAGTACTAAGAGCCCCACACCCAAGTGTAGTACTGGTCCCAGTTTGCACTTTGTATGCAAAAACTTCTTTTTTGCTTGCTGTTTTCTGCAGTATAAAATCTATTATGCTATTTTATTGCCTTCCTAAAACTAACATTTGCTGTAGCCAGTTAATCCCAGAATCCCCTGCAGTTGAAATCAGAGTAGGGCTGCTGCAGTGGGAGATTCAATAACCTACAGTGCATGTTGGAACTTTTATAAGATCAACTTTTATAAGATATTTTCCTTAGAACAAGGGGTGAAAGACAGCTCAGAGTTGAGTTATTTCGCTTCAAGATAAGTCACAAAATGCACCAAAAAGCATCTCATACCCCAGGCTTCTGGGTGCCTAGCAGCAACCAAACCACTGGCCTGGAAGCCAGCAGGCACAGCAGCAGTGAGGTAGTACAAACCCAGCCAACACACCTGCAGACTCTATGCCTTAGGTACAGTCTATTATCAGCATCTTGCTAGCCTCAGGTAATGAATACAGTACCTATATGTTGTATTCAACCACCAGCCAGCAAGATAATAGTTATTTTCCTTACAGCAAGGAATGAAGAAGAGCTCAGAGATTAGTTATTTAGCTTCAAAATAAGCCACAAAATGCACCACAGAGCATCTTGTACCCCAGTTCCAAGCCTTTATGAAAAAGAACCTCCCTTGCAAAAATTCTGGCAATGGGCCTGAAATGTTTTGAAAAATAACAACAATTTCCAACAGGGCTTGAGCACTGCCATCTTAAGACTCTCTGGCCACACAGGACTGTGGGAAGAAGCCATAGATCACCACTTTGCATACATTATGGGAAGCCATTCAGGAGGCTCTCAAAGCCTCAGGACACACCTTCAATAGCAACAGCCAATCCATGAAGTGTGGGCAACCTAAAGCCAGATTCAAGACAGCTGGGGACTTGGGACCAAGCAGAAAAAGAGCACAAATCTTTCAGCCAAAAGAAAGGTTCCATTGTCCCCTTGTGACTGCATCAGCCAATAGACACTGAATCTTGCAGAAGTGGGATATCAGCAGATAGTGCCCATCCAGAAAGATCTCCTTGATCTACAAAGTAAGAGACAGAGAGAGAGAGAGAGTATGACAGAGAAATTTGCTTTCTATAGCTCAGCCTCTGGGTTGACAACAGCCAGGATTCCCTGCCTGGGAATCAGCTAGAAAGACTCAAAAACTGATGACTGAAGTGCCTGCCCTGGACTTCAATTTGCAGAGCAGACTTACTTAAGCTCAGCTTCTGTGAAAGGCACTTACCTGCTTCTCTCAGAGAATCTTGCTGCAGGGATCACTTCCTGTAGAGGGCCCAAATACCACAGCCCTGTGTGACTACCTGCATTCAGGTGACTGAAGAATAATCCCCTCCAAGGGCAGAGGTCAACTGGGATAAGAACTAGCAGGCCCAGGGAGTGGGACCAGAGGCCTGCACCAACCAGGAAGTTTCAAAAAGGGGCTATGGTTGCACTTGGCAAAGGTGCTGACCACTGTGTCCCTGGAATTGAATGGAGTATCAGAAAAGCTATCCGCCCTTTAAATGAACTCTCAGGACAATGTAAAAGACTTCTGGAGGTGGAAACTGGGGTACCAAAGTTAGAGGACTGCACCAAATCCCTGCCTACTAAAATACAGAAGCTGGAGACATGGGTGGAGGAACTTGAAGAGTCCCTGTATGAGCTGGAGAATGTGAACCACAGGTATAACCTGCATATCAGAGGTCTCCCAGAGGGCACAGAGAGAGAGGACAGACATGTTTATGTTTTGCTAACAATTCATTCCAACACTACTGAATCTGGCTTGTAAAGATGCATGCATCAAACTGGATAGAGCCCACTGAGCTTCAGCTCCAATGCCACTGGTGGGGGACCCTCCCCAGCAAATCATTATGAGACTGCATCCCTGTGTTGATAAGTGAAGATTTTGAAAGCATACAGGGCACAACAAAAAGTTATGTTTGATGGTAGCCAGCTGTATATTTACCAGGACGACTACCAGGAGGTACAAAATAAATGATAGTTTTAGCCCAGTGATAGAAGAGCTCTGCTCAAACAAATTAAATTTACCTTCTCCTGCCCTGCGGTTCTCCAATTTAAACATGATGATACCCCTATACCTTCTGGGAAGCAGTGAGGGAAAAACAATTCCTCAAAGACATTGTGGACAAACACTGACACTCTCTGAATGCCGTGGGTACTCATGGTTGCAATTCCTAATTGTTCTGAGTGGTATGACTGATTTTTAAAGACATCCCAAACTTGGATTAACCCTGATTTTCTGGATTTTTCCCAGCTGGAATCCCACTGCTCCCAGATGCTTGCTCCCTGTGCTCGATCTTATCCCACCCTATTTTGGTTTGGTCTACTCCCCTGAACCGAGTCACTCCCGTTAGAACAGATCCTGTATTTCCTTTGGACACACATGCACAACTCAGTGCATCATGTCCAGAGAATGGATCTTGGGGGATCTGGGCTACACTAAAGGAACTTTTCTTCTTTCTCTGTGTATTTCACCCCATTATGGTGGCTGGCACCCTCAGGGGACCCAAATTCAACACGGGGAATTTTTCTCTTTTTGCAAAATGTACCACATGGCCAAACTCACAAGATGGCACCTGCTGCCATTCAAGCAGCACCTGTCTTCCCCCTATGGATGTAAGATACACTCCTTTCCACTGGTGTGAAAGACTAGAGACATTGTTTCACACGGGTGCCGGAGGGGGTGATCATCGTAATGGCAGAATCTACTGTCATGGAGCATTGATCTATAGTCTGCAGCCTGGGAAATTCTAATCCTGATTTGTACAAACTGTGGGCACATTAGTGGCAAAGGCAAGGCAAATTTTATTTAAAAAGGCACCCATCCCAGAGGCTCTGGGCACCTTACACATTCAAATCATTTACAAAAATAAAACCAGCAATATAATAAACCTGAAAAAGGAGGTACAGCAACAGGGCAGGGATGGAGGAGGAGGAGGGAGAGGGACTTTCCTGTTAAATATGATGATCAGATCCACACAGTGGGGCGGGATTCTCAGTGTGGGGTTTCAGGCACTGAACGGTGGGTGATTAATCTGGGTTGCATGGGGCAGTGGAGGGACTGGGGCTATTTTACTCTGGGGGGGGTGTTGGCAAGTCGGCCTCAGCTACAGGAGGCCACACTAAGTTACATTTTTCAGTGAGCTAGAGGAGGTTATTTGTCTTCTTTAATCAAGTTAAACTACCTTAGTGGAACCATGAATACAGTGTGTAGGGGTGGGTGGAGATGCTATGTGCCACTTAACATCACAGTGTCAGCTACAGCACCCCAGTCAGTGGAGTGGTATATTTCTGGTAAGCGAGCTTATAAGTAAAAAGATACTGTATGACACAGTGGATGTTGAGTTTCTTTTGCTTAATGTTCATGTGGTTAAATGTTCTTGTTACAACCAATGCTGTTAAATGTTGGGTTTGTTTTTTCTTAATGTGCATAACCAAGATGCTATGGATTTAAAATTGGCTTTCTCTATTGTCACAACAGCGGGACAGCAGTGATCTCCTGGGGGTTGTGGATACACCAGGTGTTGGGGGGGGGGTCATATTATGTGCTGGGGAGATGATTAGGGTTACCAGATGTCCTCTTTTACAACTGAAAATTTTTGTCCTGCCAGATTTTCTTTCTAGAGCTCTTTTGTCCGGCTTTTGGGCTTCTCCATGGCTTAGCACTCACTGCAGGAGTCATTGTTTTTGGTTGCCATGGCAACCAAGTCCATCCTAGCCTGCAGGTGAAAAAAAAAAAACCAAACCCTGAATTCTATCATGCATGGTCCAGCCTGAAATGTTCTGCGCACAACTTTCTGGTTTTCATCCATGCGCGGGATTTGACAGACTGTGCTGGTGAGCTAAGCAGAACTCGAGGGAAGTTTCTGTGGTGTATTTATTTATATTTCATCTTTTGCTATATGCATTTCGGCAGCAGATTGATTCTAGCAATTATGATCTGCCGATCCCATAAAGTGTTGTCTCACTCTCTCTCACCGTCTCACGCCTGGCCTGTCTGTGATCCCCCAGCCATGACTGACAGTCACTGGCACTGCAGCTGCAGCCTCAGTCATAACCCACCCGTGATGGTCCTCCCAACTCTGGACTGAGGTGTGCATGTGGTCAAACTTTGAGTCAACTCAACAGTGAGCAGAGGCGAGTGGATTTTCGGAGGATTTCCAAATTTCAACCCAGCCCAGCAGCCTAAGTATGTACTTGACTGGGCCCCCCTGCTGCTGTAGGGTGCCTGATGGAATTGTTGTTTGTTTTTTTTGATGGGAGTAGGTGTGGTTGTGTTGTGTACCATCTGGGATCTTGGAGGAAAGAGCCGCTGACCTGCCCACCTGAAGTCTCGGAGGAGGAAAGAGTCATTGACCCTCTGTGGGTCTCATCTTAGAGGAGGAATGAGCCTCTGACCCACCATTTGCTGTTGGATTGGTGGAGTAGGTTTTGAGCTCCCCATATTTTGTCCTGTCAGTGACATCTGTGTAGGGTTACCAGGCTTTGGGATACCAAAAAGAGGGCACTTGATCCGTCCTTACCACTCCACCTTCTCAGGTCAGACTCTCGGTTGGAGGCACAGTTGTTTAACTATATTTTTTACAGGGTCCAGACCGGGACCTGTAGTGAGCTGAGCACATAGCTGTCATCTCAACTGTCCCTGATTATGGGGGACATCCCTCATTTTACCCCTTAAAATTGTTTTGTCCCTCATCTGTCCTTCCTGGAATAGTTGCTGCCAACATAGAGAATCAATCAATCACTTTATTTTACCAGGCAAAAACACCATTGAGCAAGCTCATTTTTAAGGTGGTCCTGGACAGATAACAAAACAAAACAAACAATACAAAAAGTATGTGGCACAGATGAAAGCAGTATTTTACAGGATATGCACAAATCACCAGCAATTAGCTGAACTGTCAGAATTACAAGCAATGCCAATAAGGATAATAATATTATACGAAGGTGTGGAAGGTCATCAGTCCTAATCAACCTCCACTGTTGATAGTAATCAGAAAAGGAAGGAAAAGATGCAGCTGCATGAAGGAGAGGAGGGAAAGGATTTGAAAGGCCAGGGTAGCTGAAAGTATACAGGGAGCTGGAGGTCACCTATGAGGAAGGGACTTGATAAGTGATCTGATTGCAGGATAAGTGAAAGCAGATAGGGAAGATCATCTTTGCCTGAAACAATTGCAATTTTCCCTCAAGAAAGCGGCCAGCATCTTTTTGAATGCGGATAGGCTTGGAAGTGATGACAGTTTTAGTACGCTTTGCATGGAGTTCCATAGGGATGGAAGTGAGAAGTTAATTGCGGCCAAGCCAAAGGTTGTGTTTAATCTAGGGCTCTAAAAGCAGAGTATTGAGAAATGTCTCAGTCCATAGAGACCCTTGGCATGCACAAATAAGTTATAGATGTATGCTGGGAGCTTGTTTGACAGAGCTCTGTGGAGCCAGAGAAGAGCATTTCTTTTCCTCCTAGCTGATAGGGAAGGCCAGCCTAATTCCTGGTAAAGTAGACAATGATGGGTACGTATGGGTAGATTAAGGATAAATCTTAGGGCCCAGTGGTATAGGGTGTCAAGTTTGCTGAGCAATGTTAGGGGACAGTGAGAGTATATAAAGTCAGCATAATCCAGTATGGGTAGAAATGTAGATTGTACTATCCTCTTTCTAGCATCTAAGGTTAGGAGACGTCTAATCTGGTAGAATATGCCTAGCCACTGCCTTAATTTCTTCGAGATTTCATTCAGATGGCAATGGAAGTTCAGATTGTTGTCCAACCAGAATCCTAGGTCTTTAAAGGTTTCGACTATTTCGAGAGGTTCGTCTAGAAGCGTTAAAATCTGGGGAGTGAGTGTAGATCCAAGGCCAGCTTTTGGTGAGAGGACCATGACTTTTGTTTTTTTGTCATTGAGGAGAAGTTTGTGTTTAATGAGATTGTATTGGAGCTTATTAAAGTCTTGCTGTAACTTCTTCTGTGCCACTTCTAAGGAGGAGTTTGTGGTATATAGTACAGTATCATCTGCGAATAAGTGTATATTAGCTGTTTGTAGATGTGTGTCGAGGTTATTGATATAAATTGTAAATAGGATTGGGCCTAATATGGAGCCTTGAGGAACGCCTCGTAGGAGGGTTTTTTTGTGCAGGTAGGTCACCTGCAGCTTTGACTTGTTGCAGTCTGTTGGAAAGGTAGTTGGAAAACCATTTGATTGCAGGGCTGTCCAGTCCTATACTTCTCAGGGCTGCAATCATTACATTGTGTTCAACAGTATCAAAAGCTTTGCTCAGATCCAGGAAAAGGGCAGTCACATGTTTCTTAGAATCTAGTGCAGTTTGCCAATCTGTAGTTACTTTCACGAGTGCTGATATTGTGCTGTGTTTGGCTCTGAAGCCAGATTGTACAGGGTTTAATAAATCATGCGTATCCAAATGTTCTCTTGTTTGGGCATTAACAATTTTTTCGAGTAGTTTCGACAATGCCAGGAGTATAGATATAGGACGGTAGTTATTCAGATCACATGGGTCACCCGACTTGAATAAAGGTAGGATATGGGCAGTTTTCCACAGCTGGGGGAGTTCTCCTTGCATTAATGACAAGTTAAATAAGTATGTAATGGGGGCAGTGAAGTAGGGGTATCCAAGTTTGAGGAAGTATGGTTCTATGTTGTCTGCACCTGCACTCTTTTTGGTATCCAAGGAGAGTAGTAAGTCCTCGACCTGCTTAAAAGTGACTGTATTGAAGCTAAATACAGGAGGATTAGGTAAGCTTAGATTAGGAGTGTTAATAAGATCAACAGTAGGGTCATCCTGAGGGTTAATTCTACTAATAGGCGAGGTGTCAAAAACTAGCCCTGCAGTGGCAAAATGATCATTTAACTGTCCAAGTATATCAGTTCTGTCTGTATAGGTATGCCCATTGGACAAGATTTTGGCTGGTAGTGATGATTCTGCAGGGTATCCTTCAACTTCTCTGAGAATGTTCCAGAATTTGGCTGAGTTATTTTTATTGGCTTCTAGTTCCACTTGGAAGTACCTAGTTTTTTCAGACCTAATTAGCTTAGTACAGACATTTCTAGAGATGCGGAAAGCTAACCAGTCTGCTTCCAGATAAGATTTCCTCACTGTCTTCCACAAGTGGTCCCTGTCCCTAAGTGCTTTCTTCAAAAGAGGAGAGAACCACCCAGGAGATCTTTTCTTAGATCTGATCAGCCTTAGCGGGGCATGCTTATCGATTAGGTTCGTTAAATGGCTATGGAAGGTATTGAATGCCTCGCTAATGGAGGAGGCTAGAAAGAAGCTCTGCCATCTGATCATGCTTAGGTCTTTCAGAAATTTATTCTGGGAGAAATTTTTCATGCTCCTTCTCAATACAAATTTAGTGGCCTGGTTTAATTGTAGAGGGTGTCTAATACAGGCAGTGGCACAGTGGTCACTTATATCATTGAAGAACACTCCTGCATGTGAAATATTGTGAGGCTTGCTTACTAGCATAAGGTCCAGTAAGGAACTACGCTCCGGGAATTTTCTATTTGGCCTGGTATTAGCAGGTATCATTTGTACCAAGCCAACAGTATTGCAAAGGTCCTTCAGGCTTTTAGAACTGTCATCGTTCCAGTCCAAGTTGAGGTCCCCTAGGAGGATACACTCTGTGTAAGTGGAGGCAGTAAAGTTTTGGAGATGTGTAAGGAGAGGCATACCACCAGACGGAGGACGGTAGCAGGCTACAATTAGAAGCGATTTCTCCTTAGTAAGGGATAATTTAAGAGCAAGGCATTCGAATTCTTTGGGCTTTGAAGTGACATCTGTGACCGTAACTGCAAATTTGTTCTTTGCATATATTAAGACCCCATCTCCTCTCGTAGGTCTATCACAGTGGTATGTATTGTACCCTGTAATGTTAATGGATTTGTCTGGCATCAATGGTTTAAGCCAGGATTCGGATATCAAGAAGAAGTCAGGGGCTGCATGAATAGCCCAGGTCTGAATAAGGTCCAGTTTTTTCAGCAGACTACATGCATGAAACATGCAAAAAGCTAAGACCGTTATATTGGGGGAGATTTACAGGGGTTTCCAGAAGAGCAGGTGGACCTGGGTTTAGCTCAACGTTTCCCGAGCAGAGTAGGAGAAGTAGTATTAATTTTTTAAAGTACTGCCTTAATCTGTTAAGGAGTCTTTTTTCGTTGAGTCTTGTGTTTGTGTTTTGTACTTCAGAAGTGGATTTTATTTGGGTATTGCCATCGTTAGGTGAGGATAGTGCATACATAATTGCTGGAACCGACAAGGACAAGGGCATTTTTACAAGGTTTCTGGGCACTGTTTGGTGTGAGTGAATATATATCCCAAAAGAGGACATTCCTGTTCTAGATTGCCTTAACATATTAGGAAGAAGTAGGTCCAGGTATTTATCAGTTGTACTTTTTTGGTTTTTTAACAGTTTAGGAACTGGCAGTATAAATAAAGCAAGAATTAGTACTGTGAGGCAACTACGTTGGGCAGTATTGGAATATGGCATTTTTGATAGGGTAATGTCACCAAAAGCAAAGAATATACACTAGGGTTACAAATCTCTTGAGCACTCTTCTTTAAGACAGCCAAGACTGTAGACAGGATGATAGGCGTGGTTGGTCATCGATGCGTCCAATCGGCGGTGAAGTTGTACAAGCTCATTAACGAGAGAGCATTTAATAGAGGCCAGGGTTGCAGCTGGTGGTGTGGGAAGAAAATTAGCAGCAGGTAAAAGTAGAGGTGGGCTAAGGTGCCCAGGGCACAGAGACAAGCTGAAAGTAGCAGCCGCCGAATCGGAGAGTCCGTGGAGCCAATGGCAGTCAAAGCCGTAAAGACAGTAGCCAATTGGTGGAAAATCCCAGTAGCCATTACCCAATCAGGGCTCCCACTAGGCTCCTGAGTTAACAGAGCTGGCTTACCCACGATGAGAGGCTCCCCTGCGGCCAGGCGAGGTGCGGGCGACTGGCTGGCTTCTCCTGCAGCTGCCGCTTCTGGACAGTTGGCAGCCCAATCAAGGGCTCAGGAGCTGGAGGGAAAAAGCAGATTGGGAACTTTTAGATAAGGGGAGTTTGGGGCAAAGGAAGTAGAGTCGAAGCGTAGGTTAAATCGGGGGTCGGGGGTGCGATTGCAGCATCTGATAATGTAGCAAAAGTCAGAAAAGAGAGTGGGGGAGGTTATGAATAATTGCAGATGGCGCTGTAAGTTACTACAGCGCTGTCATGCCCAGGTTTTAGGCAAGAGGAGAAATTAGCAACAGATAGGGAAAAACAATGAGTGGGGCAAAGTTTTAGAAGCAGGAGATACAGTACAGAAGCACAAAGTCAGGTTCCAACTAACACAGTAACATAGGTCATTTAATAGTTTACACAGTATATTTTTTCTTCACTTTCCCCAGTAGTAACTTGCATTAAACATCACATATCCTCAGAAAATTTAAATTAGCAGCAGGTAAAAGTAGAGATGGGCTAAGGTGCCCAGGTCACAGAGACAAGCTGAAAGTAGCAGCCGACGAATACAGAGAATGTGCTGTAAAATCAGATTTTAAAGCAGAAGTTCATAATATTCTAAGATAATAAACCAAAATACATTTTTACAGGTAAACACAATGGTTTCCACTGGATACTGAGCTTTTATCTCCATGTCTAAGGGTGTGTCCCTCATTCTGATGGTCTGTGTCCCTCATTGTCCCACATTTTCAGTGTCCAAAAATGTCCATGTCCCTCATTTTGGCGAAAATAGGTTGAGAGGTATGGCTGAGCAGTAATCAAACAGGAGGGTCATGATCACAATCAGAATGAGATCAAACAGACATCAGATCAGCAGAAATACAATTAGAAAAAAACATAAAAGAGTGAAGAGAGATGAATAGCCTTAACATCAACCCCCTCCCCTGCGATGTTACATTTACTTCAGCAGCTCTTGGTCTGACCTCCAACTCTCCAATTGACTTTTACTCCCCACCCCCCAAGTCCAGCGATGTTACATTTATTTGAGCTGCATGGTTCTCTGACACATTGTCCCCTCCTATCCGGGACCCCAGTGTTGCCCCCCCCAGTCTCCCAACACAAAAGCGCTGTCTGGGGGTGGTACTCACTCAACAGCGCTGATGCTTCTCCTCGGTTGTCTCACTCTCCCACATGCCCAGCCAGTGAGCTGTCCATCCACAGATGTCACTGACAGGACAAAATGTGGGGAGCTCGAAACCTACTCCACCAACCCAACAGCAAACGGTGGGTCAGTGGCTCGTTCCTCCTCTAAGTCGAGACCCTCAGCGGGTCAATGGCTCTTTCCTCCTCCAAGACTTCGAGAGGGTGGGTCAGTGGCTCTTTCTTCTGAGACCCCAGAGGGTACACAACACAACCACCCCTACTCCCATCAAAAAAAACAAACAACAATGCCATCAGGCACCCTACAGCAGCAGGGGGGGCCCGGTCAACTACTTACTTAGGCTGTTGGGCTTGGCTGGAATTTGGAAATCCTCTGAAAATTCACTCACCTCTGCTCACTGTTGAGTTGACTCAAGGTTTGACCACATGCACACCTCAGTCCAGAGTCGGGAGGACCATCAAGGGCTGGTTATAACCGAGGCTGCAGCTGCAGTGCCAGTGACTATCAGTCACAGCCGGGGAGATCACAGACAGGCCAGGCATGAGACGGTGAGAGAGAAGTGAGACAGCACTCTATGGGATCAGCAGATCAGGACTGCTAGAATCAATCTGCTGCTGAAATACATACAGCAAGAGGCTAAATATAAATAAATACACCACGGCAAATTTCCTCGAGTTTTTCTCAGCTCACCAGCACAGACTGTCAAATCCCATGTGTGGATTAAAACCAGACTGTCCCCATGACACAGGCAGATGGCCTGTATTCCGTAATGCACTTCCCCTTGCTCCTCTCAACTGGGGAGACACGGTGGAAGTTCGTGGCCTAATTCAAGAGGCTCTCAGTAACATCACTATATCAGAGGATCAAATGAGAGCCATCCAGAAACAAATTGACAAAATGTTCAAAGAAACTGTTAATCAGGACTATGCGTACAAGGCAGTTGCAGATGCAGCAGTTGAAGCTGCACTTCGCTGCACAATGGAACGTATTGAGTTGAATGTGACCACTCATACTTCCAATCCCTTGCAAGTCATTCACTCTGTCCAGCAAATTGCCCAAAGTATTGGACAGATGGGCCCAACTGACAATTTCATTTGCCACTTGGAGAAGTTGTGCTCCCTCTGCAAGAAGCTTTCTCTCCAACCTGAGTACCAGGTTCAAGTCTTGTGACAGATGATCGCACCCACCCTCTGGGCCAAACTCCCCGAGACTGTACGCAATTCAGACACCCTTGTCTATGACAACATCACTGCGGCCCTCATCACCACCAACTCCCTGCGTGTTGTAGTAGCTCGCTTGGCCTACAAGGTTAAGCAGAATGTGAAAGGAATCCCCGCGGCCTACCGCTGATGGTTATGGCTCACATACTACACTGGCAAAGGCCTAGCAGGTGAGCTTGCAGACTGAGACCAGATTGAGTACAAGGATTTGTACATCCGGGACATGATTCCAGCATTGCAGGAAAAGGCTGAACTTAATGTTTACCTGAATACCAATTCCTTTGCGAACATCCTTATAAAAACGGAGTGTGCCTACGAGGTCTACCTCTGTAACTTCGCTTCCAGGAATTCCAACAAGGCTGCTGCAATACAAGTCCCGGCAGCACAGGTGGCTGTAGTACAGCCTACCCAGATACATCTACCCACTACACCGTGGAAGGCAATAACCAGAAAAATGATGCCCCTTCTGACAACAAGCAGTCACACAAGGTGGGGGACAGGAACTACAAAAACAACAGAAATAGAGACAGGAGCAATTGAAAAATCCAAATGCCCAGCAGTATAACCAGAACTGCAAAGGCCCTACCTATCAAAGTCTCAAAGACGAAACGAGACTCTCCACAAATTGTTGGAGGAGATCCATTCTGAGAGAGTGGCTAAGCCTACACAAACTGTAGCAGTCCTTGCCCCAACCGCTGGACAGCCATGCAGTCAGGGGAATTCTTTCCTGCCTTCGGCTGCCAAACAAATGAACAGCCGAGGGAAGAATCCTTTCATGGCATCAGTTATGGGCCAGGCCAATGTGACAACCAAGGAGGAATCATCCGTGCAGGCCGCTGTCATGCCTGTGACATCACAGGTACATCTGCAGCCTGTGCAAGACATCCAGGAGGCCTTGAAAGATCCTGCAGGCCTCAGGTTTAAGGAACAGGATGATGATTACGATTCTGAAAATGCAGATTGAGAATTGCAGGACCCAGTCTGGATTGTGAGTGACTTGACTGTTGACACAAACGGATGACCTTGTGTAAAGACCACAGTAGGAGGCCTCCAATTTACCATGCTTCTGGATACCAGAGCAGCCATGTCAGTCCTCCATGATGTGGACCCAATCTCATCTGACTGGTCTACCAGCTGGAAGACAAGTGCCCAGGGTGTAGATGGTACCTAGCTGCACACCTACTAATCTGTTTCTCTACCTGTACTGGTAGGCCACCTCAGAAATGATTTTGTCTTTGACCTCATGGTATTACATCATCACCCCAGCATATTAGGAATTGACTTCCTAGCACTACACAGCTGTGTAGTGGACCTAGCCAACAGGCTACTTCTCCAGATCAAGGGACAATGCCATGCTGTCACCATTTCAGACTCACACATGCTGCCAGCCATCTCACATAACAACAAGGACTATGACATCATGGCTTTGTTCTAAAGTCATGACCTGTTTTCTGAACTTGCACCCTTACTGCAAAAACACCTTGACATGTTTGCCACCAACAAGCAAGACTGTTGTAGGATGCACACCACCATTGAGATCACAGGGCCTGACCCTGTGAGGCAGAAGCAGTACCCATTCCCTGCTGATGCCTTGTCATAACTGAGGGAGACCATCCAATCACTGCTACATCAAGGAGTGATTAGGACATGTGTCTCCACTGTCAGTTCACCTATTTGGCCTGTGAATAAGCCAAATGAAGCTTGGAGACTTACAATTGACTACAGAAAACTTAATCAAGTTACCCCCAGTTGTGCCCCAATAGTAGCATCAGCACCTGATGTACTCAAGCTGTCAACACCTGACAAAAAGTGGTTCACAGCTTCTGACATCTCTAATGGATTTTGGTTACTCCCATTAGCCCAGGAAAGCCAATACAAATTTGCTTTCACCTTTGATGGATGCCAGTACACCTGGACCTGGCTTCCCCAGGGCTTTCACAACAGCCCTTCCCTCTTCCATGTCCACATGATGGATGTCCTGCAGGGGTTCTCCACACCCCAGTGTCTCCTGCAGTATGTGAATGTGGATGACTTGTTCCTAGCAACCACCATGAAAGAAAATCATTTGGCCCTTCTGGATGAACTTCTGTCTCCTCAAGAGAGCAGGCCTCAAGTGCAACCCCTCTAAGGCACAATTGTGTGAAAAAGAGGTCATCTTCCTTGGCCTACACATCACAGACCAAGGCAGAAGCCCAGCTGTCAAGAAGATCCAGGGCTTGCAAGATCTGCCACTTCCTACTAGCGTGGCAACACACAAGACGCTTTTTAGGAATAGTGAATTACTCCAGGGATTTTATCCCTGACTTTGCTTTGAAGGCTGCTCCCTTGTATGAACTTCTGAAAAAGGACATCCCATGGACATGGGGCCCCACTCACACTGAAGCTGTCACACAGCTCAAGCAGGCCTTGGCCTCAGCTCCAGCACTGATCAGTCCTAAACCAAATCTCCCATTCCACTTGGAAACCATCACCTCTGATGTGGCCATGTCTGCAGTGCTAGCACAAAAGTACAATGGGTATTTTAGGCCCATTGCCTATGCATCTCAGATGCTATCCCCAGTAGAGAGGAAATACAGTCTCTGTGAAAGAACACTCTTGGCAATCTACTGGGCAGCCAGACATTTCATGTACATCATTGAGTATGCTCCTATTGTCTTGCATACCTTCCACACTCCAACCAATTTCTTGCTTTCAGATAAAGTAAAAGATGGTTCAGTTTCCTACACCAGACTAACCCACTGGTCTTTGCTTTTGCAGGACAGGGACATCAAATTACGACCTGCAAAAATACCATCCATCTTGGCCCATGGCCTACTTTACACAGGTAAGCCCCATGACTGTGCACTCCAACTTCCTGACTTACCTGAGCCAGGACCATTCCTACCAGCTACACCAGATGTTTTAGAGGATGCCACCATGTATCATGTCTTTACAGATGGCTCCACTTCCTATGTGGATGGAGAACAGGTAGTAGGATTTGGTGTGCTCATAACAGATAAAAATGGTGATTTCAGGTGCATTTCTAGGAAATGCACTGTTATCTCCTCACAGTATGCCGAATTGGCAGCTGTGGCCTGTGCGTTGGAGGTCATGCCCCACTGTGACAAGGATGCCATCATCTTTGCAGACTCTAATTGGGTCTGTTCTTCCCTTACTGAGTTTCTACCATTCTGGGAGAAAAATAACTTTACATCGTCTGATGGCACACCTGTCAAATACAGGGATCTGTTTGCATATATACACACATTAACATAGCAGTTTACTCACAAATTGTACATCCACAGGGTAAAGGCTCACTGCAAATCTAACCCTTACCATGAATACAACAATTGAGAGGACTCGCTTGCCAAAGCAGGCGCTCAGGGGGGAGAGACATGGGCAATGACTTACCCAGTAGCTGTGGCAGCTATTTTCTTAGCCGCTAACACCAGGCAGAAACCAGTACCAGAACCTCCACTGGACCATTCTGCTGCACAGAAATCAGACCCAGAACTACTGTAAAAGATGTGTTCAGATTCCTGGACAAAGGAACTGAACATGAACTGCTGGCTGGTACTCCATACAAGAGATACTCTGACAACATACATTTGTCTAGTGATCAGAAGCTCATCTGGTATCGGAAAGAGGATACAGGTGACAAACTGTGGGTTGCACCACAATTTTTGTGAACCGAATTCATCCATATGGTTCATGATACCCCCACTGGTGGACACCAGGGGGCAGACAGTTCCCTCCAGAGACTCAAAACCATCGTCTGATGGCCTGGCATGGCCAAATATGTAAAGCACTATGTGGACAACTGCATAGTGTGTGCCCAAAACAATCCAATTTCAGTGAAAAGAAATGCCAAATTGTTGCCACAAAGGCAAACTGGACCATGGAATGCGATATAAATTGATTTAATTGGCCCCTTGACCAACTCCAGCAAGAACAAGAAGTATGCACTTGTTGTCACAGATTTGTTTTCTAAGTGGGTGGAAACATTTCCCACTAAGTATAATATGACAAAGACAACTGCCAAGATCCTGGTGGATCAATTGTTCTCAGATCAGGGAACCAGTTTTACAGCTGAGCAGATGAAGCAGACACTCCAACTACTTGGAGTAGATCAGAAATTCCATATCCCTTACCAAACTCAATCCTCAGGCCACGTAGAAACAGCAAACAGAAGAATCAAACAGATGTTGTGCAAATTCATCAGTGACAATCCCAAGGACTGGGATTCCCTCTTGCTGCTACTACTACTAATGGCTATCAGGGGTACTCCTGCAGCAATTACCTAGTGCACACCCTATGAGGTTATGACTGGTAGAGCCATGAGATTACCTGATCACCTTTTGATTGATCTCCACACCCCTACTGCAGATAGAGTATCTGTGGATAAATACATTGAAAAGCTTCATGAGGATATCATGAAGACACACCTGTTTGCTGCCAATCAAATGGGTAAAGCTCAGCAACAAGCTAAAGCTCATTTTGATAAGCATGTCAAAGAAGTCAACTGGCAAGTTGGAGACCAAGTTATGCTTCTCCAATACAAACAACCAACTCATTCATTTGCCAGCAAATGGGAAGGCCCATACCCCATTGTCAACAAACTCAGTCCTGCTGTCTATGGGGTCCGAGTTCAAGAGCAAAAACAGACCACCGACAAGTGGTTCCATGCTAATCAGCTCAAGTTGTACAAAGATGACTAAAATTACTTTTCCTAACCCACTTAGGGTGGAATAGTACCCTTCACTTAACAGTCCTTTTCTGTTTTCTTTCAGGTACACTGGCAAGATGGTTATCTTGCAATTCCTCATCCTGGTAGGACTACTTTCTTTGATGGACTCTCAGAACAAACCCCTATTGACTGCACATAAACAATGTATAGAACATTTTCTTACCAAACTTGAACACTCAGCCCCACTGGGAGTTCATATTAACGTGCCTAACAAAATGATTACTGTTAAGGAAGGCTCAGACGCCTATCTTAATGCCATGGTAGTAGCTCCAGATAAGTCCTCACTCTATACAATGGGAAACTGATCTTAATGGTTATACACTCCCTCTAACTTGCCTATCCAAAGGTACACTCCATGGATGGTCTGACACAGACATCTCACAAAATGGTACTCTTTCCATTCAACAGACTTCTCCCAGACACACTGGTCATTATAACTTTACTGCTGTCATAGATCCTGCCTGGTGCGATCGCCTCACCTCTGAGGAGACACGTGCTTTCTGTCTTCACAACTATGTAGCTACTGAAGTTTTGTTTCTTTCTGTAGTCCCACCCTCCAAAGAAGAAATGACCAACTGCCCTCCCCAGGAGGATGGTCCTCGTAGTGGTTTGACCGCCACTTCCCTTCTAGGTGCCCTCATTAATAATGTACAATTTATGCATGTCCCAGTTATTTTCAATCTTACACATTGGAACATGGCTGAGATTGGTCTCTGTCACACTACCAGTACTTCTAAATTTTTCAGTATGATGCTTACTGACATTGTAGCTGCTTACCAAACCCTCACTAATGATCCAGTTAGTGGACCTCATACCACTGATCATGTAGGAGTTTTTCCACCCGCACCTAATTGCTAGACCATGCACTAGGTGTGACACTGCAGATGTTACTGGTGCAGCAGTCACTGTTTCTGTCCTTTGTAGCTCAGGCATGTCTATCTGGAATAGAGCAGATATAGCTGCTATTAAAGCACAAACACTTAATTTTCAGCAAGCTGTTAAAAATGATATCCTACCCCCACTGTTACATAGTGTAGATTGTTTAAGTAAGGAAGAACATTTAACTGTATACAATATGCAGGACATTGCCAAAGGGTTCAATGATACTAACAATAAGATTAATGAACTGATTTTTCAAAATAACAAGGAGGCAGACAAGCAATATATTGCCTGTGAACTTTCATGCTCTGCTTATGGTTCTTATGTAATTGTAACTGTTAACAATCTCTTCAGGGACTTGGAAACAGGACGCACTCCAGATCTTATCCATAATAGGAGAATGGCTAAATGGTATTGTCCTCACAGCAAATCCAATGGCTGCATTACTATTTGTTTAGCAAATCATGTTAACATTTCTATGTCACAGCTCAAAACCTTGGGTAAGTCTCACGATATCCAAATCAAGCATCTTGCTACTTTACTAAGACTTGCTGCATACATGGCAATATGTTTATTACCTTTACCGTGTCACCACCATGCTTTGATTCTGAAACCTCTGTCTTTGACAAGTTGGCTGCTATAAATTCCATCAGACATCTGGATGATGACATCTACTGAGAAAGAACTGATCTTCCCTCTTTATTGGTTTACCATTCTGTGCTCCAAGCCTGGGTGGCACCCCACATGAACTGTTGCACCAGAAAGGGATATTAGTACCTGTACCATTGTGACATCTTCGATATTGTGAAACCTGTCTGTGGGTACTCACCAAAACATCTCAACTGGTTGTTTTCCTTGGGTGAAGAATTGCCGTCCAGTCTGACTGATGTTGATGAGGATGACAAATCTGAATCTCCACGAGCTGCATCTTCAGCACCTGATGCTGAAGCAGCTGCATCCCGAAGCTACCTGGAAGAGGTACATCACTTTACTTCATGGCTCACCAACCAGTCTTTCACTTGCCCTATACGTCTACAGTGATGGAGGGTTCCAACTGTATGAGTGTCTTACAATTCTGACGGGCAGTATTGTGTAGTGACAAATCATAAATCCTTTGCTTATGGTAAAAAATCTTGTGATATTTCAGCTCCTAACTTCTGTTTTACTCCACAGCAGAAAACAGTTATAGGTCATAGAAACATAACATAGAAACATAGAATTTGACAGCAGATAAGGACTGCTTGACCCACCCAGTCTGCCCATTTCTCTACCTAATGGATAAGCTGCAGATCCTAGTTAACCAGCAGCCTACTTCTTCCTACCCCCGGCCCCTAGAATTGCCTTATGACTGTCGCATGCATGCTTGAATTCCACCACTGTTCTTGACTCCAACCCTCCTCCGGAGAAAGCAGGTCCATGTATCCACAACCCTCTCTGTGAAAAAATACTTAAATTACCTCTGAGCCGCCCCCCATCTTCAAATTGTGCCCTCTTGTTCTTGCACACCTCTTTTTTTGAAAGATGCTACCCTCTTGGACTTTGTTGATTCCCTTGAGGTACTTGAAAGTTTCTATCATGTCCCCCCTCTCCCTCCTTTCCTCGAGGCTATACATATTAAGCTCCTTAAGTCTCTCTTCATATGTCTTCCGGTGCAGACCCTGCACCATTTAATTGCCCTCCTATGGACAGCTTCTATCCTGTCTATGTCTTTGCAGAGATTGGGTCTCCAGAACTGCACACAGTACTCCAGATGGGGTCTCACCAGCTGTCTGTACAGAGGCATAATAACTTCTTGTTTTCTACTGGTGATGCCTGTCCCTATGCATCCCAGTATCCCCCCAGCCCTCCTTGCTGCCCTCTCACATTGCTTGCCCACCTTTAGGTCATCTGATATGACTACCCCCAGGTCCCTTTCCATTTTTGGTGTTGTTAGTATCTCACCCCCCATTGTGTACTCTTCCCCTGGGTTTTTGTTTCCCAGGTGCATTACCTTGTACTTCTTAGCATTGAATCTAAGCTGCCATACATTTGACCATTCCTCTAGGGTCACACAGTCATTGCTCCTGTTCCTCTCCAGGAACCAGATGTTATTGATACCGATCCGCAATACTTGCTTGCCTTGTCTCAATATTTGCCTGCGTTTAACGTGCACATTGACCCTTTGAATCTATCCTTGCAATCTCTTTTAGCGAGAAAAGATTTGCATTTGATTTACTTTAGCAATAATATTTCTAAGGCTGGTGATGCTCTTAATGATCTTATTCATGATGGTGATTTAAGCACTGCTCTATCCAGTATTTGGTTAGAACTGACTTTTAAAGCTTTTGTTATTATCCAAGGTTTTGCTTGTTTTTCAGATACTAATCCTGTGCTGTCTGCGACATACCCTGAGACAACATCGAGAATAACTCAAATTTCTTTACAAGGCTCGTGCATTGGGCTTGTAACCAACTTTCTTAACTCCATCCCACTACTTTTCTGGGATTGTTGCCCCATCTGAGGCAACAAGGGGGGGAATGTTATCTATGGTCCAGCACCCTTAACTGTACCCCCACCTCACGGACCGCAACATCTATGTAGGTATATGTACTAACCTTAGGGCAGAGACACTTATCATATAAGCATAAGTGTCAGGATTTGTGTTCTGCTGCATTTGACTAATGCATATTATGCTCCATTATGTTCTACCAATGTATCTTAGTCCTGGGAGATGCTTTCCATTACATTTTTACTGTACAAGTTAGGCAATAGTGCCATCTTTAGTGCTTGTGCATCACTGTAACAGCAACTGACCTTGAAGACTTATAGAGATCCCATTGTTCATGCTATCTTTGCTGGCTAAGCAACTTCTTATGCTAGTTAGGATGGTTATTCATGCCACCTGTTACTGTCCAGTTATATACTTTTTATGTATTTTCTTTAGTAGTAACCATGGCAATTATTGGGGTATAAGACCCCTTTCAGCACGTAGCTTCTCTGAGATGAGAGACTGCACCTACATAGGTTAGGAAAACTGGAAGCTCTCCCAGTGTATTCACTGTTGGTAGTAAGCCTGTATTATCATTTACCTGTAATAAATTATATTTATTACATGTGCACCCCTTGCCTGTTGTGTCTTCCTTTGTGCCATTCCATCAAGAACCTGAGAAAGGTAATTGTATTACCCAATCACACCTCTCAACCTATTTTCACCAAAATGAAGGATGTGGACATTTTTTAATGCTGAAAATGTAGGACAATGAGGTACCCAGACCATCAGAATGAGGGACACACCCTTAGACATGGAGATACAGGCTCAGAATCCTGTGGAAACCATTGTGTTTACTTATAAAAATTTATTTTGGTTTATAATCTTAGAATATTATGAATTTCTGCTTTAAAATCTGAATTTACAGCACATTCTGTATGTGGGCAGCAACTATCCCAGGAGGGATGGATTTTGGACAAAACAATTTTAAGGGGTAAAATGAGGGATGTCCCTCATAATCAGGACAGTTGAGATGAGAGGTATGTGCTCAGTTCACTACAGGTCCCAGTCTGGGCCCTGTAAAAAACATAGTTGAACAACTGTGCCTCTGACCAAGAGTCTGATCTGAGAGGGTGGAGTGGTGAGGACGGGTCAAGTGTCCTCTTTTTGGTGTCCCAAAATCTGGTAACCCTAGGGATGGCCCTCATATGTCTGTTGACAAAATTTGTAGAATCTTTTGGAGCATCCAGGGGGTTTCCATACCTGTGAAGAGGAAACAGATCTTGACCTCACTGAAGAGGAGAGACACTCAGGTGGCACTGTTGCAGGAAACCCTTCTTAGCATGGTACAACACTGCAAACTAGAAACTGATAGGGTTGGGAAATTTTATGCAGCATCTTACAATTCCCACAAGAGGGAACAGCAGTGCTTATTCACAAGAATATGCCCTCACATGTGATAGGGTGGTTTTGGATCTATTGGAGGGCAGGTATGTGTTTGTTACAGGGAATCTAGGTAGTTAATGGGTTACAGTTGCCTATGTGAATGCCACAGCATTTTTTTGATCCTCATTTTTTTCTGGATCTGCTGGTCTTAATTCACCAGAAGTGTTTGAGGGCTTGATCATAGGAGGCAACTTTAACTGTGCTTTAGAGCCTCAGTTGGAAAGGGACCCTGGAGCAGGTAGAAACAACCAGGGGGTGGAGCAGTGGAGGCTGGGCCTCCTTGACCTGGATCTGGTGGACACATGGCAGATCGTACACCCCATTAAGACAGAGTATACATTCATGCATCCCAGTCCAGGATAGATTACATTCTCATTCCTAGGGCCCTATACTCTAGTGTACGGGGGGGCAGCAAAATTATTTCAGACCATGCCTAGGTGTCTATAATGCATTGTTGGGGAGGGGAAAGTGGGCCAAAGGTGGCATGGAGATTTCCTATGCACCTGCTCACTTCAGAAGAGTTTAGAGAGTATGTATCTTCCCAGTGGGAGATTTACTACTCGACCAATAAGGCATCTGCCCCCACAATGAAGGTCTTCTAGTAGGCTGGGAAAGCTTTTATGCAAGGAATGCTGATCTCATAAGTGGCTGCAAGACAAAAGTCTCACAGGGTAAAGCAGCAGGAACTGGAGGCTCAGTTTCAAACATTTGAAAAACAGACTACGAAGACAAATCTCCAGACTGTCTCTGCAAATTAGCTACAGTCAGGGAAGCTCTTAATTTACTGCTTACTGAAGTGGCAAGGGCCTCCTTGTTTTACATGAAACTAAGGTTTTTTGAATGGGGCAATAAGCCCAGCATGCTTTTGATACATTTAACTTGAGGAAGGAGAAGCTCCAACATCACATCTCAGTAATGAAAAATACACTGGGAATTTTGGTTACTAAAACACACTGGGAACTTTGGTTAATAAAACACAAGTGATAGGGAGGCTTTCATAAGGCGCTGTATACTTCAAAATGTGGCGGTACTCAGGAGAGAGTGAAAAAGTTTCTGAACAGACCTGCCATCCCACAAATCTTGCAGGAGCAGGCAGAGGCTCTGGGAAGGGAAATTACCCCTACAGAAGTAAGTGGAGCAATCCACATCCTAAAGAAGGGCAAGGCCAGTGAACAATATGGTTGCTCCAGAGAGTATTTCAAGTTGCTTGGTGGGTCCCTTGGGGAATGCTTGGCCAGGGCATACACAGAGGCACAGAAGGCAGGCATCCTCCCCACCACAGGTATGGTGGACATGATTTGTGTGCTTCTTTAGCTCGGAAAGGACCCCTTGGAGTGTGATTCATACCACCTGATTTCTTTATTTAAGTACGACAACAAAATCTACAATAAAGTGTTAGCCACTAAGCTTGATCGGGTTTTGGGTTCAGTGATACATCCTTTTCAGATGGCATTTGTCCTGGGCTGGCTCTCCTACCACAACATAAGAAGACTACTGAATGCAATGCTCATAGGAGCTTGGTGGCTGGGGGGAGGTGGGGCAGCATTCGTGCTCTCCCTGGATGCTGAGAAGGAATTTCGTAGAATAGAATGGGAGTACCTTTGTAAGATGTTGAGAGGAGCCTGCCTCAAGCAACCCTTCACTGATATGACCAATTTGCTGTATTACCACATTTACGAGCGTGCGTTGAAAAATTGTAACGTAGACTCATAACTTTGTTTTCTCATATTTTTACCCCAAATTGTCAACATAGCCTTCTTATGCCGGCCCAGTGGTGCTGAGGGTTGAGGCACTGGACTCCACACCTCATGTGCCATGCCTGGCGGCCATGTTCGAGAGCGAGGCGCATGGGCCCATGAGTCAGCAGGGAGGGAGAGGATCGAGCATGCAGAGGACAGCTCTCCTCTCCCAGTGAGGGAGGCCTGGCACTCCCACCAAATCACTACCCTCAGGTGGAGGCCAGAAGGTAGTGCTGGTCAGAGAGGACAGACATAGGGAGGGTGCTGTGGGACTACTGTGGATGTGCGCACGCCTCCATGTGTGCACATCCTGCATGTGTGCCCCAGCAATGGGGAAGGGAGAAAAACGAGGAAAAATTCCTCCAGCTGCAGATGACGACCGACCTCCCATGGGCTCTGCACCCAGCAACCGGGCAGGGGTAAGTCCTGGTGATACCAGGTTGACGGGACTGGGGGAGATGGTCAGAAGGGGGTAGAAGGAGGATAAAGAATATATGTATATATATATATATATATATATAAATACCCTTCTTATTACCCCAAATAGCCTTCTTATGAGCCCAACTCATGAACAAGGGTGAAGAACATTTTCAAATCCTGCCCAAAAGGTGATTTCGCTCCACTAGTGCAAAAGCACATTTTGGTCAGGATTTGAAAAATGACAGCTGTCAAATTCATGAGGTGCTGGGAAGAAATGGCTATGATGAAAATTTGGGGTCAAAATTTTGAAAATTACCCAAGTTACGAGCCTGCATTTGTAAATTTTTAATATTTTTACCCCAAATTTTCAACATAGCCTTCCTATGACCTCCCCCCCCACCCCTGAACAAGAGTGGAGAAAATTCTCAACTCCTGCCTGAAAGTTGATTTCGCGCAGTGATCATGAAATCACCTTTCAGGACGCGAAAACACATTTTGGTCAGAATTTGAAAAATGACAGCTGCCACATTCATGAGGTGCTGTGAAGAAATGGCTGTTTGATAATTTGGGATAAAATATTGAAAATTACCAAAGGTATGAGCATGTATTGCAAATTTCAATGCAGGCTCATAACTTTGTTGTTTTTTAATATTTTTACCCCAAATTTTCAACATAACCTTTTTGTGACCCCATCTCATGCACAAAGGTGGAGAAAATTGTCAACTCTTGCCTGAAAGGTGATTTCTCACAGTGACTGTGAAATCACCTTTTGGGACAGATTTGCCTGATTCACTTCCATTGTTCATGAGGTGGGGGTCCCAAAAAAAAGACATGTTGAAAATCTGGGGCAAAAATATTCAAAAATGACCATGTTGTGCCACTAAGTTCTAAACCCAATTGAAATACATTGAACTGCATACCTGGTTTGCTTAGTTCATGGTCTGACTTTGAAGAGTGAAGATGTGTCTCCAGTCAGGAGGAGATTATGGCATTGAACCTCCGGTAGGTAAGTAAGGGCTTGGGGGTGGGATGGGAGGGACTAGCAGCAACAGACATCGATGGACATTTTGCTTTTTTACAGGGTGTGTTTAAAAAAAAAACTACAAGGGAGGATTTTCTTTATTTGAGGTGGAAACACTGAGGGACCGGGTACCCCTAGTGTCAGCGTTATGTCTGTAGGGGGATGGGGAGTGGGTGCTGAGTGGAAGGGTCAGGTTGGGGGACTAATGGCGGCCACAGCAACAGACATCAATGCACGTTTTCCTTTTTTACAGGGTACATTTAATAATAATAATAAAAAAAAAACCTACTAGGGATGGTTTTCTTTATTTCAGGCACCCCCAGTGTCCGTGTCATGTTTTTGGGGGGAAGGGTGAGGTGGTGGGTGCTTATAGGGAGGGTCAGGTGGGGGAACAGTAATGGTGCCAGCAGCAACAGACATCGATGGACGGTTTTCTTTGTTAAAGGGTATATAAAAAAATTATGAGTGACAGTTTTCTCTATTTCAGGTGGCGATACTGGGGATTGGGCACCTCCAGTGTTAGTGTTGTGTTTGTGGGGGGTGTGGGGTGGTTGATGTTGAGTGGGAATGTCGGGTGAGAGAACAGTAATGGCAGCAGCAGCAGCAGACATCGATGGACAGTTTTCTTTGTTACAGTGTATAATTCAACCTCAGCAGGCTAACCATGACAGATCAGCGGTGCTTGTTGAGTGGTGTAGATCAAAGGAAAGAGATGACCTATGATTGGATCAGCTCTCTCCTAGGAACTACACAAAGTTTCCACCCAGCAAGCCAGAACACTGTCATGATCAGCCTGGCTGATGATTGGTGTAACACTGATGAGTCCCTTGTTGCAGACCACTCTGCATTGGACTGACAGTGTCACACCCCTCAAAAGCCACTCTCTAAACAACAGGTTCACTGCATGTGTGCACATGGTAAACATAAAAAGGGAAAATTGTCCCAATCATCATTCAGACTGTCAGGGGTACAGGTACCTAATTGAAAAATAAGTCTACTCTCAAGCTGCAGATGGATTCTAGTTCTATCAACCTTCTTGAAGACATAGGAGCATGATCGATGCCCATAAAGTTAAAAATACAGCGATCTGAACCATGTGAATCCTGCCAGTGTTTACCAACTGGAATATCGCTTTTTGCATTGTATATAGAGCGTATATGCTCTTGGATACGCTCTTTTAGTTAGTCCTACCTATATAGAGCTTAGGGCATGGGCACCACAATGCATAAACCACATATGAAGTGCAATGTGTAATGAAATATTTAAGCAATAATGCATGACAGGGTGTGTGTTGTGCTGGGATAACGTCATGCCTGGGGTGATAAGGCACGAGGCTGCAGGCTGAGTGTGACTAATCACCCCAGAAGTGATGTTATCCCAGCACAATACACACCCTGGAGTGCATTATTGCTATTATACAATGGCTTACTTGTAAAAGAAACATAAAAAAAGATTTAAAAATACATTTACAGTAATTTGTCATTTTTTTGAATGTGTAGGTGTACTTTATTAAAAAATAGTGCAGATTTATTCTTTGAGCCAGTAGACAAAGCTACCTTTTTTTGCTGTGGCTTTGGTCTCTCTGCAGCAACCTTTGTTGGAAACAGTTGTTGTTAATATGCCTCTGCATGGGTGTTTGGGATTTGTTTTATATTGTGGAGGAAAAAAAAAATAATTTTTCTCGTGGGTGTTTGGGATTTGTTTTGTATTGTGTAGGGAAAAAAATAATTTTTCTTGAGCAAGTGTTATAAAACGAGCTGCACAGTGACTGTTTAAATGTGAGGTTGCTCGCTCTCTCTCTCGTTTTATATTGTGGAGGAAAAAAATAATTTTTCTTGAGAGAGTGAGTGTTATAAAACTAGCGCAGTGAGTGTTTAAATGTGCTGTTGCTCTCTCTCTCTCGCTCACTCCAGAGCCGATATCAGTGTGAACTAGTGGGGAAAGAAGGGCTTTATCTTACTTAACTTATGAAAGGGACGGAAGATAGTTAATGAGGATGCCAGCTCGTTCACACAGAAAAATACCATGCCAGCTTTTTTTTTTGGAAGGATGCAAGCTGCGTCAGTGAACCACGCAATCTGCAGTTGGTCTTCGCAGTTCACTAAACCTGATTTGCTCCATTCTGTGGAGAAAAAAAACCTGCTGTTAATATTACGTTTTATTTGTATGGAAATTGTGCCTTAATTTAGTTTGGTGATAGAATTGGTATTTTGGGGGGGTGCTGAATTTCTCTGAAACAAGGCTTGTGGTTTAGGAGCCGCTGACACTGAAAGTGGCTTGCGAGCAGGAATTACTGCAGAGTGTGTTGAGCAGGGATCGTGGAGAAATTCTGTTAATGTTGCTGCATTCCTCTGAGTGCCGGGACTAGACCCGTGATGTTGTACTGGGATAACATCATGGGTCCAGTCCAACTCTGACCAATCAGTGTCCAGGATTCTTTCATGCCATTGTATAATCGACCTTATGGTACACCTGACTGGTACGGCTTGTAAATTTAGCCCCTTGGTAAGTGTATCTACACACATTACAATTCCCACAATGATGGAAACTGATGGGGAGATTCACAACCAGGATACTAGAGCTCTGTTTTCTGTACCCTTGCCAGATGCAGGACCAGTATATTTCTGTACATACAGAGGTGCCAGCCAGAATGCAGAGCAGTAATGCTAATGTATATAACAGAATGCTGCAGTATGCTGCAATGAAGAGTAATTCAGTGACAATTAAGCACTTTTTTACTGTAGTATTTTGTGACATGTCATTTACTGCAAGTTGTTGTGTTGCATTGTGGATGGCTCCGCTGTATGTCTTATGTCAGAGTATTTCTTACAGTCAGTGGTGGTATGTCACTGGCCATGACTATGAGCCCCATGGTTGGTTTTATGTGTTCTGCAAAGGGGGAGGGCTGGCAATGGGTCCTACTGCCAGCCAGGCAGCAGTGCAGGAGGGGATGGTCACTGTGCCCATGTTTTTTGCTATGAGGGAGGCAACTGCATCGGCGGTCAGAGGAGGGGAAGTGACCACATTGGTGGTCAGTACCAGGAGGGGGGACAACAGCACGCTTGAAGCTGCATCGGTGGTAGGAAGCTAAGAGACAGCATCAGGGCTCCCACTGCAGCTGTGAGAGGACCGCATCAGCTGCAAAGGAGAGGCTGCTCTGGGTTTGGGTGGCTCATTGGAGCCACCAATCGAGAGGCAGCTTAAAGGCTACGAGATTTGAATCACAGCTGGGCTATTTAAGGGCAGGCCCAGCCACGTACCAGTAGTGTGTTGCTTTGCTTGGTGGGGATTTTTGCTGCAAGGGAGGAGACCACATCGGTGGTGGGAGGAGGGGAAGCGACTGCATTGGCTGTCTGTACCGGGAAGGGGGACAGCAGCATGCCTTAAGCCGCATCAGTGGTAGAAGGCTAAGAGGCAGCATCAGGGCTCCCACTGGAGCCATAGAGGGCCGCATCAGTGGCAAAGGAGAGGCTGCTCCAGAGTTCGAGTGCCTCCCACCAGAGCTGCCAATCAGGGGAGACTGCGCTAAAAGGCGCAAGATTTAAATCGCTGCTGGGCTATTTTAGGGTAGGCCCAGCTGTGTACCAGTAGCGTGTTGCTTTGCTTGCTGGGGTTTTTCTCTTGCCCACCTGCCCTGCACCTCCTCCTCTATTAAATAGTCCTGGGACCACTGCCAGTGGTGGTTTGGAACAAATCAGATGGGACTGGAGGTGGAGAGTGAAGAGGAGGTGGACACCTGAAGAGCTGTGCATCAGGGGGAAGAGAACCAGAAGGGGGCAGGCGGAGGAGCTCATTGGAAAGAGTGGCCTCTGGGTGACCTGGAGGTCAGGGATACATCCAGAGGTAAGGGCACTGTTACTGGCCTAAAGTACTGTCTCTTCAATTTAGGGGGCTTTATTACGGGGTTGGGGCACTGTGGTTGTGTCAGGAACAGGGCACTGTTCCATTTCTGGAGGATATGCTACAGAGCAGGGGCACTGTGACTGTTAATTGATTGGGGGGGTGTTTGAAACTGTTTGGGCTCTGTAGTACAAGGGGAACTTGAAGTGACTGGTATACAGCAATTGGTGGAGTTTGTAACTGTTGGTCTGGGGGAAACTCAGTTTTATGTACTGCATTTGAGGGGCACGCAGTCTTCTACTGTCTTCACAGGTGCACTGCTGGGGTCGTAGGAGAAGCTTCAAAGTACTGTCACTACATGGGGAAGGGTTGTTAAGTCTAGGGACTGTAGGAAGCAGTGCAGGGGTTTGTTAAGGACACGTTACATAAAGTCTAGCTACTAAGCGAGTATTCAGGGAGTAAAGAGATGCTAAGGTGAGAAAATGGAGGAAGCTGGGTAAGACACAAAAGGGGTGGAGTTGCACTAGTGGAGGAGGATGGGGCAGCAAAGGAGGGGGACACAGGGGGCAGCAAGATGGTAGAGGGGCCATCATGGGTAGAATAGTGGGTCGCAATGGTTATGGGGGTGGCAGCCTGGATGAACGCATTGCGGAAGCTAGGAGAGTGTCCGATCTCTCACAGGCTGAGGAGACTTGAGGAAGAAGTGTTGTGGATTGGTAGAGAGTTGAGGAGATTGGGAGAGGGGGAAGGGAGCTGTGGAAGAGGGCACAAGGAGGACACCATGTGGGAGGAAAAGTGGTTCGGGGGCAAGGGGGCAGAAGCAATACAAATAGGTGGCCTAGCATGGAAGAGGGTTAAGAACAGGAGAAAGGGCCCACACCAGCACAGCAGAGAGGCAGGTAATGGAGCTATGCAATGTTGGCGACATTGGAGGAGGAGGATCCAGGAAGGGTAGGTAAGGGAAGCAGAGGGATGGCACAAAGATCAGGTAGTCGTTAGGTCAAATGTGGTAGGGGTAGGGGAGGGGCACAGCTGGAAGAATGGACAAAGGGAGCAGGGTAAATATGAGAGGAACAACGCTAGAGCGGAAAATGAGAGGGACTTAGCAGAGGTGGAGGGTGAGACTGGGGGAAGGATGGGGGTTAATGTGAGGGAACAGTAAGGGGGGGATAGGTCCAGGATGGAGGAGGGGGGACCATAGGAGGGAAGGATAGGGTTTCAGCTGGGGAAGACTCTTGCAGTAGATACCAAGATAAAAGGGAGAGGGGGAGACTAGGATTGGAGAGGGACGGTACTAGTGCTGGAGAACTCTATACTTAAAGGGATTAGATGGGGCAGCAAGGGGGAATGGCATAGTCACATCTGGGTGGAGTCCATACCTGGCTTAACTGCAGGCAGGGCGGGGCAGTCAATTTCTAAAGTGTGCTAGGAGGGGTAGGAGGAAACTGCATATTGTGGTGCACGTGGATATGAATGGCCTGGCGGGGGAGACAGTGGAAGTAGTGAGAGAGAGGTTCGAGGAACTGGGCAGGCTGTGTGGGGAGCTAGGAGAATCAGTGACCTTCTCAGAGGTGCTCCCAGTATCCTGCGCTAGTACAGCAAGGAAAGTAAGGAATGGGGAGTTCAACACATGGCTGAGGGGATGGTGTCGATCCAGGGGATATGGGTTGGTGGGGGGCTGGGACAGAATCTGGGAAAACAATGAACTTTATGCAGGGATTGGCTACATCTGAGTGGGGAGGGAGGGAAGGGATATTAAAGCAGAGGGTAGGGAAATACATCGCTACGAAGACTGATTTAAACTAGGTAGGGGGGTGGTGAGTGGACAGATGATAGGCAGGGATCCCAGAAAGGAGAGCCAAACAAGCTTACCCCCCAAGCTAGGAGAGAGGAACTTGGAGCAGGGGCACGGGGGGTTAGGAGGGGAATAATTCGAGGAGAGAAGGGGGCAAGAAATGGTTGGAGGGTGGTCTCACTGAATGCAAGAAACCTTGGTAACAAATCAGCAGAATTACAGGCTCTCTTGGCAATAGGGAGGGTGGACATTGTGGCCATCGTGGAAATGTAGGCCACCCAGTACCAGGAATGGGATTTGATGATCCCAAGGTATTGGATATTCAGGAAGGAAAGGGCTAAGAGAAAAGGAAGGGGAGTGGCAATATATGCACGAGAGGGGATAAGGTGCATAAGGGAGGGGGATGAAGGCAGAACAGAGGTCCTATGAATGCGGCTTCAAGACTCGAAAAGTAGGACATTGAGGATGGGATTGGTGTACAGGCCACCAGACCAAGGGGATGATCTGGATAGGGAGTTAGCTGAGCAAATCAGGAGGATCTGTAGGAAAGGGAACCCTGTGGTGGTGGGGGACTTCAACCTACCGGGGGTGGAGTGAAGCACCCCAACCACCAAGAGTGCAAGGGAGCAGGTCCTATTAGTGACATTTCAGGACAGCTTCCTGGTGCAGTTGGTCAGTGAGCCAACTACACTGAATAGGACTCTGGACCTGGTTCTATCAAATGGGGAGGCTGTAAGGGAGCTGGAGGCAGAGGACCCTCTGGCTGGGACTGTCCCCCGTGTCCACCACATGGCATGGTTCACATTCAACATGGACAGGGAAGCAGGAATTACAGGCACCAGAGTGATTGACTTTAAAGTGGACTTTAAAGGATGGGAAATTTGAGGGCAAGCAACTGGTGAAATTCAGACGCATGGATGCTAGCCAAAAATGGGATATTATGAAGGAAGCGATCTATGTTCGTCGGGTCACACCTCAGGTGTGAAGTGAGACCGATTAATGAAATCGTAATAAATGTTAATAATTACTGCTTACCTCTGAGTGTTTAATTTAAAATCATATCTGGTTGATCCTGCACCCTTCCACTGGCATTTTGATTCAAATGCCCTCCCGTCATGCTCACAAGCACCATTTGAAGCTAACACAATACCTATAATCTGTACTGTGGTAGCTCCAAATAGCTCCAGTTTGGAGTCTATCAGTGTTCTTGTAATGCCAAGACCAGGTACAGACTAACAGGCATGCTAACTGTCTGTAACTGGTCTCACTACGTTGCAGCAGTACACTGGCTCCAAACTAGAGCTGTTTAATAACCCAGCACTACAGAAAGCATATGGAGACACCCCAGCTGATGCCCGCCTGCCACGTCATCATGGGGACAGCTGCGGGTGCTTGTGGGAGCGAAGGGGAGGGCATTTGAATCTAAAATGCTGGCAGGGAAGGGTGCAGGATCAACCAGATATGATTTTAAATTAAATACTCAGCGGTAAGCGGCAATTTTATTAACATTTATACATTTACTAATCGGGCCCCACTTCACACGGAGGTGGAGCCTGATGGGACATGGACGTTTCCCTTTAAGAAAGGGCTGGTGGAGGCTACTGGGACATGTACAAGAACAAAGAGTAAGAAGGGAAGGGCAAAACTACCCAGCTGGCTGACGCAGGAGGTCATGGAAGGGGTGAGGGCCAAAACAAGACATTTCGGAGCCTTAAGAAAATGGGAGGGTGGGATAACAGGGAGGTGTACAGTGAAGCCCGCCAGGTTAAAGCACAGTGTCATAGGTTTACTGCATGACAAAAGGGATTAACTCCCATTGAAATTGCATTGTTTACTGCAATAACTGTGCTGCGTAATTCTGCAGTGCTGCATTCATCCTGGTGGGCTTCACTGTATATGAAGAAGTCCAGGGAGGTTACCAGGTTAGTCAGAGCAGCCAAGGCTTCCAGAGAACTGAGACTGGTGCAGGGCATTAAGAAAGCAGAATAGGACTTCTTCAGATACATCAGCGAAAGACAGAAAAACAAGGATCAGATTGTGAGGATTAGAAAGGACTGGGGCTGGGTGGAGAAGGGGGAGGAAAAGGCAGAGGCACTGAATGATTACTTCTGCTCTGTGTTCATGAAGGAGAAAGGGGTGCAGACACCAACAGGGAGAGGAGGAGTGGCCGGGGGGGGAGGTGACTGATATAGAGGATAATGTATTGGCATCGGTAGTTAACCACACAATGCTAGTGCTGAGTGGTTTCTTTGGCAACTTAGGTAAACCTCGAGAGCACAGCTCGAGAGGTTTACTGCGGTTGCAAAGGGAACCATGAGATGCTAGTATAGTTTGGTTGACCACAGATGCCCATACGTTGTCTTTTATAGCGTATGGGTATGAGTGTTTACCAAAAGAACTGCACCTTAACTTGAAATGATGCCTCCCATACATGTTAGATCTGGCAAAAAAAATATTTATTCACAAGAAAACTTGAAGCCTCTTACACTGAGACATGACTCGATTAAAAATGAACTTGGGAAAAGGCACTGCAAATATACTAAATACATTCAAGGCATGACAAAAAAAATGTTGCAATGATCAAAGTAACTGATCATGTGACGTGCCACTTCCGTTAGGCTGTGAAACAGTTGGTGAGGTCGTCAGTCAGTTGAATACAGGGCTTCAACTGACTCAGGGCTCTAATCTGAGGAAACAAGGGGGAAAATTAAAAAAAAGTCATATTTATGCACAGATAGACAAGTAGCTGCTACAGAAAAAAAAGTGATAGTTCGTTTTTACCACAAACTCTTTAGCTGTTTGATGCCTGAATGGAGCCATGCAGCCTCACAGATCACCATGCAGCTTCATTCAGTGCTGTTAGTCTATTGATGCGATGTAGCATCAATAGGTTAACAATGTCACATCAATAGGTTAACAACTTTGAAACGGACGGACGATGAGTTAACAACCTTAGGAAATGATGGATTTCTTAGGTTAACACCGTTTTATCATACATTATATAAGCATAGGTTCCGGAACCGGGGGGCGAAAGGGGTGGTAGCCACTCCACTTTTTATTTCTGTATGGCAAAAGCTAGTATGGAAAAAGTGCCCTTTGTACCCTCATAAGTGCCCTTTTGATTCTCAGCCCCCTCAGCTTTTGCCATCTTCCGGCACCTTTGTATATAAGGATTACAGAGGATAGGGTGCAAAAAGGATTAAGGGCTTGTCAGAGGGAAGTGGTCAAGGATGGACGCAGAGTCAAAAGGTATCAGGTTGGACCAAGTGATTGCTAGGCAAATTTATTTTAAGCCAGCATGATAAGCAAAGCAAATAAAAAAAAAGGCGAACTGAATACGACAAAAATAAACAGAAGCAAAAGAAAAAGAATATATTAATATACACTTCTCTAGAAATGGCTAGAGCATAACTGCAGGTCAGTGTAATACCAATCTCTCCACTCACTATCTATCTGAGGAGATGCATAAAAGCTGCTCCCTTTATGTCAGTGCGGGTCAGGTGATTTACTTGAAGCTCTGCTCACTTACTTCCAAAATCCTTAATTTTAAAACTAACCATTATTTTCACATATTAAACACAGGACAGCTTTAATTCAGCATAAGACTATGTAGTACAGCTTTTAATATCAATAAATATGCTTTGTTTCTTTTATTGTAATGCTGTTCCCGGTAGCACACTCCTCCCCTTGAACTGAGCAGTATATAGGACTGAGAAACAAGGCTGGCCAGCTCCTAGAAACAATGGAGAGGCCAAGGAGGAAGTTCTGCAGCCAGGTTAGGTAATGTCTTTCTGGTCACTATTCATTGTCTATATGCTTTTCTTACAGCACTTTATTCAGTTTATTCAGTTCAGTAAAATGCAACTGAGTGATACACCAGACTTGTATTATTTATACATATGTAAAAGAGACATAAAGCAACATAAATATAGACAGGGTTTTTACTGTTTTACCTTAAACATGCCTGGTATATCTGCACAGCACCACAGAACTTTGTCTAGCTGCTAGCTGTCATCCAAAAACAGAAAACCACAAATAAGTATTCTTTTTTGTTTAGGGAGTTACAAGATATCTGTAACTAACAAAAAAAAACTCCTATTCTACCTTCTCCTTTTTAGTGTGCACTGGTATGTATATAAGAAGGGCTCCATGTATTCCAGCACTTCTCTATGCTATGCCTGCATCGAGTTGTTAAGGATTACACTGTAGAAACAGACATTCAGAACCTAAAAATGTACCTCAGTGTCATGTTTCCCATTCAGCATGAATATTCTTCACTTACATTACTCCCTCAGAACTCAGACCATTACTTTAATGAGTAAGGAAAGGACAGCATTTACATCACTGTTGCCAGCTGCATTCTCTTATAATACATTCTGCAGCAAGAACTGACTTAGTCAGTTCACTATTATGGGTATTCCATCAAAAGGGGGGGAGGGGCATGAAGACATTTTTCTTCCTGAAACCATAAAGAATCACAGGGATAGTACAAAGACCTTTCCCGGGAGGCCTGTCTGGGAAAGGGAAAATAAAGCAAAGTCAATAGAGACAGGATAGATACAGAAGGTGCTGCTTCAGCAGACCTGAAGCAGGGGAAAGAGAAGAAGGTTCCAGAAATACAAATGGTCTTATAGCACCCTGTGACAGGGCTCTGAGGGGGATAAGGCACCGGGTCCAGATGTCATTCACCCTAGGGTACTTAAGGAACTAGCGGACATTGGCAAGACCACTGACTGACCTGTTCAACACCTCCTTGGACACTGGATGCATACCACAGGACTGGAGGATGGCCAGTGTGGTACCCATTCATAAAAGTGGACCTAAGGATGAACCAGGCAACTACAGACCAGTCAGCCTCACATCAATTGTAGGAAAACTCATGGAGACGATCCTAAAAGAGAAGCTGGTGACATTTTTGGAGATCAATGGTCTCCAGGAGAGACAGCAGTATGGGTTTGTCTCAGGAAGATCCTACCAGACAAACCTGATTGAGTACTACGATTGGGTGGCAAGGGAACTGAACAAAGGCCATGTGGTGGATGTCCTATATTTGGATTTCAGCAAGGCCTTTAATTCCATGCCGCATGGGAGGCTGGGGAGGAAGCTGGAATATATAGGGTAAGAACTAACATGGCAATTTGGATTTCCAACTGGCTGAAGGGAAGGCAGCAAAGGGTGGTAGTGGGTGGAGAACTCTCATCACCGAGGGATGTGATGAGCGGAGTGCCACAGGGATCAGTATTGGGACCGGTGTTGTTCGGGATATTCATAGCTGATATCTCCCATGGGGTCCACAGCAAGATCAGTCTCTTCGCAGATGACACATGGTTGGGAGCTGTGGTAGATGACATCGAAGGGTGGAGGTGGCTGCAGGAGGACCTGACCAAAGGACAACAGGAGTGGTCAGATGCATGGCAGTTGGGGTTTAACACCAAAAAGTGCAAGGTCTTGCACTTCGAGGTTAACAACCAGGGGAGGAGCTATCAGCTGGGGGGAGAATAGCTGGAATGCACTGAGGAGGCAAAGGATTTAGAGGTGCTTATAACAGGGAGTATGAACAACTTGGCTCAGTGCAGGAAAGCAGCAGCAAAAACCAACAGGATGCTGGGGTGCATAGTGAGGGGAATCTCCTCCAGGAATAGGGAGGTGATCCTGCCCCTATACAGGTCGCTGGTCAGGCCACACCTGGAATACTGTGTACAGTACTGGCGCCCATTCCGGAAGAAGGACAACAGATTGTTGGAGGGTATACAGCAGAGGGCAACAAAGATGATACAGGGTTTTGAGGGATACTCCTATGAGGAGAGACTGGGTGAGCTGAACATGTATTCCCTGGAAGAGAGGAGAGATGGGGGGACATGATCAAAACCTTTAACTACTTAAAGGGGATTAACAAGACTAGTACAGAAGGGATTTTCCAGATTAGAAGGGGGAGGGTCACGAGGGGGCACCAGATGAGACTGGAGGGGGAAAGATTCAGGAGGGAAGTCAGGAGACATTATTTCACTGAGAGGGTGGTGGATAAGTGGAATAAGCTGCCAGAGAAGGTGGTAGCCTGTAGTATGGCAGACAGTTTTAATAGAGAATGAGACAGAGTGGGAAGGTAATTATGTGGAGGGGAGGGGTGGGTGAGGCATCTGCAAGTTGAGGGGCTAGCTGCACAATCGAGCAGACTCGATAGACCATGAGGCCTGTTTCTGCTAGCATTTTTGTATGTTCATATGTACCATGTTGGGGTGGCTGAGGCACATGTGTATGGAGGGCATTTCTTTCTCCCTTCATATCCTACAGTATCTTTGTGTTGTGCCTGCTTTGTGGGTTTATATTGCACTATTTACAGAACATTACACCGCCAGATTTGAACCTATGTAGCAATACAGGTCTTCTGCAGTGGTGCTTCATCCAGTCCTATGTCCATGACCCTTACAGTCTTGCTGCAGTTTACAGCAGCCTTCCACATGATGTAGTGCTGTGTGTGTGTCCCCAAGCACCAGGGTGATGTATGTGTATATGTGTGGCATGCACATGCCATTATGCAACCATGCCCCTCTGCCTGTGCATAGTGCTGCCATGGTGGCAGTATGCGCAGGTTGCAATTGTGCACCTCTGTGCACTATACATGCATGTTGCATGGCCGTGGCTTGTATGTTTAGGTGATGTATGTACATACATACATACATACATACGGCAGTTACACATCGTGCAGGGACTGCCTAGCATTAGTGTATGGGCTCCAAGGTGCACATTTGCTGATCAGATCCTAGATCTATACTGTAAAACGGCTTTATTTCACTGTAATATAATTTTCACTATATTCGCTGGACGATTAGGGTGCTTGAAAATTACATTACAGCACTGATTGTGATTGCTATTAATGATTAGAAAATGGGCTAAGAAATCTATGGGCTCTGATTGGCTGATAGCCCTGCCAAGGTGGGCATCTATCAGACAACAGAGCCCGGGTCTGAAAAAGTGCCAGTCCCAACTGACCTGATCTCTAAAATCAAGGGGTCAGAACGCTCAGTTTTGACCTGCCACCATTTTCTTTCCGCTTGCTTGGCGGGCGAGTTTGAGGTGTCCCCCATATTATTTTTAGTAAAATAAATTTAAAAAAAGTATGAACACATTAAAAGAATCAATGAAAACAACAGTCACTACTAATCAGTTGAGAGAGAGCTATCTCTGTAGCTTATAGACGGAGAGCAGCGAGTTATTTTCCATGGCCCAGATGGAATCCATCTGTATGGAAAATGAAGAAATGACCGCTCCTCTCACACGTACTAGCGCTGCCAGAACTAGCGATCTCTCTTCCTTGCCCACCCGCTCCTCAGCTTGACTCCCAGCGTCAATACCCCATACCTCATACTGCCAACAGTTTTCTTCTATTTCATTTTAAAAATGGAGTTAAACATCCACGAGAAGTTTGCGCTGTCTGCCACATTAATAAAGTTTTTCTGTTAACGCTCAAGAAACCAATAAGTTATAGACTGTGAGTCTGCTTCCCGAGTCTGAATCCCAAGTCACCAACAGTGCTCAACAAAGCAGTTAAAGTGTTAGAATAACAGTAATAATAATTCATTTTCTTTTGAAGCTGCACTTATGACACAAGGAACCACTAAGGGGAGAAAAAGTCAATGTTTTAAAGAAATCCTGCAGCCTTCTCAACTGCTGTATGCATTGCTGTCAGTTTGAACTGAATTGCACTAGGTAGCAGAACATACGCCCCAGTGTAAAAAAAATATATATATATCTCCTAAGAAGCATGTAGACAGATGCATTAAAAATATTTAAGCAAATAAATAAAATAGGTTAAACACAGCAGCATCCTTTACTTGCAACAGCTCCAGTTGAGGGACTACTTTACAGCACAAAGCATCTGTATGTATTTTTATTAATTTTGAAGGACTCTTTTACATTGTGAAAATATTTTATAAAAATATTGCAAATACCCATTTTCTAAGTGCAATAATACCTAACAGGGTTGGCGGTATTGTGTTATACCGGACCGCCCAGGGGGCAGTAGATTTCAGTCTATTTTTTTACGGCATTGCCTATCAGGTGGGCGGTATTAGGTTATACGGACCTTCCAGGGTTACGGCACCGCTCATGTAAGGCCGTCTCATTACGCCTGGGCGGTCCGGTATAGCACAATACCGCCCACCCTATTGGGTATTATTGCTTACCTAGCGCGTCAATGATTTTTGTAATGAAAAAAAGAAGAGTTAAAAACATCACAACCATAAAAATAATGTTCCAAAATACAGTACAGTACTAGTGTTTTCTTTGAGAAAAATATTTTTTATTAACGAACACTTACACTAACAGCGTTAGCAATGTTAAAAAACAGTATGTAAAAAATCTTGTAAAAGACGTCCGTTTTCGTGTTGTAAGTCTTTTCTGTGCACTCTGTTGTCTCAGAGCCTTCATTAAGTACTGTATCACATTTTCAAACTCTCACAGAGAAATTTCTGTAAAAAACATAGTAAGACTGTCTTTAGCTTTTGGTTTAGCTTTGCAATGGTGTTAAACAAAGTAGTACTGTACTGTATTAGGATGGGGGGGGCTCACCTTGCTGGTCTTTGCAGTACATGTGTCTGTACTTGTCTACCTAAGTTAGAAAAGACAAGAAGAGGCTCTCATTACTAAGGCACTGCCAGGGATTTTGTGGCATTACAATGCAATATAAGCAGTATAAGCATTTAGCATTAAGCATTAAAAAAGGAAAGAATGTTTCATTATAACACTCGCTGTTTGAGTGATGTCTCATGCACGTGTGTGATTCCGGCCTCCTGGAACCCCCGAATGACATCGGCACTTCTCTTAGACAGTCTTTCAAATGCAGTCACAAGCCACTGAGCATGTTTATTTTTAATAACTGACATGCGAAGGTCAACCTTTACTGAATTTGACATAATGTCGTTTTCTAATTGTTGGGAAATTGTCTCAGTGTACCAACCGGTAAAATTGTTTTTCATTTCGTCTTTGAGTAGTTTATTAATCGAGATGTCTAGTGATTGGAGTGCAGCAGTGTATGAGGGCAGGATGAATACAGGCACAACATTGCAGTAATCTAGTCTTTTTTATCATCAGTGGTATGAGCTCTAAATAAATCTAAAAGTAGAAGTGTTCTCTGTTTCTTTGGCAACTCCAGTGTTTGTTTCACTGCTTTTATGTACGGCATTAAAACATACTCATTGTAATCAAGTGTGGATACAGTACTGGCCCAATGATTTTCAGTGTGAGTAATGTGTCACTCGGTTGGAAATTTAAAAACAGGGTGGCAAAAGTTTGTCTTGCCTGTATAGATCACTTGTGGAGGCAGGAAGTTCCCGAACAGTGTGCAAGCCAATACAAGTGACACCTGTCTTTTGTCACCTAATCCTGTGACTTCGACTTGCTTTACACCAGACTGTTCCATGAATTGAGCCCTGTTTCATCTAAATTTATTACTAATTCTGCTGGGATAAGCGCCTGTCACACTGCTGTTTGTATACGCTGAAAGAATGCGTTTTTAACTCAATAAAATCCTCTAGTGTTTTTTGCCCAGCTTTTGTGCCTTTACGTTTTGTGAACCCCATTCTATGCAAAAATGACTGTGCCCATTGACTAGTAAAGCTAAGGTGACCACCAAACTCTTGTAGCAGGGCATGACTGTAGGACTTGACAACACCAGTGGCAACTGCTATTACAACACTTGCGTTGACTACAGCTCCCTCCACCCAAAGTGCTTGAATAATTTTACGGAGCTCATGTTCCACCTCTTCAAGCAATAAATTATGGGCAGCTCCTGAGGCATACTGTGGGGGTCAGGAAATTCTTTCAATTGTATCTTATAATCGGTTTGAAATTTCCGAACAGTGCTCTCATTAATAGTGCAGTTGTACTTGATGTTATAAAATCAGACTGCCTTCATAAAACCACTTTCACAGGCAAAGCAGTCAATTTCGTACCTCACTTCTGGGGTGTGGTGCTGATACTCAATCTGGTGGCATTTCAGAGGTAGGCTACAGATTTGGATCTCGTTAACCACAGTCTCAGCTACAGACATGGGGATATCGGCAGCGTTGCAAAGTACATCTGCTGTCAGCTCCTCAAAAGTGGTGAAGTCTTGCTCTCTCTTTTGCTCTTTTCTTAACCAACTCATGAGAGACATTGTACCGATGGATAGAAGCAAGCTTAATGACTGTGAGTGCATTACGTGGGGCAGTTTAAATGCAGTGTGAGAATTAGATACAGCTATTAATAGCCGACAACTGCAAATAATTATTGCCAATTACTGACTGTTGGGAGCCTTTGTTCCTTACTAGAGGTATCAAAAGCTAATCAACAGCAAAGCACGGTTTAAAGCACTTACAAGAAACTTAAATTTAAGGAGCCAGTTGCTGAAAGACAACAATAGTAAATGTCAAAATGTCATGGATAGCTGCCGCACAATTTCATCCATGCGCATTCACAGTTACAGATCTAATTCCGCGAAAGATTTCCACCACAAAATAAAGCTGTTTTACAGTAGGTGTTTTTCCTCTTTGAGTTCAAATGGCAGCTGCATCAGCCCAGTCCAAAGATTCCCCTGAGCCAGTCCCCTGCCTCCCTTGGTGAGCTTACCTGTCAGTAGTTCTTCCAACGAGTTCCCATCTCATGGCAGGGCTGGAGAAGGAGGGCTGTCCTCCCCCCAGTACAGCAAATTTGAGGTGGACCAGGTCACCCACTGAGTGGCAGTGTGGGCTTGAAGGCAGCTGGGCTGGGTTTAATTTACCCCCCCCCGACACTCCATTTTCTGCCTTTCTTCCCACCCACTGTGGATCATTGGACTCATGTATGGAGGTGCACTTGTCTGATGTTCCCCACAGTCTCTTCCCTTTATGTGCCACCCTGATTCTGCTCTGCCCCCAGACCTTCACCTGGGGTGACCTAGGCTGGGCTGGCATGCCTCCCCACTCTGGGAGAGGAGAGCAGTCCTCCAGACATTCAATACTCTGTCATTCTGACCAACCACTAATGACTCAAGCCCATTCCCAAACCCGGGTCACCGGTGTGGGAAAGGTCAAGGCGCCCACAGCACCTCGGCCCTCTTCATCACCAGACCAGTCCCAGACCCTGGATGTCTTGATTTACGTCAAGCTACCGGAAGTGTCCTCAGAACAGTTCCTTCACCTAAGAGATTCCAGGATGACTCTCATGCAACTTGAAAAGCAACCACTTTCAAAATTTTGGAGCTATCACGGCTAGTGCATTCAACAGTACCAGCCTAGATCCATGGACAACTGATCCTTCTTGTCAAAAAAAGGACATGAAGTTGTATCCTTTGTTGAGTTGGCCTTCAGTTCAGAACAAACTCCAAAACTTTGGAGAGGACATGATGTAGTATGGTTTCCTCTGCCACATCCCTGCAAACTACAGGAAGTTCATGCAGATGTGAAAATGAAAACATCACCACGTCACCTTCTATATTTACAGATTGTGCACAAGGCTGTTGAGACAGGGTGGCTGCATTCACATGGTCCTGGAAACAATAGTGCCTGAACTCATAGTATTCTAACAGAACTGGAGCCCAGCGCTGCATCCTTAACACAATGAGCAACAGCATCACTGCCTCGATCTCAAAATGACCAGTAGAGGCCTGTGATCCATTAATAAAGTGAATATTCTGTTGTATAGGTATTTGTGGAATTTCTTTATTCCAAAGATTACATTAAGGCCTCCTTCTCAAATCTGAGCATAGTTTCCTTCACTTAAAGACAGGGTCCTTGATGCACAAGAAATTTAATGTTCCCCTCCTGAAGGCAAAATGTGAATATAATTTTTTTTCTTTGGGATGAGAATGTGAGATAGGACTGCTGCCACCCCATATGGAGGTGCATCGCACAGCAGTCTCGGAGGCTTTTCACGGTCACAGTTAGCTAGCTATTTGCTGTGTTAAAACCACTGTTTATATGGTTAGAACACTGCACCATACTGCGGTGACCAATACCAATGGGCATCTTTTTGAAGCAAGTCATGCAACAACATGGGTAAGTTAGCCAGGAAACATCTGCAGTAATTCATTAGCTCAAGGAAAGATCATAACTTTGTTATGTTATATGGTGCTGGTGCACTGACAATGGATGCCACGTTACTTTCTGTTGGGTGTAGCCCCTGAGCATCAATCCGATAGCCCAGGTATCCAGGTACTAGACAGAATCCTGGAGAAACTGACATTTGGAAAGTTTCACTCTCACTCCATGCCTCTGCAGTCTGGTCAGGACCCATGCCAGGATCAACAAATGCTCTTCCGATATGGGCACTGTTACTAAGATATCATCCATGAAACAGACTGCTCAGTGCAGACCATGTTGAATCTGGTCTATCATGTACTGGATGACTGTGGCACCACTGAAATGCCACAGGTCACACGATGATATCAGTAATATCCCTTATGATTGTTTTTAAGAAATGCTGAGAGTCAACTGTAATCCAAACTGCTCATATGCAAAAGACTAGTCCAGTTTACCAAATAATTTGCTGCCTGCCAGTGTGGCAAAACAGTCCTCTACATTTAGTAGCAGGTATGAGTTTGATTCCACACAGTGGTTGACCGTGACACTGTAATCTCCACATACCCTTTCAGTCTTGTCCCTCTTTGGTACCACAATAATGGGGGCTGCCAGTCACTCCTTCTCTACTCGTGACACAATACCATGACTCCAGTCAATCCAGTTCTTGCTCTATCACGTACTTCAGTGTGTAGGACACAGGTCCAGGTTTGTGGGAAATAGGAGAATGGTGCCATAGCCAACCTGAAAAATAGGACTGTTTGTCCCGTGCTATCCTTACTGCTTCTTGTGGTTCAACTGTCACTGCAGATAAGGTGAAGATCTTCTACCAGTCCAACATGATCTTATCCAGCCTGTTTCTTTTTGGTAGTGTGGGTGTCTCACCATCTACTGCTATGTTTTTCCATCATAAGTGGTTGGTAAATGAATCTCTTCCAGCATGGAGATTTAATCTCCCTTGTGCAGTGTCAGCTGTGAAAGTTGTTGCAGGATTTTGCTAATGCTCTCCTTACAAGAGAGATACTGATGCCCCAATGTCAAGCTACAAGCTTACTGGAAGTCCTGCTAACCCAATCTGGAGGAAAATTCCCTCTCCATTGTCTTGCATGGCCTCCACCACCTTGTGTGACATAGATACTGAACAATTTCAGTGGGCCTCCCCATTTTCTGTGACATACTGAACTCTGACACAAGATGATCAAGTCTGTTTGGACAACAGGTCCTGGGGTTTGATAGTGAACTACGAGCAGACTGGATAGACCACTGGTCTTTTTCTGCAATCATTGTTTATATTTCTATGTTTCTAGACATTCAGGGCATCTTCATGCTGGAATCTGCAGGAATTTGCTGATGGTTACCCCCACAATGGTATTAAGGCTGGTGTGGCTTTGCCCATGAAGCCTGTGGTCAGAAGCTGGTCATCAAAACACTTTGTTTATGTATGAAGATAGTGATGGATCACCATGTGGTCTAAAGTGTCACTTGCCTGCTGGCATATAAGACACTTTGTCAGCCCCACTCACTGTCAGTTTAAAATCAGGTGTTTGAATGACTGGCTTAGGAAATGGTGCTTGTGCCAAGATATTAAATGTATCACATACTGGGAGGAGTTTATAGGCAGGAATGAGTTGTTCTGTCCAGATGGGTTACATTTGAATAAAACAGGGAATGCCACCATGGGCAAAAAATATCAGATATCATTAATCAAAGTTTAAACTAGGTTATGGGTGGAAGGGGTTGTTACATATCATGCCTTCCACCTGTAAACCTATAAGAGATTGTAAAAAAACTTTTACCCATCTAAATGTGTTGAGCTTAAACTCAAGAAGTTTAAACAATAAAATGAATGAACTAACATCCAGAATGGCATTAATTGTTGCAAATATAGTTTCTATTACAGAAACATGGTGGGATAATAAATCCAAATGGGAACCGGCCCTTCAGGGCTTTGGTATTTTTTCCATCAATCAGGTAGGAAAAAAGGAGGTGGTGTAGCTCTCCTTATTGATAAATATTTAGATTGTCTAGCTATATCAGATCGAAACAAAAAACATGACATCATGACAGAATCCATCTGGGTTAAATTAACAATTAAAAATATGCCATCGATAGTGCTGCGATCCTGCTATAAACCACCAAACTGTTCAATGGCCTATTTTGAGACCTTATTAGGTGAAATTGAAACAGCATGTGAAATCGGTAGCCTACTGTTAATGGGGGACTTTAATTTGGCTGACATTGATTGGCAGGACAATCTAGCTTATACACCAAATAGCAAAAACCTTTTAGCAACATGTGTTCAACTTCAATTAAAACAAGGTGTCACTCATCCTACTAGAGGCAAAAGTGTACTAGATATTGTGCTGCATGGAAATAACCTTGATGTTTATGATGTTTCTGTTGAAGCTCCACTTGGTAAAAGTGATCTTAATGTAATTTCTCTTAAATTGAAATATTTGTGTGAAATTGATTCAGAACTTGTTTCCATTTATGTGTACGAAAAAGCTAATATTTTTGAAATGGAACAAGTCCTTGGACGTATTGACTGGCAAAAAGTACAAGCAGATAATCCACTCCAAGATTATTGGGAATTTTTGTACGATACCTTAATTGTTTTCTTAAAGAGGATACCTTGTTCAATAAACTTCAATTTCAAAAAAAAAAGAGGATACCTTGTAAAATCAAATATACAAAAGGTAAATTCCAGCCTAAATGGCTGACTAAATCAATTAAGAAACTGATAAAACAAAAAAATAAAAAATATTCTGGTTATTTTAAATCTAAAACTGTCCTTAATTGGTCTAAGTACATCAAGGCACAGAAACATTGTAAAAAATTAGATTTGGCTAGAAATGCAAAAAAATCTAATAGTAAACAGTTCTTTTCTTATATTAACTCCTTAAAAAAGCCCAAATGTAAGGTGGGCTTGAGTAAAGTGGAAAATCAAATTATTCAAAACTCCAAGACAATGGTAGACTTGTTTAATAATGTTTTCTGCAAAAGCTACATAATCTCTGATAATCCTGTATCACAGCATAAGTTTACTAGCTCAGATTCTATTATTTTTTCAACAACAGATATTGCTAATAAGTTAAAGTTACAAAAAGGCAAAACATGTATGGGACCTGACCATATTTCTGGGCAACTGTTATTTTTACTTGTGGATTACCTGGTGATTACCTGGTGATTCCCCTGAAACTACTATTTGAGTCATGTCTGTTACAGGGTTTTGTCCCAGAGCACTGGAAAACTGCTATTGTTGTTCCCATACATAAAAAGGGTTTAAAATCAGATTGTTCGAATTATCGCCCTATCAGCCTTACGTCCCCGATCTGTAAAATTTTTGAAAGCTTAATAAGAGATTTACCAAACACCATCTTGAATAATTCAGATATGGAACAGCACAGTTTCAAAAAAGGCAGAGGTTGCCAGTCAAACCAGATGATTTTTCATGAATGCATTAGTTCATTTGTAGAAAACTGGATACCGTGTGATATTATATTCTTGGATTTTAGTAAGGCGTTTGATGCCATGCCACACTGGACCTTTCAAATAAAGGTACAAAATGTACAAATGAATATGCACATTATTATATGGATTACAAATTGTCTATCTAATCATACACAGAGAGTTCATATAAATGGATGCCTATCAGACATTGGTTATGTGACCTGTGGAGTCCCTCAGGGCTCAGTGCTCGGTCCTTGTTTATTTCAGGCTTTTATTTCAGATTTAACATCCAATTGCCTGTCTATGTCTATTAAGTACGCAGATGACATAAAGATTGGTGGTCCATGTGAAAGTATAGATGACTCGAACATAATCCAGTGGTATTTAGATAAAATCTGTGAATGGGTTGCCTTGTGGGGCATAACATTAAACTACTCTAAATGCAAGGTTATGGATTTGGGACATACCAATCCATGTAAGACATACATGTTAGAACCACAGCAACTCAATGAAACCACTGACGAAAGAGATCTGGGTATAATAATTTCAAATAATATGGATTTTTCAAATCACATAAATAAATCGGTAAATAAAGCTAATGGGGGCCGGCCCGGTGGCGCTGAGGGTTGAGGCGCTGGACGCCACACCTGGCACCACGCCGGCGACCCGGGTTCAGGAGTGGACTCGGCTCGTCGGTAAGTCAGCCGGGGGGGAGATAGGCTGGAGCATCCAATGACAGCTCGCCTTCTCAGGGGAGGGATTCGGCCAATGCCCGACACTTGCATGACCCTGAGCGGAGGCTTGAGGAACTGCAGGCTCCATTTGGGGATGGGCGGCCATTGAGCAGCATGGACTTCGGCGCGTGCGTCATGACGTCGGGGGAGGTTACTTGCTGCTCGGGGAGGGAGAAAACATGGAAACAAGCTTGCCTCAGCCGGGAAGATGGGAGGACCATGGCCGTGCCCACGATGTGCCTGTGCCCACCCAGCAGACCTCAGACCGACGAAATGTAAGTTACGGGGTCTGAGCCCCCCGCCTCATCCCCACCCGGGGGATAATCCGCAGCTCCATGGGGCCTAGGGGTCTGCTTGGGTAGGGTTCCGGGCAGTGGGATGTCCAGTTGTCCCCCGTGAAGGGTCGGAGGTGGCAGGCTGGGGAGGAGGAATAAAATAGTAATTTCAAAAAAAAAAAAAAAGCTAATGGAGTTGTGTGGTCAAACAAACGTAATGTCTCTAATAAGGATCCTGAAGTATTGATGCCATTGTTGAGAACATATGTTAGGCCTCATCTGGAATATGTGTCTCAACTATGGTGTCCTTATAAGAAAACTAATATAACTCAGATAGAAAGAGTTCAGCTTAAAAACACCAAACATTCAAGGGGTATGTACCATCTTTCTTATTAAGACAGACTTTTTAAGTGTAACTTGCTTTCACTGGAAACTCGTAGGCTATGTGGAGACTTACTGTTTCCCTATGATGTTGTTCAGGATCTGGAATTAATGGTCGACTTAGGGCTGAGGTTTAAGGATTCTGTATATAATACTACAGGGCATCCCCTTCAACTGATAGGAAAGTCATTTAATTATATTAGGAGGAAATACTTCTTCACCTTAAGGATGTTTAAGCCATGGAATAGTTTACCATTACAAGTGATTATCAGTAAGGATAAAGCACAATTTAAATAAAGATTGGATAAATATTTATTAACCGCTGAATCCATGGCATATTATTGATGGCAAGTATGTGAGCATCTATGGGCCATCAGGCTCGCCTGCTCTCAATATACCTTAGTACAAACTTTAGTATAACGTGCCCTGCTTGCTCTCCGGTATTCTTCTGGGTGAGCTCCAAACCAAGTGAGTGTATTACCACAGGCTGATTTGAAGGTCAGGTCCTCTTCAGTAACAGCCTTTTGTGACAGACTTCCCCTTATAGGCTACAAACCAACTGATCCTGTGTGGCATCATCCAGAAACTGCATGGACTCACAGCTGCTGGCTAAGCACTTAAATGTGATAATGTAGTGTGCAAGGGCTTCAACCTCTTCTGGGTTCTGAGGATACAATCAAAATCACTCTGCTATGAGAATCGGCTTGGGTCTGAAATGGTACAGAGCATCTCTGCGAGCTGCTTGTATGACATGTCCAACAATTTTACTGGTGCCATCAGACTTTTGAGAAGGTCATTAAATGTGGAAGTAGGGCTGTATGAAATGAAACTTCCGCTGGTGGAATTTTGGCGAATGTCGGAATTCTGCTTTTGTGAAATTTCAGAATGCACTTTTGCAACTTTCATGGAAATTCCAACATAGAAACTCAGAATAAATGTATGAGTTGTGGATTATTGTATTAAACTGAGGAGGAAAAATCCACAGAACTGATCAATGACAGTGGTCAGTTCTATGGAATTTTTTTCCTGCAGTTTAATACATTAATCCACAATTCATACATTTATTCCACAGTGCAGTGAGTCACTGAACTGCAGAATGAATGCATGAATTGTGAATTATTGTACTGAAGAGGACAGGAAATAAAAGAAAAATGTTCACACTAACAGATGTGTCTTGTCATTTTTGTTAAAACTATATGTGTTGGGGGGCACTAATGAGCAGCTAAAAGAACAACAACGTCTTTTCATCAGTTCCGTATCCATGGAACTTTTGAAGTGAAAAAGTGGTATTTTAAAGTCAAAATTAACAAACAAACTTGACAGATTCTGGTAGAGGAAAGTACAATGGACGAATATCTCATTCCAATTGGGGGAATGCCATCACATAGTGTGGCTAAATCAGCGAAGAAGTCGGTGGCTCCCAGTGGCACAGAAGGCCTGAACGTTATAATACTCTCCGCACTAGAAATGGAAATCATAGGCCAGACCTTAACAGTGCAGGTTATGGCCACGTTGTTTCCGAATTTGGATAACATTACAACCAAAATATCAGAGCTTTTAGAATAACTGTCTGGGCAGGTGGCGAAAATAGCACAAACGGAAGTCCATATTTCCAGTTTGGAGGACTGAACGGAGCTCATGCCTGACACGGTACAGGGGCTTAGAAGGGAACTGGAGGAGCTCCATGAACAAATGGACTATCAGGAAAACTATCAGCTGAGGAACAATCTTTGCATATGTGGTCTTCTAGAAGGCAAGGAAGGGAATTCACTGGAATAATTTTGTGGTACAATTTTGCCATGGATCCTAGGTTTGGAACCGAAGGGTGGAAGGTATAAAATTGAAAGGGCACACAGGGCCTTGGCACCAAAAACATCAGTGTGAGAACTGCCACGCCAACTGATTTTTCACTTGCACAACTTCAGGGATCATCAGGTCACATGGTTCGTATTCAAAAAACAGAAAGAGGTGATTTACCAGGGGCACGCTTATATCTGCACCAGGATTTCTGGCAATTGCTGCAACGGAGAAGAAGGGTGTTCAACCAGGTCTTGGATGCACTGAGGGCTAATAAAGTGGAATTCCAGTTCTTATACCCAGCCATGGTGAAGATATGTAAGGAAGGAGTGACTTTTACGTTCCACAAGGTGGAGAGAGTGCAGCATTTATTGAAAGGACTGGAAGGGAATCAACGATGAGGAACAAAGCCAGGAACTTCTACAGATTCAGATAAGTGAATTTTCAGACTGTAATGAGCTGTATTAACTACGAACTTACAAAAAAATTTGCAAGACTGGGGGTGCTGTGCATAGAGGCCTACCTCGTGGTAGAGGTGGTCATAATGCAGGGGGTCGGTGTGGGACTCCATAACATACAGCCTATGAATTGGGAAGATACGGCACCACCGCACTTCCGGTTGAGATCAGTCAAGTTCTATAAAGAACATTTTGAAACATCTGATGGCCGGGGAGGGGGGGGACAGGAAGGCATATGTGGACCGGGGTATATATCCTCTGGGAAAGGGGGGTAAGGGGTGGGGGAGACATCTGAGCAGGTATATTGGGCAAGGGAGTCACCCCATAAAATGTCACTGGCAAACTTTAGAGGATGGCACATCATTGGGAAATTTCTTTAAGGAAATGCAGGGGAAATAAAGATTGATTAAGATGTGCCACCTGGGGTAACTAAAGGGGGGTAGGAGAAAGGAGAATAAACAAGAGGTCATAAGGAGGGGGGGTGCGGGGAGGAAGGGCCTAGTAGGGGGAAAGAACTCTGACGTTAATGTCTGGGGTAAGGAACACAAGGGAAATGTAGGTCCTAAGAGTGGGTATGGGACAAGAGAGTTAACTCGAGATTTAACAGAGCGAATGGGAATGCTATGATTAGGGGAACTGCTACAGTAGCTGAGGCTGTAAAAATGCCCTTTTTAAAACCCCTTATCAGGAACTTCCGGTGATGTCACCAGGCATGGCGGACTAGTTCTCTTAAGCTCCCCGACCCACCCGCTACAATCCAGCCAAATCCAAAGTAAAAACTGGCTGCCTTGTCCAAAAGAAGCAGACTTGTCCTCCTTATGACTAACACTCAGAGTAAATTGAAAGACTTTGCAGCCCCAATGAGCACAAAGGCAGATTTAGATACTCCGAGGAGGACTCTGGACCCAGGGCCTACACCACGAGAGGATAATGATGAGGTTTCACCTCCATGACTAGCCATCTCAGATGAATCGAGCTCCAAGGATGAGGAGAAGGTAATGATATCCTCCAGGCAATTGTGCCGGGAACTCCGGCAGCTGGGAAACATATTTGGAGACGTTTAACAGCAACTCCTTGAGCTGCAAAAAGCGCAAGTACATCAATGAAATCAAACAGCAGACCTCGAGCAACACACTACTGCAATTTCGAAGTCTGTGAATCTTCATAATGGGGCTCTTCTCCAGCTACATGATAGGGAAATCTGACTACAACAAAAAGTAGAAGAGCAGGATCAATATTAGAGTTACTGGAATTCCGGGGAGCACAGAATCAGGGAACATGATTAATTTTATGGAAAGCTTCATTAAGGAAATATTAAACCTTGATGCTGATTATGCCCTCAATATAATTAGAGCCCACCGTTCCCTGGGCCCCAGACCTGCTGACCCTAAAGCTCGTCCTCGATCTGTTATTGTGGCCTTCCTGGACTGTAGAACAAAATCGGATGTTCTGCAAAAGGTCTGCCAAAAAAAAAAAGAGTTGCCTTTTTGGGGACACCAGACTTTTCTTTGAACACGACTGTGCCCCCATGACCATGGACCGAAGGAGAAAAATGTTACCTATCTTGAAATTACTGAGAGAAAAAGGGGTTAAAGCCAGAATAGATTATCCCTCTACATTGCGTATTATCACAGACAAAGGCACCCACCTATTTCCAACAGTTTCTGAAGCTAAGGTTTTCCTGCAGCAATGGGGAATTGCAGTGGATGAGGTGTTTGACTCGGATACATTAAAGGAGTTGGATCGTCGCAGATGGTACACGACTAAGGATCCAGGCCTTGGCAGGAAGCGAGCGGCAGTGGGAGGTTCTGTGGATCCCTTGGAGGCGCTTTCAGAGGGACAGAATGACCCACAGCCACGCCCGCTGCAGCAGAGAGAGGGAGGATGGAAACACAATCAGAACAAGAGCAAGAGAATGGAGGCAACTAAAAGCTGATTCACGCGATTAAGCGATGGAAACTTGGTAAACTTGATTAGGCCCACGTAGCTGGGAAACAGGGTGAGTGATATAATTTCCTTGCCTCTGGTGACTGTGGACTTTCCTCCCTGTGGGCCCTTCACTGGACGTCCAGTGAATCGCTACAATTCATATTGAAATCTGCACTTCAGCTATAAGGGGACAGTATCTTGGCCATTTTACACTTGTTGGGGAAACATTAACTGTCTCGTAGGAGTGGGAGGATGTTTAATCTTCTTCCTCGTACATGGGGGCTCCCATGGAATTCAGGCTGAGACTTGCTTTATATACAAGATAAAAATCTCACTCCTAAATGCAATAAGAAAACATGGGGCCAATGGGATTCTATCTTTGTATGTGGCAGGAGGGGGGAAAGGGCTGATTGGTTGGGCACGAACAATGGGAGGAATACAATAAGTTTAAGGTTTGATTTGGGCCTGGGCACTCGCTCACCTCCTCCACTGGGAGTCTAGTACCCAATAAGGAGAAAATGAGTAGTTATGAGGCTGTATGGAAAGTCTGGGTAATACTCTTGGGGTCCAACAGTGGATATACTCTTGCTTACAGAGTCTGAAGCATACTTTTATTTACTTCAGGGCAAGACAGCCTGAGGAGGAGATAGTATCCTCCGTACCTTATTTGTGTGTTACATATTATTTGGCTGGGGGGGGGAGTTAGAAGCTTGTGACACTATGCTTTGGTTGACAAGATTTACGACTCGAGATGGGACCTTGGGATATGGCCCCCGATTGGGTGCGAAAGAGGGTAATCGCATCTTCCCACTTCCATTCATAGAGGTTGGGACACAGTGGCACATTTGGGAGTTACAGTTTAAAGTTCTTATTGTTGCATTCCTATTTCAATGTTTGTTGTTATACTGTTCATGTTTTTCTTATAACTTTTCTGTTAATTATGGGAGAGAGTGCTTGCTATGTTGAGGGAGGTTGGAGGGAAAGAATGTGAGGAGGTTTGGGAGGTTTGGTTGGGGACAGACTTGCATTAAGAAGGTTTATAGAAGCCTTGAAAATACATGATGGACTTAAAGTTCATTACTTAGAATGTTCAAGGCTTGAATAGCCCTATTAAACGTGCCAGAGTGCTCTATGAGCTGGGTAGGTCACAGGCCTCGTTGGCCTTTTTGCAAGAGACACAGCTGACAAGTTCTGAGCACGCCAAGTTGCGCAGAAGATGGGTGGGAGAAGTATATGCTGCCTTATGGCCTGAACATCCTCACGGAAGAGGAACAGCAATCTTAATCAGGAAAAACACTCCTCTTAAAGTGGAGCGTGTTGATGTGGACCCAAGGGGGCGCTATGTCCGCTTACAGGCCATATATTTTAAAATTAAGTGCATTCTTTTAGATTTATATGCCCCTAGTGACCAGTCTGAGAACAGAGCTTTCCTGAAAAGATTTATACTTAATACCTTAAGAGATCCTGAGGTCATATACATTCTGGGTGGAGACTATAACATAGTGCTGTCATCTAGAAGAGACAGGAAGGGATCACGAGCTGTCCAGGGGAGTGCAAATAAAGAAAGTTTTATAAAACGGTTTCTGGGAGAGGTAGAGCTCCTTGAAACTTGGAGACATGCCCATACAAACAAAGCTAACTATACATTTTATTAGCATAGACATGCCAGTTTCTCTATAATTGACATGCTTCTGATTTCCAGGGAATGGGCCAATATGCTGAACACTTGTGAGATCCTCCCTACGACATGGTCTGACCATGCTCCGGTGTTACTAAATCTAGTATTCTCCCCGAGCCCAAGGAACAGCAGGTGGTGTTTAAATATTGGGCTCTTAAATCAATCAATGGTGAAACAAAAAGTTCTGACACTATTCAAGAATTTCTAGGGGTTAACTTATCCACTGATACAACTCCATTGATTAATTGGGAGGTGTTGAAAGCTGTTCTCAGGGGTATTTTTATTCAATGCAGCTCCCAGCAAAAAAGGAACAGCCAAATTCTACAGACACAAATTGAGGAGGAGTTAAGGGAGGCAGACTTCCGTTACAAGCTTGCATTAAACCCAGATGACAAGACCCTTTGGTTGGCTAGAAAAAAGAGATTAGAAGCTTTATTAATCACCCAAACGGGGGGCCTGCTCAGGAGAACAGCACAAAAATTCTATGAAGGTGGCAACAAGGCAGGACATCTCCTAACCTTGGCTCTTAGAAAACAGACGGTCTCCAGAGCAGTCCTACAGATACAAAATCCTGAAGGGGGAGGAAGGGTAATGTCAGACCCACTAAATATATCTGCTTGTTTTGCAGATTACTATGAAACCCTCTATAGGCAGGAATCAGTCCCTGACCATGAGGCCAGAGTAGTGTCTTTTCTCAATGGTATTGAGCTTCCTTTCTTAAACGCCCACCATAGAGTTATTCTGGAGGGAAATATTTCCGCTCAGGAAATCTTGGAAATAATAGCACATATTAAGACAGGAAAGTCTCCAGGCTTGGATGGTTTACCATCTGAATTTTACAAATGCTTTAAAAAAGATTTGCTGCCTATTATGTTACAGTGCTTTCAGCACATCCGGAGGGGGGGGAGAGAAACTCTAGTGTCCTGGAGACAGGCGCAGATAGTGGTCCTCCCCAAGGACGGTAAGGACCCACTGTTTTGCTCCTCCTACTGGCCCATTTCATTCTTAAATGTGGCTATGAAGATTTCCACTGGCATCTTGGCAAACAGACTGCAAAGGGTGGTCGGAATGGTCATCCATCTGGACCAAACTGGCTTTGTGGCAGGGAGGTATTTATCTGACAACATACGAAGGTTACTCAATATACTTCTTTCTCAGCAGAACAAGCTAGAATTTCAACTAGCAATCTCCATGGATGGCGAAAAGGCTTTTGATTGGGTTAATTGGCAATTCTTAAAACTCACCATGGAGAAAATGCAATTTGGCCCTAAATTTCTCAAAATTTTTCAAAAGTTATATACCTCACCACAGGCTCAGGTCAAAGTCAACGAGGAGAGCTCTAGAAATGTCTCCCTAACCAGGGGTACTAGGCAGGGCTGCCCCCTGTCCCCCATCCTTTTTTCGGTCTGTCTGGAGCCATTGGCAGCAGCAGTGCGCCTGGACCCACAGCTGATCAGAGTGATGGCCGGTGGAAGGGAGCAGAGAATTGCTCTGTATGCTGATGACTCCCTGTTTTTTTTTTTTGAGTGATCCTCAGACATCAGTCCCTCATCTTATATCTCTCCTGGGAAAGTTCGGGGAATTGTCCGGTTATAAACTAAACTATGCAAAGTCAGAAGCACTCAGGGTAAGTGGATCACCCACACAAGGATTTTCTAGGGGGTTTCCCTTTTCCTGGACCAAAAATAACCAAATCCGGTACCTGGGCATACAGGTTCAAGTGGACATCTCTAAATTGTTTGAAATTAACTATGATAGGTTATGGGGCACTGCACAACAAGACATGTCCAGATGGTCTCTTTTACCACTGTCAGTTGCTGGGAAAATAGATTCAATTAAAATGAATCTCCTTCCTCAATTTTTATTCTTATTTGCCAATCTCCTGATACCCATTCCTCCGACATTTTGGCATAGGATCACAACAGGATTGTCTAAATCTATATAGGGAGGTCGACAACCGCGCATCTCTAGATAAATACTATCCCTCCCACGGGCTTGGGGTTGCCTGATATTTACACCTATTATTTGGCCTGTCAACTGCAGGTGATTTACACCTGGATTACAGGGTGGAGCTCCTCAGGATGGCTGGAGATGGAGGAGCAGGATCTAACAGAGCTCTCACTGTGTTCTCTTATATGTTCACTGCCTCCTACTCCAGTCTCTTTGATGTCCAGAAATCCATGGACACAACATACTCTGCGAGTTCTGAAGAGGGTTAGGCAGAGACTGTCCTTGGGGGAGTCCTTGGGCCCTTTGTCTCTTATTCGTCAACATCCAGCTTTTTTCCCCCCCATGACTAGACGGTGCATATGCTACATGGGAAATGAGAGGATTAACTCAATTCTCACAGCTGATAGACCGGGGACCTGCCTCACCTTTGCCCAGTTGAAAGAGAAATTTGACATGCAGAATTCAGACTTTCATAGGTATTTGCAAGTGCAGCATTTTATTAACACCGCAGATAATATGAGAGACCTAACTCACCTAAATAACCTGTGGGAAAATGTTATATTGATAGTAAAAAACACAAAGGATAGGGTAAGGTGGGCTTCCCAGTTACACAAATTACTAGTGTCTGGGGAACGATATCTGCTAAGGAAAATAAAACTTGCTTCGGAGAAGGAAATGTCGGGGAATATATCGGATGAGCTGTGGCTTGAGAGGTTAAAACAGGGCTGGAGAGTGACCTCACCCCCCACATGGAGGGAATTATTTTGGAGGATTTTAGTTTGGAACTTCTCAGTCCCCGTGGTGACTAAACATTATAATAATATTTCGAGCAGACTTGATAGACCATAAGGCCTAATCTGCTGGCAAATAGTATGTTAGTATGTTAGTATGTTAATATCTCTACTGACTTATGTTGGTGAGCCTGTGGCTCAGTAGGTACACATCTGCACATCTACTGGGGGGTGTCCGAAAGTTGCCCAGTGCTAGCAAGGTGTACAAAAGGCCTTTCAGTAGGTATTATTAGAACAAATACCAGAAACCTTCACAGACTGGGTACTGGGATTCCCCACAATTGCCCAACTTCCTTCCCCCAAACGGAAACTGGCACTGGCTCTTATAGCCACAGCTCTAAAAGGTATAACAGTGCATTGGTTGCACCCTGAGTCTCTGGCACTGAAGCATTGGGTCTCCAGAGTTAATAACATCATGGATATGGACTCTACCATGGCCAGACTACACCTTCAGGAAGAATGGTTCAAAGTGGTTTGGGGCCCCTGGATAGCTCGGGAAGCAGCTCACCCCCAAGTTACCATTGACTCCTAATGCAAACACAGAATCAAGAGGGGCTTATTGCTGATTAACTTCTTCTTCCTCACCTCCCATATCATTATCAGTGTTTTACTGTCTTTCTCCTTCCCTCCTCTCATATTTATACCCCCACCATGCTTCCTCACTTACCATTCCTCAAATATGTTAACATAGATGGATTTTAGTATTGAAACATATAGATACATGTATGTACTTCCCCTAAAGGTAGCAACTTTCTCTTTATTGCTTTTTTTTTTTATTGTAAATAGTATGGAATTTTACGTAAGAATTAAGAGGCTTGAAACTCTGTTATAATCATTGTGAGTTATATACGTCACCAGGTATCAAATCTTTGCATCCATATTGTTAAAAACAGTGCAAAACAAAAGAAAAATGTGTACTGAAAAAGTGACTCTATGTTGTTGTTAAATAATGATGGTTGAATAAACTTGAGTTAAAAAAAAACTTATCACAGGTGGTAACAACAACAGCACTGAACAAGAATGCGCAGTTGCGATATGTACTTGTAGAAAAAGGGGCCAGGATATCATTGAGGTGAGACAGCCAGAACTGAACATGTATATACAGGCTGGCAAATATGTTAGGGGCAGGATAGACAGGACAGAATAAGTTAGTGAATAAATGATGAAGAGGAGCATACCACTTTGGGGAGTAAGATGGAATATACAGTGGGGACAGGGAGGGGGGAAGTGAAAATTGGGACTGAATCTGCTTATAATGCTGGATTAGGTTGGGGGGGCCTGAGATGTATTCTATCCCTAAGGCCCAACATGAAGATTTGGAATATAGGAAGATACTGCAGAGAAAGGAAGAAGGCTGGAGAGGAAGTAATTCTAAGATATATGAGAACTCTACTGTTCACAATTTTGTTAATGTCTGTTTTGATGTTTGGGTTACTTACCTACCTGTTGCAGGAATGGTTGGGGTAATGGAGGAAGGGGGGAACAAAGGGATATGCATGAAAATGTAAAAACATACCAAGGTCATGGTAATGCGGTGTGTGGAGGGGTAAGACTAATTAGAAGATTTTGGGAAACCAAGAGAAACTTGATACAGAAATGGATAATGATACTGTGGTCATATTCTGGATATCCAAGGTTTTAATAACCCCATAAAGCGTAAGAAAGTGCTCCAAGCTTTAAAACACTGGGCAGCTAAGGTGGCATTGATACAAGAGAGCCACCTTAATGTGGAGAAACACAGGAAGCTGGTGGGGGAATGGGTCAAGGCTTGCCACGCTGCTACATACAGCTCCCACAAAGGGGAAGTAGCGATACTCTTCCACAGAAAGTACCCAATACTGGTAGAAAGAGTGGTCGCAGACCAAGACAGGGGAAGATATATATTTGTACAGGGGACGGTGGATCAGAAACCAATAACTTATGCTAGCATATATGCCCCAGCAGTGTTTGATGTAGAATTTTATAGGAAACTACTGGATGTGATGATGTGTGAACAATTTCCTAATCTGTGCTTGGGAGGTGATTTAAACTGTGTAATGTAGCCCAGCCTGGACCACTTGGGGGAAAGGACAGACATGAGAGGGCAAGCAACCACTGGAAATGGGGTGGTGGATTTAGATCTAATAGATGTATTGAGAGCGGCCAACCCAGGAGCAAAGGAATATATGTTCTACTCCAATTCACATGGGATGTGGTCCAGGCTGGACTATATACAGTATATGTCACTAGGGAAAGCTACGATGGGGTACAAGATGTCACGTGTGGACCTATCCATGTTTCAAACCATGCTACGGTGATGCTGAGGAGATTTACTGGAGAAGGGACACTCCCATGCCTGGGATGGTGCTTCCCCACATACCTCCTGCCATCAAAGAAATTTAGGGAATTTCTGGATCTGCACTGGGAGCATTACAAGGAGACAAATGAGGCCATGGTGCCGACAAAAGGGATATATTGGGAAGCACGGAAGGGGTATATGTGGGGAGTCATTATAGGCTATGTAAATGGGTACAAAAAAGAAAGAAACTCAGAAGACAGATGTTAGAACTCCAGCTGAAATATACCGAAAGGAGAATGATTGTTCAGCTCTCAGACCAGCTCAGAGGGGATGTGCTGGCACTAAGAAAGGCTCTTAATCCACTGCACACAGGGGAAGCCAGCCTCTCACCTTTCTATGCCAGATAATGTATATACGAGTGGGGGAACAAGCCGGGGGCTATGCTAGCATGAATGGCATGGGGTAGTAGAGGAACAATGATAATCACAGATGTAAAAGATGGTGGAGGGCAGCTTCATACATAAAGTGAGAAGATATGGGGGCGTTTGCAGCTTTCTACAAAAGATTGTATAAGGTGGAGGGTGGGATTGCAGCAGCCCAGATGGTGGAGTTTTTGGGAAAGGTGGTGCTACCAGAACTCTCTCTGAGGAGTAGAGAGAGAGAAGCTAGGACAGAAGATCACAGTAGGGGAGTTGGGTAAGGCCTTAGCATCAATGAAAAATGAGCAGGCGGAAATAAGTGAGAAGCTGTTGGGAGCCATGGCTGGTATGTTGGAAGAGACAGGGGAGGAGGTGGGTTGCCATTCTTCCTGCATGCAGGTGATGATATGCGTACTCCCTAAACCTGACAAGAATTTGCAGGAGTATGGATCATACCACCCTATATCACTATTAAACTGTGATGTCAAAATCTTTGCGAATGTACTGGCCTGCAGACTGGAAGCAATTCTTCCCCAATTAGTACATGCAGATCAGACGGAATTTATAGTATGTAAGGCCAACAATCTTATCACAATATGAGGAGACTCTTAAATATCATTCAGTGGGGTAATAGGCACTCGGGACAAATGGTGGTGTTATCCATGGATGCTGAAAAAGTATTTGATCGTATGGAGTGGCCCTACCTCTTTGAGGTGCTTAAGAGATTTGGGGTGGGGGAAAGATACACAGATAAGGTCAAAATGCTATATAAGGAACCGAGGGCCCAGGTACTGGTCAATGGGGGATGATCTGCCATGTTTGGATTGCATAGGAGAAGCAGGCAGGGGTGTCCCTTGTCCCCCCTGCTTTTCGCCCTGGCCATTGAGCCATTAGCAGTTTGTATCAGGAAGGATGCAGAGACTTGGGGGGTGCAAGGGAAATTGGGCAAGCATTACAAATTGACATTATACGCGGATGTTCTGCTGCTGTCTACCACACACCAGGATACTACCATCCCAGCATTATTGGAAGTAGTACAGAAGTACACAAAATTCTCTGGGTATAAACTCAACTTATCCAAGTCAGAAATGTTTAGGGTCACAGGCCAGAAGGGTGTGAGGGAGAGGAACACATGGGGATTCAGAGTTGTTGAGAATAATTTTACATACCTGGGGATCAAAGTGGGCAGGAATTTGGTGGGATTATATCGAATTAACTATGGACCTCTCTTGCAATCACTTAAAGTAGACATGGAGAGGTGGAGAGCTCTCCCGATTTCATGACTGACCCATATTAACCTCCTTAGGATGAACATCTTGCCCAGAATCTTATATCTAATGCAAATGCTCCCAAAGGCACTTGACGAACAAGGATTATAAAGATTTAGACAAAGAATTTGTGAGGTTTATCTGGCAGAACAGGAGATCCAGAATGAGTCTTTAAGATTAAAGAGCAAAACTGAGAAGAGGGGTCTCAATTTTCCAGATCTGAAAGGGTATGAACTAGCCATGCAGAACAGATGTATTCAGGACTGGATACACCAAAGGGAAGAAGCAAGCTAGGTTGATTTAGAGGGAGAGGGTACAAGGGTCCGACTGGCAGCGTACCTGGATCCAGGAGGTAGAAAAGCCTACTGTAGGCTGCAGAATAAAAACCCACTTGTGTAATGGACATTTGAGGCATGGGAACAAGCCAGGAAAAGGAGGAGTGTGGAAAGAGAGGTTACAGGGCTGGTGCCAGTGGTAGGGAACCCAGGTTTTAGGCCGGGCCTGGAGGGAAGTGGGTTTGAGTTATGGGAGCAGGGTAGGATGCGATGCCTCTGGAATATCCTGAGGGGAGGAAGGGTAAGGCAGTTCAAAGAATTAAAAGAGAGGTTTAGCATTCCAGATACGCATAGACACAAATAGTTCCAGATCCGGGCCTTTAGTGTTGCCAGGACTGGGCAGGATGTCCAGCCTAATAGACTGGAGTCACTGGAGGAACTGATATGGTTGGTGAAATCTAACCTTAAGGGTCTCATAGCCAGAGCAGTTAGACAGGATAGAGATCTACTACTGGACAGGTCCCTGAAGGTTAAACGGCTGTGGGAAAGAGACTTGGGAATTCAGATTATGTAGGAAAACTGGGCTCTGATCCTTCTGACCCATATGGGTTTATTGATGTGCAAACCAATTCAAGGAATCCCAGTTTAAATTTCTGCATAGATTGTACTACCTCCAGTGGTGGTTAACAAGTTCCACCCAGCGGTCTCCCTATTATGTGAGAGATGTAATGCTGTGAGAGACACATATATACACTATTTTTGAGAGTGCAGAGAACTACGGCCCTTCTGGTCAGAGATATCATTGGTTGTAACCAGGGACATGTAGATATGAGTGATGGATACTGCACCTTCCCTTTTGTTTGGGATGGAAATTCTGGGAGAGGAAGAATGGGAGGTATATCCCAGGATGGTGAAGGTGCTGTTGACTTTGGCAAGACAGTATATACAGAATACATGGGCGTCTCATGTCAAGCCAAGAATAGGACACTGGAAAACCCTAATAATTAGCAATCTGGCTTTGGAGAGGTTAGCATACCAAAGGTATGGGATGGAGGCACTATTTATTAATAAGTAAGGAGCATGCATAAATGCACCACCTGTGGGGGAGGCAATGGCCCTGAGTCAAGGAACAGCTTGATTACCAAGGAGACAAACTTTACCCATGGTATAAAAGAAAAGAGGAACAATGTAGACCTGTAAGCTGGGGAGAAGGGGGGCATATTCAACTTGTGGAGGAAACATCTGGAATATACTCCTTACATACTACAAAAGGTTAATATGAATGTGGTACTTGTAAGAGGTTTGACAGGTATACAAAGACTGATAATTGGAGTATATATAGTTGGAGGTTTCATAGTAAAAACAGGTTGTTTTATAATTAAAAGCAGGTACAAACATTGTATTTCTTGACTTTAAAATGTATTACATTGAAACATGTGGGCAGGTGCCTTAAAAGCTGTAACAATATCTGCCGAGTGCCTGTTACTCTGAATTGAAATGTGTCATTAACCTGAATAAAATAATGAAACAAACAAAATAAAAAAACCTATGTATCATCCAGAGTTTAAAATGACACCGATTGATTGACTGTCTTTTAAAAACTGAATCATTGTATTGATTTTAGCAAGGTGGCTCATACTGGTTCAGCTTTGCTCCTGTTTTCAGTTGTTCTATTGGAGAAGTGAGAGAGGCAGATTTAGTGTGATTTCCTAGTTTGTGCCTCAGTGCTGCTGTAAGGATGTCTGTGAACATAGAACTATGGATACAGCTGACTGCAGCGCTGTCCTTGAGCACAGACTGATGCTTTTCACCATGACTGTCTTGAGATTCACAGACAAGGAAGTGTCAAACTTGATGTGCTGTGATACTGTCTGTTCAGTATTCTGCTCATAAATTACTTACACTGTAACTTTATCAAAGTAAGCATTTAGCAGTACTAAATTTTCATAGTTATTGTATTCAGCCTATTTAAACATTAGTTGTGTCTTTCATCATTTTAACAGCTAAAATATCTGCTTACTTTATAAATTGAAATGATGAATCAAACTTTTAGTTTTTGTGCTCTAAATCACTAACACAAAAGCTGTCATGTACACACAAACATACTCACACACTTGTAGACCCTTCTTCAAAACCTCAGTTAAAAATAAACATTTAAAAAAGTATCAGTTAGAAATTACTGTATATTAATGTAGAGGTTGTGCACTACATAGTGCGTGCAGCGTGGTGCTCGTTCTTTGTAAAATAATATCATGCAAATGTCTCCATGAGTTTTAAAATGTTATTTCACACATCAGTTAATGAAGGTTTGTTGAATATTATTTTTATCTGAATAGCCTGTAACTTTGTGTAGGTTCCATATAAAGCAGACTGCCAGATGAATTGTGCCATACAGAATTAAGGAATATGGTTTTGCTATGTGAATAAACGTTCACCCATGTACTGCGCCAAAGTACAATAATTCTCATTCATAGCACAGGAAAATCTTATTACTTGACATAACTCACTATGGTTAATTTAGCACAAAACTATGTTAAAAACTACTAAGTGTTCTAAGCAGTAGGTATACAACCTATCTACATGTGGTCAACCCTGCGAAATATTGACTTACAATCCATCTGTGAACTAGCTGACTTTTGCTGGCACTTTCGTGATAGTCAAAACAGTTTTATTTTACATCTGATTTACCAGTGAGAGACCAATTGAGACAAACCATCTCATTCTAAGTGGGGTTCTGCCACTACCATTTTAGAACAACTTGCTTGATTAAACAGTGTACGACTAGGAGACTTGCAGATTTTCACACAGTAGGTCAGAGGCTGGGTTAGGTCTATATCTGGATAATTTTGTACACAGTTTTGCACTTTAATCAAAAGGATAAATCGCTTGTTAGCATGCAAACAAACAGCAGCAAAATAAATACTAAAAAATAGCGCTATGGATTGACACATAGATAACATGCATCCAAAAACACTCTATACCATCATCGGCCTGTGTTGCAGGAGTTGATGGACAATGGTATCTGCTAATGTTACTATTTATATTGTGTACAGTATAGTCACAGTGTACAGCCATCAAGGCACTGACTGCACTACTACTGCTGAACATGACACATGCCACTGTGCAGGTTACCAGTTACACTGACTAACCATCCAATACACAAGTGACATGGTCATGTCAGCCATGACCCATGATCAGACAGGTGTCACTGTCAACAATATTTCTATGTGTGAGGTTGGGATGGGAATGGGTACAGCTAGAAAATATGAGAATCTTAGTATTGAAGAAAACCTACATGAGCCACCAAGTACAACTGCCAGATAATTAATGAAGTTAGATGGAAAAGGAAGCAGAACAGATGACCCCCCCACACACACACACACCCCAACCAAAAGTTGACTTGATATAAAGGGTATGCAGTGTTAATAATAATGAATAAACAAATAACACTGTAATTGAATATTTAGTTTGATTGGTGACTCAAAAGTGTGTGGTGGCACGTGAAGAGTACGGCTGCTTAGAGAAGGAGTTAGTGAGACAGACTGAGAATGAGACAGAGAAACAGAGAGAAAGACAGAGACAGAGAGAGAAGAATGAGAAAGTTAGTACAGTAGCATAACAAAATGTTTAGTCACTGTGCATGATTTAGGGTGGCAATAAATTAGTCAGATGAGGGCAGAGATAGTTGAGGTGGGATAGAAGTGGGATTAGATACACATTGGAGGCATTTGCCTCGAAGGGGCCCCATGCAAAGCTCAGTACCTGGGCCCCTACCAGACAATGTTGCTGTGGGGCAGCCACAGTTCCCAGTATTCACTGACTTCAGCTGATGGGTTTTCAAACCTTTTCAAGTGTTTGACCATGCCCTATTTATTTAACTCCCTCTCTGAGGTGCCTCAGCCTGTCTGTCTGAATATCGGACTCATTGGCGATCACGCACTGATCTAATGGCAGCCCCTTTTGGGTGCAGGGATGAGAGAATAAACATCAGCTGCCAGTCCCAGATCTGCTGGGGAGCTCATGGTTCCAGTGGGATGTTTTGTTAAAAAAATGACACAGTTCACATGTATTTTATTTAGCGAAAAAAATCAATTATTCTCTTTCATGGCTTTTCTTTCCTACAAGGGTATATCCTGCTATTTATTTTAAGATCACCTAACTCTGGAACCCTAATAAGTTGGTAACAGTATTGGGAGTAATGTTTGTTTGTTTGCTTCATGAGATGGAGGGTAGGGGTTCTGTGGTGCAATATTTTCACATTCCGAGTATTGTTAAAAAAAGGATTTTGGAAACTCAGAACTGCTTTGAAGCAAGCCTGTTCTTAGTTCCAGGGTGGGACTCATCACTCTGGCCATGTGCTCGACCCTATGTTCTCCCTGGGACTTGAAATTGATACCATCGAGACTGATCTAGTTGTTTGGTCGGATCACTGCATCACCAGGTTCAGTTTCAAAGCCCCCCTAAATGTCCCTTCCCCTGTGGAAACAGTCCAGTTCTGCTCTTTGAAAGGTTTACAACCAGAGGGACTGATGGCAGAACTGGCTGTTCTGTCTGTGCTTGAGGCTTGTGCTGACAGTCCAGGGAGTGCTGTGACAGCCTATAATAGGGCTGTCATAGAGGCAATGGACTGCCTAGCACCGATCCGTGTATGCCCCCTGATATCACGCCTTGGCTCGCCATGGTTTGATGGCAAGCTGAAAACGTTGAAAGCTAGGTGGTGGGAGGTTGGAGAGGTGTTGGAGAAAGATGAGGTCTCCGGAGGACAGACTGGTTCTGACTACTCATTATGATGAGTACCAGAATGCAATCATCCATAAAGAGGCAACTTTTATGTCTAGGATGATTACAGCTGGGAAGAACCGACCGTCTCAGCTCTTTCAGGTTGTAGACAGTCTATTATATCCCGTTTGTCTGGAACTTGTCAGAGTTTTTTCAACCCACAAGTGTGAGGAGTTCACTCAATTCTTCTCAGATATCGTGTCCTCCATGAGGGCTGAGCTCTCTCCAAGCAGAATACTATCCTCCAACAGTGGCGACCTTCAAGGGGGTGAATGCACTCGGTCTCCCTGGGGGGAATTCTGGCTGGTGATGGCGGCGGAGGTCTGTGGGGTGACCTCCAAGCTAAAACTAGCATTCTGAGACCTTGACCTGGGTCCGACGCAATTAGTAGTTGACTGCGTCGAGGTCCTGGATCCGGTGTTTGCCGAGATAGTTGGGAGTTCTTTGTCGACTGGGTTTTCCTGAAGACCCTTAAACAGGATCTGGTTAAGCCCCTGCTGAAAAAAACATCTTTAAACCCCGACGTCTTGGAAAATTACTGTCTGATCTCAAACCTCCCCTTTTTGAGGAAGGTTCTTGAGAAGGTAGTCATGGAGCAGCTCAAGGGTCACCTCACAGACTTCCAACTTTATGAACCCTTCCAGTCTGGATTTAGGATCTTACATTGCATGGAGACCATGCTGGTTAGGGTGTTGAATGACCTGCTCAGGGTGATGGATAGAAGGGAGCTAACTATTCTCATTCTCCTCGATCTCTCCTTGGCATTTGACACTGTGGACCATGAGTTGTTACTGGACAGGCTTAGGGAGTATGTAAGACTCACTGGCAAGGTCATCAGCTGGTTTGAGTCCTTTCTCGGGGGCAGGTCTCAAAGGGTGATACTTGGAAGTTATTCCTTGGACACAATGGACCTGCCCCGTGGAGTTCCCCAGGGCTCTGTCCTGTCCCCCATGTTGTTGGCAGTGTACATGCTGCCCCTGGGTGAGGTCCTAAGGTGGTATGAGCTGAGCTCATCCCTGCAGCTGCCTAAAACTGTTTTCCCTGCCATGTAAAATGTAATTTAGAACCCGCAGATGCATAATGTAACTCATAAGGAAATGTTTTAGGAAAATGGAGTATTGCAAGGGAGGTCATGGCTGATTACTAATGCACCTGGAACAGTTCTACTCAAAAACATAGAAAAAAGGCAGTCTAGTGGTTTAGTAGTAAAAAATGTTAGTGTTTGGCAAATAGCTGTTACATATAGGATAAAGTATGGGTCTGGGTGTGTAACGAGAATTTACACACACCCGAGGGGTTTGATGCTACGAGGAGTTTATGTGAAGCATCTAACCCTGAAGGTGTGTGTAAATTCGAGTTTACACAACCAGATCCATATTTTGTTTTATATAATTGCTGGGTTTTCCTTTTTTCGCCTCAGCAGTTGTATAAAATAAAATATGTGCAGCCAGGACTTGGTGAAGGTGAAGTGCGTGACCGCAGTCGGCAATTTGATTTTCTAATTTTTTTTTATTTTATCTTGTGCACAGCACTGACTGAGGCAGATTTTGCTTTTTTTTTTTTGTACTTACTGCCTAGTCCAAGTGGTGGTTTGCTGTCCGTTGGTGGTTCCCCGAGCAGGCACGGTGGTGAAGCAAGGAAGTGTGGCGGGCGCATGCGCACAGTGAGGGAAATCATGCGCATTTGCCATAATGAACACTCCTTCATTACGCCAAATTATGCCATGGTTTCCCTATGGGAAAAAAGGGAAACCAGTAATTATAATAATATATGATACGTACATCATAAATACATTATGAATACATCATAGATACACCAGAATTATTTAAAAAAGTAAGTCATACAGAACCAATCCTGATACACATCAGGAATATAAATAATTCTAATACTTAATTCTCTGCTAGGGACAGACTACCCAGCAATATTTACCAATCAGTTAGCTGGCACTCAAGTTTATATCTATACATCAAGCTCAGACTGTTATTAACATTCTTTTCTTGACTTTGGAAATAGCACTAAAATATCTTGCTAGCATCTGAACAGTCGATATATCCGCAGTATGGATAAGTATATTTGTAAGGAGCCCTTGGTCAATTTGGTATAAATTCTGAGTAAACATTTTAAGCCAAAATAATCTTTCCTTAATATAATAGGTACATTTCCATAGGACATGTTCACGATCTTCTCTACTACCTTCAGTACAGTCACAATTTTGAGACCAATTATTGTTCTTATTATATCCTCTCCTTAAAACATTACTGTCAAATTGCTCAAATTTATATCTTAGAAAAACTGCCCTTAGATATTTATCCATGAGAATGTCTAGATAGGACTTAAAGCACAAAATAAAAATAGTTTTTACTAAACCAATGTGAGTATTTTGATTCTGAAATGAGGGTTAAATCTTGTGTGTTCCAGTAACTGGCAATTTTTTTCCCTATATATTTTTTGTATTAGAGGCTCAATGTAATTCTCTTATCTACACATTTTTTCAGGTTCAGAAGAGAATGTTGTTTTAACAAATTCATAACTAAAGTGAAGCAATAATCATTTCTATATTCAAGATTAAACCATTTTCCTTTTTTCAGTGAGACGTTGCTTAATCATCATATGTTCAGGTAATCTTGTTATTTTTAACCGGTAATTTAGTTTCCTGATTTCAAATGTTGCTCTTATATCGAGCAATCCCAGTTCTGAATGTAAATAAGCTGCAGGACATGATTGACCCAAACTTAATACAGATCGTAAGACTTTATGTATTGGAATTAATAAATGAGAAATTATATTATTGCTAGCTACCCAGACTTCTGCACAGTATAGTACTTGGGCCTCTACTTTTGCTTGCAAGACTTTAACCAAAGGCCTCTCTGAACATCCTCCATATTTGTCATTAAACCTAGCTATACCGTCAGTAGATTTCTTTGTTTTCTCACAAAGAGATGTGAGATGGGTATTCCATTTGGGTCTAGTAGTTATAACACCGATATGTGAAACAGGAAATCACAGGTTTGAATCTCAGTACATTCACAGGTGCACATTGAATGGACATGGGTTGTCTGGTTGATTGATTGGTTTATAAACTGTAGTCAAAATCTAATGTTTTATACAAGAGTTTCAACTCAGCGTTTTGTACCTGCATCACAGCACATCAATTCAATGGCCTACGCAACCAGAATAGTGATCTTCCCTGCATGTATCTTCATCATTCATCACTGGTGGGTTATACCCTGGCAGTGTTATGACCTTGTGGGAGCTTACTTAGCTTAGAAATTTTTTTCTAAAGGGAGGAGCCAGCTGCCCTTGAGGCTGACACACAGCGTGCTACTCGAGGGCTGGCCAGTAACCGATGCCAACTCCTCCCTCACCTCAGTTCTGTCTTTCCCACCATCAAGAGTGCACCTCGTGGAAGCTGAAAAGCTGTTACTACACAGTTTGCAGTTCTGAGTCATTGCCGAAGTTCTGTTCATCGTTACTCGATGCCGTAGATCTTCAGACAGGTGAGACCATTCCTTTCTTATTGTATTTCTTGTTTTCTATGGTGCTGAGTCTTTCACTGCAGTTTTGTTTTATTTGGTGTGTGGTCGATCATGTCCGATCTGGGGCCAAAGTAGAAGGTGAGATGTGCCCCTATGCATTGTTGCCCCTGTGGCAAATCCATCTCCGTAATGGATTGCCATGATCAATGCCTCTCTTGCCTGGGCCCTCAACACAATATGGACAACTGCAAAGAGTGCTTCTCCATGGACTGCTGGATCCTCGAAATGTGCACAATGAAGGTGGGTCAGAAACCTCCCACCTTCAGAGGATGGTGTCAGTCCAGGGATGCCAAGGCAAGAACATTGGACCATTCCCCTGGGTCACCCCCCAATACTGCACGTACCAGTGGGGAGTGGGCCATGGACAGTTCCAGCCCCACTGGAATCTCCAGCTCACCAGAGGGGTTGGGTGGACAATTGGCTTCCTCCGGGGGGTCAGTTGAGCATCCATCTTGGTCGTCCACCTCCTTGGAGGAACAACCACCCCCGGTGTCGTGGTCACAGCTATATGCTGGATCAGAACTGGTGGGGCCCTCAGCACCACCTATAGATTTCACCAGGTCTCCTAGCCCCGTCCCTCAGGTTGGTGAGCAGGGTGGGGTCTCAGTTCATGCTGGGCCTACCTCCAATGCCACCAGCAGCACTGGAGATGGTAGAGTAACGGGGTGGCCTCTCTTCTGGTAGTCCTGGTCTCCTCCTCTTCGGAGGAGGATGACATGGATGACCCAGAGTGGTAACCTGACTCTGAGGAGTCTCCCATCTCCAAAGAGTCACGTTGCCTACCTAGGCCTAGTCTCATGGTTCCAGAGGTATCTTTTTCAGCTGCCTCCCTGGTTGGGCCTGCCCTTGGGGTTGACTCCTCCAAGTCTTCAAACATCATTGGTGGTGCCATAGACTCTCACAGCACCAACCCTGGTGCTGAGGAAGATGGCACTGAGGGCAGTGCCGGGTCTGGGGATGGCACTGGGTCTGGGGATGGCACCATACCTGCAGCCAAGTTAGGTGCCAGTGCCACCTTCAGTGCCTGGTCTTGCATTGGCACTGGGAGTGGTACCGGTACAGACTCTGCTACAGGGGTGGGTTCAGGGATGGTCCTGCCCAGTTCTCCAGGGTCTAGGACCATCCCAAACCTCCCTCTGTTGGTACTTCAGGGATGGCTGAGGGGGCAGATCTCTTTCTGAAGTGGAGGGTTTGAGAAGGCCTGGGGTGGCTCAGAGGCATACTTCCAGGGCTGCTGGTGGCTCAGGAAGGAGTGGCAGTGCTGACCTCTAGCATTTTCACTCTCCTCAGTGGGGGGATCTGTATCAGGTGGGACTAGGGGCCGCCTGCAAGTGCCAGACCAGCCCTGATCACCGTACTGTGGGGTCTTTTCCTTAGGGCACCATTTGGGCAGCTCTTGTATGGTTGGGTGACCTACAGTGGGTGCTTTGCGCAGCCCCCCCCCGGGAGGGGTTGACTGTGCATTCTTGAAGCCCTAACAGGGATCCTCCTCTGGCTCATCAGACTTCTCCTCCTCCCTCTGACCCACTGCCTCACCTCCCTGCACTCCCTGACATTTCAGCCCTGTGGGGCCTTTGACCTGGGATCAATTCAGAGCTTCTGCTGCTGCTGCTTTTCCTTGCTACTTAAGAGCTCAGGACCAGGTCATCTTCAGACCAGAAGCCCCTGAATATGCTGAGGAAGGGCAGAAAGCTCCAAAAAGAAACACAAACCAAAAACATGACCACAGGAAAGCAGGAAAACAAACACACAAGGAAGCACACAGTAGCTGGAAGCAAAACTAATACCAACCAAAGCAGGAGAAACACACGTACACCGGGAGCTGAAACCAAGCAGAGTCCAGAGCACAAATAAAGGGGGGGGGCAAGGCCCCAGCAGGCCCCAGACAATGGCCACAGCAGGCCCAAGAGAGAGAACAGACCAAAAGAGCCTCCAGCTGGCAAAGAGAAGTGTTTCTGATGGAGGCTGGGAGGAAATGCTTATATAGTTCAGGAAGTAGGCGTGGCTGGCTGCTCACCCATTGAACTGCTGGTGTAGCCTTTCAAAGAAACATTTTCTCAGCCATTTACATAAATCTTTCAGTCAGCACAATATCACTCTGTTGTAAATGGATGAGCAGATGGACACAATCCCTCTCTTGTACTGCACACAGTGTAGTTCAGACCTTTAGTTTTCACAATATAACCTAAACATCTATTGAGGAGAATAATTATGCATCACAATGCTATCAACATAATATAATTGTTTAGCATCATCCTGAGGAAGTTGCTATTGCTGAAGGGATAGCACTGCTACAATACTTTTCTGTTTTGCAGCCTTGTTAGCCATTTGTATCTCGTCCCTTGTGGGACAGTATCAGATAGAGGGATATATAATTTATGATGACTGCCTGTGCTGGTGCTTTCCCCAAAACTGAAGTGGAGGAAAAGAAAACTATACTTTTGTATTGGTATGAGCGACAATGAGTACAGAAGGGTGAGAACCGAATTACTGGAACCAAACCTAAATGGTCCGGTTCTGAACTTCTGGATGGTGGTCCAGTTTTCATCATGTAAAGATCAGGAATTTTGAATTAAAGCCAACTGGATGATGAACAATAACTTGCACATTGTTTCCTCACTTGAGGAGAAGTTCAGTACTATTGTGTAAGTTAACTTACCATTTTTTTCTTTGTCGTGTTTTGTTACTGAATGTATGAATCTTTTATTGATAGTGTAATAATTAAATGGAATAATATAAAATTAAAACATTACAGGTTTTTTTTTTCCAATTGTTTAACCAGGTGAGACACACTAAGCTGAAAGATTGTTTACAGGTGCAACCTGGGAGCACAGGGAAGTTAAATGACTTGCTCAGGGTCACACAATATGCAAGTGGGGGCTGCGGGATTCAAACCCAGGTCTCCAGATTTGCAGCTCAAAGCCTTAAACCACTGTGCTATACTGCCTCCCAATCACAAGTCACATTAAACTGTTCCTCCAACTCACTGCTCTTTCATTATTTTTTGGGGCTGATAATGCAGTGGCAATTCTGAATGCTTAAAATACAAACTCTTTTTCAACTAATCATCAACTCACGTGCAATCCACATGCAATGCATTTTCAGTCACTGTAAATTTCCTTCAGTTCCCATCCAATATTCCTGCAATGCATGTTCAAATGCATTTGCAGTGCAGTTGTTACTGGCATTCACTCCATTCACCCAAGTACAACTTGATTGACATGTCATTCTACCCAATCCCAGGAAGAAGCTCACACCCAATTCCAGCCAATAGTAATTCTGCATTTGGATTGAAAACCCTCCCCTGCCATCATGTTGTTTTCCCTACTTATGAGGACTCCACTCATGCCATGATATTTCTTCCTTTTTATTCTTTTATTCCCTCCAAATGCCACAGTTTCTGGTTCCAACTGTACTGTAACAGCTAAAGAAAACTGTTGCTGTTTTCTGAATTCAGGAATGGCTGAATTTTGCCCGCGAATGGCGAAATTTCACCATGAACAGCAGAATTTTGTCCATGAATGACAGAATTTCGCCTGTGAATGGTGGAATTTTGCTTACAAATGGCAGAATTTTGCCTGTGAAGGTGACATTCTGCAATTTGTGTGTAAAATTTCACTGTTCACAGGTGAAATTCTGCCATTTATAGGTGAAATTCCTCCATTCCTGCATTCACAAAACAAAAAAATAAACAAAAACAACAAAAAGCATCTCAATTCAGTAAAAATAAAATGGTAAAATTATTAAATGGATTCCATGATGGGCTAACATTTGATAACACAAAGCATAGCTTACAAGCTGTGAACATCATGGCATTTAAGTATATAATAAGCACACAGGCTACTGATGCTAACAGTACCTACCACTTGTGACTACCAATAAGACACAAATTTTTTTTCTGTTTTTTCCCAGGGTATCGATGGCAGAGCAGAAGCATATTGAGACAGTTATTAGCAATCAGAACCACCAGTGAATGCAGCAGTGGTTTGCATTTAGATATTGGGATTGTGCAGTTAGATTTATTAGATTAATAAGTTTGGTTTCTTGGTTTGTGCTAATGTATGAATTTATTAGGTTTCATATGATTTCCACTACAGAGGATTGGCAAAGTTCATTTACAACACTGCCCCCTCCCCCCCACTCTGCTAAATTATTCATCTGTAAAAAATCTAATCAAAAGTCAACTAGACTCCTGCTGTAAGTGATCATTGCTAGTAGTGTATGTCTGTGCATATAACACCTATAACACAGAGCTCTGTCAGGATAAGCAAGCAATAACACATAATGAGGTGTGGGTTATGTCCTGATAAGAGCATGCCCAGGTATGTTATAAGGCACAAGGTGCTTGCGCCGAGTGCCTTATGCACCTGGGCATGCTCTTATCAGAACATAACCCACACCTCGTTGTGTGTTATTGCACTCATAAAATAGTTCCCCTTGTAACTAAAATTAAATAAAAAAAACCTAAAAGTATTAAAAAAAATAGGATTTTGTCTTTAATACAAAAATTAAAAAAGTAGTCCCTCAATCTAGTGTGGTTTTCTTTGTAGATCAGTCACTAGAGGTCAGTTATCTGTGTTTCTCTCCCCATATGTTGCAGTGAAGCTGTTAGTGTAAGTAGTGTCTGCCTTTTTGCCCCCTTCCTGTCGTCCCCCACAGCACCATGACAAGTGAAGTTGTATATCCCCCCAACCCTTAAACCCTTACATGCTATATAGCAGCACTTTTTATGTAGCGCTGTCAGGGGGTTAATCACTTGCATGTCACAGTATGTGGTGGCAAATAAGTTACCTTTTGGATGCAGCTTCCTGTTCATTTTCAGACAAAAGTTGACTGGTGAGAAAGCAACTTACATTTATTTTATCAGAGCTATTTTAGGTAATAAAATCATGGTGAGGTGGAGTACTGTAGTAGTTTGCAGTCGGACTCGGCAGATAACAGGAACTGTGCGATTGGCAGCGCGGACGCCATGGTAATGTGATTTTAATTTCCCATCTCCCTTTCCTTGAAAGATAGTTAAATTATTGTGGTGCAGTTTTATTTAAAAAAGAAATATCTGCTAAATGGCTAGCTTCACTGGGAGTGAGTGTGTCCCTCAGTGGCCACCGTAGACAGCCTTATCACTTCACGGTTTTCAAACCACAATGGATGGTCAGAGTACAGAAGCAAACAGCTTTAACTTTGACAGTGCAGTTTGCTACTGTGATGAAGGGGGTCAAGAGAGAGATGCAGTCCGGAGATATAAAAAAACAAATGGATGGACAGGTGGACCTACTAGGAAAATGGGCAGTGAGTGAGTAAAAAAAAAAAATCAAAGCAGAATACGGCTTCTTCATGAAGCAGGAGATTGTATTTCATTGGTTTTATGTTGTGGTGCCATGATGTTTATGACTTTGTTTGGTTGGCAATTCATAGAAGTCTTCAAGAAGTTTCTGCCATCACTCTCCCGGTACCCTCGGATGCTGGCTGAGGCACTACAACAGGAGAATGGTTGCATGCAGTGCTTGCCTGTGAAACCTGTTTCAAGCTGCAATAGCTTCTTGATATTTCCCTGTTGTGAGGTTGCGCAGGGAAGAAAAGTACCAGTTGGCATAGATATGGGCTGATAAGGACATCGCTCAAAGGTCCTTTCAGCCAATTGGATTTAGACATTTTCTTTACCCATTTTATAAGTGACTTTAAAAACAGTGACAGTTATCACCATCATGGTCTGTGTAATATTTTCTATAACAGCAAACTGGAGCTGTGATGCTGTTTGCTTAAAAGGATGCAGTGATTACGACATTCTGTAGACCCCATTTTAATCTTTAAAAACCCAAAACTGGAGCAAAATTAGCATCAGTTAATAATAAGAATGCATTTCCAGGTCTTTGGTTCGATCCAAGATCATGTTATGTAGAGGACTGAATGATGAATAAAATTCTGTTCATAATGTACATGATTACTATTGAAACATCCCACTCTATCATCTTTTGTGTGAAACAGTGCTTCATACAAAATGGAAAACTTCCATATACCATTGTTAGGCTGGGCCCCCACTCCATACTGATTACCCTAGTTCATCTTGGGCAACACTATTCTGTAACTACTAACCATAATGATACTGATCACAACTAACAAATGAGGGCACCATACCCCCGTACAAGAGTGGTGACAGGAACCAATTACTGATTATTGTTTGCTGCTAATTATGATGTTATGACTACTGAAACAAAGATAATGTAATTATTACTGTATTTTTCCTAACTGAGAACTAAGCATTGTTTTATGCTTTATTACTTGCAACAATACCACTGTATGATCAAGTGTGGTCTATACCACCCTCTGGTGGATTATGTTACAATTACTTCAGACTGTATTTGGAGTTGCCTTATCCAACAATATAATGATTTTTACCTTATACAACAGCACCACCTAATGGATTGCCATCTGCCTATAATAGTAATCTATTGTTTAGCGCCGGAATGCCAGCTGGCATATTTCTATACTTTGTATATTTTAGATACTGGGAGCTGTCTAATTTTTAGCCAGTAGGGCTTGTTTTGTATGTTAGCTGCTATTATAATGTATGCATGGACTAGCCATTGCTATGGTTATTATCATAGTATATTAGGGATTGCATACCATTTGCACTCCGAGTCTGATCATATGCTCGAGAGTATAGGGAATACTGTGGCTCCCGGTGTCGAGGTAAGGCAATGCAGGGCTTATATCTGTAATCAGAATAAATACTTTATTCATGATCTGATCCCTTTTGTTGGTGTCCTGTCTGTTTTATCACTGGTCCCAAGTTCCTCAGGTGTCTGGCCCTACTCCATCCAGACATTATGGTGACCATGGCAGGACCAGTGCAAGAATGAGGACATTAATGATATTAGGGTATCAGCAGATTGGTTTGGGGATACCCTGCCAGTCTGTACACTTCAAAGAAACTTCCTAAACCAAGCTGAGTGCAGGTGAAACAAGGATCACACTCCCCTCTGCCTGCCAGCTTTGGAAGACAGAGTAGCAGGTGCCAGACCTGGTGTACTGCTGCTGTCAGTAGCGGATCAATACACACCACCTCACAAACTCTAGGAAACTTTATAAAGGGTCCCTAAAATGGCCAGCAATATCTGTACAGGTTTGAGACTTGACGTCTCTAATTTTGTTGCCTCCCATGAAGAGAGGAATGATTTTATGAGGGGCATGAAATCAGAGAGAAATCCGGTGCAGAGTGTCTCCACACTGTATGTGGATGCCAAGCAAACAGCGAAAAAACATGACCAGAAGGGTTTGCTTGTTGAAGCACTTTTTGCTGCCTTAGAAGCTTCTGAAGCATTGATAACAGCTGGTGAACTGAAAATAGCAGCTCTGAAACTGGAGCTGGGTTCTCAGACGAGTGGTATGTCACAGCAACGTAAGCAAATGGACCAAAAACTCCAAGCACCATGGTGCAAACATGAGTCAAACTTACAAAATGCTGTTCAAGAAAGTGAACGAGAAACAAATCATTTGAGAGAGGAAAATGGTAGGTTGTTGCAGGATAAGCCGCAGTTGTTGCATATGAATGACTTGTTAAGTAGGATGATGAGACGTTGCGTGATGAGAATGAGGGGTGTGAGGAAGTTAAAGAGAGTGTCTAGGGAGTTAGACAAAGAACTTAGGGAGAACTGCAAACTCAGAGCCATGTATAGAGTTTTGCAGAAGCATATGAATGAAGGAGGACAGCATAAAAGTAAAGTTTGCCGTGTTGCATGTAGAGCCAAGATGGTGAAACTGCACCATCAAAGAGAGGTGTTGGTTGGCCACGTCAAAGTGAAGGGTGGATTCCAAACTCTGCCCATCAATATAGTGTCATCAGGAGATGATGATGAATCCAATGAGGCATTTATCAAAGATGGTGACCCCCATGACCAAGGCAGTGGGCCAGGCCTACCCCGTACTGTCACTGTGATTACCAAGCAGGATAAGAGTAAGATTCTGAAAGGGATCAATGATGCATTGGTTAAAACCACCCTGAACCCTGAGCAGATTTCTGCTTTGCAGACTGCCATGAAGGAAATTCTCATGGAACAAACCAAGAGGGAACCCCTCATCAAGACCATGGCCAATGCCACAGCAAGTGCAGCAGCTCGGTCTGCTGCCTCCCATCCACCTCCACCAGTCATACTGGCAAGCCCCTTGCAGGCCCCTCAGTTGGTACAAAAAAATGCCAATAGCATCAGTCGTATGTCCCCAGTGAAAACCTCAGCTGTTGTCTGGAAAAAGTCCAAAGCCAGTGTGAAATGCTCAGCCTTCCCATGGGGTACTGAGTACAGGAACTGCACTAAACCATTGACCTGGCTCTATGGGGGAAATTCCCCATGGAAGTCAGGAATGCTGCTGATATCAAGTACGATGAAACAGTCGTTGAGCTTATCGCTGCCGCCAACCCCAGGATAGTGGATGTGATGCTTGCTCAACTGGTTAAGCAGTTTGCCAAAGAATGTCCCACAGCTTTTCACAACCGTTTATGGTTGGCCTACTGCACAGATAAAACCCTAGTGGGGGAAGAAGCCGATGATGACCAGGTTGAATACAAAGCCCTTTTTATCAAAAATCTGGTCCCTGCTATCCGCGACAAGGTTGAACCCACTGTGTTCCCTAGAACAGATAAGTTTTGTGATATTCTCTGGAGAGCAGAATAAGAGTTTGCACTGTATCTCTAAGACCTCACTTCCGGTGGCAAGGAAAAGGTAGCCATGGTCTAAAATACCAATGAGCTACCTATGCACTATGCCATGGAAGGAAAGTCCCAGGCCGAACAAAAGGCCTACCAGCCCCAGGGCCAAGGCTATTACCAGCATCTGCCCTACAATCCACAGGCCCAACTACAAGATTTCCAGGCCTCAGGCCAGACCTATCCCAGGAAGTCACAGACCCAAGGGGGTGGGTCAAAACCAGAACTACAGCAAGAACCAGAACAAGGCCCCAAATCAGCAAAATCAGCAGCAGTCCTCATATAATGGCCCAAACAAAAGCCCTCCCTATCAGAAGATGCAAGATGAAAACACCAGTATTAAAGAGGAGAATGACAAGCTCCGCCTAATGCTTGGAAAGCTACAATCCATAGCGGAAATCATTCCCAAATGGACCGTTGCGGCAGTTGCTGCCAACAACATCTGGTCTCTTATGAAGATCGAGAACCTAGGCCCATCATCAAAACCCTCAGCTCTGGAACTCCCTGAGGAGATGAAAGTGCCTGTGGCCTGTGCCACACAGGCCCAGAAACCCAAAACACCATCCCTGTATCCGGTGGAGGAGCTACAGGAACTCCAAACCCCACAGGCTGTGCTCCAATACCAATACTCACCGGAGGATGAGCTTGTACATTCTGATTGACGAATACAGGCCCCAGTTTGTATCATCAACAAACTCATGCTTGATGGTAGCTGACAGCCTTGCACCAAGGCCATGGTCGGGGGCCGTCAAACAGTTTTACTTTTGGATACTGGTGCAGCCATGTCAGTATTACACCAAGAAGACACAGAGACATTGACCTGGTCCACGGGCAAATGAACCATCACCAATGGAGTGGATGGAACCAGGCTACCCACCTATCGATCACATCCACTGACAATGATCATTGGTGCATTGCGTATTACATTTGTGTTCAACCTGATGGTCTTACATCATCACCCCAGTATTTTAGGAATTGATTTCCTAGCATGATATGGCTGTGTTGTGGATCTGGCTAATCTGCTGATTACCCAGATTGAAGGACAGTACCATGCCCATGTCATCCCTGACTCACATGTTGTGGCTGCAATAGCCAACAATGACACAGAATATGTCATAGCATCACTCCAAAATCACCCACTTCATGATAGGCTCTTGCCTATTGTAGAGAGATACCTGGATGCATTTGCAACGCATAAGCGTGATTGTAGATGGATGGACACCTGTATAGTTGTTCCTGGAGCCACACCAATCAGACTCAAGCAGTATCCATTTCCTGCAGAGGCCCTGCCATCTCTGAAAGCTACCATTGGATCCCTATTACAGCAATGGGTCATCAGACACTGTGTGTCAACCACCAATTTCCCCATTTAGCCCGTGGAAAAAAACAACCATTTCTGGAGACTCACAATTGATTACAGAAAACTCAACCAAGTCACCCCTAGCTGTTCACCCACATGTGATGTGCTCTAACTGCTGAAACCAGAGCAAAGCTGGTTCAGTACTTTGGACATCTCTAACAGTTTCTGGTCAATACCCTTAGACCATGATAGCCAGTACAAATTTGCATTCACATTTGAAGGACACCAGTACACCCTGACGTGCCTTCCCCAAGGATTTCACAACAGCCCATCACTCTTCCATATTCACATGCATGAAGCCATCAAAAGCTTCAGTGCTCCATAATGCTTCCTGTAGTATGTGGATGACTTACTGCTAGTTACTGTGGACTTAGAGAAGCACATGTAGCTCCTGAATGAACTACTGACCCTCTTGCAGAGGGCAGCCCTCAAGTGCAACCCATCAAAGATACAACTTGCCCAGAAGGAAGTTACTTTCCTTGGCCTCCACATTAACTCCCAAGGGAGGCATCCAGCACTAAACAACATTCAGGTCCTACAAGATCTTCCCCTACTAACCAGTGTGGCAACACTCAGATGTTTTCTGGAGATGGTTAACTACTCCAGAGACTTTATCTGTGATTTTGCACAAAAGGCTGCCCCTCTGTATGAGCTCCTGAAAAAGGACATCCCATGGATATGAGAACCAGTACACTCTAAAGCAGTCACTGACTTGAAACAAGCCTTGGCCTCTGCCCCAGTATTGGTCAACCCAAACCCTGATTTACCTTTCCATTTGTAAGCAGCCACTTCTGACATTGCCATGTCTGGAGTACTTCCCCAAAAGGTAAATGGAATACTCAGACGCATTGTTTATGCATCCCAAATGTTCACCCCAGTGGAACTCAAATGCACCATCTGCATGAGAAGCCTCCTGGCTACCTACTGTGCTGTCAAACATTTTCTGTACATCATTGAGTTGTCACCCATTGTGCTACACACCAGTCACACCTCTACAAACCTTTTGCTATCAGACAGAGTAAAGGATGGGACAGTCTCAAACACCAGACTGACCCATTGGTCACTGCTTTTGCAAGACAGAAACATCCAAGTACATATGGCCAAAATGCCTTTTCTTCTTGTCCATGGGCTCCTATACCTTGGAGAACCCCATGAGTGTGGCCTCCAACCTCCTGTACTGACTGACCTAGGCCCATTTCTCCCAGTAACCAACAAACACTTGGAAGACACAACCATGTGTCATATCTTTATGGATGGTTCTGCCTCATACCATGAGGGAGTCCAAGTGGTTGGGATAGGAGTCCTAATTCACTACCCTGATGGAGAAGTTGTGCATACATCAAAAAGGTATCACATCAAATCCTCACAGTATGCAGAACTTGCTGCTATTTCTGTAGCCTTGGAACTTGTAAAAGAGGGACCAGCTGACACCATCATTTTTACGGACTCCAGTTGGGTCTGAATCTCTCTTACAGAGCTCCTACCATTCTGGAAACTTCATTCCTTCTCCTCCTCTGATGGCACCCCCATCAAATACAGAGATGTCTTTGTTTACATAGAGACTCTGGTGCAGAAATGTGCCTTCAAACTGTACATCCACAAAGTTAAGGCCCATTCCAAAAATGAGCCTTATCATCTCTTCAATGAGAGCGCAGACCTCCTTGCTAAGGAAAGTGCCTTGGGGGGATATCTGGGTAATGAATTACACTGATATGGCCCCTGCCAGTATTGCTGCAATTCAGAAACAAATACTATAGTCTCATTGGACTTGCAAGCTGCACAAAAATCTGACAAAGAACTCAGACAAGTATTTGCCTTCTTGAACAAGGTCACTGAGAAGGAATTCCTGACTCATAATCCCTGCATATGCTATGCAAATAAACTCCATCTTTCCAAAGATTGAAGACTGATCTGGTATCAGCCTGAAGATGACTCACAATTGAAGTTATGGGTAGTTCCAAAATCACTACGCACTGAATGTCTATACCAAGTACACGATACTCCCACTGGTGGACATCAGGGGACAGAAAACACACTACAGAGACTCAGAACCGCTGGATGGTGGCCTGGCATGACCATTGACATCCAACACTACATTAACAACTGTCTCATCTGTGCACAAAACAATCCCATCCTCATGAAGAAAAATGTTAAATTACACCCCCAGCGGCAATTGGGTCCCTGGCATGCAATTCAAATTGACTTCATTGGCCCACTCACAAACACTAGCAGAAATAAAAGGTGTGCACTTATAGTCACTGACTTATTCTCAAAATGGGTTGAAGCCTTTCCTGCCTGAGCATGCACAGCAAAGACAACTGCCAAAATCCTGGTAGTACAGTTGTTCACCAGGTGGGGCCTACCACTTAAGGTAGACTCCGATCAAGGAACCAGTTTCACAGATGAGTTAATGAAAGAGACACTTCAGCTTCTTGGTGTACACCAGAAGTTTCACATCCCCTACCACCCCCAGTCCTCAGGACAGGTAGAGATAACAAACAGATGAATCTTATCCATGCTCACCAGACTTATCGATGACAATCCCAAAACATGGGATACCTTATTGCCCTTACTTCTAATGGCAATTAGAGGTACTCCTTCTTCCTCTACCCAGCACACCCCTGTTGAGGTTTTGACTGGTAGAGCCATGAGACTGCCTGAGCACCTGGTGATAGACATGAACATGCCCACAGTGGACAGGGTGGCAGTAGACACCTATGTTTCACAGCTCAGAGAGGATATTATTAAGACCCACCTGCGTGTTGCCCAAAACATTAGAAAAGCCCAATTGCAATCAAAAAATGCATTTTGATAAGACAGTTAAAGAAGCTCATTGCAAGTTGGAGACCAGGTAATGGTACTCAAATTTTCACACCCCACATATCCCTTTGCCAATAAATGGGAGGGACCTTACCCGATCATCAACAAGCTCAGTCCAACAGTCTATCAGATAAGAATCAACTCTGAAAACAAGCAGAAGGACAGATGGCTTCATGCCAACCAGCTCAAGCTGTTTAAAGGAGAGTAGCACCCTCCTTCCTTACCCATTTGGTAGAAAACAGTGAATACTGATGTTAATTTTCTTTCTTCCTTACAGGTTACCCGCAAGATGGCTATCTTGCTTCTTTTCCTTATCCCTAAAATCCTAATTGCTGTTATACCACAGGATGTATTTACTAAGCCCCAAAACATGAATCCAAATATGAACCCTAATTTAAAAAGACTTCTCCATATCTGCATCTTTTCGGATGACAGTTATTTTCCCCCTGGCCATGTATCAGAACATCCAACTCTTAAACAATGAATCAGCATTGCTCTCCCATCCAGACTAATCATAGTCCAGGAAGGCAAGGATGCCTTCCTCAATGCCATGGTCATTTCTCCTGACCAATCCTCTCTTCAAATTGAATGACAAATTGATTGCCGGGTTAAACAAATTTCAGTAGCTCTCCTAGCTAAAGGCACATTCCAAGGTTGGCCCAATACCCATATTTTTCCAAATTGTACCCTGTCTATAAAACAAGCCCAACCCCCAACATACTGGTTTATATAACCTTAGTGCACTTATCAACCTCGCCTTTTGTGGTACTTACGATAATGAATCTAGTAAACAATTTTGAACACAACATTCTATTGCCAGTACTGCTATGTTTTCAACTGTGGTACCCCTAACTGAAGAACTTGTTATTGAGTGCCCCATTTTGGAACAAGGACTGGCTAGCAGACTTGTTGCCACTTCTCTACAAAGTACCCATGTCAACAATGTGCAGTTCATGCATGTTTCTGTTGTTTTAAATCTCACCAACTGGAATATGGCCAAATTTGGTTGGTGCTCCACCACCAATACCTCTAAATGTCACAGTGCAATGCTGCTTGACCGCTTGGCAGCATATCAAACTCACACTCAGGACCCTGTAGCAGGGCCCCATATTACCCCACATTGAGGTGTATTTACAGCCCATCCCAAACCCAAGAAAGCTAAAGATAAACCCCACAGCCATTGACATAGCTGGAGTCGCAGGTACTGTTACTTGTCTAGAGTAGGGACTGGCATGTTCATAGGAATCAAGCAGACTTGACTGCCATATGTAGCCAGACTTTGAAATTCCAAACAGGTGTAGGACAAGATGTTATTTCCCCTGTTTTGCAAGGCATAGATGGCCTTACCCATGAGTAGCGTTTCATGGTATACAACATGCATGACATTGCTACACACTTTAATGACACTAAGAATAAAATTAATGAACTCATTTTTCAGAAAAATAAAGAAGTAGTACAGCATTTTATAGTCAGAGAACTACTTTTCTCAGCCTGTGGCTCTTTTGTAATGACTACTATGACCAATCTCTTTCAGGACCTCGAATCGGGACGCATCCCAGATTTGATCCATGATTTCCATATGGCCAAATGGTATTACCCACACTGTAGATCTGTATCTTGAACAACTAAATGTATGGAAAGAACTGCACAGTTTCCATTATCCACTGCCAGAAACCTAGGGTATGTTACTAGTCACCCCAACCAAGGCCCATGTTACGAAACTAAACAATGCTCTATTCAGGACACCATGTATATCACATTTACAGTTTCTCTTCCATGTTTTGATCCTAAAACTGCAATTTTCAACAAACTAGCCAGCATCAGGGAACAGATCAACCTGCCTCCACTGCTGGTATTCCACAATATCCTTGATGCCTGGGTGGCACCATCAATGGATTGCTGTGCCAAACAGGGTTATCCTTATCATTGTTGCTGTGATGTGTTTGATGTTATCAAAACTGTATGTGGTTATTCCACTGATACAATTGCCTGGTCATTTTCTCTTGATATAGACATCCAATCTAACAAAACTTTTAACCCCAGCACAGGTAACTCTATTTCGACTTCACCCCTTATGCCAAAGGGGACACTGCCTCAACTCTACGACAGCTACAAGGATGATGTTCATCACTATACCAGCCGCCTCATGAACTCATCCTTCACCTGTCCCATCAAGCTCACCAAATGGTGAATTCAACAGGTAAAGGTATCTTATAATGCATTGGACCATGTTCCTAGCACACACAAGCCATAAACCAGGACACTAACTAATTGTTAAAAAATCATTTATTAGTAAAAAACAGCCAACTAGCAGCCTGACATGTTTCAGAGTTACTGCCTTTCTCAAAGGCTGAATAGTCAATGGAACACACACCCTATAAATTCAAAATAATAGAAACCAGCTTTAATCCATCACTACATTCCTGCAAACACCACAAGTATCATTAAATAAATACTTTAAAATAGTAGGCATTATATTTAGAATCAATTCAGAAGATCTCTATAGTCAAAATCCCTTTATATTAATAAATTATCACACAGTTACTCATTGTGTATACAGTACTTTGGGAAAATGTAATACATTATTTAAAAATGACAAATCCTTAGTCAAATAAACCAACGTGAACAAAAAAGAGGGAAAGGAGGGGGAGAAGGAAGAAAGAAGGAATAGGAAAAACCAAAGCCAAGCATTCACTCAAAAATTCCAGGAACCTTGGTCCCATGATCAGTAGAAATCATCATTAAGCTATTCTAATGCATATCCCACTAGGGCTGCAAATAATATGCATTATTTTCTTACATTTTAAATATGGACAGATATCTAACTGGGCATTTAAACTCAGTTTCTGTGTAGCTTTTAAAGACAAGATCCAGAAGTTTTCTCTAATGGAAACAAGATTCTCAACCCCCGTGCATTTCTGTTCACTTTGTCATTTTTAAATAATGTATTAAATTTTCCCTATGGTTCAGTGTATATTGAGATAGTTCCTGTAGCACCACTTTTCCAAGTGCACACTCTTTATGCGACATATCTTATAATGCAGACAGTCAGTATTGTGTCATCACTAACTATAAACAATTTACTTATGGGTCTCTGACTTGTAGCATTCCTGAACCTAATTTCTGTTTTATTCCTCATGAAACCACTGTTATTGGTCATACGGTTATCACCCCGGTCCCAGTCCATGAAGCATATCATATTTACAGTGACCCTGACTATTTTAAATGCTCTCTCACAATACCTACCTAAATTTAATGTAAAGATTGATCCCTTATCTTTGAAGGCTCAAGTCACTATTAGACAGGAAAGACACATACCTCATCCACATTAGCAATAACATCCCCAAAGCTAGAGAATCCCTTAATGACCTCTTCCATGATGGAGACTTAAGTGTTGCCCTTAATAATACCTGGTTAGAATTTGTTTTCAAAGGTTTTGTTGTTATTCAAGTATTTTTAATTTTTGCACTTTCAGTATCTCTTTGTTGTCTAAGACGCACACTAAAACAACACCGTGAGCAACTTGATTTTCTTTACAATGCCTGTGCATCAGGCTTATAATTCCACATCCACTTACCAACTTTGTTGCCTTAGAGGGAAGGCAACAAGGGGAGGACTGTTAGGCTGGGACCCCACTCCATATTGGTTAACCCCTAGTGCATCTTGGACAACACTATTCTGTAACAAGTAACCATAATGACACTGATCACAACTAATGAAGCAGGGCACCGTAACCACCATACAAGAGTGCTAACAGGAACTAATTGCTAATTATTGTTTGCTGCTAATTATGATGTTATGACTACTGATACAAAGATAATGTGATTTTTACTGTATTTTTTGTAAGAACTAAGCATTGTTTTATGCTTTATTACTTGCAACAATACCGCTGTATGACCAATTGTGGTCTGTACCACCCTCTGGTGGATTATGTTACAATTACTTCTGACTGTATTTGGATCTGCCTCATCCAACAAAATAATGATGTTTACCTTATACAACAGCACCATCTAGTGGACTGCTGTCTGCCTGTAATAGTAATCTATTGCTTAGCGCCGGAATGCCAGCTGACATATTTCTATACTTTGTATATTTTTAGATACCGGGAGCTGCCTAATTTTTAGCCAATAGGGCTTGTTTTGTGTGTTAGCTGTAATTATAATGTACGCATGGACTAGACATTGCTATGGTTATTATCATAGTATATTAGGTATTGCATACCATTTGCACTCTGAGTCTGATCACATGCTCTGGAGTTTAGGGAGTACTCTGTCGAGGTAAGGCAACACAGGGCTTATATCTGCAATCAGAATAAATACTTTATTCATGATCTGATCCGTTTTGTCAGTGTCCTCTCTGTTTTATCACTGGTCCCAAGTTCCTCAGGGGTCTGGCCCTACACCATCCAGACACCATTCATGAATCAGAATCAGAAATTCTTACACATTTGCACTTCAGTGGGATGTAACACTGTAAAAGGCTACAGATCAGTCAGTGCGTATACCCACATATCTGCCTTTGCGGCAGTGTAATGATGCACAATCACTGTTAGTAAGAATTCAAAATACAGTACTTTGCTGTACTGCATCACTCTTTGTGCTCTGGTTTTGATTTATAAATGTTTTAATTCAATGCGTGAATTTGAGAGAAAAAGAATTATAATTTTGTTTCTTTGTTTCATATTTACTTGCTACAAAGCTCATGACATCTGCCCCCCACATGCTACCCTAACTACACTAAAACACAAAGGACCTCACACCTTAATGGCCCTCAGATGTACTGCTAACGTGATGAACATGGCAGTGCTTATTGTCAGTGACAGACTACAATTAATAAAAAGTGAATATTATGGCATACAAACATCAATACTTTATTGTTTGTTTTCTCATTTATAGGTTTTCTGTTTGTGCAGTGGGAATACACTTTGTAACTTTCTGTCTTTTAAAAATCTGTTTTAGACGTTAGCTAAAATGAAAACAGCTACTAGTAACTCTGACTGAAGACTATAACAAATTTGGTCTACACTGAGCAAAGCATGGATATTTAAGACAGTGTCACAGTCAAAATGCACTTACATTTCTCAATACTTTCTTTGATTACCTGGTATCATGGTAGCAGCATGGTGGCAGGGTGTCATCATTGCTGTGGTGGATGCTACTTGAAACCGCCGTTTCCACCAACTGTGCAGTTTACCCAACAGTAGCTGTCAATGTTTAATGACAGCTGAAGGTGTGCTCAAGATACTATTTAAGATTTCATCAGAAATATTTATTGAGCTGATAACAGCTCACTTCCAAATTCATCCTGAGGGAAAAAATACATAGTACACATAGCACACATACTACTACTTGAAACTGCTGTTTCCACCGAACCACATGGTTTACCAACAGGAGCTGTCAATGTTTAATGAAAGTTTAATTTTGCTGGGAGTGTCAGTACCCCAAATATAGTATAATTAAATTGTAATTAAACATAAACAGTTCTGCAGTATACTAACATGACAGAAACTCTGCAGAACTGATCACTAAACTGTGGAATGATTACATGTTTTATTAAACTGCAGAATGGAATTCCTCAGAATTGTCATTCCGCAGTTCATGTCTAGTATTCCACAGTTCAGCCCAAACATTTGGTGGAACAGGGTGAAAATCCGCCAAACACATTCAGAAAATTCCCATCTCACCAATGGTGGAAGCTAAGAAAATTTCATGAAATGTATGAAATTTCACAAAAGTTCTGCGAAAGCAGAATTTGCAACTTTCGCCCAGCTATCCAGTATGCATTTATTTATTTATTGAATTTTGTTGACTGGGTGAATCCACTGGATTGCAGAAAGTCCCTTTTTCAGGGGCGACCCAGAATTAATTACAAAAATGTAAACAACAGGATTGCAATTACAGAGAAGGTTCTGACAATGGTTATTACATTGGAGACAGGTTACATAACAGAACATAGCTTAGTATCTCACAATAAACATATATTTGGACTTCAAAGTGAATTCACATCATTAAACATTCAGGTAAGTCTAAATAGGCCACCTTGCGTACAGGGACAAGTGCAGTACTGCCACACATAAGCAAACAATCCAATTGTTAAATAGATTACATTTTCAGCAGTGCTAAAACAGCCAGGAAAACGTAACCACTTTCGTTTTGTCTGCAAATTACTTCCTTTATCACGATCTGGCATTCAAAATGCTCCAAGTAGAAGCCGAAGTGCTCTTTTGACTTGAGTTCTGGCACACCTCCAATTATTTATTTATTTTTATTTATTTATTTAAAATTGGTGACTGGGAAAGGCACACTAAGTGGAGGCTCATATCCAGGTGTGACCCCAGTGAGAATATCACAGAGGTTAACAATGTTACAATGTAAGTAAATTATAGAAAATTACAAAACAAAATTTACAAAAGAGTTACATGTTAATAGAATGGCTTAGGCACTGTGTATATAGATGAAGGCACAAATGAAAAATAAGGCAAGAAGTTCATATGTAAGCATTGCTATCATTTGTATACAAGCAGGGGATGAGTAGAAATGAAGAGGGTAACTAGCTCAGGCAATCAGAGACCTGTGAATACAGAGAGTGGCTTAGAAAGAAGCCACAGAAGGGATAAGAGAAGGCATGCTTACAGGATAGGTGGGAAGATGCATAGAGGGCTAGGTACACTGGGGGCACTGGGGGAGGGGAAGAGTCTGAGTTGTCTTTTGGGGGATGAGAAAGAGAAGACAAGATGAAGGTCAGAGGGTAGATTATTCCAGAGGAAAGGGAGACAGTACAAGAAGACAAACTGACCAGCAGCGGAGTGAGGATAAGGGATGGAGAATGTATGCAAGTCTCTGTGATGAAGAGAGAAGGTAGTGGATTTAGTCGGTGTGAGATGGGACGAGAGATAAAGGGGAAGTGAGCCGACCCAGAATTTAGCAATAAGGGAGGTGCAGTGGACCATTCTTTTGTGTGATAAAGGGGCAAGGGATAGTGGTGCATAAAGGTGACAGTGATGGGTAAGAGCAAGGGAGGCAGTGGCAAAGCAGCAGGAGTTGATGAGAGTGTCTAATTTGGAGATGGAGGAGGAGGTTGTGGCAGTGCCATAGACAACATCAGTGTAATCCAAAACTGGTAAAATAGTTTTTAGTACTAAATCACGTCAAGTGGGGAGAGAGGGAGGTTGGTTTTGTGGCAGTGGAGGACTGCTAATTTGGGCTGGAGCTTGGTGCAGATGGTGCAGATGCAATTGACATGATTGTGCTGTGAAAGGCAGCTCCTGTGACTTGTGAGTGTACTGCCTTTTTTTCTGGCAATTGTGATCCTGCTGCACTGTAGCTTTGCTGCCCTGTGTGTCCTGAGATGAGGAGTCTTTTACTTTCCTCTGCTCTCTTAAATGAACTTCCTGCTATCTTTATCCAGCACTGCTTTGGCTGTGTTTAGGATCACCACCCTTGGATGAAGTAAAAAATGGATGTTAAACCACACCCCAAACTCCACCTCTGGCTCCATCCCTTTTTTATGACTGATGAGTATATTGCTCCTTCCCCATAGCTATTTGTAATGTCAGAACAGACATTAATAGTTATAGGAAATTATTTTTATACTGTTATTTATTTACTTTTATTCTTTGGCAAACAGGTTAACTCCCATGGGCAACATAGCCCATTTTACAAGAGTGGCACAGGAGCACAGGAAGGTTAAGTGACTTGCTTAGGCTCACACAGTATGCAAATGGAGGCTGTGGGAATCAAACTCAGGTCTGCTGAATCCGCCAAGCTCATTCACAGCTGATTGCTCAGATCTCTGTTAAGCACTCTCTCATTTTTCTTCCCACATCAGTCATGTATTCTGATACGCTTTGACCAATGTTTGATAACCTAATTAGTGATGCTTGTGATACCCTCAATAATACATTGTGTTCTCTTCACCTCAATAGGTACTACTGTTTCTTTTCATATTTTTAAGACATTCCATAATTTCAGACACACCATTCCATGCTATTTAGCTGAATGACCTGTAAAAGTGTAGCTAATATCATGGAATTTGTTCGGGTAGTACAAAATGAAAGCAGTGGCTAACTGTTGAGGACTCAGGAAAGAAGTATTCAGTGTAGTGATAAATGCAATAAAAATTTGATAATTTAACAAAAATCGGTCTAAAACATATCAGAATACAAAACAAGCAAAAAGAAACACATGAGAGCATATAAAGGTGTTAAAGCTGTTTTCTGTCATAGCAGCTAAAGACCATACTTAAAATTCAGATTGGAAAAGATTAGGTTAATTTACTTTTAATGGTAATGCCATACTTTACACCTCCCAGGCAGACTGGTTTTACAAACACAGGCAGGTCTGAATGACATCAGAACTTTATAACTTGGACATGCAATGCAGCCAAAACAGTGGATGATTTGATACATCAGTTTTAAGAGTATATGAGCACTCAAAATGGCCCAAAAACCAGACTACATTTAATCAAAACCAGATGACCAGATAAGGACCATAAAAAACGGATTATCTGATCTAAAACCGGATAGGTGGCAACCCTAGCTGTGTTTCACAGCTTCACCACTGTAGGGACAGGAACCAGGTTAGTGCACTTGAGGAATCGACACAAGCTACTGATAAGCTGTGTAACAAAGTTTTTATTACAAAACTGGTGAGCTTTAGAAAATAGCAAAGTACACAGACTTTTGGAGGATGCCTCTCCTCAAGCCCTGGTGCCGCAACCTGAAAGTTTTCATCAGGAAGCATAGCCTCACACAGAATCCCACAAACTTAAACAGCACTAGCAGTTTATTAATTAATTATTTTAAAAAATGCTATCTGCATAAACCATTCAAGTATTTGATGACTTAAACATATTATGATAAAAAGCCTCTTCAGTGTACACAATAAATACATGCTATACACACTGCATAACAAGTTTCGAATTCTGTTCAAGGACAGGAAATATATGAAGATCATATTTGTCTCAAATCAGATTCAAACTGAGATAATGGATTCGAATATCTCAAAGAGCAAGACAGGAAACAAATTTTAATACAATGGGCCCGATTCAAAAACGGCTTACGCATGGCGCAAGGCACTTTACGCCAGCCCCTTTGGCATAAATCACACCTTGTGCCATGCGTTCCGCAAGTTGCCATTCCAAGTTGCAGCTTGTGCCATGCTGCATGCGGGGCACACCAAAGGTGGGCTATGCCACCCACTATGCCTGCAACCCACTGCGGCATGGTGCAAGGGTGGGTAATGGCAGCAACTGTGTCCTATTCTGGAAGGGCAGCTGCTGTAACCCTCCAACACCATTCCAAGACCTGCTATGGTACTGCGGACTTAGACCATCATGGAGGTGGTATAATGCTAACTGATGGATGCCCACTCCACAATGCCATGGGAGGCACATAACCCTGCTCCATGTCCCCCCCAGCAAGGTCAAGCCCTCCACCCCAAATGTCGTGGACCCCCTGGGTCTGTTTACCACACTGCCCCTGAATGCCTGTGGCGCCTGGCCAGCCCCTCCCCAATGCCCCAGGTGGTTGCAGGTGCATTTCAGGTCTGGGGTTGGGGGGCAGTAATTTACAGACTGTGACTTGTGGCAGCCAGGTCCATACCATTCCTGTGGTGCTAGCCTGTAGCTGCTGCAAGTCATGGGTCATAGATGCCGGGGACCCTGCCTGTCTTGGAATACAGTGCAGGGTTCCCGGCATAGCGCCTCATGGCAAAACTCGCATACACCCTCAAGTTCCACCATGCATCTTGTAATCAGGCCCAATGTTCACACCTTATACTGTTGGTATGATGCCCGAGGGAACAGTGTCTCTACTTTAGAGAAAAATGATTTGAGCACAAGCTGAACTTGATGTTCTAAATGTTTGACAAAAAATATCTGTAATGGAAAAGCTAAAAGTTCAGGAGACTTAGAATAAGAACTATAACATCGCACTGGCCTCTTTATGCTGCCCCAAAAAGTATACTGCCATGGCAATAAGTATGAATTAAAAGCTGCAACTTATGCAATCTTTTTTTTAATACTTTAAAATCAAAAGCGGCACGCCTAAATGGTGAATGAAGTGAGGTCAGGTGTCTAAAACCATGTTACGAAATAGTATAATTAAAAAAAAAACATAGACCCAAAAAGATACATGTATGCATAATTGTTACCCACATGGGAGAAAAAAGTGGAATAATTTGTAAGGGAAGATGCAATATAATAAGCTAGCTGTATAGGATAGTGAGAATGTCTTCTGTTTTGGAAAAAAGTCTGGCATCTTTGAACTGAGCTAGAAATCCAAAAGTAATGATCAAGCACAATACAAGTTTAATAACCAAAGAAAGATCCACATGTGCACAACTATTAAATATAAATAAAATGTATCAATTATCATGGCACAGAAGAACTATTGCCATAAATAAATTCTATGAAAGTTAAAGTTACTACACCATGTTATCTTTCATTACTCTGTATAATGACTTTGACCTACCACAAACAAAAGTCTTATCTCTTAATTGAAGCCTTTGGGCTGCAATGTACTGCACTCAGTATACTGAAACATTGGGGCTGATTCCAGGACTGCTTACATCTGTGCAAGCCGAGTTACAGCAAACCCCATGACATAACTCGCAACTTGTGCCATGCGATATGCCATGTACGATTCCCAAAAGCGACATGCTCAATGCCGTATGCGGGTTGTGCACACTGTGGGTTTCACCACCCACTATGCCACAACCCACAACACCATGGTGCAAGGGTAGGTTAAGGCAGCAGCTATGCCCTATTCAACAAGGGTGGCTGCTGTAACCCACCTATGCAATTACAGGAGCTGCATTGGTGTACCAGAGTTAGGACATCTTGGAGATGCTCTAAGGGGCATCTGTCAGTGCTATCTGATGGATGCCCACTCTGCAATGATGCGGCAAAGACCATGCTGTGTTCCCCATGCCCCCCATGAACATGTCCATGTCCCATACCCCCCGACTGTCAGGGACCCCCGGGGTCCATTGTCTAATGTGCCCCCAGACTCCTATACCCCCTGTCCAGCCCCCATGCTCCTGGTGCCTGCCATGGTGTTCCAGGGTGGGGGGCTCTGGGAGGGCAGTGTGAAGCAGGCTGTGACTTGCGGCATGCAGGGTTATTATGCTATGCTCATGTTGGTAGCTGCTGCATGCCACAAGTCCTAGGTCATAAGGGCCGGGAGCCTGCCACTCTAAGAAAATGGCACAGGGTCCCCAGCTTAGCGACGACTGTTGCAACTCGCATATGCCTGCGAGTTGCAACAGTCGTCCTGGAATCGGACCAATTGTGTCTCCAGATGCAAGAGCAATTTCAATCTAATCCCCCCAACACACACACACACACACATACACACACACACACGGGTAAGGGGACATGCTCCAGCACCACAAAATTAAAGTTGTGCATCATTGTTCGCTTCAAAATGCACTGGGAGTGCACTTTTCCCTTAGTTTGTTCATAGTATTCCAACAGTCCTTTTGAATCTTTTCCTTTGTCTTACATATTGTCAGACCTAAAGTATGTAATAAATTTTGCATCAGTACCAAATCACATAACTAACAAACATCAGTGTGCATAATGTGAACTATTTGATCTTAATATTAATGCCATTATACACTAATTCTTTTCCTGGTCTCACATACCTGTACCTCACACAAGAGCCACATTTATAGAACCCCATGGGCTTTCATGGCAACCAATTGGCTATGAGTTTTCTAGATGGTACATAGTGGCTAGCTGTAAGTATATCAGTTTCTAGCCCTCTCATATGTCACTCTTGGTTTGGATGGGAAGATTTCTCTAATCAGCCTGTCTTCTAGGAACACTGAACAAAGATGGTGGACCAAATGCCCATCCTTCCCACGATTGCACTGAATTCTGTGACAAAGCATACCTGCCCATACTGTCCCTTGATCTTAGTTTTTGGAATCAACAAAGATGCCCTGTCACAGATTTTAGCTTTGTTTACTGCTTCCTGCAGTGTTTGCTCATCATATCCCCTTTAACAGAACCTTGTTTTTCTGCTTGCACATTGTATACCTCATGGTCAGTATAATTGTTTTAAATGTAATAACTGTCCATAAGGAATCGATTGGACACATTTTCTGCAGAGGTTGCTAGCAGCTTGTATTATCGAACTTGCCACAACAGGCTTGAGAAACCTTCAGAACCAATAGTTTTTATCTACTTCACCTACCAGGGTCACATCAAGAAAGTTGATTCTTTAGGTATCAGAGTTTCCTGTAAATTTTAAATTCTTATTATTTTCATTAAGAAATTTTACAATTTGATCAACTTTGTCCCTGCCTTTCCATATGCAGATTATATTGTCAATGAAATGGAGCCAGACAACTACTTTCCCAAGAAAATGATTATTCACTGCATTTAGCACACAGTCCTCCTCTCACAGGCCCATATACAAATTTGCATATAAGGGGGCAACAACCTTCCCCATCACCATACCACAATATTGCAGATAATACATGCAGTCAAATGTCAACTAATTTTTATTTAAAACAAATTCAAGGACCTGTATGAGGAAGAATGTGGGAACTTGGGCCCCATCACTCAGCAGATAATGTTCTTCTGCTTCCATACCCGGTTAGTGGGAAATGGATATTTATAGACTAGTTACATCCATAGCCACCCACTGAAAGTCTGGTTGCCATACAAGTCCTTGCAGTTTGATGAGGAGGTCCACCGTGTCATAGATGTGGGATCCTAGACCCAAAACCAAAGGCTGTAAAAAACAGTCCACAAAAAGGGAAAGACTATGGGTAAGGGATCCCACCCTAGACATGATGGGCCTCCCAGGAGGGTCCCAATCACATTTATGAACTTTCACAATTATGTACAATGTTGGGACCACCAGATGTTGTGGTTTAAAAAACCCAGCCTCTTGAGGCAAAATCCATTCTCTCTCAAGAGCATTATCAACCAACTCAAAGAGCTCCTTTGATATATTTTAGTGGGGTTTCCTTTTAGAGGGAGATCATTCTCCTTCACCTCTGAAAGCTCCATAGGTTTGGCTACATACATTTGTTCAGGCATTAATACAACATCACCCCCTTGTCATATGGCTTGATCACTGCACTAGTCCTATCCTATAACTGGTGAAGTGCAAGCCACTCCAACAAGGGGACATTAACAGAAACAGAATTAACAGGAAATATTGCCCTTGTATAGGTCACAGATGAGACCATATCTGAAGTATGAAGTGCAATCCTGGCACCCACATCTTAAAAAATATATTAACCTGCTGGAGCAGGTACAGAGGAGGACAATGAAGATGATTGCTGGTCAGCAAGGGAAAACATATGAGGAGAGCTTGAGAGACCTGAACATGTACTCCCTGGAGGAAATTAGGGAGATAAGGGATATGACTGAGACTTTCAAATACTTGAAAGGGATAAATAGGGTGGATAAGGAGGGTCTCTATAGGCTAAGTGGCAACCATAATGTGAGGGAGCACTATCTTAATTGGTTGAGGGAAAGTTTAAAAGAGAATCTAGAAAACATTTCTTCACTGAGAGGGTGATGGGCAGTTGGAAAGCACTGCCAGAAGAGGTGGTCTCGTTTGCGATGGAGGGCAGTTTCAAAAAAGGGTGGAATAAACATAAGGGAACAGTAAAAGTTATGGGAGGGGTGGATGAAAATGATGAGAGGTTGGGGAAGGGGACAGGGTCATTAGCTCAAGCTGTGGACCCTGCAATATGAGCAGACTAGACAGACCCCACCTGATGCCCGTATTCTGTTTGCATGTTCATATGTACATTACCAGCAAATGAGGACTTATTACAGTTTTGCTCCAATGATTTATCTGTCTCAAAAAGCAGCATTTTTTTAAACAAATCTATCGCCCAACACTCACTACTCTGATGGCAAAAAACTGATTTGGACTTGAAAACTTGAGGTCTATTGAAATATTCCAAAAGCTCACGCAGTATGGAAATATGTTCTAATAATTCACTTAGATTCACTACATCAGTTAGATCATCATTAACATCAGGCACTGAAACAACACTTGTAAGATTCCTTAATCACCCATAATGCAATATTAGTCCCAACATGCTGAAAGAGATCTATACTGTCATAATTTTCCATACTTGAGGTTATCATCTTCCTCTATTAATGTGAATTAGAACAGTACCTCTGTTCTCATGATATTTGAATTTAGTTGGATTTTGTTTTTGCTTGTTAAAGTAGTACCATAATCAAAGTTTACATACAAATTTGAAAATGTAAACCCTCAGTTCAAAGGATTCAGTGACAGGCATTGGAGTAAAACCAGTCCCCGGCAGAGTATACTTCCTTGTTCTTGGGTTAATTCTCCATTTGTTAAATTAATTATTGATATTTTCTCCCTTGTAGCACCATCTGGTTGTCATGCTTTTGTCCTCTGCTCCTTCCCCTTCTTTTTTTCTTGATGCATTTTTTGTTGTTGTTGTTGTTTTTGTTGTTGGCAGGTTTTTTTCTGTACCTTTTGATTTTTCTCTTGATATAAGTTTTGGTCTGTACCATCTCTAAAAAAACAACCCCTGACGTAGATGGTGCTTCCTCTGAAATATCAGAGTCTTCTGTCTGTGCCTGTAACTCTGAAGCTGAGAAATGCAGCACCCGTTTTTTACTTTGATTCGCTGCCCTTTGATAATGTGGACTACTTCTGGATTTGGAGCATCCTTGACTACGTGATTCTGTTGGTTCTTCCAGATGACCACTTCATTTTTTTATAGTCTAAACTGTCCCTCTGAAGTTTGTTATGCTAACTCTATAATAATTATTTTTCTAATTTTAAAATGTGAGTCATGTAATTTTTTTTTAATTCTCAAACTCTGGATTACTGCTGTATCTCTTCAGATTTTGTTGGGCATCTGGTGCTTCGCTTACTGTCTGTGTCTCCAGTCACTTGTCCCTCTTAACTAAAGCTTTTATTAAGTTATTGCTACACTTGCTCAATGCATCCTCTCACTCCTTCTTAAATTCATCTTCTTCAAGGCCACATGTGGGTAATTTATTAAGTCTAATGTCTCTTGGTGCCCATCATTGTTCCAAATCATGGTGTAAGGTAACATGCTTATAAAAATGAGTTAACTATTTCAAACCATGCTTTAGAAAGTTTGTCAAACACATCTTTCAGTTCACATTTATCTGCCTCTTCTGATAGTGAACTCTGAGCACATAATGCCTGTTTAGACCACTCATTACACTGACTAAAGAACTCGGCATCCTCCAAATAGGCTAAATTGGCTGAATCCCTCTGTAAAAGAACTAAGGGAAGAACTAGTAACTAGAACTAGTAACACCACTGACTATCCTTTTTAATAAATCATGGGAGGATGGTGTGGTACCTGAGGACTGGAGGAGGGTGGATGTGATTTCCCTTCACAAAAGTGGGAGCAAGACAGAGGCAGGAAAGTACAGACCAGTCAGTTTGACCTCAGTGGTAGGGAAAATGATGGAATCACTTCTGAAGGAAAGAACTGTTGAGTACCTAGAGGCCAGTGGGGCACAGGACCCAAGACAGCATGGATTCACAGTGGGAAAGTCATGCCAGACAAATCTAATTGATTTTTCTGACTGGGTGACCAAAGCAGTAGACCAGGGAGGGGCTGTGGACATGGCCTCCTTAGACTTTAGCAAGGCATTTGACACAGTCCCACACAAAAGATTAATAAACAAATTAGCCAGCCTGGGAGTGGGTCCCAGGGTGGTAGCCTGGGTAAAACACTGGCTGGACAATAGGACACAGTGGGTAAATGGAGTCCACAGTGAAGAAAGGCAGGTTACTAGTGGGGTACCGAAGGGTTCAGTACTGGGTCCAGTCCTTTTTAATGTCTTTATAAGTGATATTGCAGAGGGACTGGAAGGGAAAGTATGTCTCTTTGCAGACGATACAAAGATCTGCAACAGGGTTGATACACAGGGTGGGGTGGAAAGGATGAAAAGGGACTTGGCAAGGTTGGAGGAATGGTCAAATGTATGGCAGATTAGATTCAATGCAAAGAAGTGCAAAGTAATGCACCTGGGAAACAAAAACTCAGGGGAAGAGTACACAATGGGGGGTGAGATACTGACAACAACAAAAATGGAAAGAGACCTGGGGGTAGTCATATCAGATGACCTAAAGGTGGGCCAACAATGATGGAAGGCAGTAAGAAGGGTTGGGGGGATACTGGGATGCATAGGGAGAGGCATCACCAGTAGAAAACAGGATGTTGTTGGCCCTCTGTACAGACAGTTGGTAAGATCACATCTGGAGTACTGTGAACAGGCCTAGAGACCCCATCTCTGCAAAGACATAGACAGGGCGGAGGCTGTCCAGAGGAGGGCAACCAAAATGATGCAGGGTCTGCATCAGAAGACATATGAAGAAAGATTAAAGGAACTTAAGATGTATAGCCTCGAGGAAAGGAGGGAGAGGGGGGACATGATAGAAACTTTCAAATACCTCAAGGGAATCAACAAAGTCCAAGAGGGTAGCATCTTTCAGAAAAAGAGATGTGCAAGAACAAGGGGGCACAATTTGAAGATGAGGGGGCGGCTCAGAGGTAATGTGAGGAAGTATTTCTTCACAGAGAGTGTTGTGTATACATGGAACAGTCTTCCTGAGGAGGTCGTAGAGTCAAAAACAGTGGGGGAATTCAAGAATGCATTACAAAGACATAAGGCAATTCTAGTGGGGGGAGGAAGTAGGCTGTTGGTTAACTAGGATCTGCAGCTTATCCGTTAGGTGGGGAAATGGGCAGACTAGGTGGGCCAAGCGGTCCTTATCTGCCGTCAAATTCTATATTTCTATGTTTCTATGTTCTACATTATATATGAGAACTGGTGTCTGGCTGACTGGGGTAGGCATTCCTGTCCTTAGCGCTGTTACTTTTCAGTAAGATGCAGGAAATAGCTAACTCTGCATGCAGTTTTAGTCATAATTCAGAGAATGAAAAGTTCACCCACCTCCTCTGCTCACAAAGATATTTGCTGGTGTTAGTGCTTTTGATTCGTACTCTGCAGTCCGGCAAAAAATCTGTTGTGGCAGACACGGTTCAAGGATAAAGCATGCTCTGGAATGGATGTTGGTGCATGCAAGGGCTGCCAGTCCTACTTGAAACAGTACTACTTTGGCTGTGCTTCACAGCTTCACCATGACATGGCAATGTTGTGTGCTCTGTGTGCCTGTGTGCCCCTGCATGTGCGCTCTCACGCTCTACCCCTTGTTTATATTGTGACCAGTTACAGGTGCTGTGTGAGCTTTATTTGTATTTCTTTGTTTTCATTTCCCTTCAGAGTCCCCTTTCCTCTCTGGACCCCGGCATGTTCCTGACCTTCTGCTAGTGGCAGGGTTGAAGTGCACAGTTGCATAACGTCATGGAGCTGCCACAGCTTATAAAGTTCACTGCCCCTCTGTTGGAGAAAGTGTACATGATCACACAGTGGAGTGGTCCCACTTAAAGACTAAAGAACTTTATTTTTTCTTGTTAAAATACCAATGTCTGCCCACCAGTGCAGTGGTAGTGCTACCATTTGCAATGCCAGTGACTGGGTTTAGGAACAAGCTGGGGATGTCTGGGGCCAGCTGGAGAGGAGAAGTGTGTGTTCCCATGTGGAAGTTCTCCTCCTCTGGGGAGGGAGTGCTGCAATGCCTCCCTCTGCCACCACTACCTCTAGGAGCACAGGTGGTAGAGCAGTAACAGGGGTGTAGAGAAAGGAAGGGCATTGAAGAGCACTTGATAGGGCACATGCATGTGAGCCTGCCACAGCCTGGACAGTTGTCCTTGCTCTGACATTGTCACAGAGAGAAAAAGAGGGCGTCTAATCAGTAAATCCCTCTTGTCCACAGCACCAGGATGGTACACCCACCCACCAGATGGAAGAGAAAAAAACAGAGCTAAAAAACAAATACTGATGCCTGGTCTGTTCTCTAACCCACAGCCATCGGATAGGAAAAAGGTGTTCTTGGCAAAAAGGGATGGGCACAATGTGCAGCTCAAATGAGAGCAAAGTAAAAAGGGGGTTATTGTTACCATAATGGCTCCAGATGAACTCTGAGCATGTTTACATTTTAAAATTGAAGCGCTTACCCACCGGCAATAGACTCATTGCCACCCCCCCTTACAAACCTCACTAAGAATTGTTTTCCCACCAAGGTTAAATGGACAGCCGACTGTGACAAGGCTTTTAGACAAATAAAGGCTATTCTATGCTTTGCCCCAGTTCTTCACAGTCTAGATTTCTCCAGACCTTTTGAGGCTCAGACAGATTCCTCTGACACAGGCATTGGAGCGGTTCTTACACAGCAGGACAAACATGGAGAGCATCCCATCCTTTTTCTAAGTAGGAAGCTCCATGAAAGGGAAAGGAGGTACTCAACAGTAGAAAAAGAGTGTCTGGCCATGAAATGGGCCATTGAGGCTTTAAAATACTATCTTTGGGGGAATTAATTCATAATAGTGACAGATCACAATCCACTGTGTTGGCTGAACCTCATGAAAGATAAAAACATGAGAATCATGAGGTGATATCTGTCTCTACAGCCCTATAAATTTACGGTGACACATAGGGCAGGGTCCTAGCATAAAAATGTGGATTTCTTGTCCAGGTTTGGTGCGGACAACACTTTTCAGGAAATGATTGATGTTCTGTATATAATGTTCTTGTGATTGTTACAAACTGTAAAATGTATGCCTCAGTTTGTACCTGCACATACCTCAGGGAACAGTAGTTAATTGGAGCAATATTGTTTAGAGATAGAATTACCTAAATTACCTTTTGGTAATTGTTCCATTTGTTTAAGGGTCCCTGAGGGGAACTTCTGTAGTGGGTGGGCAGAAGTTCCAACCCTTCCTAGGGTGATAGGACTGGGCATCATAAAATGTTGCCCTCTTGAATGGAGAGGAATGTGGCAGGATGAGAATGTCAACATAAAATTAAAAAAAACATTTATTCTTTTCACTCTGTCCTATTCTCTTAAACTTTTCTCTCTATCCTTAATTTCTTGTCAGGGTGGCCAACCTGACAATTCTGTTCTCCTATCTGTGCTATACCTTTAATCTGTTGTCATTCTAACCATCAATACTGCCACATGAAGTTAAAAGCAGATCCCCTTTAAAGCCTCCTGCTATGTAAATTCTGTGGAAGATTTTGAATCCCCCAAGAAACAAGAGTGTTTCCAACACCAGAGCAGATTGCCATATAGCCCCATTTTAAAGCGAGTCTCTGCAAGACTGGAAGATGAGCAAGCAGGCTGTTGCAAGGGAGAAAGTAAGTCTCCTGCAGCACGCCTGGAGATCTCACTCTGCTGCCTGAAAAACAAAGAGATTAAATAAAAAGTTAAAATAAGTACTGCAGCATTAGTGCAGACTGTTCCTGTGTATAAAAACATGATTTGGGGTGTTTGACTTGTTATTGTGTTGTTTAAAGCTACCAAGAAGTGAAGTACAGTATGAGGAGTGAAATAGTGCAGTGTTTGCTGACTGCTGAAATGGCAGAGCTGCCACGGGGGGGTGGGGGTGGAGAAATGTAAAACATAAAAATATGTTTAAATACAGTTCTAGCACAGTAAATTAAGGATAATAATAATACTAGGCTCTTTTTGGAATGTATGCAGAGAATAAAAATGTGTTCAAATGAAGTAAAGGTATAAGTAGAAAAACTAAGCCAAGTAACAAATTTAAGTGATAAATAAACAAGGCTGAATAGTGATAGAGCTACTCTGGCTTCACAGAATAAATAGAGGGGGAGTGCACCCCTACTCTGTTTTTATCTAAGAAGGTTAGAGTCCTCTATAAACAAGTCTGATTTTCTTGGTTTCTTTACCTGAAATGGTGGCAGGTAGCAAGAGATGGCTTCTAAGGAGCTGGCAGCCCAGAAAATGGCTGCTAATATAAAAGTGGTGTGGTCCTGTCATTGAAAGGAGAGGGGCTAAAAAGGTCCTTGATGATGCTTTCTCCACCAATTAAGGTTCCTCTAAGTTAAAATGAGTTCTTATAGACTATTACTAATATTATGCTGAAAAAAGACATAATAAGCTTTAGATTTAGAGAATTTGAAGTCTTATCTTAAGTTCCAGAGTAGAGGAATAATATTTTTTGGTATAATTGATAGTCACATGTCAATGATGTCATGATTATTGTACTATATTAACCTCCCCACCAGGAGGCTAATTCAGGTGTGCTGGTCAGTTTCTTCTGACCAAGCAAGGGAAAGGAGGTGTGAGTACATATACACCAGAGTGGAGAAAAATATTGAATATACAGAGAAGAGCAGGGAGTCTGAGGAAAGACTAGCCTGATTACTTTTTTGTTTGTTGTTATTTTGGTGTGAAAGTTTAAACATCCATCTTTTTTCTGTAAATATTTTTGAACAGTTAATTTTGTTATTATCATTTTTGGAAAATAAAATGATAAACGCTACACCAGCATTTTTTATGCACTTGATTTAAGGACTGGTGCCTGTTATTGAACCCACAGGCTTATGTTGGGGAGGGGCCTTAGACAAGTAGCACACACAGTAACTTTCTCGGAAGTGCTACCTGTCTATGGCATGGAGGGGTCTAGGGTACTCCGCACCATGGGATTCAATAACTGGTTGAAAAACTGGTGCTGAGCTCAGGGATTTGGCTTCATTGGGGACTTGCATGCTACCTGGAGGGATGCAAACCTATACTGATGCAATGGTCTGCATCTATCCCAGAGGTGAACCATGATCCTAGATGACAGCTGTAAATGCTTCATTGGCAAACATTTAAACTAGCCAAGGAGGGAGGCACTGAAAAGGAGAAGGGAACTCCTTGCCCGACAAAAAAAATCAGGGTAGTTAGTGAGGTAAACACCAAGACAGAACAGTCGATAGGGAGAAGGGTGGGGTAAATAGAGAAAAAGACAAAGACAGTAAGGACAGGGATGGGGCAAAAAGAAATAAGGCCATAAGAAAAAAATGGAGGGTAATGAGTACCAATGCCCATAGTCTGGGTAAAAAGCTCCCCAAAATGGTGGCCTTGATGGAAGTGGAATGCCTGGATGTCATGGCAGTTACAGAAACATGGTACACAGAGAACCATGACTGGGGTGCCAACATACCAGGGTACACAATCTACAGGAGGGACGGGGAGGGAAGAAGAGGAGGAGTAGCTCTCTATGTAAGGGAAGGGGATCAAAGCAACAGAACTAAAGGGTAAACAGGGAGGAGAGGAGGCACTGTGGGTCACCCTGGAGACTGAAAATAGCACCACAATCTGCACAGGGATTGTATACAGATCCCCATCTCAGGGGGATCAAATGGACAAGGAAATGATAGAAGGCATTCTTAGGATAGCAAAGAAAGGGGAAATATTGCTGATGGGGGACCTGAATATGCCAGATGTTAACTGGTGCACCTTTGCTGCAGCCACATCCAAGAGCAGGGCCATTCTTGATGCCCTACAGGGGGCATGCCTCAGACAGCTAGTTTTGGAACCCACTCGGGAGGGAGCAATCTTAGATCTGGTACTCTCAAATGGGGACAGAGAGAGGAGCTCTGATCTTGAAGTGTGCAGCCATCTGGGAACAAGTGACCACCAAACAGTGTGGTTCATGATAAACTTATCTGTACAGTCAAGCCATACAAAAGTGAAGGTACTGAACTTTGGGAGGACTAATTTTGTCAAAATGGGAGTGTGCCTCAGAAAAGCACTAGCAAACAGGCAAGAAGGTGGGGTGGAGCAAAAAGGGGGAAACATCAAAACCACCATCACAGAAGCAACAAGCCTTTGTGTGAAGCAAACAAATCAAAACTAAAGAAAAAAACAATATGGTTCTCAAAAGTAGTGGTGGAGAAGGTTAGGGAGAAAAAGATAGCATTCAGGAAGTTTAAGGAAACACAGAAGGAGCAGGACAGAGAACTGTACCAGTTAAAGCAGAAGGAAGCAGGGAAGGCAGTGAGAATAGCAAAGGCCCAAACCGAGGAAAGGATAGCCAACTCAATTAAGAAGAGGGATAAAACCTTTTATGGGTACATTAGGGAGCAAAGAAAAACTAAGGCAGGGATACTGAGGCTGAATAAAGAGGAAGGTGGTTTGGCAGACAGCGACAGTGAAAGAGCAGGGATACTTAACGAATACTTCTGCTCAGTATTCACAATGGAAGAGCAGGGGGAGATACCTAATGCAGTCAATATAAGCACTCGGGGTAAGGGGGTTGATATTAGTCCTTTCACAGAAGAAAGGGTTCTGAAAGAACTCTTAAAACTGAAGGTGGAAAAAGCAATGGGGCCTGATGGGATTCACCCCACAATTCTAAAAGAACTAAGCAAAGAACTGGTAACACCACTGACTAACCTTTTCAATAAATCATGGGAGGATGGTGTGGTACCTGAGGACTGGAGCAAGGTGGATGTGATTCCCCTTCACAAAAGTGGGAGCAAGACAGATGCAGGAAACTACAGATCTGTCAGTTTCACCTCAGTGGTAGGGAAAATGATGGAATAACTTCTGAAGGAAAGAATTGTTGAGTACCTAGAGGCCAGTGGGGCACAGGACCCAAGCCTGCATGGATTCACAGCAGGAAGGTCATATCAGACAAATCTAATTGATTTCTTTGACTGGGTGACCAAGGTAGTAGACCAGGGAGGGGCTGCGGACATGACCTACCTACACTTTAGCAAGGCATTTGACACAGTCCCGCACAAAAAGATTAATAAACAAATTAGCCAGCCTGGGAGTGGGTCCCAGGGTAGTAGCCTGGGTAAAACACTGGCTGGACAATAGGACACAGAGCGTAATAGTAAATGGAGTCCACGGTGAAAAAGGAGGGTTACCAGTAGGGTACCGTAGGGTTCAGTACTGGGGCCAGTCCCTTTTAATGTCTTTATAAGTGACATTGCAGAGGGACTGGAAGGAAAAGCATGTTTCTTTGCAGATGACACAAAGATCTGCAACAGGGTTGATACGCAAGGTGGGGTGGAAAGGATGAAAAGGAATTTGGCAAGGTTGGAGGAATGGTCAAATGTATGGCAGATTAGATCCAATGCAAAGAAGTGCAAAATAATGCACCTGGGAAACAAAAACCCAGGGGAAGAGCACACAATGGGGGGTGAGATACTGACAACAACAAAAATGGAAAGGGACCTGGGGGTAATCATATCAAACGACCTAAAGGTGGGCTAGCAGTGTGAGAAGGCAGTAAGGAGGGCTGGGGGAATACTGGCATGCATAGGGAGAGGCATCACCAGTAGAAAAGAGGAAGTTGTTGGCCCTCTGTACAGACAGTTGGTAAGACCACATCTGGAGTACTGTGTACAGTTCTGGAGACCCCATCTCCGCAAAGACATAGACAGAGTGGAGGCTGTCCAGAGGAGGGCAAACAAAATGGTGCAGGGTCTGCACCAGAAGACATATGAAGGAAGACTAAAGATCTTAAGATGCCTGGCCTCGAGGAAAGGAGGGAGAGGATGGACATGATAGAAACTTTCAAATACCTCAAGGGACTCAACAAAGTCCAAGAGAGCAGCATCTTTCAGAAAAAGAGATGTGCAAGAACAAGGGGGCAGAATTTGAAGATAGAGGGGGGGACGGTTCAAAGGTAATGTAAGGAAGTAATTCTTCACAGAGAGGGTCATAAATGCATGGAACAGCCTTCCTGAGGAAGTTGTAGAGTCAAAAACAGTGGGGGAATTCAAGAATGCATCGGACAGACATAAGGCAATTCTAGTGTGGGGTAATAATAATAATAATAATAATGATAAGCTTTATTTCTTTGCGCCTTTCTTAAAATCAAGGTGCATTACAATAAAATACGGACATAAAAACATAATAAAACACATTAAAAACCAAATTAAATACAGAGCATTAATCGGCATCCAAATCACCTCCAAATGCCTTACTCCATAAAAAAGATTTTAGGCCCTTTTTAAAACCCTCCACCGTCATGCACTCTCTAATCCAACATGGTAGATAATTCCAGAGGGTCGGCGCCATGAACATAAAAGCTCGGGCGCCGGAAGATTTTAAAGCTACCCTCGGGATCTCTAGCAACCCCTCATTGGCTGAGTGGAGTGGTCACGTCAGAAGGTAAGGCACCAGAAGATCTTTCAGGTAATCAGGGCCCAGACCGTGTAGGGCTTTATATGTCAGTAATCCAACTTTAAAGGTGATCCGCCACTGAACTGGCAGCCAGTGCAGATCCCGGAGCACCAGTGTAATATGAGAGGAACGTGAGGTCCCCATTAACAACTGGGCTGCTGAGTTCTACACTAGCTGCAAGCGGCGGATATCAACCCCAGGAAGCCCAAAGTAGAGGGAGTTGCAATAGTCCAAACACGAGGTCACAAAGGAGTGGATCAGTGTGGGTAGTTCGCCGGACAGAACAAGGTGCTTGACCCTGGCAATGTTCCTAAGGTGGTAAAAGGATACCTTAACAACCGTCAACACTTGCGCATGCAATGTCAGCTGATCGTCAAGGATCACCCCCAGGTCTCGCACCCATTCAGAGGTCGGGAGCTCCACATCCTCCAGGAATAAACCAGAGGTTTGAAGTGCCCCCAACCCCTCAACCTGGCGGCCGGGATCCACAACCATCACCTCCGTCTTCCCAGAATTCAACTTCAACCAGCTGGACCTCATCCAATCCTGGATCTCGCTGAGACAGTTGTTAAACACTCAGAGTGCTCTATTCTGGTCAGGCGCAAAAGACAGATAGAGCTGGGTATCATCGGCATAAAAATGAAACTCCAGCCCATATCATCTTACAATGTCTCCGAGGGGAAGCACATTCACCGCAAACAACATGGGGGACAGCACAGAGCCCTGAGGCACCTCACAGGTCAGAGCGGTAGGATCGGAGGAAAATATCCCCGATACCACCCTCTGAGTTCTACCTGTGAGGAAGGAGGTAAACCATCTGTGCACCAAACCCGACAACCCACAGATGCATCTCAGGTGCTCAAGCAATACCCCATGGTCTACGGTGTCAAATGCTGCTGACAAATCCAGAAGGACCAAAATGGACCATTTTTTCTGGTCTCTCGCCATCAGAAGATCATTGAGGACCCGAACCAGTGCAGTCTCAGTGCTGTGCCTCTTTCGAAAACCTGATTGAAGAGGATCGTAGATGTTATGGATGGCTAAATGGTTGTCCAACTGGGCTGCCACCACTTTCTCGATTACCTTCCCAACAAAGGGGAGGTTCGAGATAGGTCTGTAGTTAGCTAGGGAGTCGGGGTCCAAAGATGCCTTTTTCAACACTGATGTCACCACCGCTTCCTTCAGGGAGCGGGGATATTCACCAGCGTCTAAGGAGCACCAGACTATCCTAGCTAGAACCGGGAAGATGACCTCCCCACAGCCCATGATCAGGCCAGTGGGACCCGGCTCTAAACTGCAGCTTGTGGTACGCATACCCTGGACAATCCTCATAACATCCTTGATTTCCGGCCTTTTGAAGGAACTCCAGCCGAGCGGTGTGCTTGTGACTGTGGGCTGGACCGCCACAACTCCCATGAAGGGTGCGGTGCAAATCTCGGCCCTGATGTCGGCCACCTTTTCTGCAAAGAATCGAGCAAGCTCCACACACTGCATTTGTGAAAAGGCTCGATGGACCTGCAGACAGGCTGGGTTGCACAGCCTGTCTACGGTTCGAAAGAGCTGGGCTGGTCGATTCTGAGCAGCAGCAATTTCTCCGGACTGGAACACTGCCTTCTTATGAGTGATTGCTGACTGACAGAGTTTATAATGCTCTAGGAGTCTAAGATGGTCGGCATCTAAGCTGGATTTTCGCCAGTATCTCTCCAACCTGCAACCTAATTGCTGCAACTCCCTCAGATCCCGATCAAACTAGAGGGATCGAGGGTGAAGGGAGGGAGGACGCACACGGGTGGGAGCAATTAAATCCAAAGCAGAGGTGACAGCCTTATTATAGGCTTGCACTATCGCTTCGGGATTTGAGCTCAACCCAGGAAATTCTGATAGGTCAGGAACCGCAATTAGGCCATCGGGAGTAACATCCCGTAAAGGGCGGTACTTGACCATCTCCACTGCAGAAAGCACGAGGGGTGCAAAATTGAATCTCACAGTGGTGGTCAGACCATCCGACTGGTTCCACCCCCACATCGGAGGCCTCCAACCCCAGCAGGAAGACCAGATCCAGTGAATGGCCATGTTTATGAGTGGCAGAGGTAACCACCTGTGAGAGGCCGAATGAACACATCAATTGGAGGAGGTGCTGACCAAATTGCGAGAGTTCGTCGTCGATCCAGGCATTAAAATCACCCAGCACCATCAACCTGGGCAATTCAAGTACCAGGTCGACGACGAAGTCCGCCACTTCCTTTAGGAATAGCTTCTCGTCACCAGGTGGACGATAAATGAGAGCTATTCTATAGCCCCCACCAGCCACTACGACACATTCAAAGGATCTGGTCTCCTCCACTGGAACACTAGCGAGATCCAATTCGGTTTTGAAACAGACCGCAACCCCCCCACCCCTGCGATCCAATCTCAGGTGGTGTATCACCGAATACCCAGCTGGAACTGCTGCCTCAAGTACTGGGCCAGCATTACTATCCAGCCAGGTTTCGGTGATGCAGGTCAGGTCCGCTGTGCCTACCAAGTCTACTACAATGGCAGTCTTGTTCACAACAGACCTGGCATTGCACAACACCGCCCGAGTTGAATAGGACTCCTGGGAAGCCCCGACCACCTGCCCACCATTTACAAAAGTGGTGCCCTTGGGTATGGAGACCAAACAGGAAGGTCCACGTTCAGCACTCCATTTCGCCCCAGGGCGTCTTCTGGACTTAACCACTCAGACGCGAGCACCCCCCTCATCCATCCCCCTCTGTTCATGCCCCCTGCCCCTCTGAAACCTCCCACGAGCAATTCCCAAAGCCCTACAGCGTTGGTAAATGGGGAAAAGCAAAGGGAGGGCAAAGAAAGGGCGGAGGGCATGAAGAGCGGTGGATGAATAGTGCATGACGGGGGTGGAATAACAATATCTATTGTCATCCACAAACATCAGGCCAGTAACAATAACCTCTAAACTCCCTATAAAAAATAAAATAAAATAATAAAAGCTTGAAAACACAAATCTACTTAACATAAATTAAACTATACAATCAGAAAACCTAAATAAACAAACAATAACAACAATAATTAATTAACAATAATAACCAGTTCAAATGAATTTTAAAAAGTCGTTTTGAGACAATGGAGCTCCCACCTTCAACCGCAAAAAATGTCCAGATATAGGACCACAGACTCTCACTCCATGATTCCAATAACCAGGAAAGCAGAAGTTAAAATTAAAACAAAAATCCCAAAGAGACTCCCCAATTCAGACCCCCCAAGGAACTCTCACCACCCAGGTGGAATCAGTACAGGCAGAAAATCATCCAAAATAGTGTGCTAAGGTCGGCAGATCCCGGAGAGTTAATGAGAGTACAGTGCTATTAACAATCCTTCGTGGGCTCTCACTACCACGACAAATTACATCTCAAACTGTATCTTTTGAAGAATCCCACCGGAATCAACTCCACCTCTAGCTAGATTAGGCAGCAGCAGCATAAAAAAGCAAAGATCTTACTTTAGTGTAGACTTTCCAAGATTAAATCCACAGAGGAGAAGAACCAAGGGGAAACACTGTCGATGCCAGGGACTGGCCCCAGGATCAACCCACCTCACCTCAGACCTTACCACCTCCTGGTCAGCTCTCCAGCTGTTCCAGTGCGGATCAGAAGTGCCAGGAGGCCTGTCGCCAAATAGACGCCCTTCCCGGCCCACCACCTTCAAGAGGACAGGTGTCTGAAGCGCAGCCCACCAGACACAGACAGGAACCCTGCAAAAAGGCCAGGAGCTTACTGGCCCAAGCTCTCTTCTGCAAAAATGGGGAAGCTCAACACAAATCCAGACACCGATAGGGCAAGTCCCTACTCGAGTAGGTAGATCCGGGAGGCGGCAAAACCTCCAGACAAAACAGCTCCACAGTCCTCAGGTGCGATCATACTCCTCGATTCCAATCCTCCACTATGCTGCACAATAAAACTAGTCCCTTAATCCGAAAAGTTAGTCCTCTTCAAGCCACAAAAGGACCAACGCTATTTCAAGTGACTGCCTGCACTTGACAGAACTGGGGAAACCAGAACGGCAAAAAACTACAACCGCAGATGAACTCTCCACTGCCCGGAGAAATGAATTCAGAAATATATAAAAAAAAAAATGAAATAACTACGAACACACAGTCAAACATAACTGATAGAACTACACAACAAAGTTCAAATACTAAAAAACAAAGTTTTACGGGAGCAGCATAACATGCTCAGAGATCGCGGCACAGCACTGCCGCCATCTTGCCCCTGTAGTTGAACTAGTAGGAGGAGGAAGTAGGGTGTTGGTTAACTAGGATCAGCAGCTTATCCATTAGGTAGGGAAATGGGCAGACTAGTGGTCCTTATCTGCCATCAGAGTCTATGTTTCTATGTTTACTTTTCGAGAAACTATAATCATAGCCTTTTTTGTTTGTGGGAGCGCAGCCCCCACCGGGTCCTGTCCTCCCATCCCTCCATAGACACATACATGTACTGTATGTTGCTATACAAGCATTTCGACCATAAACAACAACCAAATTGTCAGTATAGCCTTGTTATTACCCCACTTCATGAACACTGGGCTAAGAATTTTCAAATGTCTGCTGAAACATTGTTCCATGCCACTGCAACATCATTCCTTGCCACAGGCGAGAAAACACATTTTGGTCAGGAACTGAAAACTGACAGCTGTCAAGTTTCATGAGGTGATGTAAAGAAATTGTTATACTGAAAATTTGGGCTGAAAATATTGAAAATTACAACAGTTAGGAGAGAGCGTAGTGAAATGTCAACAGATGCGAAGATCTTTGCCATTTTAACATATTTCGACCCCCAGATTTTCAACATACCCTTCTTATGACCCCACCTCATGAACAAGTATGGTTAAAATTTTGAAATCTGGCCTGAAAGGAGATTTTGCCAACCAAACACGGAAGAACCTTTCTAGTAGGATTTGGGAAATGATACCAACATTGTTCATGAGGAAGGGTTTCAAAAAGGGTATGCTGAAAATCTTGTGTCAAAATCTTTAAAAATTACAAAATTTTGCACCAAAGATTAATACCCCTTTGAAATACATTGAACTGCATTTACCTTAGTTTCTCAATTCCATGGTAGCCTAGTGGTCCCTCCCCTTCCCTCATCTCTGTCCCTGTATAAAAATATATATTTCCCTGGTAGTCTAGTGGTCCCTCCCCCCTCATTCACCGATCACCATCCTCATGTCAAAAAATGTCTTTCTCTGGTACTATAGTGGTCCCTCCCCCTTTCCCAATGTTTGATCGCTGTCCCCTTACACCAAAATATCTATTTCCTTGGTAGTCTAGTGGTCCCTCCCCCAACATCCGATCTCCTTCCCTGTATAAAAAATATATATTTACCTGGTAGTCTAGTGGTCCCCCATGATGTTTGATCGCCATACCTTTATTCCAAGAAATGTACCCTGCCAGTGTAGTGTTCCCACCCCCTCCCCAATTGCTGATCACCCCTCCCTCCCGGTATTCAAATCAATATACCCTGCTAGTATAGTGGTCCCATCCCCCTCCTCAATTGCTGATCGGCATCTGAGTATTGTTTTTTTCCAAATTTGTATACAGTATGCAGTCATTCACAGCTCAGTTGGCAGCCAGCCATGGTCATGACAGGAGGGCTGTGCTGGTTGCTGGCTGGGGATTGGGTTGGGGGGTATGGCGTGGTGGGTGGGTCACTATCTGACAGGGTGGAGGGGTGACGGGTCCACTAGACCACCAGGGTTATTTTTTTTGTATTTCATGTGACAGGGATCGGGGACAAGGAGGGACCACTAGACTACCAGGGAACTTTGGAAAAAAAGCAATACTGGGAGGGCAATCGGGGAAGGGGATGAGAACACTAGACTACCAGGAAATATTGTTTTGAATAAAGGGACAGCAATTGGACATCGGGGAAGGGAGGAGGGACCAATAGACTACCAGTGAATTTTATTAGTAACATAATGGGAGGGCAGTCAGCAATCAGGGAAGGGGGTGGGACCACTAGACTACTAGGGAATATTGTTTTGAATACCAGAAGGGTAATCAGTAATCAGGGAGGGGAGTGGGACTACTAGACTACTAGGAATATTTTTGGGAATTAAGAAACAGTGGTCGGACATCGGGGGAGGGAGGAGGGACCAATAGACTACCAGTGAATTTTATTAGTAATGTAATGGGATGGTAATTGGACATCGGGGAGGGACTACTAGATTACCATGGAAATAGATATTTTTATACAGGGACAGAGATCAGACATCGTGGAGGGGGGGAACCAAGAGATTACCAGGAAAATATATGTTTTTGTACAGGGATGGCAATCTGATATCAGGGAAGGGGAAGGGACCGCCTAGGCAGTCATTTTTTCTCAAATTGCAAAAAAGAATTATTTTCCATGGTTCCTTTTTCATAATTTGCAGTAAAAGAAAAGCAATTTTTCATAAATTGCAAAACAGGATCCTATTCTGCATTTCTTTTTCACAGTTTGAAAAGAGGATTTTTTTTTTTTTGCAAATTGCAAAACAGGATCCTTTTTCATGCTTTCTTTTTTCGCAATTTGCGAAAACAATTTTGGCATGTTAAAAATATGCATTTCAAGGTGATTTATAAAAAAAAAAAAAAACTAACAGCAGAATCTGATAGAACAGGTCCCGATTACCAGAACACATGGGTTGGTTACTTCTGAAAACATCACTGTTTTCTGTTTTTTAACTTTGTTTGCCTCGCTAAGAAAAAACTAGATGGCGGCATGAAAAAAGATTCCCCATTTGCAACAAAGGATTGCCCATTTGCAACAAAGAATACTTTGTCAAGTGGGACATCTAACTGGAAAGTGAAATTCCCATAGGAAATAATGGAAAACTTTAAAATGTAATCACTTTTAAATGGATTAATATTTTTTCACCAAATCTTAAAATGGTGCATATGTGGCCCAAGAACTTTCTACCACATCTGAGGCCTCCCATCTACTATGAACCCTGATGAAGGGTTGTTTGAAGCCTGAAGCACTGGGGCTAGTAAGTGGTCCATGAGAACATATGATATTGTACCATTAAATTGCAATTAAATCTTATTATTGCTCAATAAATCAGTGTTTATGTCTGTTTGGAGTGTTGGCGCAGGTTTTGGTACTGTGGTGTTGTTTGGGTTAGCTACTCTTCCTGCTTTCACCCTCCCTATCCCAATGCTCGCTGCTTATCTTTTGGATTTGCAGGTTGCTGACCTATAAGGCCCTATACAGACTGGTTCCTAGTTACTTGAGAGAGACCTCCTGAACCCTTAACAGACCTCCTGCCCCTCTGCTCCTCCAAGGTGGGCCTTCTAGCCATTCCCAGGGCTAGGCTTAAATCTGCTGGTTATCAAGCATTCACGCTCATGGGACCTGCCTTGGGGAATGGGCTTCCTCGATCTCTTCAGCAGGTCCTCTCAATGGAGGCCTTTAAGAGGGGCTGAAAGTCCCTCCTGTTTCAGGAAGCTTTGAGCTCCATATACTAAGCTTCTATATTGATGCTGCCTAATGTTATGTTAGAATGAACTAATGAACTGCGTATTTGCACATATTTATGATTGGATTTATTTTATATATACTCTGGTATTTTCCTTTTGTTTTCAGTGTGTTTATATTTTATTGTACTGTGCTCTGAGTATCTGGGATGGGTGCTTGGCAAGTAAACATTTATGTACTTACCAGGGCTGTCTCAGTGCTGTGCTGAAGATGGAAACCAGATTGGAAAGTCTCACAGATGTTAAATTCCTTCAGATGTTCTCTGAGCCATACCGCAACCTCTGTCTTGATAACTTTGCCCAAGAATGGCAAGTTAGAGATGGTTCTAAATTTTACAAATCATCAGGTTGTAATGATGCCTTCTTCAGGAGAGGTCACAGTGCTGCCTCCTTCAATGCAGTCAGTAGCTACCTCTCTTTAGATAGATGTTTATAATTTCAGTGAACGCATGCTCCGGCACCACACCTCTGGACTTCATCAGAAAGGAGAGCGCTGGGTCCAAGACACAGGTGCTAGGGGAAGATCCAAAGAGCAGCTGGTGAATCTCATCTTCATCAGAGTGACAAAAGCTGTCTGAAGCAACCTGAGCTTCAGCCATCTCCAAGACTAGACCACTACAATTTTGACTATCTACAGTGGTGGCAATCTTGGCTCTGATGTCTGCAATCTTGGCTAAAATTACAGAAACCCTCACATCTCTCCAAAGATACTTCTCCTGATCTTTGTGAGAGGCTTTCTGGGTAAAGAATACTATCTACCACCCAAAAGGAAACAGCAGGTCTGTGTGTCTCTGCTGTGATGATGTTTGAGAAGAAATTCCTTCTTGCAACCAACATTGCCTCCGGGCGACCCTGATAATGAGATACCAGGATAAGTTTATCAGATTCCAAGACAGATTTTCTCCACCTGCACTCTCACCTCTGACCTTACATTCTCAATAGGTGGAGGTCCCCATTAAGGATGCTCCTCTCAAAGCACATTGAAATGGACTGGTGCTAACAAATCAGCTGTAGATTGAATGCTTATAGTATATGTTTCTGTTGCCTCGGAAACACTAATAGCAGAAGCAATTTTTTGTGCTAGAGGTATCTACAGTCTCCCAGAAAATATTTATGTTGAATCTTCCCCAGGTTCTACAGTTGATCATCTCCACAGGGACAGAAAAAATTGGGGAGCCAACAGATTGAAGGATATGACTGCATGGTCCGACCAGGCTGCAGACTCAGTCTGATGTCTGTCAACCTCTGTCCCAACAAAGAAAGCCAGGCTGAGCATGTAATTGCCTACATGGGTGGCAGACTGGATATCCTAAACAAATTTTAGAGATTCCAATAACTGTATGGATTCTTTGGTGATCATATTTCCCAGAGTCAACTGTACGGTTGAAGTCCCCGAACACTAACAGTCTTGGAGCATACAACACCAATAAATTCATACAGAAATTTACCAACCCCTTCAAAAAAATCTGAGAGGTACATACCAGCATTATCTCCCAATCAGGTCTTGGCAAACCAAATCAGATAAGCTCTAGAGGTCAAAATCAGATCAAATCAGAGAAGGGGGAGAGAGGAAAAATGAAAATACACATCTAACAGCATATTTTCTAAAATCACAATAAGGTGCCAATATGCAATTTGCAAATTTTCAGTTAATGAATAAATAGTATACTAATTTCTGCCTTAGATCATGTGCAGTAAGAACTAGACATACAGTATAAAAAGCTTGAGAAAGCCTGACTCAGAAACACCTTTTTCAGCATGGATTTAAACACTCACACAGTGGTGGCAAGATGTACGTCAATGGGTAGAGTGTTCCATAGGACAGGGGCTACCGCTGCAAAGGCTATGCCCCCTGAGAAACTTCAGATAGGAGGGTGACACCCAAAAGAGATTCTATTCCATGGATCTTGTTTCTCTAACAGGTGTAGTCAGAAGCTTGGCAAAATAGTGGGGATCCAGATCTAGTGGAGGAAAGCTGCAGTGCTGATAACTGTGTGTGTCATCAGAATTGTCTGTGGTCATAGCTGTTCTGTTAAAGTCTGGAAGCTGTTATGGGAGATTCAGCAGCAGAATCATCCTCCCCTTCCTCCCCCCAAGAAACAAGATTTAGTAGCAGCTTTTCATCTAAAGGATAAGAACAGCCAGTAAAAGTTGTGTATCATTTATGCGAGAGATATTTTACTCTGGAGTCTAATGTTTTTTCAAAGATGCTTTCTCCCACTGGAGTGTTCTTGGGCCTACCAGCATTCCAATGGTAGATCTTTAAGCTGAAGAGGCCAGGAGATTTGAGATCTAATTTGAAAAAAGATATTACAATTACAGTAATATACAGTAAATTTCAGATTTAAAAAAGTTTAATGACACAGAACAAGCAGCAACAATCATTAAAAAGCTCAGTAACAGTAACTGATTCTGAATAGCCTATTTATTGTACTTTATCCTAAAAAGTGGAGCAAGAAGAAAAGCTGTTACTACAGTGAGTAACTTTTACTTTTAACTACACAAAACATAACATCCCAAACTTGTGCCATCTCCAAGCAGTACCCTGAGATGTCCAGGGTTTTAGGATTCCCCAAACCTAGTGTCCTCTCTTGTCTGTGTGTGCTGGCAATAATAATATGAAAATATGTGGGCTGTGGATCAGGTAGCAGCTTTGCAAATGTCTTCCAGTAGCATTTTACTTCTAGCCGCCACTGATGCTGCTGTTTTCCTAGTGGATTGTGCCTTAGTGTCATCTAGGAGTACTTCCCTGCCTTGGTATAGAAGAAATGCATTGTGGATACAATCTACCTCAGTATATACTGTTTACAGGCTGGCTGCTCCTGTGTCACCTTACCATATCTGACAAATAATTATCTGTTGTTATTCCTAATGTCATCTGTTCCAGACTTGTAGAAACTGAGGGCCCTTCTAACATCTAATGTATGAAGTTTTTTCTCCACTTTATTGACATGTGGCCTTGTCAAATACACACTGGCAAAGTAATAGTGTGAGTCAAGTGGAATTCTGACACCACTGTACATTTGTTCTTAAAAACACGTTTTTCAGACAGTTCAGTGGCACGGAGGATTGAGGCACTGGACTCCACACCTCCCACCACTTCAGCAACCCGGGTTCAGGAATGGACGCAGGTTGCTGGGGGTTGGCTGGGGAGGCAGAGAACTGAGCATCTGACTGACTCCACTCCTGGGGAGGAGGGACTAGCTGCACTGCTCCACTGCTCCTACACCCTCACCACATGGAGACCTGGTGGTGGGGCAGTGACTCACTTGGGGACATCTGGCAGCAGATGCTATAGCGTGTGTGCACTCCATGTGCATGCACACCCAGCATCATTCCAAGCTGACAATCAGGGAAGGGATCAGAAAAAAGGAAACTGGAAGCAGGCATATAAAGCCTCATTCACCCTCTCCTGCCCACTCTGCTCCTCGAGACACCTGCCAACTTCTGGATCTCTGTTGCTGGGTGGGAAGATAGCCCTTCATCCCTGCCCCTGCCATGGTGGGGGGAAATCCATGGGGGAACCTAGGCAGGTAAGTCTCAAGGATGTAGGAGATAGCAGAGTGGTGAGAAGAGGCTACTGAGCCCCCCGTGACTGGGGGAGCTGTATAGAAAAAAGACCTTCTCCTTGTAAAACAGCAAGTATGGGGGATCAATGTAGAGTGCTTTTAACTCACTGATCCACTTTGCTGATGTACGAGACACCAGGAATGACATTTTCCAGGTGAGGTATTTTAACGCAGTGGTGACCATAGGCTGAAAAAAGACAGGTCATTAATTGAGTAAGGACCAGGTTCAGGGCTCCAAGCTGGTATAGGCTTATTCACAGGAGGATACATACATGCAAAGCCTTTAAAAGAATCTCTTAAACACTGGATGTTCAACCAAATATTCTGCCAAGACGTTGGGCCTAAAGGCAGAACATGCTAACAACTGCAATTTAAATATGCTGGGCAAGATTTTCAGAAAGATCCATCCAGGATCGTCTAGCTCGACCAGACACTATTTTCAAAAGAAAACTATATTCAAACTATTATAAAAGCAATCAGATGATCTAAGTCTTCTTAATTCTGCATCCCAAAAAGGCACAATTGCAGGGAAAAAATAGTCAACTCATGCTTGCAACAATTATTTTACCACAGAATGTGACTTTTTGTTGCAAACGGACACAGTCTGGTGCTATTAGGATCATGGTTACCCATCTCTCTCTCTTCTTCAGAACCACTTTCTGTATTAGGGGAAAAGATGGGAAAGCATAAAGAAACCTACTTCCCCAGTGCATGCTGAGAGTATCTTTAGGGACTGTCCACAAACATGTGGCTTTTCTGAAGAACAGTGGCAGCTTGTTTTTCTCCCATGAGGCAAAAGGATCTATTTCTGGAACCTCCCCATTTCCAGAAAGCTGGCTATAAGATTGTTGATTTCAAGGACCACATGCATGTGACAGGACCCATTCTGCTTGGTGAGTCTATGGGGCATTGACCTTTTGTGCCACATGGACTGCAGAGATATGTACTCTAAGGGTATAAGCCACATTCCCAATGTTTAGTGCTTCCTTGCATAGTTTTGAGGATCTTACACCACCTTGCTTTTGATTTAATACACCATTATGTTATTGCCTGTCCTTGTCTGTAGAACTTGGCCCCTGCCATGACCAATGCTGAGCAGGACATTAGGCAGAGAGAAACTACTCTGAGCTCCAGAAGAGGGCTCCATACTCCCTTTACTATGTGGTGTAAAATAATTTTCCCCTCCTAGAAGGGAGGCATCTTTGCTAATAATTAAATTGCAAATTGCTAGTAGAAAAGGAACCCCTTTTCTTAGGTGCTGCACATGGCAGTCAGGGAATCACTGAGTTGAAACCAGTAGTCCACTGGTTACTACTGAACTCCTGTCATGTGCTGACCTGCCTGTGGTACCACAGAGATTATGGCTGACATGAGCTCCAACAGTCTGGGAAAATGTGCAATCTTTGTCCCTAAGTGGAAGGAGGCTGCATACTGTGTCAGTGTCTGGACCTTTTCCTGTGAGAGAATGGCCATTTACTTAAAACAGTGTCCCATTCTGCCCCATTGAAGTGTTGGGTTTTGTGTAGGTTCCAGCTTTGATTTTTCAAAATTCGTGATGAATCCCAAACATTTCCATCAGGCACTTTGTCTGCTTCATTTATGAAAGGGCATCTCCCCTGGTTCTTTCACACACTAATCAGTTATCTAAGTAGGGATATACTTTCAACTCATTCCTTCAAAGTGTTGCTGCTACAGCAGCCATGCAGATACAGTCTGGGAACACCCTTTGAGTAGATGTCAGATGACAATTGCTTTGGTACTGACCCATACCTTCTATAAAACACAGGGATTCCCTGTGGCTTGCTCTAGTCAAAATGTAGAAATAGGCACCCTTCAGATCCAGTGAGCACAGTCAGTCCCTTTGCTGTAAAGATAGAATCACTGTTAGCAAGGTGACCATTTTGAATCTTTCTTTCTGTATGTGTCTGTTCAGACACCTTAGGTCAAGTATTGGTCACCGTTATCCTGCTTTTTTCATTGCTACAAAGTATAGTACCTTGAGAAAAAAAACCTTCCCAATTTCTTTTACTTGTACCTTCTCCACAGCATTCAGAGATTTTAGCTTTTGAGCTTCCAGTTTTAATTGTTGCATCTCTGATGATGAATTTGGCCTGAATAATTTGAACTTCTGTTGTTTTGGATTTCTAACAAAAGATAGACTTGAGCCTTCTCTCACAATCTCCCACACTCATCTGTCTGTTGTAATAGACCGTCTATTCTGAAAGTGGTAAGAAAGGTTTTCCACCACTTGGGGTTGAGATGTGATGACCTGTGAACCATCAGAGGTTAGTTTTTGTTTGTGGTTGATACAGTAAGCTGGGACTGATGCTTACCTCTTCCACTTCTACCTCTATTCGAACCTCTGGGAGCACTATATAGTTAATGGTGGTACTGCCTGTGATAGTACCCCCTTCCCATGCCTCCCCAGCAACAGGGTCTGTAGAAACCTCTTGACATTTCCTTTTCTACAAGGTATTTAAAAGCAGTTTTTTTTTGATCAGCCTTACTCATATAGCTCTCTGTCTGATCTGTAACAGGGTAGAATGACAGCTATAAAACAAATTAATGTGTGGCTCGGGAACTGGGCATGGGCCAAGAACCATGCTTTTGTAAGAAACTGGGAGCTCTTCAGCAGAAAACAAGGAGTTTTTCAGGGTGGGATGGGTTACACTTAATTAGAAGGAGTGCCAACACACTGGGGCAGAGACTAAGGAACACAACAGATAGCAATTTAAACTAGCTACACCAGGGAGACCAGGTCAAAACCGGTCTGTGGTAACCCTCATAGGTGAGATAACAGATAGTCATTACAAAAACTAGTAGGGGACCACCCATAAATGGCCAAACCATAAATAGTGACTCTAATAATGCAGATTTATAAACAATGAGGGTGTTTCGGGAAGTCCATGAATAAAGCAAAGACTAGGAATCTAAAATGGTTATTAATAAATGCAACAAGCATGAGAAACAAAAGTGACTTGCTAGAACGTATTCAGAATACAGAAGAGGTAGACAAGATGCAAATTAGTGAAACTTGGTGGAATCCTAGTGACATAGAATAAGTAGATAAGGGGCTATAGGCTTCTGAGAAAGGACAGGGATGGTAATAGATGAGGTGGGATAGCTTCATTAATAAAACAAGCATTTGTCAATGCCGAATGTTATCGTGCTGGCATTGGCAGTGGCAGAGGTGGAGAGGCATAGCGCTGTGAGTTTGTTAATGTGTCCCAAAAGGTGATTTTGCACAGTGAGTACGCCACTGTGCGGCAGAGCTGCGGAAACACGTTTTGGGCAGGCTGTGGGAAAATGGCAGCTGGACTGTTGATAATGAGGTGTGCACAAATGCCAGTGGTGAAAATGTGGCATGAAAATATTGCAGATTGACAAAGTTACAATGGTGCATGGAAAACTGCACAATGCACGCTTGCAACACAGTCATTGTCTGGACTTTCGCCACCAAATTTTCAACATAGGCATTATAGGACCTCTGCTGATGAATAGTGTCACCATCATTTCCTGAAAGTGTCCCAAAAAGTGATTTCACACAGTGTCCATGCAATTCTGCACCGGTCATGCGAAAACACATTTCAGCCAGCTGTACTGTTAAGTATAAGGAGGTATGAAAAATGGCAATGATGAACAGCTGGAGTGAAAGTATTACAAATTCACAAAGTCACGGCGTGCATACAAACTACTTTGGCATGGCGCTGCAAAACACTCATTTTGTGACTTTTGTCTAAATTTTCAACATAGGCATTTTAGGACATCTGCTAATGAACAGTGTCACTGCCATTTTCATAATGTGTCTCAAACACGGGCTTTCCACAGTGACCGCGCTATTGTGGGCCGGAACTGCGAAAAGAGATTTTGGTCAGGATGTGAAAAATGACAGATGTACTGTTCATTAGGAGGTGTAGAACAATGGCACTGTTGAAAATGTGGAGTGAACATATAAGATTGTGAACTTACGAGCATGCGTGCAAACTGCGCAACGCACACTCGTAACACAGTCATTTTATGGAGTATTGTCACCAGCTTTTCAACACAGGCATTTTAGGACCCCTGCTCATGAACAGTGTCACTGTCATTTTTGTAATGTGTCCCGAACGGTGATTTCAGACTGTGACCGTGCTATTCCACGCCAGAAGTGCGAAAACACATTTCAGCAAGGATGTTAAAAATGACAGCTATACAGTTCACAAGAAGGTGTGGTAAAATGCCAATGTTGATAATGTGGTGAGAAAATATTGCAAATGCGCTAACTTACGAGCATGCGTTGCGCAGTTGCTACGCATGCTCGTAATACAGTCATTTTATGGAGTATTGTCACCACATTTTCAATACAGGCATTTTAGGACCTCTGCTCATGAACAGTATCACTGTCATTTTCATAATGTGTCCCAAACACTGATTTTGCACAGCAACCACACTATTCTGTGCCAGAAGTGCGAAAACACATTTCGGGCAGGATGTGAAAAATGACAGCTATACGGTTCACAAGAAGGTGTGATAAAATGTCAATGTTGAGAATCTGGCATGAAAATAATGTGAATGCGCTAACTTACAAGCGTGCGTTGCGCAGTTGCTACGCACGCTTGTAAAACAGTCATTTTTTGGATTTTTCCCACCAAACTTGCAACATAGGCTTTTTGAGAGCCCCTCTCATGAACAGTGGCACTGTCATTTCGTTATTCAGTCCCGAAGGTGATTCCACGCAGAGACTGCAAAATCACCTTCCGGGACCAAATAACGCCATGACAGTGAAAGAATTCATGAGAAGGGGTCCCAAAAACCCCATGTTGAAAATTTGGGGCCAAAATGCCCGAGATATGCATTAAAGTTGAAAAACCCCTATTCATTCCATTATACAGCTTACCGGCATTTTTTCAGTTCGTAGTCGCTTTGAAGAGTGCAGACGTGTTCCCAGTCCACAGAAGATCGCCACGCCAGACCTACAGGTAAGTATGGGGTGAGGGGTGAGGGAGGCAGTGCGCAGTGGGTGGTGCGGTGGGGAGAGGGGGGCATCGAGACTACGAGGGACCGTTTCATTTACAGGAAAAAATGGAAAAAACATCGCAGGACAGTTTGTTTTTTTTTGAGGATTTGGCACGCTGGGAGGGCTCCTAGCGTGCTACCTAACTGTTTGGGGGGGTTGTCTGTAGTCGACGGGGATTGGGCAACCTCATCAGCACACAACATGGGGAGGGAGGAAGTACGTCGACGGATTGGGCAAACCAATCAAGCACACAAAGAAAGCGGGGCGAACCGAGGGGGATTGGGCACCCCTCTGCATTCAACAATTGGGGGTTTATGCTGATGGGAGTGGGCTCCCCATCGACACACTAAGAAAGCGGGGGTTAACCAACGGGATTGGGCACCCCAAAGCCGGCAGTAGTTCGGGCAGGTCGCTCGCTCCGACCATGCACATAATGGCGGGCGAGCACGGGTAAGAAAAGGACCGCTGCATATGACGAGCTTTGCTCGGATTGCAGCAGACCTTTTCTTAGATGTGTTCACCACATTATGTATGCATGGTGTGGCACTGCGGCATGCAGACTGATTGGGGAATGTGGGACGCACCTACTGCTGCGTACCCTGCATTCGCCCAACAGCGACTCCACCTCCAAAGCTGCACTGTCCCATGATGTTGGCTGTGCAAGCGTGCCAACATAAAAATGCTATTAGGTTCAAGGAGGCAGAGGTGGAATTGGACCCAGTAACTCTACAGAGGACAAATGTAGAGCAAAGTAATGAAAGATCTGTACCAGTCACTATTACCCTCTTCTATAGACCACCGTATATGAACACTAATAAAGACAACACATTTTCAAACCTATAAGTAATGTAGTGTAAATAAGGGATATTCTTTTTTTTTTCTTAATCTTTTTCCGGCTCCATTCTGGTGACCTCCTTTGGCCTAGACACCCAGCCCCATCACCTCAACACTAGTTGGATCATACCAGCCAGTACCCCCAGGGCTTGTCCCCTCCCCTGGCTGGGGTCAGCAGGTCCCACCATATCCCGCCATGCACCAGATCCAGTAACTGGACCAGCTGCCCAACCTGTTGGATGTGAGGTCTGGGACCTTCCAGCATTCTGCCACCGGCATAGATTTTTCCCTTACTGCCCCCCCCAGCCCCAAGTGGCACACATGCAATGACACCAGGACACGCAATGCACATCAGCATCTGCCCGCCCCTCCCCTGTGCTCACTCTGGTGCTCCAGCCCCCAGCCTCTGCTAGGGGTCATCCAAGCACCAGCAACAGACCCTTCTCCTTTCCCCGGAAATGGAGAGCAGTCCCTGGGATGCTCAATCCTCCTCCTCCTCTCCAGCCAGCCCTCTGACTTTTGGGCTCATTCCTCAACCCAGGTTGTTGACATCAATGGCAGACACTCTGCCACTGCACTGGCGGGCTGGCAGGGGTACCGTTTTAATCAGAGATCTGAATATGCCAGGAAAATACTGGCATATAAAAAAGGAAGTAATGGACCAGAAAGAGAATTTACCCCTATTATGAGTGATATTCTAGTGTACCTACCTGTAAATTCAAATAAATGACCATAACCTTAATCAACATTTTCAGAAACCATCTAGGGAGGAATCAACTCTGGATGTAGTAGTATCAGACTCAGATACTGTACATTAATATACAACTGCACCACAAGAGAACCACAACAGAACTATTAGTTAATAGCGACCATGAAGCATTTTTTCCCATACCCCCTTTTGCCCTTTCTGATTTAGTCACTGAAAAGGCAATGTCAGCAAATTAGAGATCAGCAAATGGAGTTTTACTTCAAACAAAGCTAACACAAAGTATACACTCGAGGAGAGGAGGGACATGATAGAAACGTTCAAGTACATCAAGGGAATCAACAGAGTCCAAGATGGTAGCATCTTTCAGAAAAAGAGATGTGCAAGAACAAGGGGGCACAATTTGAAGATAGAGGGGGGACGGCTCAAAGGTAATGTGAGGAAGTATTTTTTCATGGAGAGGGTTGTGGATACTTGGAACAGCCTTCCTGAGGAGGTAGTGGACTCAAAAACAGTTGAGGAATTCAAGAATGCATGGGACAGACATAAGGCAATTCTAGTGGGGGGTAGGAGGAAGTAGGTTGTTGGTTAACATGTATCTCCAGCCTATGCATTAGGTAGGGAAATGGGCAGACTAGGTGGGCCAAGCAGTCCTTATCTGCCATCAAATTCTATGTTTCTGTGTTAATAAAACTAAAATTGACTCTCGTGCCTTTTCGGTCACTGCCCTTGTTACTGGAACAAGTTAACCAGAATCTTTATGACACACTTGTTCATTTCCATCCATTTAAAAAAAAAAAATTTCAGCAACATCTGTTCAGTCAATGTACCTGTGACTGTTTCTGACTGTATTTTGTACTGATGATATATTTATTGTATTGTCTTGCTTTTTTTAATTCATACTGTATTTCATCTCCAGGTTGATCCTGAAAAAGAACACTCAGCCCTGTGCTCTTCCCCAGTTAACAAATTAATTAATAAAAATAAATAAAATAACATGGTTGAATACACAATTAGAGAGTTTGTTAGGGAATCTAGGACAACAGTATATAAAGATTTCAAAAATGCAGACTTCAAATGAATGAGGAAAGAAGCTGCTACATGGAATTGGAGTCATGAATTTATTAACAATAGTCTGGGTCATTAATTTATTAACAATTGGATAACCAGTGGAACCTACTTAAGCTAAAAATAAAATGTCTAGAGGACAACTACTGTATATACAGACATGTAAGATGTATAATAGAAAAGTGAGGCTTCCTAAATAGTTCAACAAAAAGACCAAGTTATTGATTAAAAATAAAACGAAATGACTCTGGCCCGGATATTCAAACTGCGCCAGGCTGTGGAGCAAGCCTGGGCGCAGCTCAACTTTGTTGTGCAGGGGTGTGGCCTGGACGATATTCAACAGAGCTGCACTATGGCGCAGTAGCTTTGAATATCGCACCCTGGCCACCCCCACTATGCATGGCACAGTGGCACTGCGCCAGCACAAGTGGCCAGAGCGGAGCATGGAGATGCGCTAGCGCAAGTGCCATTGCTCCATGCACAGCACCTGCGATATTCAAAAGGGGACATGCAAATGGGGCCATAATTTATGCAAGGTGCACAGGAGGGCATTTGCATCTCATTATGGCTCCATTTACATGCCATTAGCATACAGGTGCGCCGATCCCTGACGACTTGCACCTGGTGCCCTGCCAGGCAGCAGCCGTCGGGGACCGACGTCCCCTGCAGCCCGATTGTGGGCATTCATCTAAAAGAAACCTTCCCCTGTCCAATATCGCTGGTGGTCCAGTGGACCACTATGTGCCTGATCGCGGGCATTTGTCTATAAGAATAAGCCCCGTCCTATATCCCTGGTGGTCCAGTGGACCGCACTCTGCCCGATCGTGGGCATTGGTAATATAACCCCCCCCACGTTCAATATCCCTGGTGGTCCAGTGGACCGCTATGTGCCCGATCGCGGGCATTTGTCTATAAGAATAAGCCCCTGTTCTATATCCCTGGTGATCCAGTGGACCGCACTCTGCCCGATCGCGGGCATTGGTAATATAAACCCCCCCACGTCCAATATCCCTGGTGGTCCAGTGGACCGCTATGTGCCCAATCGTGAGCATTTGTCTATAAGAATAAGCCCCATCCCATATCCCTGGTGGTCCAGTGGACTGCACTCTGCCCGATCGCGGGCATTGGTAATATAACCCCCCCACGTTCAATATCCCTGGTGGTCCAGTGGACCACTATGTGCCTGATCGCTGGCATTTGTCTACAAGAATAAGCCTCTGTTCTATATCCCTGGTGGTCCAGTGGACCGCACTCTGCCCGATCGCGGGCATTGGTAATATAAACCCCCCCACGTCCAATATCCCTGGTGGTCCAGTGGACCGCTATGTGCCCAATTGCGAGCATTTGTCTATAAGAATAAGCCCCGTCCCATATCCCTGGTGGTCCAGTGGACCGCACTCTGCCCGATCGTAGGCAGCGATAATATAACCCCCCCACATCCAAAATTCCTGGTGGTCCAGTGGACCGATCGCTGCCCAATCACGGGCATCTGTAACTCATAAAATACTCCTACTACCCTGGTGGTCTAGTGTATCCCCTCCCTATCCGCCCACTGAGCCCCACCGCCCGCTCCCCCTCGTCAGCCGGCGGGCGGCAGCACCCCACCTGCCTGCCGCCATGCCGCGCACCGACTGACAGCTCAGTAGGGCTGCACGCTCATTGGTTCACAGCGTGAGCCAATGGGCGTGCAGCCCATACCGTACAACACAGTCCTGATATGTGAATGAATTCATCGGGCAGCGATCGGTCCACTGGACCACCAGGGATATTGGACTTGGGGGGGTTATATTACCGATGCCCTTGATTGGGCAGAGCGTGTTCCACTGGACCACCAGGGATATAGGATGGGGGATTTCACTACACAGATGCCCGTGATGGGGCATGGGGGGCACCACCAGGTGTGGTAGGAACTCGGGTGGCCACCCACAGGTGGCAGCTGCTATGTTGCACCCTGCAATGCGGCAGCTCACCTGTGGGTGGCCATCACTTGTTTCTTTTTTTGGCTTAACTTTGTGCAGGCGCAGGTAGGGGTTGCGCATGCATGACTCTGCACATCCTGGGCTGAATATCGGGCTGTGCAGGTTATGCAAGGGCACGCCCCCTCACCTGTGCCTGCATAGATTACTGATGTGCTCCAGCGCATTGGGATTTGTGCGGCGCTCTTTTCCCTTTGAATATCGCATGGCAAGATCAGTGGGTTGTGCATGATAAATACTGTTGCCATGCGCAACCCCTTTGAATATCTGGGCCTCTATATATACAACTTACACTAGGAGTAGAAAATCAACCAATAGGCTTATAAAATGAAAAATGAATGTAAAAAAATTGTCAGAGGTCAAAAAGCCAAAATGGAGGACCAAACTGCAAAACAATGCAACAGTCAATTACAAGAAATTCTGTTCTTATAGTAAAAGCAAAAGGCAAACTGAAAGGTACGTTAGTCCACTGAAAATGAATGTAGATCAGTTGGTGACTATAAGGAGATGACTTATCAGTTCAGAAATTTCTTCTGATCTATCTTCAGTAAGTCTGAAACCTGGGAATGAAACCATATTATACAATGGGGTAAATCCAAATCCCCAGTCCCTGAAATCTGATTGGTTGGCTGGCACCTTTTCAGCATGAAAAATCCTCCAGTGTACCCACTGGAAAAGGTGCCAGCAACCAGTCAGTGACATCAGGAACTCCCTGGCAAATCCCTCTGATCATGGCAAACACACCATTGGCAAATACAAGGACTGACGGTGAGATTACCTAGTTGTAACCTGACTCTAAACTCCCAAACAGAAACAAAAATTCTTCCCAAAGCTACCTAATGTACTTTAAATTGTGTTTAAATATCTACCTCCTTATCCCCCATATTATTATCTCCTCAGCCTCTGCTCCCAATCCATCGTGCAACTTGGCAAGCCATGATTGCTTACAAGTAGGCAGGTCTTTCACAAGCCGGGCTGTGTGATCAACACTTCTAATTCAAATCACCCTTCAGGAGCTCTCGCAGCTCACCATTCAACAGAATGAGGGGCAACACTTTTCTGTTTAGAGCCACGGCTTCTGTGCTATGTGGGCTCTGACAAAGACGAGTGGTTCAGCCGATCAAATTATGAGATCGACCCCAGCAACTCCAATCAGCGATTTCGAAAGGGGCGGGACTGCAGGGCCATTCAGTTGCACAGTGAACAAGTAGACATTTCATGGTGGGGTGGGGAGTGGAATCAGAGAAAGAAATATTGGGAAATTAACGTCTTTTATACAGTTTAACTTCTTCATGCATTTGCCAGTCTGCAGCACTCACAAAGTCTCACACAGTCATTAAATGGGTAAACTAATAGCAGTCTCCCTACCAGCAAAGGACTATTCTTTTCTGATGGAGAAATACCATTAAAAAAAACTAATTTAAAATACAAAAAAACTCTCTTTTTTTATTTTCTTGCTAAAAAAAAACCCGAGACATTGTATAATAGCAGTACACCACTCCATGTTGTAGGTATATGGGTAGATTTACCACTTCTGGTGTGGGTAAGTCACTCGGCCTGTGGCCTTGTGACTGAACCACACCAGGTGTCATAAATCCACCCATATACCCACCCCTGTCATGGTATATTGCTTAAATAATGAACGCATAGGAAATTATTTCAAAACTGATGAGGAAACAGTACTAGAAAGACTGAAAAAAACTGAAGATTAACAAATCTGCTGGACCAGAATATATGTATCCAAGGGTAGTACATGAAATAGCACTAGAATTAGTAGAGCAATAACCACAATCTTTAAAGCATTACTTGCAGTAGGAAGAGTCCTGTGAGACTGGAGAGATGCCATGGTCATCCCTGTTCACAAACAAGCATTCATCAATGCCAAATGGTTGATGCTTGTTCATTTGTTTTTTGCAATTTTGACCCCAAATTTTGAAAATACTTGTTTTAGGATTCACCTGGTAAGCATGACATGTACTATTTATTGCATATTAGCTCAAATGTCATTTCACACCAGAGGTCTGAAAACATATCTCGTCCAGGAAAAAGGACACATGTCACGTTTATGAGGTGGTGTGAAAAATGGCTATGTTGAAAGGCTGGAGCCAAAATATTGAAAATTAGCAAAGTTATGAGTGAACGCTGAAACAGTGAAATGTTCAGTCATAACCTAGGGATTTTACTGTATTTGTACATCAGCTTTTCAGCATAGTCTTCTTATTACCCCACCTAATGAACCCGGTAGGTGAAAACTTTCAAATCCCAGCCAAAACAACACTCTGCGCCACCGAAATATCATTCCACGCCACACGTATGAAAACACATTTTGGCCAGGATTTGAAAAACAACAGCTGTCACACTCATGAGGTGCTGTAAAGAAATGGCTATGTTGAAAATTTGGGGTCAAAATATTGAAAATTACAAAAGTTACAAGCCTGCATTCGTAAATTTCACATAGGCTCATAACTTTGTTGCTTTTTAATAATTTTGACCTGAATTTTCAACATAGCCTTCTTATGACCCCACCTCATGAACAAGTGCAGAGAAATTTTTCAGCTCCTGTTCAAAAGGTAATGGCACATTTATAAGGTAGAAAAAGAAATGGGCAGACTGGATGGGCCTTGCGGTCCTTATCTGCCGTCAACTTCTATGTTTCTATGTTTCTATATTAATTTCACGCAGCAACTGCAAAATCACCTTTCAGGATGTGAAAACACATTTTAGCCAGGATTTGAAAAATGACAGCCATAACATCCATGAGGTAATGTAAAGAAATGGCTATGTTGAAAATTTGGGGTCAAAATATTGAAAACTACCAAAGTTATAAGTCAGCATTTGCAAATTTCAATGTGGGCTCATAACTTTGTTGTTTTTTTAATATTTTTATACCAGCTTTTCAACATAGCCTTCTTTTGACCCCACTTCATGTTCAAGGGCAAAGAAAATGTTCAGCTCCTGCCCAAAAGGTGATTTCATGCAGCAACCAAAAGAAAATCACCTTTTGGGACAGATTTACCTAATTTCACTGTAAGTGTTTGTGAGGTGGGTCCCAAAAAATGTATGTTCAAAATTTGAGGCAAAAATATTCAAAAATGACCAAGGTATGCCATTAAATTCAAAACCCCATTGAGATTCATTGAACCACATACCTGATTTCCTCAGTTTGCAGTTCATCTTTGAAGAGTGAAGCTGTGTCTGTAGTCCAGAGAAGATTATGGCGTTGGATCACCGATGGGTAACTAAGGGCTTGGGGTGTGGGGTGGTGGGTGCTGATTGAAGGGTCAGGTGGGGGAATTTATAGTGCAACAGACATCGATGGACAGTTTTCTTTTTTTCAGGGTTTTTATGAAAAACAATTAGGAGCAGTTTTCTATAGTTCAGTTGAGGACACTGGGGGATTGTACACCTCCAGTGTCAGTGTTATGTTTGTGGGGGGGTGCTGAGATGGAGGGTTGGGTGGGGGGAACAGTTACAGGGGCGCCAGTAGCAGACATCGATGGACAGTTTTCTTTGTTACAGGCTATAATATTAAAAAAGCAATGCACATTGATGGACAGTTTTCTCTGTAGCAGGCTATAATATTAAAAAAAACATATGAGGTGGAAATACTGGGGGATTGGACACCCCCAGTGTCAGTGTTATGTTTGGGGGGATGCTGTGAGGGAGGGTCAGGTGAGGGAGACAGTTGCAGGGGCTCCAGAAACAGATATCGATGAACGATTTTTTTTGTTACAGGATATATAAAAAAAAAAAACTCAAGGTGGTGCCACTGGGAGATTGGTCAGAGTCAGTATTATATTTTGGGGGAGGTGCTGAGAGGGAAGGACAGGGGGGACAGTAACAAGGACACCAGCAACAGACATCATTGGACAGCATTCTTTGTTGCAGGCTATAATATAAAGAAAAAAAATACAAAGTGGAGACACTGGGAGATTGGGCACCCCCACTGTCAGTGTTACATTTCCAGAGAAATGGGCTGATGGGTGCTGAGAGGAAGGGTCAGGTGAGGGTGATAGTTACAAGGGCACCAGCAACAGACATTGATGGACGGTTTTCTTTGTTACATGCTATATAAAAAAAAATACAAGGTGGTGACTCTAGGGGATTGGACACCCCCAGTGTCAGTGTTATGTTTGTTGGGAGGGGGAGTGTGGGGTGGTGGGTACAGCGAGGGACAGTATGGTGGGGGGTGCCACTTGACACCAGGAAAAAACAAAAAGTTATGGATAAGGCAATGAAAGGAATTTCTTAAGCCGTGACCTCGGACATGTGCATTAGCATTGATGCTAATGGGCATGCCAGAGTTACGGCTTCTAAGACAGGCTCCTGATGTTGAAAGTCAATCAGCTGTTTACTGACATGGCTTCATGCAAATCAAAGGACTAAAGTCTTCTCTTATTGGAGCAGCTTTGGTCCTTTGAAGTACACGAAGATTTCACCTAGCAAGCAGAGAGTTTAGTTTAGTTTAGTTTATTAGTCTAGGAATTAATACCTTTGAGCCAGGGCTCTTTTACAAAGGTTCCACGTCACAAAGAACATTTAACAAAGCACGATACACATTACAGGTAAAACCAGACAGGAAAGTTACATCATAAATTTGCTATTAACAGTTTAAGGCAGTAACGTTTTTAAGTTTCATAGAAAAACAAGCTATAACAGGTTCAAGCGGTAGACAATTTAGAAGTTTAAAAACTTCCAGGAGAGGTGATCATTAGGCGCAAAGGAGGCTAGAGAGGGAGGGAAAGGTGGTGAGCGGGAGAGTAAGTGAGAGGGACAGGAAAAAGGGGGAGTGAGTTTGGGTGGGAGACAAGAAGTAGTAGAGGTACCAGAGGGTTCATTAGTCAGGAGGAAGAGGCCTCAGATGTGAGGATGGACATGAGGAGTAGTAGTCTTTATCTAGCGTAATCACAGTTGCTAGTGGTGGTGAGGTGGGCATAGAGCATGGATTTGAAAGCTTCAAGCGAGGTTGAGGATAGAGTAGGTGGACTAAGTGCATTGAACCATGTCGGGGCCCTGTATGCGAAAGATCTTTGTCCTTGTGCAGTCTGGCATCTCGGAACTAGGAAAGGTTGGCGTTCAGATCTGGTGGAGGGTCGTGAGCCAGGATTCAGTCGGAGTAGGTTTTGAATACATAATGGAGTCAGTCCCAAGATAGATTTTTTTGCCATTGTGCAGGTGAGATAAATAAGACGATTTGATAGGTTCAACCAGCCTGATTCATAGTACAGATCACACGTGTGAGTCAGTCTTTGAGCCCCCGTGAGGAGCCAGCAGGCCTTATTTAGAGTGATTGAGATACGCCTTAGAGCAGTAGAGGTAGCTGAGCCATAAATAATAAGGCCATAGTCAATGATTGAGATTATGGAACTCTGTATAGCTATTCTCAATGCCGCTTGATTTAGAAATTGACGGTTACGGAATAGTATTCCAAGGCGTTGGTTCACTGTTTTCGCAGTGTTGTCAATGTGGGTTGCAAAGGTGAGCCCTTGGTCAAAAGTGATGCCAAGGTATTTGAAAGTATTTACTTGGTCCAGTGTAATTCCTGCAGAGGTTTGTATGGTGAGTGGAGTATGCCTATTTTTGTTTTGGTGATTGGAGAAGAGCATGGCTTTTGTTTTATTGTGGTTTAGCACAAGTTTACTATCCAGGAACCACCTTTCAACACTACAGAAAGCAAGTTGCAGGCTTTTTCGTAGGGAGTTTGGATCCTTGTGGGAAGAGAGAATTACAGCATCATCAGCGTATAAGATTATTTTCTCCTGGCAGATATCTGGGAGGGAGTTAAGAAACAGGCTAAAGAGGAGCGGTCCAAGAATTGATCCCTGTGGTACACCCGAGAGAACTGGTTTGAGGTCGGAGAGTTCATTAGAGATTTTTACAGCCTGTGACCGATTGGACAGGTAACTTTTTACCCAAGCACAAGGACCTTCGGCCAGGCCTAGGCTAGAAAGTAGGGAGGTAAGTAGGCCATGATGGACTGTGTCAAAAGCTTTTGTAAGATCGATAAAGACTGCACCTGTTTGGCACCCTTTGTCCAGGGCTGAGTGGACTTCTCCAGAGAAATCAAGTAAGGCTGTTGTTGTACTATGTCCTTTCCTAAAGCCGTGCTGTTGATTACAGAGTAGATTGTATTTGTCCAGGTAATCAGAGAGTTGGTCTGCCACTATCCGTTCAAGTGCTTTGGAGAGGGAAGGGAGTATTGATATTGGTTGATAGTTTCCTGTTGAGGTTTTGTCCCCACCTTTGTGCACTGGCGTAACTATGGCAGATTTCCATTTGTTGGGAAATTGACTTTGGCAAAGTGACAGATTAAGAATTTTTGCAAGGGGGTGAATTACTTCATCCAGGGTGAGAGACAGGATTTTTAGATCTAGCGTGTCACTACTTGTTCTGGATTTGGAGCAGGCTTTCTTATGTACTTGTGTGCTTTGTGCACTTTGATTTTCTTGAAGTAAAATTGTGGTTTGTCACAAGGGTGTTTTGTGATACTAGGCTAGGCACAGGTAAGTCCGAGAAGAAATCTGGGGGGAGGACCCCACTAAGGTCTGTGAATGTCTTATTAAGCGCATCTGCAATAGACTTTGGGTCAAGAGTGGTGGATCCATCAACTTTCATAATGGTAGGTGATGATTTTGATTGTTTACCCATTATGTTTCAGATGTTGTCCCAAAAAGCTCTTCCATCACCCCAGGTGGATTCAAGGCCATTTTTGAAATAGGCGCTCTTCATTTGCCTAATTTGTGAGGTACATCTATTTCATGCCTGCTTGTATTTTAGGGTATCATGAGGTGAGCCTGTGTCTCTGGCAACTGCCCAGAGGTGGTCCCGAACCTTGAGCTCGGCAAGTAGTTTGGCAGTAATCCATGGATTTGATAGCGCTTTGATTTTACGTTTTTTTACTGGGGCGTATAAGTCGCATGCAGAGTTGAAAGATTTAATGAAGTATTCTAGTGCTGTATTAATATCAGTTGATTCAAGGACTGGCGTCCAGTCCTGTTGTAGGAGATGGGTTTTCAACTTGATAAGATTCCCATAAGGCAATACTCTGCTTGTTATAACTTTGGGGGGTGGCTTGAGAAATTTATTAGACCAGGTACAGGACACTGGGAGTGGTCACTGAGGAGTCAGGGAGGACTTTAATGTTTTTATCCGTCAGGGTGATTTGTGAGAACCCAGTCAATAAGGGTGCTTGTACCAGTTTTGTAATTTTTCCGGGTGGGGGAGGTTACCATCTGAGTCAGGTTTGCTGCTAGGATGTCATCTTTGTAAGAGCCAGTGTCAGAGGCGAGCCAGTTTATGTTGAAATCCCCGAGGAGGAGGAGCTCATTTTCATGGGGCTGCAGACTAACAAAATCAAGTACAGACTTAATACTGGCACGGTGGTCTTTTGGAGGGATATAGACTGCGGCCACTGTGAGAACTTTGTTTTGTGCACCAAGAAGCAGTTTGATAGGGAGGAGTTGCATCATGGTATTTGTGGGGGTGAAGCTGCCGCTGACAGGAGAGGTTATCCTTTATGTAGATAGCACAGCTCCCACCTTTCTTGCTTGCCCGGTCAAGTCTGAAAAGATTGTAGCCTTCAAGCGAGACCGCATGATCCGGGGTGCTGGGAGATAGCCAGGTTTCCACAATGGCTAGTATATCAGGGTTTTGTTGTCCAGCGAGAGTTTGAAGTGATGCCAATTTGGGAAGGAGGCTGCAGATACTTAGAGTGATAATGGAGAGACCACTATCAACTTTCCCTGTTTTTGTCGGCTTCAGTGCAACAGGACCAGGGTTTGGGTGTATCCCACCAGATATTAAAAGTAGGAGGAGCGGGAGTTTCAGCGATGCCATTCATAGTTCATAATAGGTTGGAGTGAGTTTCTGCTTGTACTTTTTAAGATGCTTGGATTGTCTTCTGGAGTCCCAGTAGAGGGTGATCGTTAGTGAGTTATAATGATGTGGCAGTTTCCAATTAGGAAATATGGCTCTTTGCACCCAGGTATTAATTGGGTGATGTTTGTTTAAGACTTCAGAGTAAAAGCCATGGTACAATGTTTCGGTAGTAGTATAGAAAGGTGAGAGTAGGTGGAGGGGGTAGGGTAGGCGGAGGGGGGGAAGTTGGCATAAAGGGAAAAGGAGGGTGAGGGTGAGCAGGAACAGGTGGTGGGGACTAAGCCAAAGCATTTTTTTAGTGAGGCAGGAGAGAGCCGAGAAGTAGTGTGGGCTAGGCAGTCGGGGGGGCATCACAACCACAGTGCGTGATCATTGGTGTAGACTGCTGAGCCCATGCTATTCTAAACCGCAATAGACTCAGCAATAACACCCCCCCAATCCCTTTTCACTCATCACAAAACATTTGGCACACAGCTGCATCAAACGTAAAAAGGATCAAAATGCATTGTTGTGAACTACACGCTGTCTCAAACCCACTTCTGAGGGTCAGGTCCATAGAGCTCACAGTGCCCACCCTTAAGTGCAATCCGTGATGGAGGGAAACAGGGATACTCTCCTCATGTCCTTTCAGAATGCTCACCAAGGTCATGACTGAATACCCACCACGAGGACCCAGGGCGTCCTTCTAAACTCTGGATAAGGGCACAATACCAGTCTCGAGTCTTGTAGCCAAATATGAACCCTTCTTGGTTGTTACACAAATGGGGAAGATCCAGGTGTAACACTCTCTTTGGGGTAGCAGTGTGCAACTGATTTTGTCTTCTCCAACAGGACATGCAACAACCTGGTTCAGAATCCCTACAGACTCTTCTTTGAGACTTTAGTATTCTCCCTATCTCTACCCAGACATGCATTACAGACTCTTGCTCGTTTAGTTGTTTATGGAGGCACCCCTTAGCAGTAACAGTTTGTCACAGATTATTAAAAAACTGTCCCACAATTCACACACAATTTAAAAAACAAATCTCGCTCAGGCAGGTTTCTTAAAAACAAATGTTTTTACTAAAATACTTTAATAATAATCATACACTTACAACTGGAAGATGCACTAATTTGGTCACAAATAACAGAAATAAAAGTGGAAAAATATACATGAAAAAACACACTATAACTTTTATCTAAAGTCTACCTTAAGTCTGTAGTAAATTGAGGTCCAAAGAAAGTAAATGAAAGATTCAATTTCCTTTGTACTGGCAGTCTTGCTTCTTGTATTTTCAGGAGAAGAGTGTCCCTTGTAGATGCTCAGCCAAAAAAATGAGAGAGTGTGACTCAGGCTCAATTCCTTATATAGCCGGAGGCACCCTGCAAAATCTCTGTCTTGTCCTAAATGGGTGGCCTTCTTTTTTAGGCCTGTAGATGTCACTCTTGCACTTTCTCAAAATTGTCTTATTAAGGTTCTGACATCATAACTTCCCGGCACATATAATAATTATGAAGATGACTTCAGAGTTAAAACTTTGATGTCTCTGTATAACACTCTGTAAGTTAATTCACAGTGTCCTGTCAAGAATGGTTATTTCTCAAAATCCTGTTTAACACATCCTAGGCACTGAAGTGACAACTTTACAACAGGAGATGGCTTCTCTCCATACCTTTAAGAGTTTTATTACCACTGCTTCCCTCAATTAAGCCCAGAAGGCATCTCCAGTCCTAGAAGTGTCATTTCAGGCTTCCTGCTACTAAAAGGCTGTCCTTCTCAGTTTATAGAGGGATGCAAAATATTTTTGCAAGGCAGTTCTATCCCTTGAAGTGATTTGGCTTCCTACCCAGCAAGCTTCCCCCTCAGGTCTGAGGAAGGTCAAACATTCTAAAAATCCAGTCACTCTCTCTGTGTGACCCTGTCATCTATTTTTCTTGTGGCAGTTTAAACATACACAAAATATAACAGAATATAACACCATATATCTGTACATCTGATTGACAGTGGCATAGCTCATCACATAAGCTAATGAGCCTAACAGCAGTAGTGGTAAAAAGTATGGAGATTGTAGTAAAAGAGATCTTAGAAAAATGATTTCAAGAAAACAATATTTTTCAATTGCACATAATATGTGTTTTAAAAAAAAAATCAGGCCATGTCTCACCAACTTAATTTTTTTTTGAGACTGTAAACAAAGGTTGTGCTTTAGTGAAAGCAGTGGATGTGGTATATGTGGATCTAAATAAGGCCTTTGATACTGTTCCCTATAAATTAATTAATGAAAAAACAAAAAAATATTGAAGCACCATCGAGCTTAATAAACTGAATCTGGGACTAGTTAACTGACAGATGACCACTGGTCGGGGTATGGGACAGGTATCACAATAAGGAAATGTTACTAGAAGAGTCCCACAGGGGGTCTGTATTAGGACCAGCACTCTTCAGTTTTTATGTAAGTGTTAATGCACAAGTACTACATGGATAGACTTCAACATTTACAAATGATCCTAAAGTATGAAGAACAGAATCAGAAAAAGATTGCTCCATAATGCAAGATAATCAAGTGAACTGGGAGTATGGGCTGAAAGATCTAGTAATGCAGAAAAGTGTGTGGTATTACATTTTGGCAGGAATAACCCCAGAACTAAGTACACATTAAATAGTCACCAAATTACAAGTTCTTCTATTGAAAACGACTTGGGAGTAACTGTCTCAGATGAACTTAAATGGGTAGGCCATTGTGATGCAGAGGTTAAAAAGGTAAATCAGATACTGGGCTGCATAGCCAAAGATATTACAAGCAGAAGGACAGAGGTTCTTGTGCCACTTTACAGGTCATTGGTCAGGTCAGATATGTAGTATGCAGTGCAGTTCTAGTGTCCCTACACAAAATGGGACATTACTAGGATTATGGGAGTGCAGTGGCTTTTTAGACCTGGCATATGAAGATAGACTGAGGAACCTTGGTATGTTCCCCTTAGAGAAAATAAGACAGACAGGAGATATGATAATGACTTCTGGAGTAACAAGGGGCCATACACAGCTACAGCCACTCAGTTTCAGAGAGTAGTCAAGGAGGGCACAAGAATGCACCCCTACCAAATCTTTGGTGACCACTTTAAGACTGACCAAAGAAGCAACTGGTTTACCAGAGAGGGGTGACAGGAAGAAATGACCTCCCATTTGGGGTAGCTAGCAGTAATTCCTTAAACATCTTTAAAAACAATCTAGACACATATATGAATAATTCTCCATTACCAGGGTACAACAGTGAGATTCAAGGGCTAACACATACTTTTGCCTATTTATTATTTTATTATGTTACTATTAATCTTTTCAAACAAATTCTAGATTTCAATGTCAGCAATTCTTTGTTCGATATCCTTTTTGATAAATACTTAAATCACCTTCAACATAAGAATATTGATTTCTGGGTTTTGCGTTCACTTGCACGCTTGCGCAAGGAACGTCTTGTGCTAGTAGTATATTTCAGAGGTGTATCTGTGTTGGTGATTGCGGGGCACACTATAGTAGGTGTGTCCCTCATTCCCCAATAAGCCGGCATGCTAGCGCTGTCACCAACATTATGTAAAGTGGACACAACTTCTAAGAAAAGTGCCGCTGCAATCAGAGACATGCAGCAACACCGATGACATGCCTCTCGACGTGCCATTCCTGGTGAAGCATTTAAATAAACATGGCAGTGACTGCCACCATCTGCCACACAATGCCTACAAAGCCAAGTTTAGGGGTATCCAATCCCTCTGTCGGCATATTAAATAACCCCCCAAGATTGTGTGGCACACTGGGAGCCCACCCTAGTGTGCCTCCATGTTATCGAAAACTGACCACGTCCACATGTTCCTGGCCCCCCACCCCACCCCCATTGTGTACCATACTGGGAGCCCACCCAATGTGGCCAACATCACCCCCAAAGTCATGGGGCACACTGGGAGCCAACCCCAGTGAGCACAACATTTTTCTTCTACCTGTAAAAAAAAGAAAACTGTTCGCAGTGTTCTTTTTTTTTTTTTATTACCTGAAACAAAGAAAACGGTCCCTCACTGTCAGGTCCCCTCCACCACCCACAGCCACCCTCTGCACACCCCACCTCCCCACAACCCCCCTCACCCCATACTTACTTCCAGGGGTCAGCGCCACGATCTTCGGTGGCGCAGGAACACATCTGGACTCTTCAAAGCTGACTGCGAACTGAAGAAATGTCGATAAGCTGTATAATGACATAAATGGGGGGGGGGTTCAACTTAGGTGGATACCTCAGTCATTTTTTTGAATTTTGCCTCCAAATTTTCAACATGGGGTGCTTGGGATCCCACCTCATGAACACATGCACTGTCATCTCATTACTCTATACCGAAAGGTCATTTTGCGGTCACTGCATGGAATCACCTTTCAGGACCAATTAACTGTTCATGAGATGGGGTCCCAAAAAGCCTATCTTGCAAATTTGGTGGAAAAATAAAAAAAAAAATTACAGTGTTATGAGCATGCATTGTGCAATTTGAACTTTTAACTTTCAATATTTTCACTCCAGATTTTCAACATTGTCATTTTTTCACGCCTCCTTATGAACAGTATAGCTGTCATTTTTCACATCCTGCCAGAAATGTGTTTTCATGCATGTGGCGCATAATGGCGTGGTTGCTGTGCAAAATCAATGTTCAGGACACATTAACAAAAATCACAGTGACATTGTTCATAAGCAGAGGTCCCAAAATGCCTATGTTGAAAATTTGGTTAAATCCCAAAATAATTGTGTTATGGGTGTGCATTGCGCAGTTTCTACGCACACTTGTGACTTCACCAATTTTTCATATTTTCACTCCAGATTTTCAACAATGCCATTTTTGTACACCTCCTTATGAACAGTGCAGCTGTCATTTTTCACATTCTGCCCCAAATGTGTTTTCGCACAAGAGGCGCACAATGGCGCAGTCACTGTGGGAAATCAATGTTCAGGACAGAGTAATAAAATCACAGTGACACTGTTCATGACTGGAGTTCCCAAAATACCTACGTTGAAAATTTGGTTAAAAATCCCCAAAATAATTGCGCTATGGGCTTGTGTTGTGCAGTTTCTATGCATGCTTGTGACCACCAATTTTTCATATTTCCACTCCAGATTTTCAGCAATGCCCTTTTTTTACACCTCCTCATGAAAAGTGCAGCTGTCATTTTTCACATCCTGCCTGAAATGTGTTTTCGCACCTGTGGTGCCAAAATGCACAGTCGCTGTGCAAAATCACCTTTCAGCTAACGAACTCACAGTGCCACTGTTCATGAGGTGGGGTCACAAATGGCCCATGTTGAAAATTTGGAGTGAAAATACCAACAAATGCCCAGGGCATTAGGGTTTCCAACCATAACGCTCCACCCTTTAGAGACTGACTGGCGTTAGGGGTGACTTAGCAATGTCGGCTGTAATGCTCATGCCATTCCACCCCCACCCTGCAGCCAGTGACAGACATCGAGATGTGCCTTGGACTCTTCAGCCCCAAAGTTCACCCATTCTCCTATACTGCACCCATCTCAGCGTATATCCTTATGGAATGGGGTGAGCATATGGCCCGAAGACCCCAAGGCACACCGCAGCACTTGTCGGTGTCCGTGGGGTAGGGTGAGGTGAAATGGTGTGAGCATTATGGCAGATAACCCAAAGGCACACCCCAATGCCTGTCACTCTCTGCAGGGTGGGGCTGGGGTCAGTGTCAGTTCACTACTTCACTGCTATTCCTATTGTGCATCTCTCTAACTCCTGAACTACCAATGCCAATGCCAGCAAGCCAATATTCAGCATTGACTAATGCTTGTTGCTGAGAGAGAGTCAGAGGGGGAGAAGAGGGAGAGAGACAGAGGGGGTTAAGAGAGAGAGAGAGAGAGACAGACGGGGGGAGAAAGACAGTGAGAGTGGCAGAGGGAGAGAAAGAGAGAGAATAGGGAAGGGAGGAGAGAGAGAGAGATAGAGAGACAGCGGGGGAAGAGAGAGAGGGGAAATAGGGACCATACCGCTCAGCTTTCACTGATTTTCAGGGATGTCCCTGATTTTGCCTCAAAATGTTCCTGTCCCTCGTAAAATGTGTGTTTCTGTGGCTGAACAGTGGGTATACTGTATGCTCACAATGTTGTCAAACAGAGTTACAGACTTGCTTTTCTGCAGACAAAGTATTTTACACCAATACTCTTACGTTGCCTGCTTCAGGGGATAGATTGATTTTGTTAAGCCATGTCCAAGTGCCAAACACCACTGCAAATACCTGCAAGCGAACCTTTGGCATTGACAAATGCTTGTTTTAATAATCTTATTGTGTTACATGCCCAGTTTAAATGTCTGTTACAGTTATCTTGACATGTGACCAGAAGAAGGCACCACAGTAAAATCCCCAACCTCAATCATTAAGAGCCTGTAGTCTTATGTTGACCATAGTTGTGAGACAATCAGTTTGATTTCATTAGACCACAGTCACTATGAGTCGAAAACCATGGAAAAGTGCCATAAAAATAGACACCAACACTTTATCAATGACCAGTCGCTGTGAGCTGACCAATTTTAACAACATTCAGCCACAGTCAATGTGAGCTAAAAAAAAACAGCCTAAAATGTTCAAAATATATGTTCAGAAGCACTTTAGTAGTAGTAACAGTGTAAGCTTTATTTATATAGCACCCAATCCCAGGGGCTGCGAGCGCTAAACAAAATTCCAAATTTTACAGTATAAAAATAAAACATCCAAAATATATAACCAAATTAAAATCATAATTATATATATATTATAGTGGCACAGTAGTGCCACTATCGTTATGGTTGAGTAACCCATTTAAGGTTAAATCTGAAATCTGGCAGCTTAATAACTTTGCCACTGTATGACGGATTTGCTTGACATTTGGAATGCACAGTCTGGTACCACAGATCTCTGGACCTGCCAAGTTTCGTTACAATTAGATGTACGGTTGCGGAGCTACAAAGAGCCACAAAACGCACAAATTACGCATTGCTTCGCATTCTTTGCTAGCACCTACAGCCCGCCCGGTTTGCATGACCGGTCCAAAACCTTCAGAGAACATGCAGCCAGGGTCCCTGATGTGCCTTTCAAATATTTCATGAAAAAATATTAAATGGTTCAAAGGTTATTCAAAAAACTATTTTCCCATTATAGTCAATGGGAAAAGTTAACAAAACATGCAAGTGTCGCAAATGCACTTTTTACTTTCGCAAATGACCCTTGTAGTGTCACAAATTGGCCATCTTGTTTTCAGTTGGTGGTCACAGAAATGCTTGGCATTTAAATTTGGGACCCTCTAAGGACACAATTCTTGTTGTGTTCACCTAGTCAAGCTCTGAGGATGCTAGCCATGTCTTTTTTGAGGGGTAAAACACCCCAGAAATATGTTTTTCAAATTTTTGTAAAAAGTAGTGTCGCTAAGTACTTTCACATATGTGTCACTTTCATGATTTCATTTGCATAAGTGTCGTGATTTGCAAAAGTACTTTGCGACTCTATGGCCAAAACAATAGGAAATCTTTGCTACCTTGCTGCAAAAGAACAGTTTGGTCTTTTGGGCTGAAATTTGGAGAGAAGGAAGCCAAGATCATACAGATGTGCCTTTTGTTGGTTTGGTGACAAAATATTAGACAGCTGCAAAGTTACAGCACTCTGAAGTTGATTATTTTTCCCATAGGCTAACATTACAGCATCCGTCACACCTTTCGGGGCCCATGTCTTGAAAACGGTTTGAGATACGGACTATTCATCAGAAGAATGCTTAGTCCCCCACTGGGGGCTAAGTACAAAACTAGCCTGTAAAGTCATAAATAATATGATATTTTAAATGTTTTCTATGTCATACGGTTCCTGGGATATAAGGAATTTAGTATTCCAAGTGCTCATTTTCTGCTCCGAGGGCCATTATTATGCATACATTCTTTGTATTCACTGTGCTTCTGAATGCACCTTTTTTGGGGAAAAAAAGGGTGTGCATTTGCATTACTGCTACCGTTAGCATTTCCGTTACTGTTTGCATTAGTGTTTTCATTTTTGTTTATGTCATCATGTGCATTACCCCTTTCGTTTGTGCTTGCGTTTGTGTTAATGTTTTTGTTTGCATTTACTTTTGGGTCACCATGTGAGTTACCATTTGCGTTTGTGTATGCACTTGCATTTGCATTTCCATTTGCGTTACTGTTTCTTTTGGCATCATCGTTGGTGTTACTGTAACCATTTGCATTTCCAATTGCGTTACCATTACCGTTTGCCTGTTTATTACCATTTGCATTTGCGTTTCCATTGGCCTTAGCATTTGTGTTTTCGGTAGCATTTCTGTTGTTGAGTGTGTTACTGTTTTCTTCTCTGCGTCGCCGCTGCCATTACTGTTTGCGTTTCTGTTTGCGTTTCTGTTACCATTAGCATTTTCGTTACTGTTTTCATTACCATTTCTGTTTTCATTTACGTTTGCGCTTGGGTTTCTGTTACCGCTTGCATTATCATTTCAGTTTGCACCACCGTGTGCATTACCATTTGTGCTTGCATTTGCGTTACCATTAGCATTACTATTTTGTTTTACCGCACTTTTGCCATCACCGTTTGCGTTACCGTTACAATTTGTGTTTTTGCGTTTGCGCAGTGCAGTGCAAAACATTATGTTTTTGCTATTTTTCTGCACTGTCTGCCATGACGCATAGTGCAGCCACTGTGTGGTTGATTGATCTGAAACTTGCCACGTAGAAAAACCTTTATTCCAGGAACATGCCAGTTTTTGTTTCGTGAAAACATGTTGTTCCGTTCCAGAGTTATTGCCATTTGAAGTTGTCCCCTCTCGCAGTTACAGATTTTTTGGCTGCCAGGTCTGCCATTTTAGCACATTTTCGGCCTCAATAACCGCCATTTTCTGGTGGAAGACTTCTTAAAGGTGCAGAAATGTAAAAATTGAATATCTCTGGAACGGTTTGGTCTTTTCACTTGAAATTTGGAGGTTGTTGAGTAGATGTCCTGGAGATGTGAATAATGTTGTTTACATGTTGGAAAAATAATTCACTGTGGAGATACTGCGTGACGTGGTTAACATTTTGTGCATAGCATTCTGCATGGTGCTACTAGCTTGAAATTTATAGTGTAGGTAGCCCTAGTGGTACGGAGGTGCCTTGCAGTGGTTTGGTGTGTAAAACATTAACTGGTGTGGAATTATGTCACTCTGATGAATGAAAATTTGGTTCATTACACTTCAGTAACTTCTGAAACATGTGTCCGATTTGCCTGGCATTTGGAATGTACAAATATTTATAATACATCTTTGACTGTGACAATTTTTGGGTCACTGGCACTTATAGTTGCTGAATTGTGCATGTTACGTTGTTTGCTCGTGGTGCTGTGCGACCGTTGAATGGATGTGCACACAATTCTGGACACACGGTGTGCTATGGTACATGTCTTCTTTTATCAATTTTTGGTTCCATTGGATATATGGTTCTTGTGTAGCGAAGTGACAAAAATTTTCTTTTCGGCACTCCTGCACTGTTTTCTGGGCATGACACTGTGCAGCTGTTGAGCAGATTCAGATCACATTTGTTATACATGTTGTGGCATGGTACATGTCTTCATTTACCAGTTTTCATTTCAGTCAGTCATACAGTTTTTGCGTGGCGAAGTGACAAAAATTCACATGGTGGGGCTCCATTTTCCCACCACCACATGCCATTTGCTATTTATAGTGCACATTCTCAAAAAGAAGGGAAATTCATGGCAAAAAACTCCATTTAATGCATCAGTTAGGGTTGTTCCACAGCGACAAAAGCGAGGAAATTCAGTGTTAGGGTTGCAACCCCTTGCACCCCACTCCAACCCCGCCCCCACCAGCAGGCATCGGGGTGTGCATTGGGGTCGTCGGTCCTAACTCTCACCCCATTCTCCTATACTGCACCACCTCTGCTGATTTACACATGGAATGGGGTGAGAGTTACGGCCAATGACCCCAACACACTCCCCCGATGCCTGTTGGTGGGGGCGGGGTGGGCATGGGGGCAAGGTGTGGCAACCCTGACAGTGAATTTCCTCACTTTTGTCTCTGTGGAACAACCCTAACTAATGCATTAAACTGAGTTTTCTGCCATGAACATATAAATATATATATATATATATATATATATATATAGACAGTGTTGAAAGCCTCCTGAAAAAAGGATTTCAAGTCCTTTTTAAAATCCCCAGTTAAGGGGCACTCTCAAAGCCATGGGAAAGAGAAGTAGAGGTGATGTCAGGTCTGGTAAGGAGTCAGTATGTCACAGGTAGCCAGGACCCAGCCCATACAGGGCTTTACAGGTCAGTATACTGACCCTGAAGGTATTGCGCCACCTCACTGGCAGCTAAAGCAGTTTACGCAGGACTGGAACTATATGACAGGACCTCAGAAGTCTTGCCAATGACCAGGCCGCTGCATTCTGCACCAGCTGCAGATATCATAGGACACCTCTACTCACCCCGAGGTATAAAGCATTGCAGTAATCAAGCCTAGAGGTGATGAATGCATTTACCAGTGAGGGCAAGTCTTCAAGGAGGGTCAAGGATTTAATCCAAGTGATGTTCCTAAGATGATAAAAGTTACTCTGGACTACAGGCAACACCTGAGACTCAAGTGTCAGCCTGTCATCCAGAATGCCCCCCCCCCAGATTCTTAACTTTAGCAGAGGCCACCAACCAAGAGGGACCCAACCATAAGCCAGTCACCTCATCAGTGGCCCCTACATGCCCTTTCTGGCCAGGCTCAATTACCGGTACCTCTGTCTTGTCTGAACTAATCACAACCAGCTTGATGACACCCAGTTCTGGATCACAGCCAGGCATGAATTTACTACCTCAATGACATCAGGCATCATGGTCATAGAAGACAGATATAGCCAGGTATCATCAGCATAGCAATGAAAACCCAGCCTATATCATCTAGTGATCCCTCGGTGGGGCAACATATACACTATGAACAGCATGGGAGAGAGGATAGACCCCGGAGTACTTCACTGAGCAGGGTTATCAGAAGTGAGGAGAAATTCCCCATCACCACCCTCTGCATCCTGCCTCCAAGGTAGGACTCAAATCTGTGGAAGACAGTGTCAGTGAGTCCACAGTACTCCCAAAGCAAATCCAACATTAACCCATGGTCGATGGTGTCAAAAGCTGAAGAGAGGCCAGCCCGGTGGCACTGAGGGTTGAGGCGCTGGATGCCACAACTCACTCCATGCCGGCAACCCAGGTTCAAGGATAAGCTCAGGCCACCGGAGGTCGGCAGGGGGGAGAGAAGGATTGAGCGCCCATCAGTGGCTGTCCTTCTCTGGGGAAGGTTCTGTGCAAGTCTCTCTGCTCTACTGCCATCTCTTGGGTGAACCCGGGGTTGATAGTGTAGATTGAGTCATGTAGAAGGTATGGGGCAGCATCAGCCGAGAAGCCCTGGGTGGAGTTGTGTCTTCACGCATATCCTCCCAATGGCTCTCCTAGAGTGCTGACATCTGCAGGAACAGAACACTGGAAAATGGTGGCCCGTCACTCCTAGGTGACGACCCTTCACTGAGTTCCTTGGCAACCACCAAGACAGGAGCAGACTCCACTGTGCAGCACCTGCTCCACCATTGTGTGGGGAGAAGGTAGGAGGGGACCTCTCCTCGCCCCACCCGGGGGGATATCTGGGATACCTAGGGTACTCCGGGGGTGAACACTCTAGGAGCAGACACCTGTGTGTTGGGACGCCGAGGTTAGTGAGGCATGTAGGGGCTCTGATTGAGTGAAGTGATGTGGCTGGAAGGAGGAAAAAGATCAGAATTAAAAAAAAGCTGAAGAGAGAGTAAGGAGAATGAGAACTGACCACTCCCTTCGATCTCTAGCCCTGGGAAGATCATTCTGCACCCTTACCAATGCCGTCTCAGTACTGTGCCTAGACCTGAACCCAGACTGGAGAGGCTCATAGATGTCAAAGGCCATGAGGTGCTCCTCAAGCTGCATTACCACTACCTTCTCTATAACCTTACCCAAAAGGTGAGGTTAGAGACAGCTCTGTAATTTGCCAGACAGTCCATGTTCAGAAGTGGCTTTTTCAGAAGAGCTCTTACCAAAACTGCATCAATGCCCCAGGAAAGACGGCCGCCTCCAAAAGGGAATACCAGACCAGTTCAGCAAACACCAGACCCAGAAACCTCAAACAACAGCAATGGGCTATTACACCAGTTCATGTTGGTTGTATGTGTATTTATTAAAGTAGCAGTATTTGTTCGTAACCATACACATTTTTCAGCAATATGGTTCGTCTGGCAAAAATATCAAGATACACATTTTTCTTTTCATTTTCTTTCATTCCTGAATCAAGATATGGGGTCTTGAAGTTTTTAAAAGTTCTTATGTCTATGCCACACCCATGCCACACCCACCATGACAAAAAATGAAATAATTTGTGCTGTTCTCTATCAGAAACATGCAGAAGAGCCATCCTAATACAACTATAGCATGTACATTCAACAAGTAACACCAGGGGAAGAGATTTTTTAAACATGGCAAATGGCGGCCATCTTTAATGACATGAGTCATTAATTACAAAATCAGCTACAAAAAAAGTCTCAACAACATCTGAGAAAACTAAAAATATACTGAGCATGAATCCTAGGTTGTCAGAAATACATTTTTGCTAAAAAAAAATTTATATGATTAATTTCTTTGCCGACTAGCAAATACTGCTGCTTTGAAGTGTTGCACAATTTTTCAGCCTGTGTGCGCTGGTTCCTTTGTTTTTACTCCAGTTCACAACAGGTAGGCCACAGGTCCAAGACCACCCCACAAATCTCTTCCATCAAAACTGGTCTAAACTCACTCCAGACCAGCGGATCACATCTCTCCCTCACCAACTTTGTACTACTGGATTGAGGTAATCCAAATGAAGAGATCCCTGGCTGAGTCAAGGGCACCCTGTCAGAGAAAAAAATTAGCAAACTCTTCATACAAAGTGGATGAATTAGCTCTTACCAGTTATAGACAAACAGGATTTAAAAGTCTATCCACCACCTGGAAGAGCTGTGCTGGTTGGTTCTTCCCTGCAGCAATCTCTCTGGACTGGAATACTGCCTTCTTACAGGAACTCACCCTTTGATACTCACCATAGTGAGTCCTCACAGTCAGCTTGTCCTCATCAGATCTGGATCTTCTCCAACAATGTTCCAAACTCAGACCCCTTAACAAGCTCCCTGAGCTCCCCATCAAACCATGGGGATCTCAAGTGTGAAGTCAGATGTCGAGTACAGACCACTGTAACTGCATTGACGGCTGAGGCAATGGCCTGATTATAGGCCATCACTGCCTCCTGAAATCCAATCCAACAAGCAGCCAACATGCTAAAGAGATCCACTACCACCTGGAATCCTTCTGGGGACATCCCCTAATCAGGGCAATAGTGAATCATCTCCATAGGGGATGGTCTCTTGGAGGGCCCCAAAAGAGAATAGCTCACCGTGCAATGAACCGACCAACTAACTAGATCAATCCTGAGGTTATTAACCTCAAGCCCCAGTGAGAAGATTAAGTTCAAGGCATGACAATGTTGATGAGTCACAGAGGTAAGCACCTGCGCAAGGCCCACTAAATCCATTAACTGCAGGAATTCCTGACCAAACTGCGAAAATTTGTCATCAATCCAGGCACTGAAGTCACCAAAATTAAACATCTGGGCAACTCTGCCTGGACAGCTGTACAGACAGTTGGTGAGACTCCATCTGGAATACTGCATGCAGTTCTGGAGACCCAATCTCTGCAAGGACATAAACAGGATGGAGTCTGTCCAGAGGAGGGCAACTAAAATGGTACAGGGTCTGCACCAGAAGACATATAAAGAGAGGCTAAAGGAGCTTAATATATATACCCGCGATGAAAGGAGGGAGGGGGGGACATGATAGAAACTTTCAAGTACCTCAAGGGAATCAACAAAGTCCAAGAGGGTAGCATCTTTCAGAAAAAGATATGTGGAAGAACAAGGGGGCACAATTTGAAGATGGGGGGGGATGGCTCAGAGGTAATGCGAGGAAGTATTTTTTCATGGAGAGGATTGTGGATGCATGGAATGGCCTTCCAAAGGAGGTCATAGAGTCAAAAACAGTAGGAGAATTCAAGAATGCATGGGACAGACATAAGGCAATTCTAGTGTGGGAGGGTAGGAGGAAGTAGGCTGTTGTTTAACTAGGATCTGCAGCTTATCCATTAGGTAGAGAAATGGGCAGACTAGGTGGGTCAAGCGGTCATTAACTGCCATCATATTCTATGTTTCTAATTCCAATACCATTTCAGTGACAAAGTCTACAATTTCCTGCAAGAAACACCCTCTCATGCCCCCCAACAGGCTGTTAAATTAAAAGGGTTCTGCACCCTGCACCTGGACCCCCACACACGACCATGCATTCAATTTCAAATGGAAAAGTAGTTCCAACCAGGTGCATGGTGAAACTCAACTCAGATCTAAAACAGATGGCCATTCCCCCCCCCATGAACCCTTCATGAGCAGTGGACCACAGAGAAACTGTCTGAGATAGCCACCTCCAAAACAGGACCATCGTCACCACCCAGCCAGGTCTCCATAATACAAGCCAGATTGACCCAAGAACCAGACATCAAATTAGTCATAATTGCTGTCTTGTTCCTCATTGATCTGGTGCTGTATAGCAGTGCCTACAGGGGATGAACAGTGGCTGCTGGCCTATTGGCTAGCTGTCCGCTCGGTCTGACAGAGTCCCTGCGTACATGCACCAAACATGTCAGACCTCTCTCTTGGTCCCATTTCACCCCAGGGTGCCTCCTGGTCCTCACCAGACCAATAGTGCCCACTCGTTAGTCCACTCCACCCCACCCCCACCACCTACTGTCCCACTTCCTAGCAATACCCATCTCCCTGTAGTGCCTATATGCCACTGCTGACAGGGGAGGGGCATCAAAGGGGTGGAAGTCCAGCATCTGGGATGGGGTGTAACTAAGCTGAGGGGTCCATTGTCCTTGGCACATGACACCAAGAACAGTACTTTCTACATTTCACATCAAACAGCAGCATTCTAGAAAAACTAAATGAGCACTTTGCAACAGCAGGCCTAGCGTTCGACTCCTCCCCAGCTGCTGGGCTTGTTGACTGCTCACCATCCAATGATGCCCCTCGGACCCACAGACTCAGGACTCTTTCTGTTTCTCACCAGTGACTTTCAAGCAAGTCGAGGACCTATTAATAAAATTGCATATGAAAAAAAGTGCAGGCACAGACAGAATCGAGTCTTTCTTCCTAAGGTTAGGGTACCACTTTCTAACTGCCCCCATAGCACATATTTTCAACTTATCAACCACATCTGGAACAGTCCCATCCTTCTGGAAAACAGCCTTTATACTACCTTTGTTTAAACCAGGAGACTCCTGTGACCTGAATAATTATTGACCAATTTCCATCTTGCCCAGCCTGTCGAAGCTCATAGAAAAGTTAGTCAATAATCAGCTGAAGGATCACCTCGAAATTCTAATTTATTTAACCCCCTCCAATCCAGCTTCTAGAAAAACCATAGCATGGTGTCAGCTCTAGGCAAAGTGACAAATGATTGGTTCACTGCCCTACAGGTGGCAGGCATTAGACAGCTAGTTTTGGAAACCACTCGTGAGGGAGCAATCTTAGACCTCGTACTCTCAAACAGGGGCAGTGAGAGGATCTCAGATCTAGAAGTGGGTTGCCATCTGGGGACAAGTGACCATCAAACAGTGTGGTTCATGTTAAACTAAGCTACAGAGTCAAGCCATACAAAAGTGAGGGTACTGGACTTTAGGAGGGCTGACTTTGGCAAGATGGGAGAGTGCCTCAGAAAAGCACTAGCAAACAGGCTAGAAGGAGGTGTGGAGCAACAATGGGGAATTATTAAAACTGCCATCACAGAGGCAACAAGCCTTTGTGTGAAGCAAATGAACAAATCAAATGAAAAAAAAAGCCACTATGGTTCTCAAAGAGGTGGCTGTGAAAGTCAGGAAGAAAAGATAGCATTCGGAAGTATAAGGAAACACAGAAGGAGCAGGACAGAGAGCTGTACCAGTTAAGGCAGAAGGAAGCAGGGAGAGAAGTCAGAATAGCAAAGGCCCAAACTGAGGAAAAGATAGCCAACTCAGTTAAGAAGGGGGATAAAACCTTTTATAGGTACATCAGCGAGCGTAGAAAGACAAAGGAAGGGATAGTGAGGCTGAATAGAATGAACAGTGGGTGGGCAGAGGGGGACAGTGAAAAAGCAGGAATACTGAATGAATATTTCTGCTCAGTATTCACAAAAGAGGAGGGGGAAGTGCCTAATCCAATTAACAGAAGCACTCTTGATAGGGGGTCGATCCCAGTCCTTTCACAGAAGAAAGGGTTCTGCAAGAACTCCTAAAACTGAAGGTGGACAAAGCAATGGGTCCTGATGGAATTCACCCCAGAATTCTAAAAGAATTAAGGGAGGAACTAGTGAAACCACTGGCTACTCTTTTTAATAAATCATGGGAGGATGGTGTGGTACCCGAGGACTGGAGGAAGGTGGATGTTATTCTCCTTCACAAAAGTGGGTCCAAGACAGAGGCAGGAAACTACAGACCTGTCAGTCTGACCTCTGTTGTGGAGAAAGTGATGGAGTCACTTCTGAAGGAAAGAATAGCCGAGTACCTAGAGGCCAGTGGAGCACAGGACCCAAGGCAGCATGGGTTCACAGCGGGAAGGTCATGTCAGACGAATCTAATAGATTTCTTTGACTGGATGACCAAAGTAGTAGACCAGGGAGGGCTATGGACATGGCCTACCTAGACTTTAGCAAGGCATTTGACACAGTCCCACAAAAGATTAATAGTGAAATTAACCAGCCTGGGAGTGGGACCCAGGGTGGTAGCCTGGGTAAAACATTGGCTGAACAACAGGACACAGAAGGTAATTGTAAATGGAGTCCATTCTGAAGAAAGGGGGTTACTAGTGGGGTACCGCAGGGTTCAGTATTGGCTCCAGTCCTTTTTAATGTCTTCATCAGTGACATTGCAGAGGGACTGGAAGGAAAAGTATTCCTTTTTGCAGATGACACAAAAATCTGCAACAGGGTTGATACACAAGGAGGCGTGGAAAGGATGAAAAGGGACTTGGCAAGGTTGGAGGAATGGTCAGACGTATGGCAGCTAGGATTCAATGCAAAAAAGTGCAAAATAATGCACCTGGGAAACAAGAACCCAGGGGAAGAATACACAATGGGTGAGGAGGTAGTAACAACAACAAAACAGGAAAGGGACCTGGGGGTAATCATATCAGATGACCTTAAGGTTAGCAAGCAATGTGAGAAGGCAGTAGAGAGGGCTGGGGGTATACTGGGATGTATAGGGAGAGGCATCAGCAGCAGAAAACAGGAAGTTGTTATCCCTCTGTACAGACAGTTGGTGAGACCCCATCTGGAGTACTGTGTCCAGTTCTGGAGACCCCATCTCCGCAAGGACATAGACAGGATAGAGGCAGTCCAGAGGAGGGCAACTAAAATGGTGCAGGGTCTGTAAGATAAGCTGTATGAGGAGAGACTAAAGGAGCTTAATATGTATACCCTTGAGGAAAGAAGGGAGAGGGGGGACATGACAGAAACTTTTAAGTACCTCAGTGGAATCAACAAAGTCCAAGAGGGTAGCATTTTTCAGAAAAAGAGACTTGCAAGAACAAGGGGACACAATTTAAAGATAGAAGTAGGGCGGTTCAGGGGCAATGTGAGGAAGTATTATTTCACAGAGAGGGTAGTGGATGCATGGAACAGCCTTCCTGAGGAGGTTGTGGGGTCTAAAACTGTGGGAGAATTCAAGAATGCATGGGACAGACATAAGGCAATTCTTGTGGGGGGTAGGAAGAAATAGGCTGTTGGTTAACTAGGATCTGCGGCCTATCCTGTAGGTAGGGAAATGGGCAGACTAGATGGGCCTAGCAGTCCTTATCTGCTGTCAAAGTCTATGTTTCTATGTTTCACTGCCTTGGATAATAAAAACTCTACTAGAGCCGTCTTCCTAGACCTAAGCAAAGCCTTCGACATGATCAATCGTAACACTCTGTTAGCCACACTCAAAGACCTTGGTCTGAATAATTGCTCACTAAACTGGTTCACTAGCTATCTTACAGGTTGACTCCAACACATCAGAACCAATGGACTCCTTTCCTCTTCCCTACCGATAACTAGAGATGTACCCCAATGATCCATTCTTCTTATTCACAATTTACATTAGTTCCCTTAGTGACAACATCCATAACTCCAGACTCCACTTTTTTACGGTTGATACCATCCTTTATACATCCTAACCCTCATTGTCAGATGTCGTCACAGAACTACAGTCTGATTTTAGTCAGTTGGAACGAAACCTGCCAAGATCAAAACTATTATTAAACGCCAAGAAAACTAAAATTTTGTACTTTTAACCCCCACATCCCCCAACTTCTCTATGCGGGCAGGCCACATCAGTGCCTATACTAACCTTACTAGGAGACTCACTAGAGTCAGTTGATCAATTCAAATACCTAGGGGTACAGTTAGATAGCAAACCATCCTTCACATACCATATTGAATCCCTTGCTAGGAAATTGAAAATAAGACTGGGGTTTTTCTACAGAAACAAATCCCTTTTTCCCTTAGATATTAGGAAAAGGCTGGTTCAAGCCACCTTTCTTCCCTTACTCGACTACGCGAATATCATTTATAATAGTAGTACCGTAACCAACCTTCATAAGCTTGATATACTGTTTCACCACGCAATCTGCTTTATAACTAATGCACCCTACAGAATCCATCATTGTGCCATTTACGCGGCTGTAGGCTGGGCTTCCCTGGCCACAAGAAGGACACTACACATTAGAATCTGGGCTCTTAAAACACTTCAGAACAAAGTCCCTTCCTGCATCACCTCCCTTTTTCATCATTATCATAGCTCCTACGCCCTTAGAAAAAAATGCTTTCATACTACTAAAAGAAACCAAATTCCACACACTTTATGGTATAGCTGCATTTAGCCATGTAATCGTGTCCACCTGAAACAAACTACAAGCCACACAAAAACTCCCTGAACTGGTCTCCTTAAACATATTTAAAATCCTGGCTAACAAAGCACTTATGGAAATTTGCCACTGTCAAAGTGCCTAGTAGCCCTCCTTGCAGAGAAATCGTTATAGTCTTATAAAACACTTGAATGTAAACTTCTTTCATGTTTCCCCCTTTTCTCCTTTCCTGCCTGCTAGCTTAGTTCCTGAAATGTACATAATTTAGCCATAACTCCTCTCCTACTGTACATTGTTTACCTGTCTCAACACTGTTCAAACTTTATGTATCGCAATTGTATTATATTGTATTGCTGTACGTTGTTTACCTGTCTCAACACTGTTCGAACTTGATGTATCACACAATTGTACTATATTGTATTGTATTGTATTGTAATATTGTGTATACTTTGTAACAAATTGTCCTACCAGGACCTCCTTGTAATTGAGCATGCTCAGTGGAGTTTTCCTGCAAATAAACTTGAACTTGAAACAGTTGCCCCAACCCATAGCATCAATACCCACTCAAACCACCCTCCAACTAAATACACTCTCACCTTATACACACATAGTAGAACAAAGTAAACTCACTAACACATACACACCCAATCATACCATTACACTCACTCACCCAAACCCGACCCACCCAAGTAATTTAAAATGCTAAAATTTAACCCTTAAAAGGAAAATCCATATTCACACAAATTGTAATGCTTAAAGAGTAAGTAAGTAAAAGTTTATTTATAAGCGCTTTTCAAAAACCAAAGCACTGTACAATAATAACGTTAAATAATAAACAAAATATTAATAGTAAAATCAATCTTTAAACACTTTTAAAAACTAAAAGATTTTTAACTCAGATTTAAAGCTGTCAACGGTCAGGCAAACTCGTATCAAAATAAAAGTCCACCACAAGTAATATGACTTATCATTGTCCGGAAAGAAATGCAGAAGATTTTGGAATGTCAATTTCTGCTCTCACCAGACGTATTTGTACCAACCACAGTAGAATGTTCGGGGCAGTTCTCCCACCACTGCCAAATCACAGTTTATTTCCTAGGACAGCACTTAATAAGTAATGCAAAAATTGAACCTGGGGGTTCTCTCACCACCCCCGAGATTCATACCAGAGGCCCATCCACAAGATTGATTCATCAGAAGCCCTCTCTGCAGCATTTCTGTGGGGAAGAAGCCAGGAGTCCACACAGGATGGATTCAGCGTGATCTTTATTCAAACTGGAACCAGTAATATGGACCAACTAGGATGTTAATCTAAACAACGAACTCCACTACAGTCATTGTGAGTACAGTGCTTTCTTTGGTTTATGCCACAGTTCCCAGAAGCATTCAGGAACCATGTAGAAATACTGAAAAACAATAATGTTACAGTAAAAGAAAGATCAGAACAGACAACAAACATATGTTAACTAATAAACTTTAAACTTGATAAAACACAAATTATTAGGACTTAGTTGTCAGATTACCTGGGAACACCTTTTTTTCAATCATGCTCATTTATTAAAACATACTGTTGTACTATGTACCTAAAATGTCAAATTTTATGTAACCTCTAGGTGGTGCTGCCCCAAGGGATACTACCCCTGCCTGTGTGACCAGATGCAGGTTGAGAGGCCTGGGTACTGGAAACGGGTGCCTCCATACAGAGGACAGGGTTTGTGGTAGCATAGCTGACCTGGGTACAGCCCTCCGGGACACTGTTACCCCCCTCTTCTCCCTCTAGTGGCCTAAATGATTCACAGAATACACAATGACAATTTACCTCTGACAACAAGTTTTAACCCCACACTTGTTGCACTTACCACCAGGGCTGCTTCAGCTGGCTTGGCCCTGGAGATCCCCTGTAAAATAAGGCCTGTAACAGGAAACAGCAATACCACAGTATGTACAATACAGAGGTACACCACAACCAATTTAAATGCAAAAATCTTTAGATCTGATTTATTCAAGGGGGCAGTAACAAGGAAGGGGCAGAATCTGGTGGTTGATTCAAGATCTGAAAAATTCAGTTTAATTGGCATGCACTTTAGATTCCCACAACACAGTCACACACACTCTGGGTACCCAGTTATTGATAAAAGCTAGCCTGAAGCATTGCCCAGGGTAGGCCAGCATGGCAGCTGGTTGGGGCCCTAGTGATAGAAAGAAATAGTTATGCACAGTAACCCACAATTTGTAATCCAGAGCCAGATGGCTCAGTACATGATAATTAGGCAAAACAATTAAATCAGATGACACACTTTGATTGATCTGTTGTTGCAGGGAGCTACCCTGATGTTTACTCACGCTACCCAGTACAGGACACAGGATTGATGAAATGGAGACCTCTGGATGAAGAGCTGGATGGCCATGAGAAGCAGGGCCCACACGATTCACTGTGGTGTCGTTCCTGTTCGTGATGTTGAGCAGGGGGCTGATCCCTGGGCTGGTCTCTCATCAATGATTTTCTCTATGGTGCGAGCAGCTGTCTGGGTCAAGGTGGCAGGACCCAGGCCAGGTGAACAATTCAGATAACAGTCCAGTAGTTGCTGGATGTAGCTTCCAGCAAGTGTGACACAATCAGTCAGTGGGGAACCAAATCACGACCCACTATCAGCATTCAGCACACTTATAGTAAAAGCAAGGTAAATACCACAGTTCGAATAGCAGTCCAGTTGCAATTTACAGAGTCTCTGCGCAAACCAATGCTCCGCGGTAGTCTCAGGTCCTCACAAGCCGATACCGCCGAGGTAAATCTTTGGTCCACACCAGGCAAAGCTTCAGTGTCCCAATTCAAGATTCCAGTCACAATCAAAGCAGTTTCGGAGTAAGTCCGGTTTCTTAATGCAGGCTTCTTCACTAGAGAAGATGGGGCAGACAGGCCTGACACAGCCTTCTTGCCAATTTCCCTCATTACTACGCAGGAGCAGCTGCTCGAATATCTCGAGTTGTTCACTCTCTCAACTCCAAACTCAGACTGACTCTCTGCTGCAGGCAGCACCGGGACTTCCTTCTAATCGAAAAGGGTTTGGTTGGTTGATCCATCTGTCTGTCACAGCTAGAGCTTCCCCTCCAGGTCCACTTAGGCGCCAAAGTGTAAAAACTACAATTCCTACAGAAATTCACTCTCACAAGACCCCTGGGGACAGACTCCATTTTCGGGTCCCCAAAGGTACTGATTGATCCAAACTAGCAGTCCAGAACCAAGATGGTGGTGATTAACAGAAATGACCATACTGCAATGGAAGTCAGGTTAGACAAACTACAATATCTTTACTATTAAAGTAGATAATCAGCAAACAGTTACAGATCCTTGCAGGGCTCCCTCTGCGCAATTAGCGATGGCAGAATGGAACAATAATAATGCAGCCCAAGCGGGACTCGAGCCTGTAACTACTCGGCCCCTACCCAGATTAATTATATACTATGATATAGGCAGCTCTTAAAGAGACAGGCATGGAGGCTAACATGGCACTCACATGCAAACACTTTTAAATGACTAGGACACAGAATGCCAACCTGGCAGTGGGCATTTAGGCAAGACCAAGGAAGACTTTTGGGACCCCCCATTTGTAGACGGGTTACACCCTTCCCCACCTGGAAAGAACTTGGCATCTGTGTCAAGTCTATACCACAATAGGATGGAAAAAGACAATATACTATATGTTATATACGTGAAATTACTATACACGACAACAGAATGACTGATGCATCAGTAAAACTTAAACTTATCACATTACAATACTCATTTAGTATTCTCTATACACATACTATATTCATAATAACAACAAATTTGCATTTTCCATACATTCCAATACCGATATTACTATGAACTACACAATAACATTACTATACCTATTCATGTAATAGTTTCGTGCACCTTGAATAACAAAGATGGAGGTCCATCCCTATCAGCTAACTTAGGGCTAGAAGGGGCAGGGGCACCATGTTCTGAGGGAAGAACAACTAACATAGAAGTGGCAGACAGGCTCAGTTTGGGCAGTGAGCTCTTGGAAATGTAAACACCCTTGTAAACAACATTGAGAGGCAAATCCACAGGCCTTCCTGGGGAGTCATAGCTAAGGCACACCACTGTTTTTTTTTTTTAATTTGTAATTTTATTGATTTTCACCTATATAAACCAGCATGACATGAAACTGTTACAGGAAGAATAGAAAGTTCATTTACATACAGGAAAATAGTAAAAAGAACAGTTACATGTCCCCCACCCTGCCCCCCACTGTACCCCATGCCCCCACACTCCTTATACTCCCACCACCCCTTACCTCGACTTGGCTGTACCCCCAGAATCACATACATACACGGGGCAATGCCCCATTCAAGAAAAGGCATTGGATTGAAGCAGAGGAAGAGAAATATCTTTCTTTCACAAAAAGATGGGATATACCCCTAATTCTCACTTAATCCACCTGTACCCCTACTTGAAGCAGGTAAAGTACATGCATCCCAGCCCAGATCTTTTTATATCTGGAGGAGGAACGTCTCCAGCTTGCTTTGAACTGTTCTGTACACAAATTAAACAATAGTTGCTGAAGCCATTTTGTATAACATATCTTCTAGGCATCCATCCAGTGCCTTAAAACAATTTTCTTGAGTGACAATGCTATCAATGCCATGTGATATCGACGCACTTTAACCCTAACATTGGAGTAATCCCCAATGAGGCATATCTCCGGCCTGAACAGTTCTACGAGTCCCAGCAGCAGTTCGACCTTTTCCTGGATTTCTGTCCACAAAGCCTGAGCAGAAGGGCAGTCCCAAAAAATATGCTTAAGGGAGCCTACCTCCAGCTGACACCTGTTACAAATTGGAGTCAGTGCCTTCCCAATTTTGAAGTTTGGAGGGAGTCCAATACATGTCTTACAGTATTTGGAATTGTGTAAGTCTCAACCTGTCTTGAAACATGTAAGTATAGGTTCTCTCCCAAATTTTATTCCATTTGATGTTAGGATCCAGGAACTGCGTAGCCCAATATTTGGGTCTACTATCCTGATTAGTGGAAGTCAAATCCAACAAGCATTTATCAACGTCGAATGTTGATTGCTTTGGTCCGTTGAGGTCGCTCACTGGCCCTCTGTCACTCGCTCATACTGTTTCTCCCGGTGCTGCAGGCTGCCCTTTTGTACTGGGCTCCTGCCTGCATTGGCACCTTTTTCTGCCCACAAAGAAATCTGCAGCTGTCCCGACAGAGCTCCGTTGAGGTGGCTCACTCCCCCCCCCCACTCGCTTATTCTGTTTCTCCTGGTGCTGCAGGCTGCCCTTTTGTACTGGGCTCTTGCCTCAGTTGGCAGCTTTTTCCGCCCACAAAGAAATCTGCAGCAGTCCCGACACAGCTCTGTTGAGCTCACTCACTCTCCCTCTCTCACTCACTCATTTCGTTTCTGCTTGCACTGCAGGCTGACCTTTTGTATTGGGCTCTTGCTTGCATTGCTGCCTTTTTCTACCCACAAAGAAATTTGCAGCAGTCATGATAGAGATGCATTGAGCTTGCTCACTTACCCTCTCTTACTCGCTCGTTGTGTTTGTCCCGGCGCTGCAGGCTGCCCTTTTGTACTGGGCTCCTGACTCTGTTGGCGCTTTTTCTGCCCACAAAGAAATCTGCAGCAGTCCCAACAGAGCTCCGTTGAGCTCGCTCACTCCTTCTCTCTCACTTGCTCATTCTGTTTCTCCCGCCGCTGCAGGCTGCCCTTTTGTTCTGGGCTCCTGCATACATTGGTGCCTTTTTCTGCCCACAAACAAATCTGCAGCAGTCCTGACACAGCTCCATTGAACTCGCTCACTCCCCATCTCTCACTCACTCGTTCTGTTTCTGCCGGCGCTGCAGGCTGGCCTTTGCTACTGGGCTTCTGCCTGCATTGCCGCCTTTTTCTGCCCACAAAGAAATCCACAGCAGTCACAATAGAGCTCCATTGAGCTCGCTTACTCCCCTTGTCTCACTCGCTCATTGTGTTTCTCATGGTGCTGCAGGCTGACCTTTTGTACTGGGCTTCTACCTCTGTTGGTACCTTTTCCTGCCCACAAAGAAATCTGTAGCTGTCCCAACACAGCTCCGTTGGACTCGCTCACTGTCCCTCTCTCACTCGCTTGTTCCATTTCTGGCCGCGCTGCAGGCCGCCCTTTTGTACTGGGCTCCTGCCTGCATTGTCGCCTTTTTCTGCCTACAAAGAAATCTGCAGCAGTCACGGTAGAGCTCCGTTGAGCTCGCTCACTCCCCCGTCTCACTCACTCATACTTTTTCTCCCGCCGCTACAGGCTGCCCTTTTGTACTGGGCCCCTGCATGCATTGCTGCCTTTTTCTACCCACAAAGAAATCTGCAGCAGTCCCAACAGAGCTCCGTTGAGCTCACTCACTCCCCCTCCCTCACTCACTTGTTCTGTGTCTCCTGGCACTGCAGGTTGCCTTTTTGTACTGGGCTCCTTCCTGCATTGTGCCTTTTCCTGCCCACAAAGTAATCTGCAGCAGTCCCGACAGAGCTCAGTTGAGCTCGGTCACTCCGCCTCTCTCACTCGCTCAATCCTAATCTGTCCCAAACACTGATTTCTAACAGCGACTGCGGTATTCTGCACCAGAAGCACGAAAACACATTTTAGCCAGGATGTGAAAAATGACAGCTGTACTGTTCATGAGGAGGTGTGAAAAAATGCCACTGTTGAAAATTTGGAGTGAAATACTACTAATTTGCAAAGTTGCAAGGTTGAGTGGAAACTGCACAATGCACGCTCGTAACACAGTCACTGTAAGGAGTTTCATCACAACATTTTCAACATAGGCATTTTAGGACCTCTGCTCATGAACAGAGTCACTGTGATTTTCTTAATGTGTCCCAAACACTGATTTCCCACAGTGACTGCGCTATTCTGTGCCGGAAGAGCGAGAACACATTTCGGAAAATGACAGCTGTACTGTTCATAAGGAGGTGTGTAAAAATGGCAATGTTGAAAATCTGGAGTGAAAATATTGCAAATTGGCGAAGTTATGAGTGTGCGTAGCAACTGCTCAACGCACGCTCATGAAACAGTAATTTTTTTGGATTTTTCCCACCAAATTTGCAACATACACTTTTTAAGACCCCACCTCGTGAACAGTGGCACTGTTGTTTTGTTAATCAGTCCTGAAAGGTGATTCTTCGCAGTTACCATGAAATCACCTTTCGGGACCAAATAACGGCATGACAGTGCCTGAATTCATGCGGAGGTGTCCCAGAAACCCCATGTAAAATATTTGGTACCAAAATTCCCAAAAATGCCTGAGATATGCATCAATATTGAAAAAACCCTATTTATACCATTATACAACTTACCAGCATTTCCTCAGTTCGCAGTCGGCTTTGAAGAGTGCAGACGTGTTCCCGGTCCACCGAAGATCGTCGTGCTGGACTCCAGAGGTAAGTATGAGGTGAGGGGGGTGTGGGGAGGCAGGGTGCGCAGTGGGTGGGCACGGGTTGTGGGAGGGGCAGGGAGACAGCGAGACGACATTTTCTTTTTCAAGGTTACAAAAAAAAAAACATTGTGGGACTTTTTACAGGGGCATGTGGCATGCTGGGGTGAGCTTTCAGTGTGCCAGCAAGTCATTTTGGAGGGGCAGCTGTAGCCGATGGGGATTGGGCACCCCATCGGCACAAAGGCGCAGAGCCAAGGGATTGGGCAGCCCTCAGCACAAATCTACTGTGTTTTCGTAGGTGGGCATTATGCCAATGGGGAGTGGGCTCCCCCGTCGGCAAAACAAACTGGGAGGGGGGACATAATGCCAACGGGGAGTGGGCTTCCTCATCGGCAACTTTCACTAGGAGGGGGACTAAAGCCGACGGGGGCAACACTGTTGTGGGAGGGCACATGCTGCTGAGGGGGATTGGGCACCCTCTCGGCACTGGGAGCTCACGAATATTGTTTGTGAACTTGGCGGCAAGCAGCTGCTATGTTCACAAACAATATTACAGTACAAAGATTCCGTCCTGCAATGACGGGTCACTCCCTCAATGCAGCAAATGGCTGATGCTGCAATGATGAGGCGGCCCCTGATTACAGCGGCTGAAATGTTTCAAGGTGGTGGCATGCTGGCTGAACTAGCATCAGCAGCAGCATGCCACACCATTGGGGAAAGCGGGCCAAGCCTTTAAAGACTGTGGGGGCATTGGCCACAACAGTGCCACGCCTCCACAACCTACTTCTGGCAAGCTGCCACAATATGTTTCTTGCGGATGCACACAATCAACATAAAAAGGAGCTGTATACTTGGGATATTGTATGTGGAAGGTTAACAGTGTCCACCAAGGAGTTAAAAAAATCAGTAGTCCTACCCTCTTTAACCAGTTGTTTTTTTATCCGATTTAGAAGATGAACTACCTGATATACCTTAAACACCTGTATGTTACTGAGGGAAAAGTTATTAATAACAGTGGTCACTGTGAGGCCCCCCCCCCGTCAAAGAAATCTCTAATTCTGGCAGCTTGGAACTGGGGGATCCACTGCTTGGGAATCAATTTGCTACCTATCTTAATGTATGGAGTTTCTACCAATAGTTGATTCCAGTCCCGCTTGTGGTCACACTTTAGAAAGGCAAAGAGTAGAGAGTGGCATCTCACAGAAACCACAATAGGACAATGGGAGAGACTAGTCGGGAGATTTTTCGGTGTGATATGTAAGATCGTAGCTGTGGACAGTTTTGCCACAGCTAACATCTTCCTTCTAGAATTAACCAGGGTGGAACATATGGCAGTGATTTCAATGTCTCTTCACTGGTCAACCATTTCAGATATTTACTGACCTGAATGGCCCAATAGTATCCCCCAAAATGTGGAAGTCTCAATCCTCCTCTAACCTTGGGAGCTGCTAGTTTCTGGTAAGCTCTTCTAGGAGGTCTACCTGACCATATGAAAGATGAAATTATAGAATGGACTTTCCTGAACCATTTGAGGGGTAACCAGATATTAAGCATGTTAAATGGATAAAAAATCTTTGGTAAAATATTCATTTTGACAACAATGATGCATCCCCAGAGGAAGATAGGGAGGAATGTCCATCTGGCTACATCTTGCTGTATAATTTGCAGGGTTTCATCAAGGTTCAGTTTTCACATTAGGGAATCAGAGTTAGCAAGAAAAATGCCCAGATACTTCAGACGTTTAGGGGTCCATTGAAGCACCAAGTGCAATAGATCATTCTTCAACAATCTGTAATTAAGGGGAAAAATCATGCTCTTACCCAAATTAACTTTATAATTAGAAAAGGTGCCAAATTCTGAAATAATTTGCAAGGCAACCCCAAATGCTTCTGCTGGATTAATAGAATGAAGCAGGACATCAACCGCATAGGCCAAGAGTTTAAAATCATGGCCGTGCAGGGGAGTACCAGATATCGAAGGGGTTGCTCTGAGTTTAGAAAGCAAAGGTTCCAAGTATATGTTAAAAAGAAGTGGGGATAATGGACACCCTTGTCTAGTCCCTGAGTGGAGAGAGAACCTAGGAAGAAATCCAGCCAATAAATTTTGTCGGGAACCCAAATTTTCCCATTGTGCTAAATAGAAATTCCCAATCCACTCTGTCAAAGGCTTTCTCCGCATCCAGGGACAGCAAGCCCGTCCCGGTGTATCAGAGTCCCTGTACATGGAGAAAATGTGTGACAGCTTTCACAAATGATCTGATGAGTTTCTACCCTTCATAAATCCCACTTGGTCTGAGTGAATTATGGAGGGCAGAACCCCAGCCAACCTATTTGCCAACAGCTTAGCTGTGACTTTCATATCATAGTTCAGTAATGAAATGGGCCTATAACTGGTTAGCTTTTCCAGGTCTCTCCCTGACTTATTCAGGACAATAATCAAGGCCTCCAGTAAACTGTCATCCAATTCCTCCACATCTAGAAACCAGTTAAACAACCTACCTAGTCAAGGGGTTAAGTATTTATGGAAGGATTTGTAAAAATTCGGGGAAAACCCATCAGGGTCAGAAGCTTTATCAAAAGGGAGGGAGTTTATTGTATTCCCTATCTCTATTTCATTTATGGGAGCCAGCAGCTCTAGTTGCTGAGCCTCTGTTAGTGTTGACAAAGGGATAGCCGCAAGATAATCTGCTATCTTTTGTTTCCCAGGGGGTTAATCATTGGACTATATAAATCCTGATAATAACTAGCAAATTCCTCTACTATGCCTCTGGGGTTCAGCTGTATGGAATCATCCTGCCTGGACCTACTGCCCTTAACTATTCTCGGAGCTTCTTGGGATTTCAACCGAAGGGCCAGCAATCTGCCTGCCTTCTCACCCTGATCCACATAAGTGGCTTCAGTTTGCAATATTGTATACTCAGCTCTATCTAGTAGGAGAGAGCTGTATTTAGCCCTTAATCCCATTAGTCTGTTTCTATCTCCTTCCGAGGTAGCAGGCGAAAGCTGATGTATATCTCTAAGTAATGTGAGAACCTTCTGTTCTTTAACCCTTTTTTTATGAGAAGCTATTCTAATCAGCTCCCCCCCCCCAGGACACATTTCAAGGGACACCATTCTAGATCTATTCTAGCTGTGGAGTGGAGGTATTGTTCCATGGCCTTCGAGATGTCTCGTATAACTTCCTCATCTTTCAGTAACTGATTATTCAATTTCCAACTAGTCTCTTTGGGCACATTAGAAGTAAGATTTAATAAACACCACACCACTGCATGATCTGAAATAACCCCTAGCTCAATAGCACTATGTATAACCCCTGGTAGAAAATTATGACTAATTAAGAAGAAATCAGTTCTGGTAGATGTACCATGTACATTTGAGTGAAATGTATACTCTCTAGAGGAAGGGTACAAGACCCTAAAGGGATCAAGCAGTCCCAATTGGTCAACCAGATCTCTGATGGCCCTCTACGCAGGTGAAAGACCAGACCTTCTGACCCCAGATCTATCCAAATCAGGGATAAAAGATAGGTTCCAGTCGCCTCCTAAAATCAGAAGAAGTAAAGCATAAGGCACCAGAGAAGTTATCAGGTTGAAGAAAAAAGACAGGGAGTCTGAGTTAGGACCATACACACAACTTAAAACCATCTCCGTGTGGTCCAATACCCCTTTCAGAATTAAGTACCTACCACCAGGTTCTCTTATACAGTGCTCACATGTGAATGAAACATTTCTAGCAAATAGTATGGCTACCCCCCCCCCCCCACTTTGCGTGCTGTCCCCTGCACTAAAAATCTGGCTCACAAATTGTCTTCTGAAGAGAGTGCCCTCTGACTCTAGTAGGTGGGTTTCTTGTAAAAATGTAAGAGCTCCTTTAAATTGTTGAATATGCTGCAGGACTTGATAGCTCTTAACTTTCTTTCTAGCACCCCTAATGTTCCAGGTAAACAGTTTCCTACTACCTGCCATTTAATACATCATGATCATCATGTCCTAAACCCAGATTGAAAGTATTGCCCCCTAATCTTCTAGACACCAAGCCGAGGTCACCTTCCCTTCCCACCCCTCTAGCTCTGACCCCCAGAACCCCTTAACTAAAACAAAACATTGTCCTCCATTGAGATATTTATGCCCAAAACGCTGTTTGACCATGATTTGAGTGAAAAGTGTAACCTACCCCCTCCCCACCAACATAATCTCATTCTGGTACTTGATGAACAGATTCAACAAACAACATCTCCTCCCTCCCACCCCTCTGTGTCTGCATCACACCCCTTAACCAGCAGAGTAATTGTTAAAGTCACATTACCCTATTTAGATCCCATACCATTCATGGCACAGATGCTATAACATGAAGCAGTGCAACAGGCACCTTGAACACAGAAAGCATGCACATTAAGAAATGAGAGCTGTCAGCTCACTATGTCTTTGCCAATGATCCCTCAGATAATCACATGTCTGACCCCTAACTTGAAGTCAAATAAGAAATTAAATTAACTCCGGCCAAATAGGGTATGTCAGCAAAAGGGATATCCCATTCCCATTCCTACATGTGGTGAATATGTCACCTCAATAAGTCACACTAAAATGTTAGTTACCCTAACATTCTCTGTGCCCTTATAAAATTAAAGTTTTGATTCCTTGATCAAATTAAGGAAAAAAAAGGAAAGGGAAAAAATTTGAAAATTAAAAGACTATGTCTGAAGTAAAGCTGGATTTCAAACATTGGGTAACAGATAACCATAATCAAACAGAGTATACCATCCAGTAGGTTCCAATTGTTCTCATTAAGCCCTCTGCTAGTTGTCAGGTGAAGAATGATAGGCTTCATATTCTACTCACCACCAACAAGCAAAAAGTCATGCACGCTTCTACCATTTATGTGCTAGAAAAGAAAACAAGTTCAAGAGACTATCAAAGTCGCCAAGCGCTGTTAAAGGCGGAAGCTTTACCGCAGGAATATACCCATCTCAGGCCCTTTTCCTCTACAGCGATCTTTGAAAAGGTTAGGCGTGGCAGCCCTCAAAGTAGCCTCCGGGACCTTCAGGTCTTCAAAACTGGACCAGGTACCATCGAGCAGGACTTGAAATTTTGCTGGATACAACATTTTAAATTTAATCCCCACTGGAATCAGTTTATTGATGAGAGGGTGAAATTGAGCTCTGTGCTGACACACAGATACTGGCAGATCCTGTGTAACTCTTAAGGTAGCTTCTCCCCACTTGATTTCTTCCGGCCTCCGAACCTTTGTGAGAAATGTTGCCTTTCTAAATAGTTTAGAAAGCATAGAATTAATGGTCTGGGGGATGCACCCTCCGCTGGCATGGGGCGCAACGACCTGTGCGCTCTCTCTTTTGAATATGTTGCCCCACATGGAGAACGGCCTGCCAGTTTTGCCACAAGCTTCTGGACAAATAGGATGTTGTCTGAACCTTCCTCCTTTTCTGGCAGCCCAATAATTACAGCATTATTGCGCCGACTGCACCCCTCCAGGTTTTCGATTTTGGCCTCTAGGCGACCCATTCTCTGTCTGTTCAGCACAATTTCCAGTTCCAGCTTGCCCAAATGCTTCTCCAAGATGTTATACGCACTTCGCTATCCCCCACTCTTGTAGAGATGTTCTCCAGAGTAGTTGCCATAGATTTAAACTCCAAGGTCAAAGAACAGAATTCTTCCCAGAAAGGCTTGAATTCTAGCAAGAACCGAGCCACTGAGCACATTAGGATCCGAGGAGTGAGAGACTGCGCGGTCGGCCAAGGCAGGTTGCGGTCTGTTTTTCTTGCTAGCCTTTTCCGGCGTGGAAGGAGGCATATGTTTGGGCAATGCTTGCCTCATCTCTGCTTCCATTCTATGATGGAAAACTGCAGTCTTAGATGTAAGGGTATTTCTTATCCCTGTTAATTCGGAAACTTGCCGTTTAAGTCGGTAAAATAGGTATATTAACACAGAGCGAGTGGGAGACATTCAGAGAGCTGCTACCTGCGATTCTGCATCACATGATCTCTCCAGGCACACCACTGGTTTGACAGCTCATCCAGATTTTCTGGGGGGAACAGACACAGGCTCTGGACGGTCAACACTGACATTGATTTCTTCTCCTGTAGTGAGGGATGCCTCTGCACTGGTTGAAATGTCCAGATTGGGAGCACTGTCAGCTCCTTGCTTTGCAGACTCTGTTTCCACAATACTTTGCTCATTATTATCTTCTGAAGATGGCCCAGATTGCTCATCCTGAAGGAACTCTGGGATCATTGAACTTTGTGACACTGAAGGGGTGCTGTCAACACTTTCATACTGTTTTGCAAGTTCTGGTATGTCACCAGGGAGATTTACCACATCAGATTCCTCCTTGGGTAATTCAAAGAGTACTACTAGACACAAAGATTCTATCACTTCAGACACAATACTCTGCACTTCACTTTCAGGATCATTGGCTCCAGGGAAGAAACTGGAGGGTTAGGTAGTCCTGAGGGTCCAGCTTCATCCCCATGATTATACATAGGGTTACCTCGAAATAATTGACTCAGTTCATAAGAAGGGTAATAAGCATTGTCACACTCACTATCATCAGAGGTGGACTGACAGTCAGTATCATTCTGGGCCTGCTGGGGGGGGGAAGGCCTTGAATCTGTAACAACTGAGGCAGATTGACTTTGTCTCTTTTTAGCAGCAGCACGAGTCACCGGCCCAGGACAGGCAATGTCTAATGGTTCAGCATCAATGATCACTTGGCCAATGGGCAGTAGGTGGTTCCTGTGCATGGTCTTGACAGCTTTAGAATCATTCTCAGGGTGTACTTTGTACACAGGTAAATCATCCAATTTGCTGACTATTACATGTGGAAAATGGTGCCACCTATCTGCGATTTTATGCTTGCCATGCAGTCCAGAGTTACGTAATAGCACTCGATCCCCAGGCAACAACTCTTGGGCTATCACCCGTCGGTCATACCTCTCTTTGTTAGCAAGGTTTTGTTTGGCAGCCTTTGTTTGAGTCAGTTGGTACACATGGTTCAATTGAGCCTTCGGGTTCTGTACATATTGTAAATAGTTCTCAGCTCTGACCCCATCTGGGGATACTCCAAAACAGATATCTACAGGTAACTGGGCTTTCCTCCCAAACATGATGCGATAGGGAGAGAACCCAGTGGCATTACTTTTGGTGCAATTGTAAGCATGTACCAAGGTGCTAATCTGCTGGCTCCATTTGGACTTGTCTTTGGGATGAAGAGTGCCCAACATGTCCAGCAGAATCCTGTTAAAGCGTTCAGACTGTGGATCCTCCTGCGGGTGGTAAGGAGTGCTTCTAGACTTTCGTACCCCCCACAGGGAGAGCATCTCCTTAATCAATCTGCTTTCAAAGTCTCTTCCTTGATCAAAATGGATACATTGGGGCGCACCATAATGGTCAAAGAACTTTTACACTGGCACCTTGGCCACCGTAGAGGCCTTCTAATCCTTGGTCAGAAAAGCTTGGGCATATCGGATAAAGTGATCGGTGACTACCAGTATGTTGCCAATGTTCTTTTGATCAGGCTCCAGACATAAAAAGTCTATGCAAACCAGTTCCATCGGGTACTGGTTGAAATGTTAACAAGAGGAGCAGCTTTCTGGGGCAAAGCTTTTCTCTGAAGGCACCTACTGCAGGTTTTGACATGGTTTTCAACATCAGCCCCAATTTTTGGCCAGTAGAATATAGACCTCACCAAGTCGAGGGTCCGGTCAATACCGAGGTGTCCCATGTCTGTTATGCAGGGACCTCAGCACCAGCTGCTTGAAGGCAGTAGGTAACACTAATTGCTGCTTGTCCAACTGACCTCACCAATCTACTGTCTCTCAATATAGTAACTGCTCTTGCAACTTTAGTCAGGGACCTTCTTTGAACAATAGTGCAGTTCATAGATCGACAGACCGTAATTTAGACACATTTTTCCCCACACAAAGGGAAGCAAGTGCTGGCTGGATCATGAGGTCTTGGGATTGAGCCCACTGAATGCTGTCACTGTCAAACTGAGGTAGGGCCCTACTGTCCAATGCAGAAAAGTGACAATAGGCTGCAGGTATGCAAGTATCGGAGGGGGGGCTCCAAGCAGTCCACCAAACAATCCACTGTATCTGCGGATGGCTGCTTGTCTTTGTCAAATTTTTGGCACAATGCTTTAATAGAGTGTTCTGACAGCCTCACCCAGTTGTCTTGGGGGCTTGGTCACCATGAAAGAGCGTCAGCGTCAATATGGTTCAGTCCAGGGCGGTAGTCCACCACATAAACGTAAGTCAATAGAGCAGAATGCCACAGGGCCAGTGGCGTCTAACTTTGCTGAGGTCTGTACATATGTTAGGGGGTTGTTATCAGTTTTCACCAATATCTTGGCCCCATCGAGATACTCATGAAATTGGTCGACTATGGCCCACTTTAGAGCGAGAAACTCCAACTTGTGAACAGGATAATTTCGTTCAGATGTGGTCAGGCTTCTGCTGGCCAAGGCCACAGGTCTCAGGCCATCTTCATAATCTTGATACAACACCGACCCGAGTCCCTTCAGGCTAGCATCCGTATGCAGGATGTAAGGCTTGGTAGGGTCAGCATAGGCAAGTACTGGGGCGTGAGTAAGCTGACAGATGATCTCGAAGAATGCTGCCTCACACTCAGGGGTCCAAGGGGCTCCAGATGGTTCACCTGTTCAGAAATACACCTTTTCTTCTTCCTTGAGGGATCCTTTCTTATACCTGCAGTTGGTAGGAGGATAACCTTGAGTGAGATTAAGAAGTGGCTGGATTACTTTTGAATAGTCTTTAATGAACCACCAATAATAGCCACAGAACCCCAAGAAATGCTGCAGTTCTTTTAAGTTAGTTGGTTGGTACCAGGTGGTCAGGGACTCTACTTTGCTGGGGTCTGTCTGTATCTCCTCAGCTGACACTATGTGTCCCGCATATTTTACAGATGTTTGGAAAAACTGACACTTGTCTATTGATAGTTTGAGGCTGAATTCTTCCAGGCGTTCAAGAATTTTGAATAATCTGGTCTCATGCTCTTCAAAGGTGTGTCCAAAGATGATGACATCATCCAAGTATGCTAGACATTCTAGCAGATTCATATCTCCTCTTTCACGCTCCATCAACCTCTGGAAAGTAGCAGGGGCACCCAAAATCCCCTAAGGCATCCTCAGAAATTTGTACAACCCCAAGGGACAAATGAAGGCTGTTTTCTCACAGTCCTCCAGAGCCATCAGGATTTGATAATACCCACTTCGTAGATCAAGTGCTGAAAACCTCTGACTCCCATTCAGGCAGTCCAGATCATCTTGTATGCGGGGCATGGTGTATTGATCTGGTACAGTCCATTGGTTTTGGGTCTGATAATCTACACACATCCTCACGGACCCATTCTTCTTGTGCACGACTATGATGGGAGATGCATAGGGGCTTCATGACTCTTGAATAATGCCAGCAGCTAGCTTCTCCTGTAGGTGCCTCTGAACATCATTTATATCAGCTGAGACAAGGCGGTGGGACCGCTCTCTAAAAGGTCTGTCGTTGTGAAGCCTGATAGTATGCTCAGCACCATGGATGCACCCCCACATCTCATTCCTTTAGGGAAAACACTTGGTCCCTCTGGGCAAGTTTCCTACTGACTCAAGTCTTTCATTCAGCAGATAACAGGGAATCACCAAAGTCGAATAGGTCTGGGGTCACCTCCTCATTTTCGCTGGAATATTTGTTGCTAGACAGTACTGCAGTGTCCACACAGTGTACCGTAGCTAACATACACACCCTGTTCACTCTAATTTCTCGATCAAACACATTCTGGATTTGGACTATCACTCACCATGCATAGGCATGTGCATGGGCAGGTAAGATGCTGGGTTTAGCCAATAACCCTTCTGGAAATTTCCCTTCACCAGGTGCATCCAGCATCAATATTTTATTTTGCACCTCCTTTCTAAAATGAACTTCTCTCCATGAATGGTGTACTGAGCATTGGGTGGTAGTACCTGAGAATCAGGATCTTTCTTCCACACTATCCCCACTGGCTCATCTCTGTCCACTTCGATAGTCTGTTTCTGCAGGTCATAGGCTCTCCTTATCAAGGCTGGAATTCTCAGGCCCTGCCCAGTCCATTGCCCTTGTTTCTCTTGACACAGCTGCACTAGTCTTCCAAACATGTGGGCATTGGTTCCAATGAGCAAGGGAACCCCATCATACAGTCCTGTAGGAGGGCACACCAGAGCTAGCATCTCTACTTGTTCATCCACTCCGGCCACCGCAGTAGGGAAAGACAGCCATATCTGAAGATATCCCAAGCAGGGATATGACTTTTCACTTAACCCCCACACATACAGACCCTCCGGGGGCTGCAGAGGCACATCAGGCAGATGCTTCCAGTACCAATCTTGGAACACTATGGTCACTTGTGATCTGCTGTCAAGCACGGCCCTTGCAGATACACCATTCACTGTTACAGTGGTCTCCATTGACGGGCCTACCACCTCAGACCAATAAGGCGAAGGGGACTTGGATGTCTGTTTTATGGCAGTCTTAAAAGAATAAGTCTTTCTCATAGGCTCATCCTGAGGCCTTATATTGCTTTGCCAAATCAATGCCAGCAGCCTTGTAGTGACCTTTCTCAAATTCTCGAGCAAGCTGCAGTTGGGACTGGTATGCCCATCTTCCTCACAGTGGTAACAAAAGATGGGTTCTTTAGAATCTCTAGGAGAGGAGGAACCACTCCCCTGCTTAGGTGTGGTAGGCAGGTCCCGGGGTCCCTCTCTGATCCGGGGTTCACTTTCCCTGTGTTCTGAGCCTTTCCAGGAGTCACTTACTTGAGTGGCCCTAAGGAGGTCTCCTTCCAGGGCTCTCAATTCTCGTACTTCTTCCAACAAATTACTCTCTGTCCGGGTTTCAGAGGAAATGACATGCACCCCCATCCCTCCAGGTGGGATCTCACTCTTTTGCTCGAGAGGTGTTTGTTAAAGGTTTGCATCTTTTCCCACCTCGTCGGCTTGTTGGCTGGCTCTCATCTCTTTCAGTTCTTTAATCAGTTCTCTCATCTGTTGTAGTTCAGACTCATCACTTTGATCAGGGGTCTGACTGGTACAGGCAACCCCAGCATAGGGCTCCCACCCCTCTTCATCATTCTCTGCTTCACGACTCTCTTTCACAAGGTAGCAATATTCAGGAGGGTTTGCCCTCCTATCTTGCAACTTCAGTTTCAGAATCATCACACTAGAGTACCTGGCGGACTTCAAAAAATACTCTAATCAAACTTGATTCAGTTCACTGGCAGGCACTCCCCCTTTTCTATGGGCCATCTGCAGAGCCCGCTCAGTTCTGGTAACAAACATGGATAACTTCTCGTTCTTCCATTGTTTAGCAGACTTGAATTTCCACATCAGTTCACCCCCCCAACTCAGTGCTACCAAAGACCCCCTCCAGGGCAGAGAGGTATTCAGCAGCAGAGGCCTCTGGGCTGGTGGAATGAAGAAAGCGGATGGCCTCCAGTGGCTGGCCCCTCAAACTCTCCATGAGTCTCTTTCTTTTCTCCCCTTCAGAGCACTGCCACTCCTGAACCAAGGGGGTGGCATAGTCCATCCATGTTTCCAGGTCATTCTCCCCCACGGGCACCAGGACCGTGCCTGAGAAGTTTCTCAGTCTGTGGTAAGAGTCCAGGTGTACTGAGGGTATCACAATAGGGGATGTCACCACAGGGGAAGCTCTAGGGGTAGCAGGAGATGCTATAGGGATCTGCAAGTGAGTGGTGTCTTCAGAAAGATTTAACATCTTCACTAACTCTTTGGCGGATCGCCCCTCAGTAGCTAGCAGTCTAAGCAATTTGTCTTTAAACCCCCTCTACATTTTGGGATCCCCCTGGAGCAGCCGGGTCACTATGCAAATGAATGACCCATCACCCTTTCGGAGACCCTTCAGGAAAAATGATAGGGGGTACTCTCAGAATCTATGGGGAGGCTGCAGGAGAGGAGGGCCACCATAGTTTGGTCAAACAGATCTGAGTCCCTCCCTTTCACCTCAGCCTTCCCCAAACACTTAACTTGTTCAACAGTCTCTATAATAGTTGCATTATTGCTCCCTAATGGGATATCCATTAACAAAATGGTCTGTTAGGGGTCTACCCCCTCAGCCTCGCTCCACCCCATCATACAGTGCACTAACAGCTTATGGGGGGCAATCTTAGATTTAGGTGTAGCAAGCGCCTCCATTTTATTACAATTTTTAAGCTTGGGGTTGTAGTACCCACTTCCGAACACTAGAAGGCCCAAATCCCAGTGGTGCCTCCAAGATGTAACCCCTAGGTTGCACTATCCCATGGGATACTACCCCTGCCTGCGTGACCAGATGCAGGTTGAGGGGCCTGTGTACTGGAAACGGCTGTCTCCACCCAGAGGACAGGGTTTGTGGTAGCATAGCTGACCTGGGTACAGCCCTCTGGGACAGTGTTATCCCCCTCTTTTCCCTCTAGTGGCCTAAATGATTCACAGAATACACAATGACAATTTACCCCTGACAACAGTTTTAACCCCACACTTGTTGCACTTACCACCAGGGTTGGTTCAGCTGGCTTAGCCCTGGAGAACCCCTGTAAAATAAGGCCTGTAACAGGAAACAGCAATACCACAGTATGTACAATACAGAGGTACACCACAACCAGTTTGAATGCAAAAAGATTTAGATCTGATTTATTCAAGGGGGCACTAACAAGGAAGGAGCAGAATCTGATGGTTGATTCAAGATCTGAAACATTCAGGTTAATTGGCATGCACTTTAGAGTCCCACAACACAGTCACACACACTCTGGGTACCCAGTTGTTGATAAAAGCTAGCCTGAAGCACTGCCTGGGGTAGGCCGGCATGGTAGCTGGTTGGGGCCCTGATGATGGAAAGAAATAGTCATGCACAATAACCCACAATTTGTAATCCAGAGCCAGGTGGCTCAGTTTGTGATAATTAGGCAAAACAATTAAATCAGATGACACATTTTGATTGAGCTGTTGTTGCAGGGAGCTACCCTGGTGTTTTCTCATGCTACACAGTACAGGACACAGGATTGATGAAATGGAGATCTCTGGATGAAGAGCTGGATGGCCAGGAGAAGCAGGGCCCACACGATTCACTGTGGTGTCGTTCCTGTTTGTGATGTTGAGCATGGGGCAGATCCCTGGGCTGGTCTCTCATCAATTTGTTTTCTCTGTGGCACGAACAGCTGTGTGGGCCACGGTGGCAGGGCCCAGACCAGGTGAACAATTCGGATAACAGTCCGGTAGTTGCTGGATGTAGCTTCCAGCAAGTGTGACACAATCAGGCAGTGGAGAACCAAATCACAACCCACTATCAGCATGCAGCACACTTATAGTAAAAGCAAGGTAAATACCACAGTTTGGATAGCAGTCCAGTTGCAATTTACAGAGCCTCTGCTCAAACCGATGCTCTACGGCAGTCTCAGGTCCTGGCAGGCTGATCGCACCAAGGCAAATCTTCGGTCCTCACCAGGCAAAGCTTCTGTGTCCCAATTCAGGATTCCAGTCACAATCAAAGCAGTTTCAGAGTAAGTCCAGTTTCTTTAGGCAGGCTTCTTCACTAAAGAAGATGGGGCAGACAGGCCTGACACAGCCTTCCCGCCAATTTCCCGCTCTACTGCGGAGGAGCAGCTGCTCGGATATCTCAAGCTGTTCACTCTCTCAACTCCAAACTCAGACTGACTCTCTGCTGCAGGCAGCACCGGGACTTCCTTCTGATCCAAATGTGTTTGGTTGGTTGTTCCATTTGTCTGTCACAGCTAGAGCTCCCCCTCCAGGTCCGTTTAGGCACCAAAGTGTAAAAACTACTATTCCTACAGAAATTCACTCTCACGAGACCCCTGGGGACAGACTCCATTTTAGGGTCCCCAAAGGTACTGATTGATCCAAACTAGCAGTCCAGAACCAAGATGGTGGTGATTAACAGAAATGTCCATGCTGCAAAAGAAGGCAGGTTAGACAAACTACAATATCTTTACTATTAAAGCAGATAATCAACAGTTAGATCCTTGCAGGGCTCCCTCTGCACAATTAGAGATGGCAGAATGGAGCAATACTACTGCAGCCCAGGCGGGACTTGAGCCTGTAACTACTCGGCCCCTACCCAGATTAATTATGCACTACAATACAGGCAGCTCTTAAAGAGACAGGCACGGAGGTTAACAGGGCACTCACATGCAAACACTTTTAAATGGCTAGGACACAGAATGCCAGCCTGGCAGTGGGCATTTAGGCAAGCCCAAGGAAGACTTTTGGGAATCCCATTTGTAGGGGGGTTACATTTATACTACAGAGTTGTATTTTTAGATAGCTATCTAAGTTACATTAGTTTACAGCTGTTGGAAAAAAAAAACACTGTTTTCATATAGTGAGTGTTTTAGCCGCAATTCAGATCATAATTATGATTAGGGTTGGACTGTCTATGATTGTGATTGAGAGACTGAATTATTTTTTTGTGGGAAACAACATTAAAGAAACTGCACCTTACTGTAACCCTTATTGAACTGTTTATCAGCTTGTAACCGCTACTACAGAGCATGAGTGAAAGCTAGTAGTATGAATTCTTATCAGTTTCATTCACACTCCTCAGCGGTGTGTAGAACCACAAAAAAAAGGCTTAAAAAAATAGGGACCATGGAGGTGCTACTTTAAAAAAAATGTAGGTAGATATGATTTATTTAATTTGATAAGTGTGTGAGTGATGTTGATATCGCAGTCCAGCTGCAACAGTGGTGCCTCCATGATGATCGCTGTCTGCAATTCAAGGCAATCCTGGATATAGAGATTGGTAGCCCAATAAGCCTGGCCTCATTGCTTGCTATTACAAGCCCTGACGGTATTGGCTAGTATTAGTACAGTGCCTACACTACTTTCCTGCTTGCTTGTGTAACCCCTAAGTGGCACTATTGCAAGGACTACTATCCCTGCTTGCCTTCCTAACAACAGGTTGAGGTGCCTGGGTTCACAACTGCCAAGTACTGGGGTGACCCCACCCTTGGTAAACACACTAGTTTGGTGCCTCCACCCAGAGTACAGTTTGCGTGGGTATCTATTCATACTGGTGCAGTCCTCTGGGAAGCTATCACCACCCACAACCCCACCTAGTGACTGATTACCTAGATATTGTCAATTAACCGTATTCGCTAGACAGTTTGCAATAGGCATTAACAATGCTCCCAGTTGTTCCATTTACCAGTAGGGTCTCTGGTCCTGGTATGTACCCTGCAAACCTCCCTGTAAAGACAGTTTAGAAATACAGCATGCACTTCCAACACATTCAGTGAAGAGCTTATCACTTTAAATCTGGTAATAATATGGTCACAAGTTGGGGTCAAAGTAACACAGTAAATCAGGTTTATTGAAGGGTCATGAACACGGAAGGGGAGCAAATCTGGACAAATGATTACTGTTCTGGAAAATCTGGTTACTAAACACAGTTACTTTAGTCCCTTTACTACTGGGTACCCAGGATCTATACTGGCTGGCCAGAATCGGTGCCCTGAGTTGCAGCTGTTGTTGGGGCCCTTGATGAAAAGAAGCAATCAACATTAACAGTGCAAAGCAAAGTAAAATTATTTGTATCCATGGCTGGCTGGCCTAGTCCATTGAAACCCTTAAAATTAAACTGAAAGCAATTAGATGATACCATAAGAAAATCAAGATGCCACTTGCAGAGAACTACCCTGGATTTACTCACTGTACCAGTCAATTTAGGATGGCCTGGCGAAATGAAGACACGATGCTGGAAGCTGCTGCACATGGGGAAATGGGGTCACCATGACTCACTTCCTCTTCACGGCCTTTCCCTGTAGGTGGCCGCAACCTGCAATGGCTCATTGCATAGGGGCTGGATCCCCAAAGCTGGTCCCCTGCTGGTAAAACTGTAGCTGGCATGAGAACAGACGTCATGGGCCGGGATAGACATGGTCCCAATCTTAACAGAGTGTCTCTGACAAAGTCCAGTTTATCTGCTGGTGACCCCTCCAGCAGGTAGACAGTTCGGTCACTGGTAAAGGCAGGCTCCTCTCTGGCAATCAGGAGTCCCTGGGCGGTAGGCCTTGACCCATGATAAGCATTTAGCACATTGACTTCTGGAAACATTAAACTCTCTGATTCCTCTTTCGCTTTCTGCCCAGTTCGCAATGTCAGCCGCTTTGCTGAGCAAACCTTTTGATGGGTAGTAAGGCCGTCCTGGTGACCAATCCCCTTTTTGGGACTGTAGGATGTACACCAGAGAAAACTAGGCCTTTTCTAGGCTAGATCTCTGCAGAGCCTACAAGCTCCTTGCTCCACAGAGTCTCAGGATGAACTATCACTTTCATTGGAGTCTCTTTCCTGCTGTTAGGCAATCTGATGCTGAAATAGTAACAGGGTGGCAAGTCAGGCCTTTCCCCTTCCAGTTCTGTTCAGCTCTTTTCCCAGAGCTGCTTCTCAATGGCTCAAACTGCTTACTCTCTCCACTCTACTAGCAACTGAACTCTTTTTTTCTATCAGTGTTCGGACTAGTCCAGTTTCTCTGGATTCCGTTTGGCTAGCGGAACTGTCAATCACAGTTCTGGTGCTCCCATTTGTCAGTTTAGGCACCAACCAGAAAAACTACAAAGACTACAGCTTTTTCCCATGAGGCACCTGAGCTAAGCACCACTTGAGGTCCCCTGTGTCCTAATTGGTCCAAATGGGAAGTCCCAGTCCAAAACATGGTGGCTTCAATTGGAAAATGCATGCTGCAATTAAGGCAAGTTAAACAAAAATCTATATCTTAAAGATAACTATGAATTAGAAGTAAATAACTGCAGTACTATGTAGAGCTCCCTTTGCTCTATTAGCAACAGCAGAGTGGGGAAAATCAGGTTAAACAACAATCTATATCTTAAAGACAACTATGGATTAGAAGTAAATAACTGCAGTACTATGTAGAGCTCCCTTTGCTTTATTAGCAACAGCAGAGTGGGGAAAATTGGAGTGATGTCTGGCTGGTCATGAGCTTTGAAACACTTGGACCCAGCCCAGGCTATCTACAGCATTTACACTGACTGTGGCAGTTAAAGAGATAGGCACAGAGACACATCATGGCACTCTCACACAGATCAATAGGAGGATACCAATCATTATGGATTTACCATCTCTGCAGGATGTCTGCCTGGCAGTGAGCATTACTGGAGCTCAGGGAGTTACTTAAGGTAAGCCCCAATTTTGGGGGTGGTTTACACTCTCCCCTGCCTAGGAAACTTGGCATCCGTATCAAGTCTAAAATATAAGAAACAGTTGACATTAACACTTTTTACACTATTTACAGGTTACAACCATATACCTCTATATACATTATCTGCACAGTTTTACTATTAATATAGACAACAAGTTGCATAACTGGTAATTACCTTGTACCCTTTTAACTGACCTTTGTTACCTTGTAAGGGCAACCCCTAACATGATGGAAAGAGGGCTTGATTATTAGCTTGGAAAATGTAGTGAACCCTATTTTAGGAAGGGAGTTAGTTGTGATGTATATCCCTTTATGAGCCACATTTAGAGGCAGGTCTACAGGCTTTACTGGTGAGTCATAGGTGAAGTGTACTACTGATTTTGCAATTCTACCAGATCTTCTTGGTGTAGGAGGCATAGGTACAGTCCTCTCAACATTGGCATTTGGGTTCATGATTCCCAGCCCGTTGTCCAGCAACAAAACAGCTTCTTCAGGAAGGGGTAACTACACTCTATGTAAGTTCTGAGTTGGACGTATTACTTGTAGGTGTAGCAGTACTTAAGCTTTCTTGGATCTGTAGACTTATGATCATCTGTAAATGGTATTTTGACAAAGTTTGAATTATTTAGTTCATTGCTAGCACTCTCAGGAATAACAATATTTTCTGAAATGAGGTTAGGTTCACTAGACTCTCTTAGGTTAGTTTCTCTTGCAAGTTCATGGGTATAGGTTTCCTCTACTTGAGCAGGACTAGCCATTTCAATTTCAAACAGTTCCACAAGACATAAAGAATCAACTATCTCAGAGGCCAGACTTTGCATTTCACTTTCTGGTAACACTGGAGTAGTTGAAAGGACAGGATTATCTGGCATTTTTGAATCATCAACATTTTGTCCAACATTACAGTAAGGAATTCCATGGCACAGTTGGGCTAGCTCAACAGAAGGATAATACACACCTTCATATTCACTTTCACCAGACTCAGAATTAGTGTTATCATGAATAGCAGCAATGCTTGATGAAGACTCAGTCTGCAGGATAGCAGGAGGCTGGCTTGGCTGTTTCTTTTGAGAGGCAGATCTAGTAACAGGCTCAGCCAGTGTGGCGCTTTGCGATACTGTATCTATGACAATCTGCCAAACTGGAAGGAGGTGATTTCGATGGATTGTTCTTACAGCTCTGGGATCTACTTCTGGATGTATTTTATAGACTGGGAGGTTATCCAACTTACTAATGACTATGTAGGGTGTGTGACTCCAATGATCTGATGTTTTTCTTACAATCCCAAATTTCTCATTAGAACTCGATCTCCTGGTTGGAGTTCTTGAGCCTTGACTCTTTTATCAAGTCTTACGTTATTCGCTAGATTTTTCTTTGCAGCCATAGAGTGGGCAAGTTGATAAGCATGGTTAAGCTGTGCTTTAAGCTTGTGTACATATTGCAGATAGTTATCAGCTTGAACTCCATCTGGTGAGACTGCAAAGCAAATGTCCACTGGGAGACGTGCTTCACAGCCAAACATCAACTGATACAGGGAGAAACCTGTCTCATCTCTTTTGGTGCAATTATAAGTGTGCACTAAGGTACTTAGCTACTGATTCCATCATGGTTTTCCTTTTGGGTGAAGGGTGCCCAGCATGTCCAGCAATGTCCTATTAAATCTTTCAGGTTGTGGATCCCCTTGTGGGTAGTAGGGAGTGGTTCTTGACTTTTTGACACCCCACAGAGAGAGAGCATTTCTTTAATTAGTTGACTTTCAAAGTCCCTTCCTTAGTTGGAATGTATCCACTGGAGAACACCATAATGTATGAAAAAATTTTCAACAAGAACCTTGGCTACTGTTGCGGCCTTTTGATCTTTGGTGGGATAAGCCTGTGCATATCTGGTGAAGTGATCTGTTACAAGTATATTTCCAATGTTTTTGGCATCAGGCTCTAGACTTAAAAAGTCAATACATGCAAGCTCCATGAGTGCATTAGTGGCTGCTCTTTGTGGCTGGGCCTTCCTTTGGAGGCATCTGCTACAAGTTTTAATACACTGGTCTACATCCGTACTCATCTTGGGCCAGTAAAAATGGGCTCAGCCTAAATCTACAGTCCTCTCACTGCCCAAATGTCCCATCTGGTCATGGAGAGCTTTTAAGACCACAGGCTTAAATTTTGAAGGTAACGACAGTTATTTCTTTACAGTTTTCCCTTGATCATTTGTGATCTCTCGGTAGAGTAATTTATCTCAAAGCTTTTGTCTGGGCCCCTTTCGGAACAATAAAACAGCTTTTTGGTCATTGGATCATAGTTTGGAAACATCTTTTCCTTGGTTCACAGCATCTAGTACAAGCCTAAGCATGGGGCCACGATACTGTTCTCTTTGGATGTCCGCTGGAGTGAGCTGAGGCAAAGTACTTAAATCTAGAGCTGCAAAACTACAGTAGGCTGCAGGCACACAGGTATCTGGGGGTCCTAAGCAGCTGACTAAGCAATTTACAGTTTCAGCCAATGGGTGTTCATCTTTGTCAAATTTTTGGCACAGGGCCTTTATAGATTGTTCCGACATTCGCACCCACTCAGATGTTGAAGCAGGCCTTCTAGAGAGGGCATCAGCATCAATATGGTTAAGGCCCGGGTGGTATTCCACTGAATAATCATATGTTGATAGAACAGACAGCCACCAGTGTTCAGTTGCATCCAACTTGGCCAATGTTTGTATATATGTGAGGGGATTATTGTCCATTTTGACCAGGAGTTTGGCACCATATAAATACTCATGAAATTGGTCAACTATGGCCCATTTTAAAGCGAGGAATTCTAATTTGTGAATGGACAGTTCTTTTCAGATAGTGTAAGGCTTCTGCTTGCAAACGGTACTGAGTGCAGTCCCTCCTCACATTCTTGATAAAGTACAGCTACAAGGCCACTCAGGTTGGCATCTGTGTGTAGTACATACAGCTGGTTTGGGTCAGCATATGCGAGTATGGGAGCATGTGTCAGCTGGTAGATAATCTCTTGAATGCTGCATCACAATCTGAAGTCCACCTCGACCCAAAGGATTTATTAGGCTTAAAGTAGACCTTGTCTCCTTCCTTCACAGTGCCCTTTCTGAACTTTTGGTTGGTAGGAGGGTATCCTTGTGTCAGATTTAACAGTGGCCAAATTACCTTTGTGTAGTCCTTTACAAAGTGCCGATAATATCCATGGAAGCCTAGAAATCTTTGAAGCTCTTTGAGGTTGTTGGGCCTCAGCCAAGTGGTCAAAGCTTCTACTTTGCTTGGGTCCATCTGGATGCCTTCAGAGGACACATGGTGGCCTACATATTTTATAGCTCTTTGGAAAAACTGGCACTTGTCTACAGATAGTTTTAACCCAAATTCTTTCAATCTGTCCAAAACTTTAAACAGCCAGGCTTCATGCTCCTCAAGTGTTTTGCCAATCATAATGACATCATCCCAGTACACAAGGCATTCAAGGAGGTTCATAAGCCCTACCGCACTCTCCATTAGTCTCTGAAAGGTTGCAGGTGCTCCAGATAGGCCTTGGGGCATGAGCAAATATTTGTAGAAGCCCAGGGGACAGATAAATGCCATCTTCTCTCTATCCTCTGGTGCCATCAGGATCTGATAATACCCACTTCTGAGGTCTAGAACAGAAAATCATTGACTCCCATTGAGGCATTCTAGGGCGTCCTGGATGTCAGGCATTGTGTATTGATCTGGTATGGTTTGTCTATGAAGTGTTCTGTAATCGACACACATTCTCACTGAGCCATTCTTTTTTCGGATCACCACAATCTGGGATGCAAAAGGGCTGCGTGATTCCTGGATGGCTCCAGCTGCTAACATTTCCTGGAGATGGCACCTGACATCATCAATGTCTGCAGGTGCTAATCAGCATGATCTCTCACTGAATGTCTTTCATCATGGAACCTGATGTGGTGTTCAGTGCCAGTTACGCATCCAACATCCCATTCTTTCAATCAAAATACTTTGCTTCCTTGCACCAGCTTGCAGATGATTTTGTCCTTCCACTCACTGGGGATGGGAGACTCTCCAAACTCAAACATATTTGGGGACACATTGCTGTCTTCCTTTCTGCGGCACTTGGTTGGCAACACTGCAGTATCTGCGCAGTATACTTTGGCCAGGGTGCAGCCTCGAGTAACTTTAATGTCTCTCTTAGTTATACTGCAAAGCTGCATCGCAACTCTTTTTGCGTAGGTGTGAGCACGAATTGGCAGCACAATTGGTTTAACCAGAAGCCCGTCAGGCAGCCTTCCCTCTTCTGCGGCATCTAGCATGAGAATTTTGTTTGTTACGTCCTTTTTGGTACGCACCTCTCCACTGATTCGGCACTGTGCATTAGGTGGCAAGACAAGAGGTGACAGGTCCTTCTTCCAGACATATCCCACTGACTCATCCTTATCATTTTCTTTGCTTTGCATTTGCATCTCATAAGCTTTTTGTACCATTGCATGAATGTGAAAAGTTTGTCCGGTTTTCTGGGCTTGCATCTCTCGGCACATCTGTGCTAGGTGGTCAAGCATGTGTGCATTAGTGCGGCTCAACAAAGGAATTCCATCATATAAGCCAGTTTTAGGGCAAACCAAGGCCAGTGTCTCTACCAGTTCATCCTCGCCTGCCACAGTAATGGGAAAGAGAGCCACACTCCTATGAATCCAAGGTACGGGTAGGATTTATCGCTCAAACCCCACATGTGCAGTCCATCCAGGGGTTGTAGAGGATGGTCCGACAGAGGCTAGTCATACCAGTCTTTAAATATTATAGTGACCTGAGATCCGCTGTCCAATACGGCTTAAGCAGGGATTCCATCAATATGTACAGTGGTCTCCATCGAAGGGCCTATCATCTCGGACCATTCAGGAGAAGCAGTATTTGCATAGGCGTGGATAGATAGTTTGCCCACAAAGGACTTGGATGAAGGCTTGCCAGAGGATTTGAAATGATTTTGCTTAACTTGATTCAACAGCTTAGCGTTCACCTTTCTTAAATCTTCAGGGGACTGGCAGGTTCTCCTAGTATGACCAGCCTCTCTCCAGTGATAGCAGATGATATCAGGCCTCAAAAGGTGAGTCAGAGTGGTCTCTTCAGTCAGTTTGTCCCTAGGGTATGGCCTAGTTTTAAATTCTTCTGGTTGACTAGGAGGACACTCATACCCACTAGGCCTCAGCCAGGGTGTGCTTTGATGAGGAGATTGGGCCAAGTTACTTACTGAGGATCTTAACTCTCTCATTACCTTCAACACATCATTCTTAGCCTCCTCCTTCGGTACTTGAACACCGCCACTATTTGCAGAGGACTGAAGCTCGTAGGACACCTCAGCAGCACTAGTGCAGGCGGCCTGGCCTTTTACCATCTCTACCACACTTAGAGCACTGACTTTTTAATCTCCCTCAGTTTTCTTAGCAAATCTTTTAGTTGCTGGGAATCAGTAACAATATTGTTGTACTCCCTGGATGCTACCTTCAACCCTTGAACCTCGACCAACTGAGGACCATCAGTGACTTGTGCAGCAGCAGCAGATATGAGAAGGAGCCCCCAGTGTTCCTTTTCTTTCCATTCGGCTTTTCAGACCTTCCTTATTAACTCTCAGTAGGACGATGGGTTGTCCCTCTTTTCTTCCAACCACAGACTCTCCATAATTCTCTTTCTTTTCTCAGCCTCGCTACACTGCCATACTTGCATGAGAAGTGAGGCATAGTCCAACCACGTCTCCAGGTCATCCTCCCCATTAGGTGTGGGAAGAATGCCTGAAAACACTCACAGACTGCGGTAAGAGTCATGACTAATCATGGGACCCCTCAAATAATAGCAGGAAGCGAGTTCAACAAGATAGGTGCAATAACACAAAAGGCTCTATCTCCTGATGATTTCAGACAGGAACATGGAACCACAAAGATCCCCACCTCAAAGGAACATCTGGGGCATATGGAGGTGTATTCTATCAGAAGGTCTTTCCGGTAGCCAGGGCCCTATTCAAGCAGGCCTTTGTAGATTAGCAAACATATCTTGAAGCTGATGCACCACATCTTTGGTAGCCAATGCAGTTCCCACAGGACCAACGTGTGCGATGTGTATTCCCTGCTGCAATTCGTCTGTAACCATGAATGTCACCTAAGAACTAACATATGTTGAGTGTTGAAAATTGTCAAAACGTAAACAGAAATTTATAATATGAACATTGCAATGTCTGAAAAACAGCAATCCAATCCATGTTCTCTGTAATACTGTCTGTTTTAAACTGTGCAAGCTTACAGAATTCCTACCTGTAATGTGTGTAAATTTATGGAATGTTTTACCTGTGATTAATCCCAGGTCACCCTTAAAAAAGGGACTGTCATGGTCTCAGTGGGGCTACCTAAATTAAAATAAATAAATATGCCCAGACCATAAGGTCCCTGCAGTCAGCCGGGCTGCTGAGTTTTGCACAAACTCAAGTGATGCACCAGCCCATCAAATAGACCCAGGTAGACAACACTGAATTAGTCCAGTTGTAAGGTCACTAATACATGTACTAGTGTTTCCAAGTCAGACGGCACCAGATTGGCTCAAATTTGGGTGGTACTGTACAGGTGATAAAAGCCACTGCAGACAACAGATGACTCCTGATGTTTTAGAGTCAATCCACTGTCCACAGTGATGCCCAGATTTCATACTGTATCTGCAGATCATAGTGTAGTGCCACTTAACAATGGCCAGAGGGCACTGTTGCTATCCATTGCTGTCCCCACCTTACTTGCTTTCACAAGCAATACCTCTGTCTTTGGTAATTTTAGTCTGAGCCAGTTTGAGGTCATCCAGTTCTGGATTTCAGCTGGATGATTATCTAACACAGCTACCGCGTTGAACCCGTCAGGTACACATGACAGGTAGAAAAGGCACAGAATCAGAGTGCACACTAATAAACAGATGCAAGTGCAAGTTTAATTGCAAAAAGCAGGAACTCCTTCCACACAACAGGTAGTTCTGGGTATTATCTGCATAGCAGTGAAAACCCAGACCATACTGCCTGATGATCTCCTCCAATGGCAACATGTACACAGCAAATAATATGAGAACCATGGTCAGTCCCTGAAGCACTCCAAAGCAGAGGGAAGCAGCCTTTGAAATATTACCACCTAACACCATGTGTTGTGCTCTGCTGGACAGGTGGGGCTCACACCATCACATCTCCATACCAGTGATTCCCACATAGTGCCTCAGATGAGTCAAAGGCACCCCAAGATCCACCATGTGAAATGCCAAGGAACAATCCAGCAATACCAAGATGGAACACTGATCGCTGTCTCTTTCCAGGAGAAGATCACTGAACACCTTGACTAGGGTGGTGTATATGCTATACTGATGTCTAAATTCAGACTGAAATGGCTCAAAGATTTCATAACATTTCAGGTGGTCCTATAACTGTGCCAGTACTATGTTATTATTTACCTTCCCTAAAAATAAGAGGCTTGAGACAGCTGTGTAATTTGCCAGATCCGCAGAGTCCAACAATGGCTTTTCCAGCAAGGGTTTCACACTGCCCTTTTCTGTTCAATGGCAAAATCAAACCTCCAGAAGTGAACAACTGGTTATTTCAATGATTATTGGAACCACAGTCAGCCAGCAACTTGAGAAAAAGCTGGTAGGCCATGGGTCCAACATACAACACGTAGGCACAGCCCCAAGACTACTTGGGAGACCTACTCGAATTGGCCCAGACTTCACCCACAGTGACATAGTGCTTAAGTCTCTCACCGCCTGAATACTGCTAGCAACCTGAGAAGATATTAGCTCTGATGGAGAACACCTTGTAAAGGAAAACCTGATTAAACTCATCACATTTTTCTACTGTAAAGACTCTTCCTAACTGAAGACACAGAGAATACAAAAATCTGTCCACGATGTTGCAGAGCTGAATTTTCTCTTTAGTGATAACACTTGACAGGAACACTGTCCTATCATCATGATGACTGCCTGATGATATTCACCAAAGTGAGCATTCAGCATCAATTTATCCTCCTATGACCTGGATCTCTGTCAGGAATGCTCCAGTCTCCACCCCTTAGTCTTCAACTGCTTAGGGTCATCATCAAACCAGGGTGACCTAGGGTGTGATATCAAAGGGTGAACATGATATTGTGCCAGAGAGCCAAAGGTCACCATAAGGGCTTTGTTACAGCCTTCCACAGCATTCTTTGCTCCCTTGGCACATTCTGATACCATGCTCGAGATGTCCAGAATTGCCAAGAGGTTATTTGGCTCCAGATGTCTAACAAGGTGATATCTGAGCATCTCTACAGGAGGGGGTTGAAAACTGGGGGCCCCACAGAGGAACTGCATAGCATGATAACCTGATCACCTGACCAGATCAACCCTGACATTACTAATGTCAAGACCCAATATGAAGTTCAAATCTAAGGTGTGGCCTTTTTGGTGAATCTCGGTGGCAACCACCTGTACCACACCCAGGGAAGACATAAACTCAAGGAGCTGTTGTCCAAACAGACAGTCTTCATCATCAACCCAAGCCCTGAAATTGCCCAGCACTAACAAGCTGAATGAGTCCTCAACCAGGCTGGACTCAAAGCTCTCCAGTTCCTGGAAGAATTCTCGCCCATGTCCTGGTGGACAGTACACAAGGACAGTTCTGTAACCTGTACCCAGATCCCCTTTGATAGCCACACATTGAAATGAAGTGGTTTTCACTATTGGATATGCTGTCAGTCCAGAGTGGATCTAAAACAAATAGCCACATTACCCACCTGTGCCCTCACCTCATGCAATGCGCCACAGAGAATAACTAGCGGTATACATGTCTCTAGCACAGGACCAGAGTCATCACCCAACCAGGTCTCTGTGATGCATACCAGGTCCTCTAAGGAGTCCATGATGAATGCCTCCATTACTATGATTTTATTCCTCTGGGACCTAGCAATACACACAACTGCATTAGAGGGCACAGAAACAGCTGTTCCTCTCACTACCAGTTCTGTAGTACTCTGAACTGCCCTTGGGATTGCTACCAGACAGGAAGGTCCTCTGTCATGGGTCATTCCATTCCCAGGATGCCTTCTTGACCTTTCACTCCCAAACACACTCCCTTTCCTCCTCCCCACTGAGCAAGCTGACATACCTGTCCTTGTTCCCAATGGATGCCCAAGTCCCTGCAATGATCAATAACTGCAGCTGGCAAGGTACGTAGGCTCCTCCTGAAAGGACACAGTAGACACTGCTGCTCAGGAAGTAGGAAATACTGAGACCACTACCCAACCAGCACATTCTAATTAAAAAAATCCTATCAACTACCCTTCGAACAATAAGCCACCCTCAAAAACTAAAAGCACCCACCCACACCAAAACACACACACACAGACTCACTCAATAACTATAATGACAAAACCCTACCAATCACACCCCCAGTATGCCAATCAAGAACAAAATACTACATAGAAAATACATAAGACAGGGAAGAGAAAGTAAGTCCTGCACAAAACTGCAATAGCACAGCACAGTAAATTTCAAACATATTGACGATTTAAAGTGTGTTACACTACACCTGCTGCCACCAGGATAAAGGATTTGTTGGAAGTCTGAAATGTATTAGGCAGTATTACAGTCTGTCATGTCTTCAATAAAAGTATGTAATTAAAGGGAATCCATACAATTCTCTATGTGATTATTTCAACAGTTACCATAGTTGTGCAGAAATTGATTGAAAAGGATACATTTATAAAAGGACTTTACTAAAACATTTAAAAATACTTCTTAAACCAGGACATGGAGGCATCCATTTTGTCGATAGGAAGGCTGTAGTGATGATGTCACTGCCTCACTCTTTTTGACAGTGTGCAGTGCAGCAGGTGAGAACAGTTCGGCTCTGCTATTAGGGATCCTATTATATTCTGAAGAACAACATGGATTTTATGTTTGGCAGAGTATAACAAAAGAATCCACTGCTTTTATTTATGATTTAACAGGATCCCTATCTGTAGGACCAGTTTGTTTTAACCTGCTTCACTGCACACTGTTAGAGCTGGTGAGGCAGTGACATCATCACAGCACCCTTTTTGTCCATAGAATGGATTCCTCCACATTATAATTCTTTTTTATTTATTTATTTAGTAATTCGGGAAAGACCTTTGAGCGCAAGCTCTTTTACAAAGATTCCACATCATAGATTGCAAAACAAAGTACAATAGGAGAACACAAAGGTACATCACAATGAATGATGCAGCTTGGATTCAGAACTTACAGAATAACTCAAATCATAGGTACAAGTTAAAATAACAAAAAAAAAAACACTTTATGAGGGTTGGGGGGGAATAAGCAGCCACAAAGTGCCTTGTCAGTAGTTCAGAGGGACGGAGATAGCTGGCAGTAGGGTGAAGAAAGGAGGTACGAGAGAGAGGTAGGTACTGCGGTGGAGGTGAAGGGTGGGCGAAGAAGGGTGATAAAGTATAGGGAGAAATGGGGGGTGAGGGGAGGCTGAGCAGAGAAGACGTGCTAGAGTAAATGGTAGGGTGTGAGGGGGCATGGTCAGGCAGCTTGCATTAGTAGTGACTGTTAGGGAAACTCATGGGACTGGGAGTTGGAGGAGGGGGGAAGTTGGGGTGGAGGTGCCAAAGAAGCATGATGAGAACTGATTGCTGAGGCAAGTCATGAGAAGGGACAGAGGGAGGGGGTAACTGAGGCCTGCCTAGTGCTTGCTGGGGGGCAGACAGAGTGGGTGTGGCTGGACTTAGGGGCAGGTGTACTTAGAGAGTGTTATTCAGTGCTGTTTGAGGTCAGTTTTGAATTGTGCCAGACAGTTGGTGGCCAAGAGGTGCCCGGGGAGTTCATTCACCCACAGGGGGGCCCAGCAGGCAAATGCACATTGCCCAAGTGAAGTGCGACAGAAGGGGATAGCCAAGGCCCTTCCAGTCCTCCCCCTGATGACCTGTAACGAGTTGGCCACCTTGATCAAATTGCCTACACAAGGCAGTGTTTTACCCAATAGAGCCTTCTTCCCTAGGATGCAAGTCTGGAATTTGATCCTGTTTCTTAATGACAGCTAGTTTGCACGTTCATACAGAATACAGGTGTGAGTGCCATGCTCAGCATCCAGGGTGAGTCTGCAGGCTTTGTTGAGTGCAGTCTGAACCCTCTTGAGCACTGTATCCATTGCCGCCTGGTAGACCACTAGTCCATAGTCAATAGTAGATATGATGGAGCTGTGGACTGAGAGGCGGAGGGCCCCCGGAGAGAGGTATTGCCAGTGCCTGTACAGGACACCAGTCTTTGTAATGACTGTCTTGACCACTGAGTCAATATGGTCCACAAACGTGAGGGTATCATCTAATATGACTCACAGATACTTGAACAAGTGGACTTGATGATGAGGGAGTGCTGCTTATTTTTGTTGTGGGGGCTGGATATAAGCATGGCTTTGGTCTTCTTGTAGTTTAGTAGCAACTTATGACTGCAGAACCAGTCCTCAAGTTTGGAGGAGGAGTTCTGCAGCTCAGATTGTAGGGCAGCCTGAGATGTGCTGCTGCTCAGGAGCACAGCATCATCTGCATATAGTATGAGTTTGGTGTTGCAGGCTGTGGGAAGGTCATTTAAGAAGAGGCTGAAGAGTAGGGGTCCCAGTATTGATCCCTGGGGTACCCGTAATGATACCTCTCTTGCGCTGGATACTGTTTGCCCAATTTTGACACATTGATTTCTCCATATCAGGTAGTCTTGGAACCAGCAAAGGGCATTGTTTTGCAGTTGAATCAGTAACAGGGATTGGTTGACTGTATTGAAGGCTTTGGTGAGGTCAATAAAGACAGACTCCAGCAGTTTACCTTCATCCAGGGCCTTATGTGCATAGTCTGTGTGGTCTAGCAGGGTAGTGGTGGTGCTGTGATTTTGTCTGAAGCCATGCTGGTTGGGGCATAGTAGATTATACTTATTGAGGTAGTCGATGAGTTGACCCATCACAGTCTTTTTCCAGTGCCTTGGACAGGGTGGAGAGGATCAAGATGGGTCTGTAGTTGGCAGAGTTACCAGAGACTTGTCGCCTCCTTTATGCATTGGCGTAACTAGGGCCTGCTTCCAAACTGCTGGGAATTGGGCAAGGACCAGGGACTTATTGTACAGCGTGGTAATGTGTATTATAAGAACGTCCAAGGTGAGGGATAGAAGTTTCATGTCTATCCTGTCTCTGCCCAGTCTGGTCTTACCTAGTACTTTCTTGACCATAGTTAGGGCCTCCTTCACCGTTACCCTTTTAAAAGAGATGGTCAGGTGAGAACACTAGGTAGATACATTGTTGGAATGGTTCAAACCAGGTTGAAAACAGGCAGTTGGTAGCACTGGGGTAAGATTGGTGAAAGCCTTATTGAAGGCTTCTGCAATAGTTAAAGGGTCTGTAGTGGGGGTGTTACTGATACTGAGCAGCTGAGGGTGCTTCTTGTCTTCCTTTCCAAGGATGCTTTTGATGTTATCCCAGAATCGTTTCCCATCACCCCAAGAATTGCAAAGCTGGGCCTTATGATAGTTGGCTTTGGCGAGCCGGATTAGCTTGGTGCAATGGTTCCTGGCCATTCCGTAACACTGGTAGTCATGCTTGCTACCTGTGTTTCTGGCCTTCTCCCAGAGTATGTCCCTTTCTTTCAGGTAGGAGAGGAGCTCCCCATCAATCTAGCCATTTGTCTGCCCCAAAATTTTTCTTTTCGTGAGTGGGGCATAGATGTCACAGATCGAGCTAAAGCCCTTAATTCTAAAAGTATTTTTCTGTCCTACTGAAGACGTTTGCTAACTATAACCCAGCAGTTTACATGCAGGATCCTCATAGTAACCTTTGCAATAATGATGTAGGGAATCATACGGATTCCCTTTAAAGACTGGTGCCTTGGCATCCCTTTCATGAAATTTGTGTGTGCTCAAGACTGTTTGCCACCAGCTGAAGCATACACAGGCTGAAACACTAGTTCCTATGATTTTGAGTCCACCCAAACACTGTCCTGGAGCTTAGCCCTGTGCTGTTTCTTCTTAAAAGGGCCTGCAATCAAAGATGGTGTTGAACCAGAACATACCTCCAGTAAACAGTCTTTGGGGAGGGCAACTGGCAGTAAGACTTCCACCCCAGCCAGCAGCCAAATAACATTTCCTGTACTCCACAGTCTATTCAGGAGGAACATATCCTCGGTCACACTCTCCACTCTGGACTCAGGAAAAGCCATGGCAGGGCCTGCCGGCAACAGCAGATTACAGTCTTCCCTCGCACTACTGACCTGCTTCATCACTCAGTCAAGGCCACAACAGAAGGATGGGTCAGCTCACCTCAACACTGACTCTCAAAGTCCAACACAGCCATGGCCACACACTAACTATTACACCAGTCCACCAGATGGAAGGTTTGGAATGCTGAGATCCTGGGTTCACTGTCAAGAATCTCAGTCTCAGGGAAAATCCGCAACAGCCGCAACCATGCACACTGCTCCAGACAAGCACCAGAAAGCTGCAGTTCTCACTCGGGTAGGGCATACTGCTGCAGGCAGCCACTGAAATATAGCAGTTCTCATTTCTGCAGGACAGAAAACAGTTTAGAATGAGACGATGTTTGAATAAATGCACCAGCCAAATGATGCCTGTTGCTCCTATTGGGATATTAACTAAAACATCTCCCCTTCAACAGTTTTCAACAAAGTTCAGCCAGACAGAAAGCTTACAAACCCTGGACTGACTCCAAATTTTGTGCAGGACATTGATTCTAAGCTTCACTATCTATGGGAATGGGAATGGCAATGACAGTTTTATTGATATGGCACCCAGTCCCTGAGGTTCTGAGCAATTTACAGTACAAGCGAATAAAACATCTGCAACACATAAAACCTAAACCCTGCAATGACTCATTAATTGCCATGTCTAATTTCAATAATGCTGCAATATTTGCTGGCCCGGTGGCACTGAGGGCTGAGGCGCTGGCCGCCGCACCTCGCTCCACGCCGGAGACCAGTGTTCGGGAATGAGCACGGGTCACCAGGGGTTGGCTGGGGAGGAGAAGGATTGAGCAGGATTGAGCATCGGAAGGACAGCTTTCCTTCTCCAGGGAGGGGGGATCCACGGCAATCGGTGCATGGTTGCCTCCTGGCGGAGGCTGGGAGACTGCACGCTCACTGCATTTGGGGGTGGAGCTGAGGGCAGACATCCAGAGGGAGTGCGTGTGGATGCATGTGCGCCCCCTCCACTGACGTCATTGCACACCTCCACTTCTGAAGGGAGGAAAAACAGGCACCCAGTCAAGTGGCTTGATGGCCGTCCGCGAGCTTCACCCAGTGGCCAGGCACCCAAGCTGGATCCATGTTCCATGGGGAGTCTGAGGGGCTCCCTGTTCCTTGCTGCAGAGGCTACAACCGCAGGGGAATATGGGTGCCTGGGACCACTCAGGTAGAGGTGGACAGTGACTGGAATCCCCAATCCGATGCAAGGACGAGAAGGGGAGCAGACTGAGGCAGCCAAGAAAAATAGAAAAATCAGTAGCTGGAAAAAAAATAATGCTGCAATACTACAGTACTAAAATGCTAACTTACTAAAACAAAACCAGAGCAAAGTAAAACTAAAAACGTTAAGATTAGCTGGAGCTTTACTGATGACCTATGCAGCATGGTGGCCATCTCTCAACTGACCACTCTCTGTGTCCAACGCTTCGCCACAACACATTTCAGGCTGGTCAGTGATGAACAGATATTAGTTTTGACCCAGTAGTCTTTGCTATTGGCCATTGCACCATTCCTCTGCTGTGTGTGTGTTTGGGTGTGTGTGTGTGCATGCGTGCAAGCGTGCCCATGTGCTTGATGTGTGTGTGTGTGTGTGTGTGTGTGTGTGTGTGCTTGATATGGCCTGTCAGAAAGCAAATATTCTCCCAGTCCAGACTTTTTTTTGTTAATATAACTTTTATTGAAACATGTCTGCACAGTACAGAAAATGATACAATAAAATATCACTTTCTGAAACATATGTGGAGTTGGGTCTTCAGTTCTGAGCCACATAATCATAAGATCATAATATGCTGCTGTAAAGTAGACAATCTCCCCCGCTCTTAGGTACAGCTTGGGGGGGGTCCCACTGTCCACTGAAGACTCTGTAGATTGTAAGATGACTAAAGAATGTCTAAATAAACCTGTTCAGTATATTGACCCAGTCCTGTGGGGGAAGAGAGGGGTGCACTCCAGAGGTGGGCAGCCAGACCCATGCTTACTTGTGAAAATAAACAACATGTTAATTTCTGAGTTACTCCAAAGGCTATGTCTATCTGGCCTATCTGTCTCAACTATGAGTGATTGACTCTTATTTGTCTAGGGTACAAAATCATGATCTTTACTTGTCACGTGCAGGAGCCGTGACATCCAGCGGGAAGTACAGACACCTGTTCTGTCATTGAAGGAGTGTGTTATTTTTTCCATCTTGCATGTCTGATTTATCATGTTGCACCAGGACTGTACATTAGGGACCAGGGGGTAAGCCAGAGTCTTGTGATTGACTACTTAGCAGCTGTTATTAGGATACCTAGGAGATAATGAGTATTTGGGTCAAGGAAGTCCCTTAGGAGTTGGAGTAGCAGATATATGTCTACAGTTAAAGGGGATGGTCAGCTATATTACTCCTCAAGTTCTTCTTCCAACTCTTAGGAAAAATCAAAGCAGTCTGAGGCAGTTCCACAGTATGTATTTTTATTTATTTGGAAAATGTTTCACCAGGAAAGACAACATGAGCTGTAAACAGCTCGTTTCCAGAAGCGTCCTGGGGGTAATGTATGTGTGAATGGCTCACAGTTCCCCACAGCCACGCCTGTAAGTGGAGTCCTTGGTGGAAAGCTAGTGTTCCAATATAACCGAGGCACCGAAAAATCTCACCAAGTACCTCCAGGAATATTCTCTCCACTGATGAGAGCTTGAGACCTTAAAGGATGCCAGACATGCACATTGCCAGGTGTCAGCAGGGAGTGTCCTACTCAGCTCTTCTTCTTTCCACTTCAGTAAAAGATCTAGGAAGCTGTCTCCTGTCAAGTTCAGTAAAGCCAAACAGACATGATTTGAAAAAGGAAATGAAGTACTGCACCCCCATAGGATCAGCTTCTGGGGTGTGTACCCCAATGGGGAGGGATAGTATATAATGTCTGAGTTGGCAAAATCAGAAGAAATCTGTTTGATGGAGTCCATGGGCTATTTGAAGACTTGTGAAAGAGAGAAGGGAGTCCCTGGACATTAGCTGGTAGATATACTACAAAGAATAACATTCCCAGTTATGAAAGCCATGGTCCAATCAGAGGTGAGGGGGAGGGATTTTTCTAGGCATACCATAGGGCAAAATAGGGAGAGAAAAAGTGTGAGGAGGAGCCTCCACTGAATGGAATGGCAAGTTTTTATTTGGTGCCAAAGCCATGGGATAAATTATGTTAAATATGCCATAGCATTGTCAACATGATACATGGCAGTGAGAAAGTCCCTTTGGGGAAAGAACTCTCATTCTGTACCCAGCCATCTCATGAGGCGCTGCCTAAAAGTTGGAGTAGGACATGGCAGATATAAAATGCCCAAAAGTATTCTGTAATTTAAGCTGTGAGAGAGCTAACCTGCTAGCATGCCTAGAGAGGAAAAAGGATCTGCTGTATGATGTATGGTTACTGTCCTGCCCAAAGGAAGCGAGCGATTTCCCAGTTCCATTGTCTCCACAGGGTCTGAGTAAGGTACAGCCGTATGTTTTGAAATCAATGTAATGCCCTTGGAAGGATCATCATATACACTGCTTCAACACAGCATGACAAACTGAGGGGGAGCAAGCCCCACTTTGTGAATTTCTGCAACATATGAGTTGTAAAGGGCTGGTAATTGTCTTTGTAAGCAGTGTCTGATGTTTTGGGACGCAAAGATTCCTAAACATTTTAGCTTTGTAAGCTCCCACCTAAAAGGAAAACTTTCAGCTAGCCTACCAATGCAGTGGTAGAGCTACCACTTGTGGAGCCAAGGACCCAGGTTCAAGAACAAGCCTGAGCCATCAGGGGCCTGGCTGGAGGGAGGCAGGATTGCGCATCCCACAGGACGCTCTCCTCCACTAGGGAGGGAGGGTGTTGAAACCTGCTGCACTACCATCACCTGGGCAACCACGGGTGGTGGTGCAGGGGTTCTGCTACCAACGGCTAGGGACCCCCAGACCAAGCATGTGGATTGGCCATGCCAGCTCTGCCAGCAACCAATCTCATTGCATGCTCCTAGATGGGGGAGTGGGATGAAGAAAATGGAAAAACAAGGTGCAGGACAGGGAGGATGAAGCCTCAGCCTGACTGCAATGTCCACCACTGGAAACAAGCTACCTTCCTCCATGGATACCGCCAGTCTTAACCTCCACCATGGGTGGCCAGATGGACTGCAGGGAAGAAAGGCAGAGCAGCTGAAGCTGTACTTGGCCCTGGGGGTTAAGCTAGGGAGGCAGCATAGTGGTGTGTCATGGGTGGGCTGCCAGTCTCAACCGGATAGGTGTCAGGTTCCTGGCTGGACAGTACACAGGCAAGTTGGCTAGGGGGGAAGGAGTTACCTGCCTGTCCCAAAGTGGTGGAAAAATGCACTAAAAAAGGAAAACTGCCCTGGATTTGCTGAAATGGGAGATGATGAAACAAGAGCAGCTCCATTTTTGCTGTGTTGGACCTGTAGCCAGACACCTGACCATAGGCATGGAGAATGTCAAAAACCACAGACAGTACATGTTCCAGGTCTTTGAGATAGAAGAGCACATCATCAGCATGTAAAGCTATGTGGTGCTCCTCCTCACTCATCTTTATTCCCCAGAACATTGTGGCCTGTCTAACGGACAGTGCCAGGGGTTCAATGTAAACAGCATACACCAGGGAAGACATTGGGAACCCAATCTCATGCCATGAAGCAGGGGGAAATGCAAGATGCCAAGAAGAAAGGGGAACTCTTAATAGTAATACCTGTTCACCTTAACAGAAGCTCAGGGTGAACTAAAGTCACTCCAATAATTAAATAAATGGACTGGGAATCTCTTCCACTCAAGCACAGAGTGCAAGGACTCAAGAATGGCCAAGAGACCAAGATGCAAGCCTTCTCAGCATAGAGACTCAAGAAAACTGAGGGATAATCAATGCTGCGTAGCATGCACTATGTGCAAAGTGCACCTGGTATTGTCAGTTGTCATATGGGAATGAACAAAATCTGTCTGGTCCACTGGTCCAGCCTGATTACTGGATTAGCAGTTTGTCTATTCTATGAGCTAGTACTGTCATAAAGTAGTTGTAATCAGTGTTTATCAGTTAGTAAGATGCACAATGCAGATAATTCTTCTCTAGTTTTAGAATGACAGAAATTGTTGCATATGACCAAGAAGGTGGTGGTGCTCCGTCCTCCAGTACTTCATTCCCGGCACAAAGCAGGAGAGGGAGAGCTTGCTCCTTAGTGATTTTATAATATTTTACCCCACAGCCATCTGGGCCTGGGAGTTTTTGAGTTTCTGACCACCTCTTACACTTCTTCAGAAGTGATAGGAGTCACAAGCAATTCCCCAAGGGCCTGTGGGAGTCCTGGGATTGACAAAGGAACATGGAAGGCTTTCATGTCTCCCCTAGTAGCTTCTTGCTCCGGAGTGTTAAGGGAATGGTACTGTGTGTGGAATGCTATTGCAAAGTCATGAACTCTAATTTACCATATTCCCATGTTTGGATGTACCAGAGCAGGGATGGTGACTGCTCACCTTTGCCATTGAAGCTGATAGGCTAGTAAGCAGAATGCCCAGGCCCCCACTTCATAATATCATTGTTTTAAAATATCAGCGCAATTTCCATTTGCTGAAACACATAGCATCTAGGTCAGTCTTCATCTTGACCATCTGTGGGGCAACCAAGATGTTGCCCTGCTGGTGTGCCATTTGTAGAAAATGAAGAGTATATTTTAGCTTCTGCTAGTGCTCCTGACATTTTTTTTTCTGGACGGAAGTGCACTGTATGGTATGTCCATGGAGGACTACCTTTATCGTGTCCCACCGACTGGAGTATGATACCATGGCTGATTCATTATCACAAAGTATTTCTGCCAATTTTTCCTCCAGGAAAATTCTAAACTCCTGTGATTTTAAGTAAAAGCAAAAGGAGTTGAGACACCAGCAGGTGTCTCTTCTTTTAGTTCCCAAATCACAAAAGCTTAACACGGGTGCAGGGTCAGAATGAACTATGAAGTCCAGTTTACAATCAGCAAGAATTTTCAAGTCTTCCACGTGCATGAAGCAGTGTGAGCAATAAGAGATCTGCAGGTATTAGGATGGAAAACCTACCAGGCATCTGCCTAACCTACTTCATAAGTAAATTGTTTAAAGAATTTATGAGAAGCTGGTTGCCTTGGGGGATTGGGATTTCAAGAGTCCCAGTTAGGGACCAGAGTGATACTAAAATCACCTGCCAACAGTAGGATCCCTTTGGTGTGGGCCATGATCTGGTCTAATAATTTTTTGATCATGTGTGTGTTGGATCGGGGGGGTAAATATTTGCAAGAGTGAACTCTGCATTATTTCTTCACATTCCTCTGGGTCAACCTCCGTCAATTGTTCTTGAAATGGAGTGTGTCTCGGGACAAATACTGCAATTCCTCCACCCTTCTCCATAGGTAGAAGAATAGACCAAATTAAACCAAACTTTGACTGCTCCTCATGTTCCATTTTGGATTGGTGGGTCTTCTGCACGCACAGCAGATTAGGCTTCGGTTTCTTAATTTGTGCAAACACATTAGTGTGCTTCATAAGATTGATGGGACCATTAATATTTAGAGAATATAAGGGCAAGTTATGGGTACTAGTAGGAAACAAATGGAAATACATCCATCTCATGCAGCGCTTCCACCTCTGGGCCCCCTTCCAGCCCCCTTGAAGCACTTCCCCACCTTTCAAAGATGGAAACTGCAAAGACAGTTTTATAGTATATTTTATGGAGAATTGCATAACCAGGATTGAAGGCTGGTTAACCATAACAGCCATCTTAGAGACACGGCTTAAACATCTGATGGTTAAGTCCACTCATCGAGGGTTAATTGATCTGGTAGACTATACATTCAGTACAATGTAAGGTGACATTCCGAGGGGAAACAAGATGGGAAGCTATCCCAGCAACAAGAAGATGTAAAAAGAGGCACTGACAGAGCAGTAACAGGTTGAGGTCCAGGAAGTCTTGGCCTTTGTATGCAGGGAGAAATGCCTCCTGGTAAGGGGCTCTCCCACGGACCAAGCCATTGTGGGAAGGGAGAGGGGATTGACATCAGGTTTCCTTCGCCAACCCAATTTGGGTGATCAGGTATCTATTTAAGGAGGAGGAAATTCACAGTGTTAACAGTGGAATGCATAACCTTGGGAATGCTGATGGGCATGCTTATTATTGGATAAGGAACATTAATGGATAAGTATAAGGAGGCCAGAGGAAAACAAACAATAAAGCCAACATTTCAATAGTATAACCTCTTCAGATATCCTCTACACTTCAGCAAGGATAGGGGGTAGCACTAATCATAGCCCGCTTGGCTCAGGAAGGCAAATCAGTGTTTATACATAGGGGCCTCCAAATGAAGGATCCCCCCCATATACTGTCCCCACCCCAGAATACGGGGGAAAGAAAACATCACTGAGACCCACAATGCAACCACCATAAACAAAACAGCCCATGTTAACAGTGGACTATAGGGACCTAGAGTAAATTGGGACACTTCAGATTGCAGCTGCCCCCTAGGGTCTGTAGTCAGGTAGTACTAGGCACATAGAAAAAGGTGTCCAGTACATGAGGCAGACAAAATATTAAGTAGAGCCTGATTTAATCTAGAGATGCTATAATCTTAGTTAAAGTTCCACACCTAGACTCTGGGGCCCCTGGAAATTAATCACCCTGTGCCATGAACATGGGAGCGCCATTCAGTTAAGATATTGGTTCATCTGAACAGGAAGCACCAGGCTCCATAGTGGCAATCAGGCCAGCAAATATGCCTGCACCCTTCTCTTTTAAATATAACAAGCATAGGAAAGGCAGCAATTGTCCAGTAAAGTCCAGGTGACCTGTAAGGCAAAGATGGGAATATCTATGTGCATCAGCTAGATACAGGTAGAAAAGGAGGGGGCCACCCCTAGGTTCACCAGTGAATGATAAGATGAAAGGAGGTGAAGAATTGAAGTTAGAGGCTGAAGCCCCTCCATTGTAACACTCATAAGCCATGTAGGCATTGTAATTGTAGGCTGTAACAGAGGACTAAGTCAACATTTACCTCAAAATGCTGCTCCATAAGGGAAATCACAAGAGAAGTAATGCAGTTTTCTCAGATCTGCAACCACCCCTCCCCCGTCCTACCTTGCACCAGCCCCAGAGGCACCCGGGGAGATCCACAGGCATAAAGGTAATACAGGTGACCCCACGCATGGCCCTGCTCAACCCCAGGTAACCCCCACAGAGGAAAATGGGGAGAGGCAGGTCTAAACAGTTGGAAAGGGCCAGAGATATGGCACTTACCATAAAAAGGGAACTTCAGTCAATAATCACTGATAAGAAGTTGTTTGAGAAGAGTTCAAGGTGGACACACACAGAGTGAGGGACTGTGGATTGGGAAGTCAAGAGATGAGCAATAATTGACTGCATGGTTTCCTTGGGCTTGATATTTTGTGCTGTTGTGGCCTTGCTTCAGGTGCCATGCTTGATTGCGAGCTTTCTCACCAGGGTTTGGGGAGTTGCTTCTATGGTGCAGCCTGTACCACCCTGCTGCATGATTCCAGGTCTTCAACTTCAGCAGTATTCAAAGTCTTTTGCTGGTCTGAAAACAAAATAATCCTATTAGAGGGGTATGGGGTCTAGAACTTTATCTGTTGAGTTCTGTGGGTTTTCACGACTGGAATATAGTCCCATCTGCAGAACTGTATTTTAGCCAGATAGTCATTACTGAAGAAAATTCTTGAGTTCTGGTATGTCAGGATGGTATAGGGCCTCACCCCTTAGATGCTTATGACCAGTGATAAATAAGGAACCAGAGACAAGTGGCATCAGGTAATTAGTAACCTGGTTTATTACTAGCCCCAAAAACAGTATATACAGCTTACCCAAGGCCAAGGAGTTTGGAGACCTCTATCTACCTGAGTTGAAGAATGGAACTCAGTGAGCAAAATAACATTATTTTCTTATTTACTATGACAATTGCTATGGTAACTTTTGCCTAGTGGGTATTTTGGTGTTACAAATACTTTGCTATTGGATAATACAGTAGGTGGCTCCTGATCTTGTACAGTTATCTAAGATGTACATAAAATAGCAAGCTCAGTAGTTTGTAATAACAATGGGGTATCTCCTCTTACAATAATACAAAGTAGTTTGTGTTGCAATCCAAAAGGTGGTGCTGCAGACCATAACTAGTTGGCTTACAGTTATACAACTTCATTGTTAATACTGTATTGCTAAAACATTTGCAGTTAGTTATAGAACATTACAGAACATAAATCATATAGTCATAATCACATATACACCCTGGTCCCACAATTATATTGTTGGTGTTGGTGCCCTAACATTCATTAGTACTCATTATAGCTCTAATTTGGAGCAGCTAGTAAACATAATACTGTTATCCTTAGTTATGATATCACGGCTGTCATGTAGGGGTACCAGAATATGTTTGGGCAAGCCAACATAATCCCCCCTTGTTGCCTGGATAAGGAGGCAACAACTAATAGGGTAAGTGTGAGGGTAACAACTGCATTATGGATGAGCTGCATAAAGGTATTTTAATATATGGATTCTGAATTTAATAGTATCCTAAAGTATGCAAACAATTTCCGGTAATTGTATCACTCCCAAAGTGATGATACCACACTTCGAGAGTGATAATACCATCGTTCAGGCCCAGTAATAGTATCGTTCAGGATCTGAAAGATGGTATTATCACAGAAGCTCAATAGCACAAGCACCAGTCTCTCTGCCCACATCTCCCAAATGTTCCTTTCGATTGGCCACTTTTCCTCTGTAGGTGGGCAAAAATAGTTTTAAAAACACGGCGGCCATCTACCCTGCAGCACGTCACTTCAAAACTGAAACTGCCTGGTCGAGCCTACATCAGAAGAACAGAACAAAGGTAGGATTCAACCAGAAAATGCACAAAAAACTGTTTGGGACAGCTAACGGAGCTAACGGGGCAGCGGTAGTGAGGGGGCAGGGAGCACTCCAGTTCTGACACACTGTGGCGGTCAGTCAGCACGGAGACACTCCTTCACTACAGTGGCTGACCACCCACAACATCCACAAAATTAGCAAAAAAAACAAACAAGTTACACCCACCCTCTGCAACTCATCCCACCAGGTGCCCAACAGACTGTTTACACACATTGTGACACCACCACCACCTTTCAACCACAGCCTTCACAAGGCCTTACCGTTAAGCAAGGCTGACCCAGTGGCCTGACTGCAATTTACATTCCTAAAACTCTAAAATTCAAATGTTCACTTCATTTGTGTCTCTGTACACTTAAATATATTGTGCTGCATGATGCCCAACATGGTCATTGTGCTATTGCAAATATGTTTAGATTTCATGCTATTATGTTTTTACATATAGCTGCAGCTTAACAAGTATAAGCTCAAAAAACTGCACCACATCCAGGGATGTTTCACTCTAAACACCCTCAGCGGGAGTTGGGTGTGACAGGCCTGGTGCAGAGTGTATTAGGCCCATTTAGGATCAATTTGGAAAACAAATTAGTTGTTTTCACAAGCTAAAAATGTTCTAAAGCCTCCCAACAACAACCCACAATCTAAAGAGGCTTCTCCATGTCCTAATCCCCATAGATGACCACTTATTTCCTCCAGGTTATGTGCCACTACCAAACCCAAACAAAGGGGTCAGCATGGCTGTCCCAGCCAGATTGATAAACAACACCTATCTCAATGCCATGGTGGTAGTCCCTGACCAATCTCACTTACAAATTGAGTGGCAGACTAATAGCAATAGTAAACAAATTCCAGTGGCCCGCCTAGTCAAAGGCACCCTCCAAGGTTGGCCCAATGCCCGAATTTCACCCAGTGGTACCCTGTCTATTCATCAGGCCCAATCCCAGTACACAGGTCTGTATGATCTCATGGCACTCGTAAATCCCAATTTCTGTACTAAATTTCCCAAATAAAACTACCAAAAAATACTCTCCAGACCACTCCATTACTAGCACTGCCATGTTTCTAACCATTGTTCCTCCCACAGAGGAAAAAACTATTCGAAGTCCAATGCAAAAACCCAGACCAACTAGTGGTCTGGTTCCATCATCGCTCCCAAGTACCCTTGTAAATAATGTACTATTCATGCACGACCCTATGGTTTTAAATCTCACCAACTAAAATATGGTAAAATTTGGATTCTAATCCAAAACCAGTACCTTAAGGTTCTATAGTTTATTTATTTATTTATTTGTCAGAGATCAGAATTACAATCCTTTGAGTCTGGGACTCATTTCCAAAGGCTCCACCTCATTAGTGGTGTATAGTGCCATGTTACTGGACTTACTTGCAGCATACCAAACACGTACACAAAATCCAAGAATAGGACCCCACACTACAAAGTATTTTAAAGTATTTTGCCCTAAAAAACAAAAGGAAAGGAGACCCAAAAGGGGCCTTTCAAATGTCACAAGCGTAACAGGAGCTGTCACTGGTTTACTTTGAAACTGGTATGTCCATTTAAATCCAAGCAAATTTGGCTGCAATCAAGAGCCAAACTTTAAAGTTCCAAACAACAACAAAGGCAGAAAAACTATTTCAACTACTGTCACAACCTCTTCTAAGACCTAAATGCAGTATGTATTCACAAATGACCAAATGGTATTACCCTCATTATTAAACCTCGGCCTGCACCTCTGAGTGCATGGCCAACACCACTACTCTTTCTCTTACAACTGCCAAAAAATTAGGTGATGCCATACCACACCATAATCAAAAACAGTGCTAATAACCTTGTCATTTTTCCATCCAAAATAACTATGTGTGTTTCATAAACTATGTTTCTAACAAAGTTTTCCAAGTTTACAGGTTTCAACAGAGTGGCATGTGTAAAATTTTCAAGCAACACATCAAATTTTCTTCAAACATACTTTTTGAAAAGATTTTTGTAACCCCTAGGTGGTGCTATCCCAAGGGCTACTACCCCTGCCTGCTTGGCTAGTAGCAGGTTAAGGGTCCTGGGTACTGAAACGGGTGCCTCCACCCAGAGGACAGGGTTGTTAGTAATACAACTCTGCACAGCTCCTCCGGGACACTGTAACCCCTCTTTCCCCTGTGTGGCCTAGACAATATGCAGCAAACACTTTCACAGTAGCCCTTATTCAGCATACAATTCCCCACACTGTTTGCACTTACCACCAGGGCTGGTTTCACCAGTTCTACCCTGGAGACCCCCTGTAAAACAAGGTTAGGAACAGCAAATAACAACAGTACAGTGCTTTTGGTACAAACTGGAACCACAGTCAGATTAAATGCAAAATGAGTTGGATCTGATTTATGCAGGGGAATTGAACAAGGGAGGAGCGTAATGTGAGGGAATTTTTATATATCCTAAAGCTATATTTGCTATTATATGCCTTGAAGCTATGCTTGCTTTGAAAGTCATGCTGTAACAAAGTCATAATGAATGTAGTAGAAATTTCTGAGTTCATGCTGTTTTTTACAGGGTTATAGAATGATACTGAGGTTACTTGAGGTACATTTGTAGGAACAGAAAGCAAGATAAAACTGCGCAGAACTGGTTGTACCAGCCTGAATAACAGGCTCGGACAAAGTATAAGATAACAGCATGCTTGGGCAAAATATAAGATAACAGCACATTGAGGCATTGAAGGCAAGCTGTACATTGCTATGGTGTGAGTGAAACTCATTGTTTCACTCAGGTCAGATTGACCCAGGCATATGTATCAAGAAGTATTGGGAAAGAAATGGAATAAGCAGTGGAAATGTACCCCATACATTTGTATCAACTTGTTTTTCTGTTACATTGGTATCAACTTGTTATTCTGCTTTATGATTGGCTTGGACCGAAATGTTGGTATTTTTCAAGATAAGAAGTGCAGAATCTAGCTTATAAAAAGCTGCTGTAAATTGTAATCAGGGAGCTTTCTCTTTTGCAGAACTCCCGCACGCATGTGAAAGATTTGATCAAATAAAGCGACGTTAAGACAAAACCCAGTGGTGTGGTTTTTGCCCCGTGACGACGGGAGCAGTTGCTCAGGAAATACTTACAGTGAGAGAATTTGCGATCACAGTAATCAGGTTGATTGATTCTAAAACTGATCTAGACAGGCAATTATGCAAGCACTTTTAGTCCCTGCACAGTCACACGCCCTGGGTACCTAGTTGGAAGTAAGGTGGGCTAGCCTGGAACATTGCCCAGGGTAGGTCGGTGTCACAGCTGGTTGGGGCCCTGTGATGAAAAGAAAAGGCATGCACAGCTACATATAATTTGTAATCCAGAGCCTGAAAGCTCAGTTCGTGAAAGGAAAAACATCAATGCAATCAGATGACAACATTTGAGATTTAGCTGTTGTTACAGGGAGCTATCCTGATTGTTACTGACACTACCCAATATGAGACACAGGTTAGATGAAATGGAGACTGCAGGTTGATGACTGGTTTGCCAGGAGAAGCAGGGCCCACACAAATCATTGAGGTGTCATTCCTGTTCAAGATGGTTGAGCAGGGGGCTGATCCCCAGGCGAATCTCTCATTGATGAAGGTTTCTGTGACTGAAGTAGCTGGCTGGGCCAGGTGGCAAGGCCCAGGCCGGGTGAAACAGTTCGGATTTTGAGTCCGGTAGTGCTGGATGCAGCTTTCAGCAAGCGTGGCACATTTACACAGTGGGGAACCAAATTGCAACCCACTGACAGCACACAGCACATTTATAGTAATGCAATCACCACGATGCGGATAGCAGTCCAGCCGCAATATCAGCGTCTCCGAGCAAAACCGGGAATTCTGTGGTAAATAGATGTTCTGGAGTCAGTCTGGGACAGCACCAAAAGGTGTGTTCCAGGTCAGCCAAAGAGCAGCCTCATTTCTGCCAACAATTACCATAAATCTCCGGGAGATATTTTACCAATACTGCCGGAGATCGGAAATAGCGTGATCAAGCTTTTCAAGCAAACTCCCTCCAATTAGTGGAAGAAGTTATCTTTATGGCTTTCAGAGTAGCCTGTTGCCATTCATCAAAGGGGAACTGAATCTCCAAATCTCTGTTCCAAGCTTTCAAAATTGACAATGAGGAATCTCCCCATGAAGCCCTAAGCATTTTATAGAGATGGCCAATTAACTTCTCCCATAGAACGCTCTCCAGGGTATCCTTCAGAAAGATCAAGAAAGTTGATGTAGATGATGAAGGGGAAGGGGGACTCAGCAAGACTTCCCTCTGTCTTAAAATATAGTTTCTTACCTGTGTATATCTAAATAAATCCTTATCTGGTAAAGAAAAGGTCTTTTGAAGGTCAGAGAATAGACAAATACCATTGGTATCCAAAAACTGGTAAAAAATAAGAAAGGCCCATTCTTTGTCATGACTGGAAAGTAGTATCCAGGCAAGTTTTCATCTGCCGATATTAAAGTATAAAAAAAGGAGGTTTGTTCTGATGTTTTATGGCGTCTGGCCATGTACCATATTTTCAAGGCCTCTGCCGTGAATTTTGTATAATATCTCAAGGGGGGGAATGTCCCCTTGAAACAAAAAGCACCCTCTCGATATCTTGTAGGTCATTAATGACAAATTCAATATCTTTACAACTACGAGAAGTGGTAGGTGAAAGCCATATAAATATAATTTTGAGAAAGGCTGCTATTGCATAAAGAGTTAAGTTTGGGAGGCCAACTCCACTGTGCTCTAATGAAGTGCAGAGCAAAGCAAATCTTATCCTTGGTTTCTGTCCTTCCCAGATAAAGTCAGAGATAATTTTATCCCAGGATTTAAAGTAGTATTTAGCAGGAAAAATTGGTATGTTCTGGAAAAAATAGAGTAATCTGGGGAGAACATTCAAGCGGATCATCTCTATCCGCTGAAAAAAGGTTAGACAAAGTCATCCCCAGCCCTTCAGATCTTCTTGTTTCTGAATTGAAATTGGCTCGTAATTTACTATTTCTAAATGGAGGAAATTAAGTGGAATGTATATACGCAGGTACTTGATTTTGGTACCTCTCCACCTCATAGGGAGGATATTCTTCAAATCAGAGGAGGGTTGAAAATTAAACATTAGGGCTTCTGTTTTGGAGATATTTAATTTGAAATTAGCCAGTTTTTCATATTTCTGAAGGAGATCCCATGTGGTAGGTATTGAGGTCTCCGGGAAGAGTAAAGTGAGTAGAACATTGTTCGCAAATAGGGCTATTTTGTAACTAGTTTGGCTAAGAGGGATACCCTCAATCCCCGGGTCGGAACATAAGGCTATCGCTAAGGGCTCTATATAGATAGCAAAAAGAATTGGGGAGAGAGGACAGCCCTGTCTGGTACCCTAACACAAAGAGATAGGGAAAGATAGAGCTCCATTAATTCTAATGTAAGCTTTTGAGTGATCATAAAGGTGCTGAAGCAGAAGAATGAAGGGAAGTGGGGGAATGACAGGGCCTTGGGGACATCCCAAAGGAAACTCCATGATACCCTGACAAATGCCTTGCCGGCGTCCAAACTGAGTAATGCTGTGGGTATCTGTCTAGACTGGATATGTTCGAGTAGGAACATAATGCTTCTGATGTTGTCTGATGTGCTTCTAGCCCTGATGAAGCTGGACTGATCTGGGTGAATAAGGTCAGGAAGAATGGTCGCCAATCTGGTGGCCCATATGGCCATGAAGATTTTATAGTCAACATTCAATAGGGAGATCGGGCGGTAAGAGGAAACATTGATCGGGTCCTTGTCCTGTTTAAGAATTGGGGTTATTGTTGCATATCTCCATGAAGGGGGAGCTCTCCCTCCTGAATTCCCCTATAAGTCAAAAGAAGGGGGGGTAAAAGGAGTCTGGAAAATTTCTGGTACCACTCTGCAGTGAAGCCATCCACCCCTGGGTATTTATTTGTCCTGAGAGTTTTTATGTGGGCTAAAATTTCAGCTGGGCCAATGGGGGCCTCCAAAGCAGAACTCTGGGATTCTGTTAGTTTGGGAAGGGGAAGGCCTAGAAGAAAAGCCTTCCTGTCTTCTGATAATGCTAGATCCAGGGGAGGAGTATAGACGGACTGATAATAAGAGAAAAAGGAAGCTCAGATATGATCATTCAAATGTGATGTTTTCTGGGTTACTGTGGGTTTGACCTTCAAAATCGTTGCCGCCCGTCTCCAAGCGTGGAGCTTATGAGCTAGCATTCGAGACCCCCAGCTTCCGCCCTTGTAGTTGATTTGTTTTAAGTAATTAAGAGCTTGTATCACTCTAGCATCCATTATTTTTTGGATTTCTTGTTCGATTTGTCTAATCTTTTTTTGTATGCCCCTGTCTCCCTCTCGATATAAGAGCTGATAGGTTTGTAATTGCTCTAGCAAAAAATTATAAGATGCCTCTAATTTTCTCCTCTTTCTAGTAGAGTATTCTATAGTTTCACCTCTGATTACTGCCTTAAGAGTATCCCAGATAATCAGGTCCCCTGTTTCTCCTGCATCATTTTCCCATAGTATCTGGGGTATTATATTTGTGATAAACTCTATGTATTCCGGATCTCTTAATAAAGACATGTTCAGGACGATTTTGTTCGCAAAGCTTTGCCCAGTGAAAATTTTAAAGTTAAGGGATGGTGGTCAGAGAGGATTTAGGGTCCTAGGATCAAGTCTTGAATAAGAGAGAACTGTTCACAAGTGGTAAAAAAGTAGTCTAGACGGGTATATGTGTGGTATAGAGGTGAAAAAAAGGTAAAGCCAGGATCAGATTTAAAGAGTTTCTGCCAGATATCTTCCACTCCCAAGTGTGCGAAAGTTGCTTTGAGGTATTTAAGCACCTTGGAGGATCTATAGTTCCTTGGGGAGGAGGAGGAGTCAACCTGTGGGGTCATTGCCATGTTGAAGTCACCTCCCATAATTAAGATACCCTGGAGAGCGTCCATGACCCTATTTATAAAATTTCGAACCACAGGAAGAGAAGTCTTGGGGAGGCAAGTATACATTTACCAATGTCACCTTCTGGGAAAAGAGGGTCCCTGTTAAAATAACGTATCTACCCTGAGGGTCAATATATCTGTCCTGAAGTTCAAAAGGAGTAGAAACAGGGATCAAAGTCACCACCCCCTGCATCTCCCACTCGAGTGGGACAAGGCAAAAACCTCGTAGCGATTCCCCCATTTAAGCTTCTGGTGTTCCAGATCAGACAAGTGTGTTTCTTGAAGGAAGTATGAGTCAGCCGCCTGCCTCTCTAAATGTTGCAACACCCGTGATCATTTAATTGGACTGTGTAGTCCATTTATATTTACTGAATAAATCTTTGCAGGATTTACTGCCATTTGTTAAGCCAAAAAAGAAATAATGAAAAAAGGAAGAGAATGAGGGGGTCCAGGAGGAACTGTATCCCTACAGCCATGATGAATGGGCAGTTCTGGGTCTCTGGGCCCCCTCTGAGATGTTTGTCAATAATGCAAAACTATAGTATATTGAGTGCAATATTTTCTTGTCTCATATTTTTTACTAAATAGTAAAACAAAATTACTATGCCTCAAAACCTGAATGTGACAAGTAGTGGGATATGAGTTCTACTATCTAATGCCCCAACTTTGAGGCCCCCCCCCCTTCTCTTTCCTTCTGGTAAAAATCAAATAAGCTCCCTACCCAAATTAGGTACAGCAAACACAATCTGGATTTTAAATTGCTCAATTTCCCTCTCCCTTTATCTCCCTGAGGACTCCCATAAACTATGGAGTCCGAACTATATACAGTTAACTGTGCTTCCACTTTAGAGAGAGTATCACTTACTCCTCTCTGTTTGCTCTCCTGAGACTCTGGATTGCAGGTCTCAGGGGAGCAGGGTTTTTCCTCTCCATATCCCTTGGAGAGGATATGCCCCAGGAGACCAAGGTCCCCTTTAGATGTGGTGGTCATTCTATGGAGCTATGTTTCCACTAGAGATGTTGTTTGGTGAAAGCCACCCAAAGGGGAGTAAGCTTCCCCCTTTTAATATGTGTTTTGTGTCTTACTGAGTCACCCTTTTATTTATCTTCATCTCCCTGTACCCCTCTCTTTTCCCCCCACACATATCTCAGCTATTTCTATGGTTCTTCCCATATTCCTCCATCATCTCTCCCCACATAAACCCTCTCTCTATACCAGCCCTCCCAAACCGTATTGCTTATTTCAAATGTCCATTCCATTATCTTTCCCCACATATACCCTCTCTTCACACCAGCCCTCTCAAACCATTTATTTATTTCAATGTCCATAAGTTTGTTTGTTTGTCCCCCTTTGGGGATGGGGTATATCCTCGGGTCTCTGTCTATAAAGGTTCCTCTGTACAAAAAATCTCAGTCCATGTAGACATGAGAGAGCAGTCTTCTTTTCCTCCATGTTGGAAAATATTATAAATTAAGGGAGACTATGAAGGCATTTAAGGGCACAGCCTTAGGGAGCGCCAAAGGGGACTTTAAGGGCAGGGGAGCCACAGAGGATCAAGGGCTGGGACCATATACATAACAGCTAAAGATTTCCCCAGGTGGATCAAGAAATTTAACCCAAGGCTCCCGGCCTGGTCTAGTTAAACCCGCCATTGAAAGTCCTTGGAGAGGCCAGTTCTGAAACAAGAGATTGTAACCTTGCAAAGCATCAGCATATTTATGTTTTGTTTTATTCAGGCTCTCTCTTGTCCTTATTGTATATCCCCTAGGGGTATAGACAGCTGTCGCATTAGTCCCCATAAGCCTCCTTATAACCCTAGCAGCATCCCCCCACAGGCACTTACCCCATGTCCATCCACGCAGTTCCCTCATCAGCCATCAATTCACATTCATAGTTCCAGTCTGGGAGCTAAGCTGTAGAATCTCCTTTAGAATCTCCCCCAAAGATGGAGTGGTCAACAGAGCAGCAGAAGCACACTCAGTCGATGTTCCAGGCTGGCTAAAATCTCTCCACGAGGGTCTACCGTTTCCTGACTTCTGTTGAATGTCCTGTTCATTTAGAAGGCCTCTCAATTGTAGCTCCTGTCTGGCTTCCTCCGCTGATGTGAATGTTCAAGTCCCTGAGGGGAAAACCACCACCAATTTAGTTGGTAGGGGGTTTTGAATTTTAGCTTGTTCAGGCAAAGGCATGGGAACAGTGGGGTATATTCCCTTCCAAGTCTCTGAGTGGTAGGAGCATAGTCGTTGTCAAAAAGAATCCATTTGTTATTGAACATCAAAGATTTATGGGCCCAAGCTTTTTGAAGGAGAGTCTCCTTGATTGAAAAATTAGGAACCAGACTATAATGGAGTGGGGGTGAGCCTCTGAGTGTGGTTTTAGTCCGAGAGCTCGGTGGGCCCATTCCATGTTAATGGGGAAATCTCAGCCTAAGTCCAGGGTGGTACGAAGAAAATGGTCTAAGAAGGCCTGCATATCAGAGCCCTCCTCATCCTCTGGAATCCCATAAATGTGTAGATTCTTCCTCCTGGCTCTATTTTCAGCATCTTCTTGCCATTTGATTATTTTTAGTTGATTTAGGGCTATCTCCTGTATCGCCTTCTCTAAACTCTTGAGTCGGCTGGTATTGGCTGTAATTTGTGTTTCTGAGACATCAAGGTGAGTCTGCAGGGTCCCCAAGTCAGAGCAAACGTCTGAGATCACCTCCTTCATCTCCAATCTAAACTCCTGAATTGCCTGCAGGATTGGCTCATTGATGTTAGTGTTAGTGTTAGCAGCAGCTTTACCACTGGCATTTTTATGCCGCTGCAGTGCTCTAGGTCTCTTGCCACTGCTTTCCTCTCCAGAGGCCATCCGCACTGTATCCCCTGGTTGAGCTCTCTTTTTTAGGCCACAGTTGGGCGCGAGTGCTGCAACATGGTTAAAAGTCTCTGTTGGCATACAGAGCATCCAATCACTGCAGTAGGGGGCTCCGATTCAGTTTATCTGCAAGATTAGAATTTTGAATTGGTTTTCTAGGCGATTCAGGTTGTAGAACTTCAGATCTGGGGAGAGCTCAGTCACCGTGCTGCTCACTGCTCCATAGCACCACCGGAAGCACTGAAACTCATTTCTGAGCTGTCCTGATTGACAGCTAAGACATAATAAAAATGGGCACTAGAGACAGTTGCTGCCCTAAAGGGAGTGCAGCTCACTTAGTCCTGGCAACAGCAGGAGAGAAACAGAAGTCTACTGCAAATGAATTACCTGCACCATAAATAAATAGTAAGTGGCCCTACTGTATTATATTTTGTCCCCATAATACAGGTTTCTCTTTCTTGTGGCACCAGGAATTAAAGAATGCAATTGCTTTGCCATCAGCTCCTGACAGCTGAAATTTCATTTCGGCCCTCTTTAAGACTTGGGCTATTTCTATAGGGTATGACAGTTTAAAACATAAAGCAGGGTTTTATCTTTCATTTCCTTCCCTTGTCAGGAGTCCCTGTGCCTTCAGTATCATGGGAAGGGTACTGCAGGGAAGCTGGGAGCCTTGTACAGTGTTCACAGACTTAAGAGGAGGGAGTCCCTTCCACCGTACCATCATGCACGTTTCGCACGCTGGTAAGGCTGCCCTGCCAGGCTATGTTAAAGTCTTGGGTCTGTGACAGAACAAGGTTTCAGGAAGCAAGGGAAAGGAAATGGGAGCTGCTTCTTAAGTGTTTTTACCTTATAAAAGAAAAGGAGGCAACTCAAAAGTATAGGGAGCCTCTAGGATTACAGAATGATGTTTAGGAAATATACATGCAAACATAATTGCATTAACTCAGAAACGGGAACACCACTCCATTACAACCAACCTTTTTCCTAGGGGTCTTAACACTTCTAACAATACCAGGGATACTTATGTTATTAAGCTTCACAGGTCTTTTACACACTCCTGCTTATTTTTGTTTTATGTTTTGTTTCATTACCCTTCTTGTATTTGTACATTTACCTACGGTGTACTAGTAAGGGTCATACAGCAAAATACAGCATACAGAAACTGCACAGTGCAAAGTCACTATCATAACCTACGTTATCTCCTATCTTTGAACCAAAGGAAATAGAAATACAGAGGAGACAGTAGAGATAAAAAGGGGGCACCCAGAGGTGGCCAACCTTCTGAACTAGAACTTAATAGGATATATCTCAGAATAGGATAGAACTGTTGCAACAGTAAATTTACAGTAAGAAAAGAAACAGGTCCAAATCAAGGGACAGGACTGTTCCCTGTCACATACCCCCCCTTCCTGGAGGAGATGAGCATCCTCCTGGATGCTCGATCCTCCTCCCCTAGCTAGCCCCGGGTGCCCCGAGCTCGATCCTGAACACAGGTCAATGGCATCGTGAGCAGTACCGCTACCACTGCGCTGATGGGCCGGCACCTGGTTGATGAACTTGACGAGGGACTTTGTGCAGCTTTGTGAGCTTAGGGAGCATGAACTGGTGACAATGGCAGCTGGATGGCCAACTCATCTGATTATACTTGTGTTCCACAGTCTGCTGCCTTTGCAGCAATATGTGGCATCAGGAAAGTAGGTGAACTGGAACTGCAGAGGAAAACGTTGAATCCTACAGAATATTAGAAATGAAAAAATGTACATGATGAGGTGTCATTTGAAGTGGGACACCACCAACTAAGGTTGATCAGGGACCGCATCAATGAACAATTGAGAACCCCTGCAAAAAAAGTTATCAACATGACAAATTCATAAGTGAAATTATTTTTATGTGACTGTAAATAAAATGAATAAATGTTTATCTAGTTCAATCCACTGTGGGCAATTCTTATAACAAATGCAGGGATAGAGACTTGGTCCTGCACATGAAAGAACAGCTGTGGGTGGGGGGTATCAATCATGTCAGTCAGGGCAGGAGTGCATGTCTGGGATAGGAATAATCTGATCAAAGAAAATGGAGGCTGTTTGGGGTTGAGGGATGCTATCTGGGGTGGCAGCATGATTGAGCAAGGAGAACTGGCAAAACATTTTTAAGGATGGAAAAACTGCACCCATGGGCAAAAACTAGTGAAAATGGCATTTTTTTGCCAGTGTAAGGATTTTCCCCACATCAGAAAGTAATGCATGGGGACTTAGTCCATGTGCCATGCCAAGCCCTTTGAAAACTGGATCCATGCTCCTGTACACAAGCAAATGGCTGTGGGGGGTAGTCAGTCGGGATTGGGGTAGGTCTCTGGGATGGAAGCCGGTTGAACAAAGAAAATAGAGGTTGTTTGGGGGATGGGAATGTGTTATCTAGGGTAACAACATCACTCAGCAAGGGGAACAGGGCCCGCTTTTGAATGATGGAAAAATTGTATACCTGCGTAACAAAGAAAAATGTTGCCCATGCTCAAAAAATGTTGAAAATAGCATTTTTTCTACTGTGAGGATTTTGCTCTGTACCTGTAGTTGTGCATGGGGATATAGTCCATGTTGCACACCAGGACATTTGAAAATCAGGTCCCTGGTCATGCACACAGGAGAACAGCTACAGAGTGGGGAAATCAGGGCAGAGGTATGTGCCTGGGATGGGAGAGGCTGTACAAAGAGCATGGAGGATGTTTGGGGAGTGAAGAAGATGCTCTCTGGGGTGGCAGCATTGCTCAGCAAAGAAAAGGGGGCCTGATTTTCAAAGGTGGAAAAATACGTGCACCTACATAAGGAAGGAAAATGTCCGCTATGGGCACAAAATGTTTAAAAAAGCATGTTCTGCCAAAACAATGCTGAAAAAAGGATTTTTGCCAGTGTGAAGATTTTTCCCCACACCAATGAGTTGTGCATGGGGATATAGTCCCTGCAGCATTCCCTTTTAAAATTGGGTCTCTATGCTTGCATATAGGAGAATGACTATGGGAGGACAGGAAAAGTGTGGCCTACTGGGATTTGACCCTCATATCTCTGGTATGCCGTTCCAGTGCTCTAACCATTAAGCTACAGGCTCACTGGTCAAAGCGTCTGAGGAATTTCCTTACAGCCACACACACTCCTTTCTCTAGTGTTGTGCAATTATGCAACAGGAACCAATGTTAGAAATACCACTTCTCTCAGTGCAGTTTAACCCCAGCAAGGTATACATATTTTTAAATCAAGGATGGAAATAAGAAAGGAAAAGTGTGGCCTACTGGGATTTGAACGTCAGATCTCTGTTAGGCTGTTCCAGCGCTCTAACCATTAAGCTACAGGCTCACTGGTCAAAGTATCTGAGGAATTTCCTTACAGCCACACGCACTCCTTTCTCTAGTGTTGCCCAATTATGCAACTAGGAACCAGTGTTAGAAATGCCACTTCTCTCAGTGCAGTTTAACCCAAACACTGAGAGAAGTAGTATTTCTAACACTGCTTCCTAGTTCCAGTTGCATACACAACACTAGAGAAAGGAGTGTGTGTGGCTGGAAATTCTCAGAGCATTCCTCGCAGTGAGCCTGATGTGGATAGGCACTGGGACGGCATACTAGCGATCTGAGGTTCAAATCCCAGTAGGCCACACTTTTCCTTTCTCATTTCCATCCTTGATTTAAAAATATGGGAGGTCAATCAGGGCAGGGGTGGCTGTCTGGGAGAACAGCAAGTGGAACAAAAAAAATTAGAGGCTGTTTCAGGGGTGGGGGTAAGTGCCATCTGGGGTGGCAGCACAGCTGAGTAAAGAGAACAGGCCCCAGCTTTCAGAGATGAAAAAACTGTGCACTCCCACAAGTAAGAAAAATGCTTCCAGTGCATGAAATACTGAGAATAGCTGGTGTGAGGATATTTCCCCACACCAGCAAGTTGTGCATGGAGACTTAGGGCCCGATTCTAAGATACCTTACACATGGCACAAGGTGATTTATGCCAAACCCTATGGCGCAAATTGTACCTTGTGCCATGCAATTTGCTAATTAGGATTCCAAGTTGGGGCTTGCGCCATTCTGCATGTGGATTGTGCCAAAGGTGGGCTATGCCACCCACTATGCCCGTAACTCCACTGTGGTGTGGCACAAGGGTGGGTTACAGCAGCACCTGCACCCTATTCCTAAAGGGTGGCTACCATAACCCAGTACACTGTTCCAAGTCCTGCTATGGTGCTGTGAGTTGGACCAGAATGGAGGTGGTCTAAGGGGCACATGTCCTGGTAAAAGGACGGTGGCCACCCCCTGCAGTGCTGCAAAATGCACATGGCCGTGCCCCATGGACCCCTCCAGCCCTACGATGCCCCCAACCCCCTGAATTTTGGGGTGCCCCTGAGGTTGTACACATGTGTGCCCCCCTTGCACTTGTGCCACATGGCCAACCCCCCCAGGGCCCCCAGGGGATTGCAGACATGTGTCAGGTAGGGAAGCACAAGGGACAGTTTGTTGTGGGCTGCATCTCGCAGCGGCCAGGTCTGTCGCACCATTCCTGTGGTGCAACCCTGTGGTTGCCGCACACTGCAGGGCATAAGTGCCAGGGACCCTGCCTGTCTTGGAATAGGGTGCAGGGTCCCTGGCATAGCAGCAAATGTCACAACTCACATACACCTGCAAGTTGCGACATTCATTCTGGAAATGCGCCCTTAGTCCCTGCGCTATGCCAGAATCTTTGAAAATCAGACCCCCTGGACTCACAAACAGGAAAATGGCTGCTGGAGGGCATCAGATCAATTGGGGTGTGTGTCTTGGATAGGAGCTTGCTGAATAAAGAAAACAGAGCATGTTTGGAGATGAGGAAGAGTACTGTTTGGGGCAGCCGAATGGCTAAGCAAGGAGACTGGTCCCACACATAGGAGAATGACTGCAGATGAGGGTCATCCAGTTCAGTCATGCAGTGGTGCAGCATATCTACTTCAATAAATAGAAGGATGTGACATTAATAAATATTGATTTATTTTTATCTATTGTGAGCTGCTGCTACTATTATAATACATGCACAGGAGACCATGGCTGTTCTGGGGTTTCTGATGTCTGATTCTGCTAGAATATCCTGCTAAGCAGAACGCCAACTCACAGCTCCGGTGCTTAATGGCGGCCTTTTTAAAAATGTGCCAGGTCACTTTCAATTAAGATGATCTTCTGAAAAGCCAAGAAAAAAGAAGCAGAAAGAAGGAAGAGAAGAAACGAAGAAAACTTTTCAGCCTTGCAACCCCGAATCCTGGGATATCCAAAGCAGTATGCCGTGTGAAAGAATTATCAAAGCAATGCTCCCAAGAAAAATTCCAAAGCAGAGAAAGACTTACTGCCCCAATAACTCCTAAGGTGCTGTCTTCTAATTTAGAGAGCCTCAAGTTAGCAAACTCAGACCCTCTGTCCCCTTCCAGATACGCTGGGAAGTAAAACCTCAGTTTTATTGGGGAGCATATTGTTTTACTGTGCAGAAGGTTTTAAACAAAAACAGACTGACAGTAATACTAGAGAAGGGGATAAATCAGAAGAGATGCCACCCAAAAGATCCACTTTCAAAGGATCAGAAAACACTGAAAATAAAATGGGGGCTAACAAAAAGGCACTTTCAAAACTTACTAAAGAAGGTACCTCAGTAGAGTCAGCAGAATCAGATCCACCCGGAGTTTAATGCTATGGGTCCTGAACAAGAAAACAGTATTGAAAATGAGATATCAGTTAATAAAGTAAGCACTGCTACACAGCCTCAAACAGAAAATATAACCAAACAAAACGGCCACACTGAGATGGATACTAGCCAGAACACTGAAATTATTCTGGCAGTGAAAAACTTAAAATCAGAAATGCTAGAAGCTTTGGGAGAGATAAAACACTACATAAAGGGGGTTTCAGAATCCTTGAATGAGTTGAATGATAAAATGGAGAACCTCTCTCTTAGAACAGAAGCACTGGAAGCCAGAGTTTCAAAAATAGAGGATTTAAATGCTCCTTTACTGAAAACAGAAATGCGGCATGAATTGCAGCTTCAGGCTCTTGCTCAAAAAGTTGCTGACGTGGAGGATCATTCTTGGAAAGAAAACTTCAAACTCTGTAATGTGCCTGAGGGAGTTGAGGGAATGGGTGATCCAACTGTATTTTTGAGAAGTTCCCTACAATTGCAATGGGCAAAAAATGTCCAAAAAAGAAAGTAACTTTAGATCATGCCCATAGAGGGGGAGCAAGGTTTTCTATCAACAGTACTGGATACCCTTGCACTATTTTTATTAAACCACACAAATGCCAAGAAAAAGAAGCCATCTTGCAAAAGGCCAGGATAGAAAGAGGGCTGAAGTACAAAAACGTACATTTTAATGTCTATCCTGATCTCTCAACTGAAACCGCAGCCAACAGGAATATGCTCAATCCTTTGAAGAAAAAACTATATGAACAAGTAATAAAATTCAAAATGATATATCCAGCCAAACTAAAATTTGTGATGAATGGGAAATTACAAACATTTGAAGACCCAGATGAAGTGCAAGAGGTGTTTGAAATGGCCTATAATGCTCAAAGAAATAAAACGCCACAAGCATATAGACATACTAGGTCACAACCCTATCACCTATGTTGCAAACTACAAACATAGCAACATCAGAAAATGAAGTTCAGAAGATGCTAGTTAAAAAATTTAAAGTCTGCTTTGGGTTTTACTGCCTGGTGAAAAAATAGAAGAAGAGGAAAGGAGGGAAAGGATCATTCTTATCGGGATTTTATTTATTTATTTATTTTGGTGTTGTTTGACTGCTCTTTGCCTTCCCTTGCATTTAAATATGTGACAGAAGAAAAAAAGGGGGAAGGGAGAAAAGAGAGAGAAGGAACGAAGGGGAAAAGAGAAAGGGAAAGAGGAGAGAGGGAAGCGGGTAGGAAGGGAAAAGGAAGGAAAGAGAAAAGAAGGAGAAGAAAGGAAAGAAAAGAAAAAATGGAAGGAGAAAAAAAACTATTATCTTCTCTTCCTGGGACTATTATATAGGGGTGATTGTTATATAGTGATTTTACATAGTTTATTCTATATGACAGATTCACTCAGTAGTAACCTGGCCTGGAAAATTATTAAAGTCAATCTGTGAGATGTGGCATGGGAGTTGGCAAATGTCAGCTTGGTTACTGGGGGGGCATTTTTTTTCTCTAGCTGTGGGAATGGGGGAATAGTGGGAGGGAGCAAGGGGATTCATGTTTCTTTGTTAAATTATAAAAACTTAGTTTTAAAGGGTCCAGGGATAAGAGATTTTACTCATTCAGATTGTTCAAGAAAATCTTGTTACTTAAAGGAACACAGCTATTTTACTGGATAGCAGTAACAGATTTGCCACATGGAATGTTAAAGACTTTAGAAGCTGAAATAAAATGAATAAAATGACAGACAATCTGGATAAAAAACAAATAAACTGCATTATGTTACAAGAGACACATTTTCTAGAACAAGATTTTCAAAGGTTTCAGAGGTGTTGAGGACCAGGCAAATACTCGTCCTTTAATCATAATGCCAGGGGAGTTGCAATTTTCTTTAGGAAAACAAAACTAAAACCAGTTACCAACAAACTCACAACAGATACATATGGCAGATATATAATAGCATAAATACAACTATTTAATTGTAATTATACAATTTCTAACAGTCACGGCCCAAATGAAAGCAACCCAATTTTTTTTTACATAATATTTTTTACAACTTGCAACACATAAAGCACCATATATAATAGGAGGTGATTTTAATATGACTATAAAAAAAGATAAATCATCAAGTGTGGATAGACAACATAGGACATCAATTAATGTCATTCATAGAAACATAGAAACATAGACTTTGATGGCAGATAAGGACCGCTAGGCCCATCTAGCCTGCCCATTTCCCTACCTATAGGATAGGCCGCAGATTCAAGTTAACCAACAGCCTATTTCTTCCTACCCCCCACAAGAATTGCTTTATGTCTGTCCCATGCATTCTTGAATTCTCCCACAGTTTTAGACCCCACAACCTCCTCAGGAAGGCTGTTCCATGCATCCACTACCCTCTCTGTGAAATAATACTTCCTCACATTGCCCCTGAACTGCCCTCCTCCTATCTTTAAATTGTGTCCCCTTGTTCTTGCAAGTCTCTTTTTCTGAAAAATGCTACCCTCTTGGACTTTGTTGATTCCACTGAGGTACTTAAAAGTTTCTATCATGTCCCCCCTCTCCCTTCTTTCCTCAAGGGTATACATATTAAGCTCCTTTAGTCTCTCATACGGCTTCTCTTGCAGACCCTGCACCATTTTAGTTGCCCTCCTCTGGACTGCCTCTATCCTGTCTATGTCCTTGCGGAGATGGGGTCTCCAGAACTGGACACAGTACTCCAGATGGGGTCTCACCAACTGTCTGTACAGAGGGATAACAACTTCCTGTTTTCTGCTGCTGATGCCTCTCCCTATACATCACAGTTATACCCCAGCCCTCCCTACTGCCTTCTCACATTGCTTGCTAACCTTAAGGTCATCTGATATGATTACCCCCAGGTCCCTTTCCATTTTTTGTTGCTGTTACTACCTTCCCACCCATTGTGTATTCTTCCCCTGGGTTCTTGTTTCCCAGGTGCATTATTTTGCACTTCTTTGCATTGAATCCTAGCTGCCATACTTCTGACCATTCCTCCAACCTTGCCAAGTCCCTTTTCATCCTTTCCACGCCTCCTTGTGTATCAACCCTGTTGCAGATTTTTGTGTCATCTGCAAAAGGCATACTTTTCCTTCAGTCCCTCTGCAATGTCACTGATTAAGACATTAAAAGGACTGGACCCAATACTGAACCCTGCGGTACCCACTAGTAACCCCCTTTCTTCAGAATGGACTCCATTTACAATTACCTTCTGTGTCCTGTTGTCCAGCCAATGTTTTACTCAGGCTGCCACCCTGGGTCCCACTCCCAGGCTGGTTAATTTGACTATTAATCTTTTGTGTGGGACTGTGTCAAATGCCTTGCTAAAGTCTAGGTAGGCCATGTCCACAGCCCCTCCCTGGTCTACTACTTTGGTCACCCAGTCAAAGAAATCTATTACATTCGTCTGACATGACCTTCCCGCTGTGAACCCATGCTGCCTTAGGCCCTGTGCTCCACTGGCCTCTAGGTACTCGGCTATTCTTTCCTTCAGAAGTGACTCCATCACTTTCCCTACCACAGAGGTCAGGCTGACAGGTCTGTAGTTTCCTGCCTCTGTCTTGGACCCACTTTTGTGAAGAGGAATCACATCCGCCTTCCTCCAGTCCTCGGGTACCACACCATCCTCCCATGATTTATTAAAAAGAGTAGCCAGTGGTTTCACTAGTTCCTCCTTAATTCTTTTAGAATTCTGGGGTGAATTCCATCAGGACCCATTGCTTTGTCCACCTTCAGTTTTAGGAGTTCTTGCAGAACCCTTTCTTCTGTGAAAGGACTGGGATCAACCCCCCTACCAAGAGTGCTTCTGTTAATTGGATTAGGCACTTCCCCCTCCTCTTTTGTGAATACTGAGCAGAAATATTCATTCAGTATTCCTGCTTTTTCACTGTCCCCCTCTGCCCACCCACTGTTCATTCTATTCAGCCTCACTATCCCTCCCTTGTCTTTTCGCACGCTGATGTACCTATAAAAGGTTTTATCCTTCTTAACTGAGTTGGCTATCTTTTCCTCAGTTTGGGCCTTTGCTATTCTGACTTCCTTCCCTGCTTCCTTCTGCCTTAACTGGTACAGCTCTCTGTCCTGCTCCTTCTGTGTTTCCTTATACTTCCGGAATGCTATCTTTTTCTTCTTGACTTTCACAGCCACCTCTTTTGAGAACCATAGTGGCTTTTTCTTTAGTTTTGATTTGTTCATTTGCTTCACACAAAGGCTTGTTGCCTCTGTGATGGCAGTTTTGATAATTCCCCATTGTTGCTCCACACCTCCTTCTAGCCTGTTTGCTAGTGCTTTTCTGAGGCACTCTCCCATCTTGCCAGAGTCAGCCCTCCCAGTCCAGTACCCTCACTTTTGTATGGCTTGACTCTGTAGCTGAGTTTAACATGAATCACACTGTTTGATGGTCACTTGTCCCCAGATGGCAACCCACTTCTAGATCTGTGATCCTCTCACTGTCCCCATTTGAGAGTACGAGGTCTAAGATTGCTCCCTCATGAGTGGGTTCTGAAACTAGCTGTCTAATGCCTGACACCTGTAGGGCATCAAGAACGGCCCTGCTCTTGGATGTGGCTGCAGCAAATGTGCTCCAGTTAACATCTGGCATATTCAGGTCTCCCATCAACAGTATCTCCCTTTCTCTGCCATTCTAAGAATGCCTTCTATCATATCCTTGTCCATTCCTTCCCTGACATGGGGTCTGTACACAACCCTGTGTGGATTGTGGTGCCTTTCCAGTCTCCAAGACCCACAGTGCCTCCTCTCTTCCCTGTTTACTCTTTTGTTCAGTTGCTTTTATCCCTTCCTTTACATAGAGAGCTACTCCTCCCCCTCTTCTCCCCTGCATGTCTCTCCTGTAGGTTATGTACCCTGGTATGTTAACATCCCAGTCCTGGTTCTCTGTGTACCATGTTTCTGTGACTGCTACGATATCCAGACATCCCTCTTCCATTAAGGCCATCAGCTCAGGGAGCTTGTTGCCCAGACTATGGGCATTGGTACTCATTACCCTACATTTCCTGATGGCCTTACTCCCTTTTGCCCTATCCCTGTCCTTCCTGCCTTTGTCACTTTCTTCATTTACCCCTGCCCTTCTCCCTATCGACACCTCTATGTTGGTGTTTGCCACACTTACTACCATGATTATTTGGGGGGGCTAGGATTTTCCTGCTCCTTTCCAGTGCCTCCCCCCTTGGCTAGTTTAAAAGCTTGCCAATGAAGCATTTAAACCTATCACCTAGGATCCTGGTTCCCCTCCCGGACAGATGCAGCCCATCATGCCAGTATAGGCTTGCATCACTCCAGGTGGACCCCAGTCCCCAATGAAGCCAAATCCCTGAGCTCCACACCAGTTTTTCAACCACTGATTGAATCCCATGGTGCAGAACACCCTAGCCTCCCTATGCCATAGATGGGTAGCACCTCCTAGAAGGTTACCGTATGTGTTACTGACTATGGCCCTCCCAATTCCACAAACTCTTCCTGCACTTCTCTAATCCCTTTTCTTAGCCAGGTCATTTGTCCCTAGGTGGACAATGACATCCAGCTCCCTCCCCTGTGCAACTGCTCCAGCAATCCTGAGGATTCGCTTCCTGTCCCTGCAAGCCATGGCACCAGGCAGGCACCTTACCTCCCTCTCCCCTTCCTCCCCCAGTTCTACCTTCCTAACAATGGATTCCCCCACCAGGAGTTGTTTCCTTCCCCTGCAGGGTCCCCTGCCACCATTCTGTGGGTCTCCTTTGTGGAGGTTCTCAGCATCCTCCTTGGTCTCCACTGTGGGTGCCTCCATAGAGGAACCACACTTTGCCAGAATGGCATAGGAATTGTGGAGAGGTACAATGGGAGGGATGCACCTCTGTTCCACCACCCTCACCCTCCCTGAGCCCACTGTGGTCCAACTGCTCCTCTTTCTTGGCAACCTCTGAGGCAACGGCAGTGGCACTGGTGGTCCCTGGATGGAAGAGGAGGTCCCACAAATCCTGGCCAACTCAGCCTGAGATGAGCAACCTCCTCCCTCAGCCCAGAGAGGTGCCTGCAGATGGGACAACACCGCATCCTCCAGAACATCTCGGAAGACTGCTGCTCCACAGCCACTGCACTACCACTCCAATCATGTCTTATTTCTGGCCCCTTAACTGTTTGCAATCCTTACTCTTTCCTCTGTTTTTTTTCTCTCTCTCCTTACTTTCTGCCTGTGTGCCTTTAAGCTCCTGATTGTCCTGTTCTGAGACAAGAATATCCTATATTTCGTAGTAGACCACTTACTTGCTCAGAGGCAGACCTCCAGCAGCTAGAGAGGGCCAGAGAGCTATTCTTGCCCTTCTAGAATGGTGGGTCCTTGGTGGTTCTAGATCATTCACTTCCTGCCCCTAAACAGGAAGTTCCTGTTGTCAGTCAAATTCTGTGCCTATAAAATAGAACTAGCTTTGGGTGGGGGGCTGGAGGGAGGAAGGAACATAATATAGTCCCAGCAGAGAAGTTCAGTCACACAGCAGTCCTTTCTCCTGGTGTCTTCTGCCAAGCTATTAGCAGAAACTTTCTAAGGCAGTCTTTAAATGTAGCTTCCTTCTAGCTAAGCCACTCCCCCTACTTACCAGATCTTTCTACAAGTAATTTAAACCTCACAGCAGTTAAGTCCTTTCAGTCACCTGAGATTTATACCTAAATAACTCTTCAGATACCCATTCAGTTCAGTTAACCCAAACACACACTTTTTTTTGTATGCTAGTTTTTTTACCCTAAATTAAAAGTCAGATACAAAAGTTCTTCTACTTTAGTCCCAGCAGAGAAGTTCAGTCACACAGCAGTCCTTTCTCCTGGTGTCTTCTGCCAAGCTATTAGCAGAAACTTTCTAAGGCAGTCTTTAAATGTAGCTTCCTTCTAGCTAAGCCACTCCCCCTACTTACCAGATCTTTCTACAAGTAATTTAAACCTCACAGCAGTTGAGTCATTTCAGTCACCTGAGATTTACACCTAGATAACTCTTCAGATACCCATTCAGTTCAGTTAACCCAAACACACACTTTTTTTGTATGTTAGTTTTTTTACCCTAAATTAAAAGTCAAATACAAAAGTTCTACTTTAGTCCCAGCAGAGAAGTTCAGTCACACAGCAGTCCTTTCTCCTGGTGTCTTCTTCCAAGCTCACAACTTTAAAGTGGAATTGAAACTTACTGACCCATGGATAAGCTTCAATTCCCAAAATAGAAAATATTCATACTTCTCAGTAGTTCATCAATCTTATTCACACACTGATATTTTTCTAATTTCTGCGACTCTAATGTATCAGGTTCAAAAAGTAAATTACCCTGGCATTGTCATTTCAGACCACTCTCCCAGTATTATGGACTTTAAAGTCATGAATAATGAAGGTCACCATTATACATGGAGAATGGATACATCGTTATTAAAAGATAATTTATTTTCAAATCACATTAAAAGGGATATAGAGTTATTCGTTCTACAAAAGTTTGAAGGGGAAATATCACTATTAATAAGATGGGTTGCTTTTAAGGCTCGGGTGAGAGGTAAATTGCAATCAGTTAGTAGTTATAGAAGGAAACAATGGTGAAAACTGCAAACAGAACTAGAAAATTATATCCAAAATCTTGAACAAATCCAGAGTTCTATGTTCGATAACACACCATCTTATACAAAAATGAGAAATGTATAATACGCTTTGTACAGATAAAGCTGAGAAACAGATCATACAAACAAGATCAAATTATTATATTATGTCAGATAACCCACTTAAACTTATGTCATGGCAATTAAAGAAAGATCAAGAGCAAAATGCAATTTAAAGCATTAAAGATGAAGTTGGAAATATCAGAAACCACCCTATGGATATAAATAAGCAATTCTTAAAATGTTACAAAGCATTATACACATCCCAGGAGAAGAAAGAAACAGACTGGGCAAAAAAAAAATTCTAGATACAATACAAATCAGTAAACTTCCTTCAACTTGGAAACAATTGTTAGATAACCCAATAACTCTAAATGAAGTAGAAACAGCAATACAAATACTTTCAGTAGATAAAGCTCCAGGACCAGATAGAATAATAATTGAATTTTACAAAAACTATAAAACTATGTTAATACCAGCTTTAACAAAATTATTTAACAACTTCAGTATGGTTCAGGATATCCCTCAGTCATTTAAAAAAGCTAATATCCATCTATTCTATAAGCAGGGCAAAGGTCCGACTAACTGTTCCTCCTACAGATCAGTCTCTTTGCTAAACACAGATTACAAAATTTTTGCAAAAGTTTTAGCTATGAGATTGGAAGTAGTCCTTCCATTATTAATAACACAGGATCAGAATGGCTTTATAAAAGGCAGACGTATAAATGAGAACATTAGACAAACAGTTAATATAATTTCAAACAACACCGCAAAGATGCAATTTTATTAGCAGCAGATGCACAAACAGTTTTTGATAGGACTGAATGGAATTTTATTTATCAAACTTTACATAATATGGAATTTGTGATCCTTTTCATAAAACGGATAAGGTTGATCTGTAACAATCCTATTGCCAAGATCAAGACCAACAACAGTTTGTCCAACTCATTTGTATACTGTAATCAACAGAGTCAAGACAAGGCTGCCCTTTGTCACTGTTGATCTTCTCCTTGGTAATGGAACCTTTAGCAACAGCCATAAGGGGTAATGTGAAAATGAAAGGCACCACAATAAATAATACTACTCATAAAATCAATTTTTACATGGATGATGCCCTCCTATATTTAACTGACCCATCAAACTCCATAAAATAATTTATTAAAGTACCAGAATTCTATGGAAAAGCTTCTGGTTATAAAACAGCTTCTGGCTGTCTCTGGCTGAAGAGAACTGGTTGCAGAGCAAGAAACAGAATTCCATAACTACAGATTTTTTCACTAATTAATCACTTCTGTCTCAGCAGGAGTAGTACCTGTTTGGATTAAGCAAACAGATACTTTATCAGAAGAAGGGGATCTCATTTAAGTAAAAAAAAAGTCTTTTTTTCTGAGGATGGGGCAGTATCACCTTAATTTACTGAGAACAGAGAGTGAATCTAATTGGGGTGAGGCTTAGCAGCTTAGGTGTGGCAGCTGTCTCCAATTACAGCTTCCAGCTATTTCTGGCAGAAGAGAACTGGCTGCAGAGCAAGAAACAGAAGTCCAGAACTACAGATTTTTTACTCATTAATCACTTCTGTCTCAGCAGGAGTGGTACCTGTTTGGATTAATTAAACAGATACTTTATTAGAAGAAGGGGGTCTCATTTAAGTAAAAAAAAAGTCTTTTTTTCTGAGGATGGGGCAGTATCACCTTAATTTACTGAGAGAAGAGAGTGAATCTAATTTGGGGTGTGGCTTAGCAGCTTAGGTGTACAAAAGCAGCTGTCTCTAATTACAGCTTCCAGCTGTTTCTGGCAGAAGAGAACTGGTTACTGGGCAAGAAACAGAATTCCATAACTACAGATTTTTTCACTAATTAATCACTTCTGTCTCAGCAGGAGTAGTACCTATTTGGATTAAGCAAACAGATACTTTATCAGAAGAAGGGGGTCTCATTTAAGTAAAAAAAAAGTCTTTTTTCTGAGGATGGGGCAGTATCACCTTAATTTACTGACAGCAGAGAGTGAATCTAATTGGGGGTGTGTCTTAGCAGTTAGGTGTACAAAAGCAGCTGTCTCCAATTACAGCTTCTGGTTGTTTCTGGCAGAAGAGAACTGGTTGCAGGGCAAGAAACAGAAGTCCAGAACTACAGATTTTTTACTAATTAATCATTTCTGTCTCAGCAGGAGTAGTACCTGTTTGAATTAAGCAAACAAATACTTTATTAGAAGAAGGGGGTCTCATTTAAGTAAAAAAAAGTGTTTTTTTCTGAGGAAGGGGGCAGTATCACCTTAATTTACTGAGAGCAGAGAGTGAATCTAATTGGGGGTGTGGCTTAGCAGCTTAGGTGTACAAAAGCAGCTGTCTCGAATTACAGCTTCCAGCTGTTTCTGGCAGAAGAAAACTGGTTGCAGGGCAAGAAACAGAAGTCCAGAACTACAGATTTTTTACTAGTTTCCCTTCTTCCCACCCCTCTACCGTCCCACCCAAAGCCAGTTCTAGTTTTATAGCCACTGAATTTGACTGACAACAGGAACTTCCTGTTTGGCAGTAGGAAGGGAAAGATCACTGAGAGACATTAGTTTCAGCAACCTTGAAGGAACCTAAAAACAAAAAAACTCTCCCCCCCCGGCTGCTGGAACTCTGAATCCAAGCATGGAGGAAGGAGACTACTGAAGACTACAGGAAGTTCCTGTCCCAGAACAGGAAGTGTGAGAGTTGTAAGGGCACATAGGCAGTAGGAAAGTAAGTGTAAAATACATAGAGGGAGGAGACAATAAGCATACAAAGCAACAGAAGAGTGGACACAAAAATAAGTCAAGATGGGAGTGGTGCAGTGCAATGGCTGTGGGACAGCAGTGTTCCGGGTGACATTCTGGAGGCTGCAATGCTGCCCTGTTTGCAGGCACCTCTCTGTTCTGAGAGAGGAGGTTGCCGTCTCCAGGCTGACCTGGCTAGGATTCATGAAACCTCTTCCCCACCCAGGGACCACCAGGGCCACCACCGTTACCTCAGATGTTGTCAAGAAAGAGGAGCAGTTGGACCAAGGTGGGCTCAGGGAGGGAGAGGGTGGTGGAACAGAAGTGCATCCCTCCAGTTGTAGCTCTCCACAATTCATATGCTGTTCTGGCAAAGAGTGGTTCCTCTATGGAGGCACCTGCAGTGGAGACCAAGGAGGATGCTGGGAACCTCCACAAAGGAGACCCACAGGAGGGTGGCATGAGGCCCCACAGGGGAAGGAAACAACTCCTGGTGGGGGACTCAATCATTAGGGGTAGACATGGGGGAGGAAGGGGATAGGGAGGTAAGGTGCCTGCCTGCCTGCCTGGCACCATGGCTTGGAGGGACAGGAAGCGAATCCTCAGGATTGCGGGAGCAGCTACACGAGGGAGGGAGCTGGATGACATTGTCCACCTAGGGACAAATGACCTGGCTGTAAATGGGATCAGAGCAGTGCAAGAGGAGTTTGTGGAGTTGGGGAGGGGCCTTAGACACTTCTGGAGACCCCATCTCCGCAAAGACATAGACAGAGTGGAGGCTGTTCAGAGGAGGGCAACCAAAATGGTGCAAGGTCTACATCAGAAGACATATGAGGAGAGATTAAAGCAGCTTAATATGTATACCCTTGAGGAAAGGGGGAGACACGATAGAAACTTTCAAGTATCTCAAGGGAATTAACAAGGTAAAAGAGGGTAGTATCTTTCAGAAGAAGAGATGTGCAAGAACAAGGGGGCATAATTTGAAGATAGAGGGGGGACAGCTCAGATGTAATGTTAGAAAGTATTTTTTCACAGAGGGAGTTGTGGATGCATGGAACAGCCTTCCTGAGGAGGTTGTGGAGTCAGCAACAGTGGGAGAATTCAAGAATGCATGGGACAGGCATAAGGCAATTCTAGTGGGGGCAGGAGGAGGTAAGCTGTTGATTAACTAGAATCTGCAGCTTATCCATCAGGTTGGGAAATGGGCAGACTGGGTGGGTCAAGCGGTCCTTATCTGCCATCAAATTCTATGTTTCTATTAATTGGAAAAATACATCTGTACATAAGTTATGCCCTAATTATACCTTACAATTCCCTGAAAACTGTCTATGTCAACAAGTGACAAATATATATTATTTAGGAGTTAATTTATTTAGTCAAGTGGAAAATTTATTTCAGCTCAGTTTCATTGCAACAATAGACAATATACATACTGAACTAAATAGATGGCAATATTTACCTCTCATCTTGATAGGAAGGGCTAATGTTATAAAAATGAAAATCTTACCAAAATGATTATACCTATTCCAAACATTACCTATTCCGATACCAATAACATATTTTAATAAACTAAAAAAACTGATAGTAAATTTCCTTTGGAAAAACAAGAAACCCCAAATTGCATATGAAAAATTAATTTTATCAAAAGTAAAAGGGGGTTTGGCTGTGCCAGATTTTCAGAATTATTGTTTAGCGGCACAGAGAAGCACAATTTGGCAATGGTTAGGTGTAGGGAATACACCTTTAATATCAATAAATATGGAATGTAGTTTGTATTCATAACTGATTTTACGGAATTTATTATTTTCAGCTTTCTATCAACAAATAACATAACAAAGAGTAACTTAGCAACCCAAACTACAATAGAGTGCTGGCTCAAATTGCATCAATATATTAAATATAAAATCGGTATAACTTCATATTTTTTTTATTTAGTTGTTTAACCAGGTACAGTACACTAAGCTGAAAGCTTTTTTACAGGAGTGACCTGAGAGCACAAGGAGGTTAAGTGACTTGCTCAGGGTCACACAGTGTGCAACTGGAAGCTGTGGGATTCAAACCCAGGTCTGGTCTGCCAGATGTCACCAGATTTATGCCCCCATATGTAATATTTATGCATTTCCACCCTCAATAAATGAACCAGCTTTCAAATTGTGACAAAGTCTATATGAATTCAGCCATCTTTTTATAAATAACAAGTTCAAAACATCTGAACAATTGAAGGATCAATATAACATACCACAGTCTCATTTATTTCATTATCTACAAATCAAAAATTACATAATGAAAACAAATGGGATATTAATATTAAAAAGAACACCTTTTTTAGAATCCCTACAGAGAAAAAAATGATAGCATTAAGATATGGATGTATTAATAATCAAACTGGTAAAGATTTACCAAAACTAAAAGCAAAATGGGCACAAGATTCAGGAATAAATATAACTGAAGAATTATGGTTGGAAATACTGAACACTCCAATTGCTAAAGTAAAGACTACGAAATTGCAACAAATTCAGTTCAATACTATCCATATAACTTACTTTACTCCATCAAAACTACACAGAATGAATAATACAATTTCAGCAGGATGTCCAGGATGCATACATTCAACAGTAACATTTATTCTCATGATACATGCCTGTCCATATCTCACAAACTTCTGGTTCAAAAATTATACAGTATCGGACAAAGTAACTGAAACTAAAATCTCATTCACACCACAGCTAACATTGCTCACTATCCCAGAATTTAAGCAAGAATAGGATACTTATCAAACAAAATTTATCACTATAGCTATAATTTTAGCAAAAAAATTCATTTTAGTAAAGTGGAAAGACCCACCGCCCCCACCTTTGAAACTTGTATGAATTTCATGATGGATATCATGAAACTTGAAAGAATATTTTATATAAAAGAAAATGAAGACACAATATTTTAAAAAAATTGGGCTCCATTACATCTTCAGATACAAGAAAGAATTATTTCAATAAAAAAAGAAGAAGAATGAAGGGAAAAAAGGAAGAAAAGAAAGACGACTGGTGGAAGACAAAAACATATCTTATACTTTATAAGATGTAGGCTCTCAAGATCATAAAAATATTAAAAGAAGTAAAATAATTATCATAGTTATTAGCACAGTAATAGGTTGGTATAGATAGGGAACTTGGACCCTTAGGCAGATATGATGATGAACTAGGCTAGCTAAGCTGATCCATTGAGCTCAGTTGATGAAAAAGCCTTGTTTTACATCTGAACCTAATAGAATAAATAAAAAAATAATACATGCACAGGCAAATTATAATTCCTTCGAGCAGCAGTTCTTGTGGGCAGACGCAGGACTGAGCAAGGAAAACATCTTTGTTGGGCATCAACACCAATGGTGATGGCCAACCCTGAACTCCTTCAGTCAACGGGAAAACCAGTCCTGCAGACAGCAGAAGTGCATGGGGGAGTCATTCTGAATGGGAGGAGTCTGAACAAGGAAAACTGTTTCTGTTTGGGCGGGTGGGGTTGTTAGTGTCTGGGCTGGCAGCAGAACAGCTTACAGCACGAGACTAACCAGTAACAACAGAAAAACACTGTATTTGGAAACTGTGTCTCAGGGAAAACCTAGGATCACACACATGGGCTGAAACTGGGCAGCTGTGCATAAAAGGTCACAGGTCACTGTAAAAAAAAAGTCCTGGACATTTACTGAATAATCCAATAAAAAATTCCCCATACTTTAACATACTGTATGACCATGAATATACATTCACATATCTACAGACCATTATATAAATGGATATAGAAATCAAATTGGCAGTCCAAGAGGGTTGTGAGGTTGAAGACTGCACACTGAATGTACAAATTCAAAATGGGTCAAACCAAAAAGTGCTGTTCACCACACCTCTGGTTCTGGTCCTTATCCAAAAGGACACCCTGCAGTGTTCCTTCTGGCATGATGGGAAGAGGGACTACTGAGATCCAGATGGGCAGGTGTGGAATATAATTAATCTGCAACAGGTGAGTAGGGACATCTTCTAGACATTACTACAGTATAACACCCATGACAATACATTCACAGTACAATGAAGATGCATGTAAGGATATGAATGACACGTGTTCTACTTTTATGTCATTATAGGTCAGAAGCATACTTTTGCAGCAGCAGAGGGACAAAATACTCCCATACAGAAATTAGGATCCAGCTGTGATGTCACCAATCCTTGCTAACAGGATCCATGAGGGTCAATGGTAGAGATACAGCCGGGGGGGGGGCAGATGGTGCTTTATTGTGCCATTTGATTCAGGCTGGCCCTCAGGATCAGAATGCGCCTATCAAAAACTGAAGTCCTAGATTTCCGATGAGCAGACTTTAACTGGATGAGGGAGCTGGTCCAAGACAAACTGACCAGTGTAGACAGCTTCAGAGGTGTACAGGAAAGATGGGAGGTAACTAAGGGGACAATTCTCAAGGCAACAAAGTCATGTATGAGAACTGTTACAAAATGAAACAGGTACCACAAGTGACCAATATCGTTCTCAGAAAGGTTCAGAAAAGCAGTGACGGCCAAGAAAAAGGCTTTCACCAGATACAAGGAAAAGCAGGGGGAGGAGTAATGCAGAAAGTACCAAATAAAAACTAGGGAAGCAAAGAGGACGGTCAGGGAGGCAAAGGCAGACATAGAGCTGCGTATTATAGTGGAAGTCAAAGGTGTGGAAACACAGTTCTTCAGATATACAGTGAGGGGGTATTGTTAGGCTACAAGAGGGGAAAGGGTATTGGAGGAACATGAACAAAAAGCAACCATCCTTAAGGATTACTTCTGCTCTGTCTTCAAAGGAAAGACAGTGGGTCCCTGCCTGAAAATGGTATCAAAGTGGCTGTCAGGAGCATTCCTGAAATGTGGCAACCAATATTTACCAGAGAAATGGTCCAGAAGGGGCTTGAATCCCTAAAGGTAGACAAAGCCCCAGGGATGCACCCAAGGGTGCTCAAGGAATTGGCTGCATAACTGGTTGAACCCCTAGTAGGGCTATTCAGTAGCTCCATTCAGACAGGGGTAGTTTTGAAAGACTGGATGGTAGCAAACATAGTCCCACTACATGGGAGGAAGGGGGAGACAAGGAGCAACTGGGGAATTACAGACTTGTCAGCCTTACCTCTGTAGTGGGTAAACTGATAGAGTCACTGATCAAAGAAGACCTTGAGGACCAACTAGAGAGCATTGGTCTACAGGATAGTAAACGAGCCAATTTCTTTGCATACACACTCCAGAGCAACATTAACCACCCCTCTAAGTTCTAGGAAAGTCATTCACGTCCTTTCACCCTCCATCCAAGTCTCTTCCCCCTGTCCTCAAGGTGGGTGACACCCCTGTTTTATGCCTGGCTGCATTTGCCTCATCTTTCAACTCCTTTTTTACCTCCTGTACCCCTTCCCTACATTCCTCCACCTCATCCTTTCTCCTTCCCTTTTTGCCTCAACCCCTTCTCCTTTCCCCAATCCCTCCCTTTCTCCTTTTCCCTCCACCACCCTCACTTCTTGCTTCAAAGCCCTCCTGGCTCTTAACCCATGCAAAGGTGAGCGCCCTGATGGCACTGACCTAAGACTCTTGTCTCTCTGTGCCTGCCATTGCTCTCTTGATCACCCTCCTCCTTAAGCTCTACTTTTCACTAGCCCTATCCTTAACACATGGAAACAGGCTACGGTCATCCCCCTCCTCAAAGGGGTGACCCCTCCTTCCCTGTTAACTACTGCCCTGTTTCCCTCCTCCCCACCCTAGCTAAACTCCAGGAACACCTGACTGTCTCCTAACTCTCCCCTTTTTTTGACTCCTCCTACTACTACTTCACTCCCTTCCAGTCTGGTTCTAGGAAGGCCTATGCCACCTCCACCTCCCTCCTGTGAAACGCTGACCCATTCTGCCTGGCATGAATCATGGTCTAGTCACCTAAGCCATTTTTGTTGACCAGGCCAAAGCCTTCAACACTGTTCCCCATCCTATCCTTCTGGACAAGTTTAAGGCAGTAGGGCTCTCTGCTTCCTAAGTTAAGTGGTTCAAGGGTTCTGCTCCTACCTTGAAGGCAGGTCTCAAGCTGCCCATATTGGTGATGCCAATTCCCCTCCACTCCCTATCTGCTCTGGCATACCTCAAGGGTCTATCCTTATACCTGTTCTAGTCTCCACTTTCCTGAACAACCTTCTCCCTGCCTGAATGTCTGCGTTTATTCACATGAATGCAGATGACACAGTTCTCTATATGCCTCTGGCTCCTCTGCCTCTGATCTCATGGTCCAGTTCCGACTGGACTTCAACAACATCCAGCACTGGTTCTGGGCAGGTCAGCTATCCCTCAATGCCAAAAAACTGTTTCCATGTTTTATGGCACAAGGCAGAGGCTTGCTAGGCTCTCCTCCCTTCCCCTCCTTCCATACCCTTGATGGTGTTGTGATTGAGGATGTTTCCTCTTTTAAATACTTGGGGACTGCTTGGATCATCACCTTGATTTCTCAGTTCGTATGGATGCCATATACAAGAAGTTACACCTCAAGCTAGGTGTGCTTTGCCCCTGACTCAGCTTGGCCTTTATTTATTTTTACCAATCCCCAAGTCCACATCTCCTGTGCCTGCCATAAATCAGTCACCCCCTACACCCCTTACCTCCTACATTCTCCCCTACCTGCCAAATTCAGTGGTACCCTGCTTACCCTACAGCTTTGACTTCCATCTGCACTTTTTGCTGAACCTACTGGTGTCTTGTTCTCACTACAGTTTTGCCACCATCTGCACTTCATTGCACAATTTGTTTTGTTACTGTTTATTGTTAACCTGTACAGTTTTGCTTATTGCAACCTATTTGCTGTAATTTGGTGTGTTCTCCTCTTTGCCCTCCCCAGTATGCATCTGGAAATGAGCTATTTCAGCTCAGTATATATTTCCTGGTAAATCATTTGAAATAAATACATACATACTGTACATACATACATATATACATACATACATAAACAAACAAACATAGAAAAATAGAGTGGGTTTGTGGCAGGGAGGCTTTGTCAGAACAGATAGTTTTCTTTGACTGGGTAACAAAGATAGTAGACAAGGGTCACGCTGTGGATTTACTGTACTTTGATTTCAGCAAGGCGTTTGACTCATTGCCACACAGAAGACTGCTGAAGAAGCTGGAGGACCTGAACATGGCTAGGGATATAGATAGATGTGCAGGAAATTGGCTGAAGGAGAGACAGCAGAGGGTGGTGGTAAACAAGTCATGAGTGGGGTTCTGCAGGACTCTGTCCTGGGTCCTGTCCTCATCAATATGTTCATCAGCAACATTGTAGAGGGCATCTGGGGCAAGCTGCATCTCTTCACAGATGACCAATAGCTTTGCAATATAGTGGATAGCGTGTAGTGATCATCGAGTTGCAGAGGGCTCTACAAAAGCTAAAGAGTTGGTCTATGGTTTGGCAGCTGAAATTTAATTTGAAAAAGTGACGCAAACATTTTATTTATTTATTTTATTAGCTTTTGGTAACCGGGTAAGTGTGCTAGGCAACAATCCTGCCTATTTTCAGGCACGACCCGGGAGAGCACAGGACAAAGGTACACATATTACAGTGATACATCTTACATTAAAGAAAACATTAGGTTGCAAGCAATAATTTAACAGCATACATAGTGGATAAGAACAACAAAATTGGTACTCCAGGATACAAACACATTAAAAGCTTTACTTTCGCAAGAAATGGGAGTAGGTCCGAGCCACAGGCCGGCGGTCAAGTGAGGTTGTGTTATGAGCACCGGCAGTGACCAAGGGTGTGTAGGTGAGAAAACAGTGAGTTTTTAAAAACCCGGTGGGAGGTAGCATTTTTAATCTGTGGGGGGAGAGAGTTCCAGAACTTAGGGGCAAAGTAAGAAAAAGCTTGTTCACCCATTTTTGTGGTGCAAGGTCTACATGAGAGCAAAGGTACAGAGGAGGACCTGAGTGTGTGAGTATGGGAAGCGGGGGTCAGCAAGTAGGCCAGGGAGTCTGGTCTAGGAGGTCTAGTTAGGGAGTCAATAAAGCATCCCAGGGAGTAGGCCCGGAGATCCTTGGGTGACAGCCAGTTTAACCCGGAGTAGAGGAGGCAGTGATGAGTAAGGCATGGGGCAGTTAAGGCGAATCTGCAGATATTATTATAGGAAGTGCCCCATTTGCTGAGCACGCTGGAGTTGGCAGAGTAAAGAAGAGGTAGTCCATATTGGAGCTGAGGAAGAAGCACCCCCCTTGCTACAGATAATCTGGCAAATGGTGTGAGGGAGTGGCGCACTCAGTAGGCACCACCAATTGTTGTTGTGTTAACAGCACGACAAACTGTGTTGTATGTATAGAAAAGTCGAGGAGGGATCTCAGTACCCCAGGTATTAGGAAGGAGGACGTGTTGGTGATAGAGGAACCGTCCCGGCAGCGAACCAGAAGCTTAGGGCCGTGGAGGGTAGTTTTGAAGAACCAAATAGCATGGCCCAAGTTTTGTCAGGTTAAGATGTTGATGGCTGTTCAAGAGCCATTGTTGGAAGGACCTGAAAGTCATTTGAGAGTGTGAGGTTGATGTCCTCCATCGATTTAGATGCCGAGTAGAGAACCAGGTCATCGGCGTACATGAGAGTGCAGCTGTGACGGAAAGGGTTGGGAATGTCATTTAGAAAAAGGGAGAAAAGTAGAGGACCAAGAATGGACCCGTGAGGAATGCCACAGGTGATCCTTTTGGGGGAGGATAGAGCCTTGTGGAAAGCTACAGCCTGTGTGCGATTGTCCAGGTAGCTAAGGAACCATGACAGAGTGGTGTCAGAGGCACCAACGGATTGGAGCTTTGACAGCATGAGTGGGTGATGAACCATGTCAAAAGCTTTGGACAGGTCAATGAAGATGGCACTGGTGAGTAGGCCGTTATCCATATTGCTTTTTATATCGCTGGTAAGTTGGGTCAGAGTCATAGTGGTGCTGTGTCCAGGCCTAAAGCCATGTTGGCAGGGGGTCTGAAGATTGAACTTGCCAAGGTGTTCTGAGAACTGACGATGAACTATTTTCTCAAGAAGCTTACTGAGAGTGGGGAGGAGAGAAATTGGTCGATAGTTGGTCATTTGTTTGACATCGCCCTTTTTGAGAACTGGGATGGTTCTGGCCATTTTCCAGGCAGATGGGACAGAGAAGGTACTGATAGAAAGATTGAAAAGCCTGGTGACCAGCTTGGCAAACCAGGGAGCAAACTGCCTGAGAATACCAGGATGGATGCCATCGGGGCCTGGGCCCCCATGGGCTGGTATGGTATTGAGAAGTTTACGTACTTCACGGTACGTGGTCAGAGACAGCGCAAAGGTGGGAGGAGTGGGGCTCATTGATGGAGCAGAGGGCTGATTAACTCGGGTCCCCTCTGGTGCTTCAGCCGGTAGCGAGGAGAAGAGAGAATTAAAAGCATTGGCAATGGTGACCGGGTTGTTACAGTGAATGCCCTGTATATTCATGTCAGTAGGTGTCTTAAGCTTGTTATTGCCAAGAATTTCCTTGATTTGGGCCCAGTATGTTTGAGGGTTGTCGGCAGAGGACTTTAGGAAGTTCCTATAGTAGTTGCTTTTAGCCAGGCGTATTTCTTTTTTGCAGTTGTTCTGCGAAGCCCTATATGCTTCAAAGTCAGTATGTAGATGAGAGACCTTCCACGCAGACCAAAGTTTGTCCCTGTGTTTCAGCAGTTGAAGCAGGGAACGCGAGAGCCACTTGGTTACCTTCCCTGCCACCCTGCATGTGGTGACGGGGATGTGTAGGTTTTGCAGAGAAAGAAGGATGGAGTTAAAATAGTCAGTTGCATAGTTTATTTCCTCAGTTAAGTAGAGAGGAGACCAGTTAACAAAGCCTAGATCAGTTGTGAAAGCATCAACGCTTAGTTGGGATAGGTTAGGGAAGGAGACAACTTTAGAGGGAAAAGAGGGGGTGGAGGTGTCCCAGACACAGTAAACAGGATAGTGATTGCTTATGGTGTCAGGGAGCATGCCTGCCGTGTTCACGTATTCCTTCCTATTTGTGAGGATCCAGTCGAGCAGGGTGGCACAGGCACACCCCCCCCGAAAGACCCTAATGGGTTCCTGGATGAGCTGGGATAGGTTAGCCTTGCTAATGATTGAGGATAGGTGGGCTGAGTTATTCTCTGACCAGTGGTGGTTTAAATCCCCAAGGCAGATAATGTTGTTTTTGCCTGTTCCTGATAACAGGTTATCCATGAATTCCGAGAGACCCTGTTTGGAATTTTTGGGAGGGACATATATACAGAAGATATGGAGTTTCTTAACTCTGCCAAGCAGAAGAAGGGAGTGGAGTACCTCACAATTAGGTAGAGGGGAGGTCCTGTATGAGTGTGATGTGTAGGTGCGATTTGTAGTAGAGCGCAAGGCCACCACCTCTTTTTGTCCCCGAGCGGTCCGCCCGGAGCATATTGTACCCAGGAAAGGAGCACTGGGAGTCAGTAACTGTGGGCTTTAGCCATGTCTCAGTGATAGCTAAGATGTCCGGGCAGTTCACATTCATCCAAACCTTTAGGTCGGGAAGGTTGGCTAGAAGGCTCCTCGTGTTTATGTGAGCCAGGGTGAGACCACTGGATTTCGGTAGGTATAGCAACGGGGGAGGCTGTGCTAGGTTGGGTACCTGAGGAGGACCGGTATTAGCCTCGATATCCCCAGCTAGCGTAAGGGAGAGGATACATATCCATGGAGATATCATGAAGCAAGCCCTTGCTGAAGCTCTGGGGGAGAATTTTGACCTGAACTGGAGGAACCTAGTTAAAAGGCACAGGCACTTGCTAATAAGTGCAGAAGGGGGAAGAGGGGTGGGTGAGGCGGTAGCCAATAGGTTGGAAAAGTAAAAATTGTCCTTTGAGTAAACGTTAGTGGGTGAGGAAGGAATGACAGGGCAGGAGAGCACAGAAAGTATCAGTAGGGAGAAGGCACTCATTAGGAGAGTGAACAGAGCTGGGGAAGCCATTGTGTAGATGGGAAAGAATACTAAGAGGTAAGATGGGAGGATGCAGAGAAACTGGGCTAAGGCAAGTAAAGAAAGTAATATAAATTTAGTAAGCACCTGCAGAAATAGGCAACCACTAAGGGTCAGGAGCAACTGAAGTAAAAGGAAAGCTCAGCTGTTAAAGTACCAAAAGTGTTTGGTGAGCACCTGCTGGATTAGCTGACCTCTAGTGGCCAGACATTATAACGAGCAAATGGAAAACTCACTGTAGAAAAAACGCGAGACCACACAGATATCGGGAATTAGCCTAAATTTAAGACCAGAAAAGGGTGGGAGGGTATTGGGGTGAGCAGGAGCAGTCGCAGCCACCGCGGGAAGTTCTCTGAGCAGCCCTCAGATACAGGGAGCGCTGGTCCTGGCGTCTACCTGGGCAGAGTGATTCGGTCCTTGGGGTTGGGGGAGAGCCTCTGGTCCACGACAACAGCCCTCTCGACCTCCGGGGGGCGGGGTGAGCCCCAGACCCTGAGCAGAGCTGCTGGATCCACGAACTGCCAAGGAAAGGAGAGGTAGGAGACGTTAAATACTAATTACAGGGAGCTGATCCGATTACCTCTGTGACCGCAATTGGCTGCTAGCATGCAAACAGTGAATACAAGTTTAGGTTGTAAATCAGGATAATTGCTCTAAAATAAATTATGGCAACAGTGCAGTGCAGCTAAATTAATCCTTAATCCAGAGCAGCACAAGTTCAAACTAAACACCTAGCTTCTCTGTTGCGGGACAGAAATAATGGAAATGTCTTTTGTTTTTTCCTTTTTTTTTTAAATCGCAAAAAAGGTGCCAAGTCAGTTCTCTGAGCAGCCCCCTTAGATACAGGGAGCGCTGGTCCTGGCATCTACCTGGGCAGAGTGATTCGGTCCTTGGGGTTGGGGGAGAGCCTCCGGTCCGCGACAACATGAATGACAGTTTCATAAAAACTTCTTGAATTTTGTTTATTCTTTAGCCTTGCTATGACCACCAACTATATTCCCAAATATTCTTGCCAATCACCTTCAGCTTTTTCAGTTGAGCAGTAGTCAATTCTCATGTTTGAAAATGTGTAATTTGTAATCCATTTCTTATCATCCAGTTTTGTTAAATCATTCCTTAGCACCACAAATGTGTGTCCTCAGTGCCTCCCACCCCCCACCCCCATACCCACTCATCCAGGGACTTACTGGATGAAGGATCAAGTTATGATATAATCTTCTGATTATTTACTTTAAAGTACATTCAAATGATGTTTATGAATAGGAAACAATGGGATTACTTTTTCTGCAGATATGAGTATCTGACACAAAGGTACAGAATTACACAAAGGTATCTTTGCAAATAATAAAATGTAGTAAATATTGTTAGACAGTAGAAATACAAAAGCCTGTATGATTAATGATCATCAAAAAGGATTATGATAACAATGTAAAAACTAATGATGCTGAGCTTTCAAGTCTGACCTCCCTCCCACTGAAACATGGGTATCAGTATTTTTACATGATAAAATCTGAGACCATTATTGAAATCTGGATACATTAAAGAAAGAATCTGGGCATTTATACTGTTGAAATGATAGTTATACCCTCAATTTCAGTTTAGGGAGGTTGTAACTTGCCCAGACGGTGGCGAGTGAAAACAGCTAAGTCAAATACATCAACAAAAAATTGCCCCTTTCCCCAATATGCATCCCCCCTGGAGTTGGTATATACAAGAAGGTGGTGTGGGGCCAAAAACAGAACTTGCTATATTTAACCTATTTAAGGAGGTATTTAAGGTGGCAGTATAGCTCAGTGGTTTAAGGCTCCAAGCTGCAGACCTGGGTTTGAATCCCACAGCCCCCACTTGCATACTGTGTGACCTTGAGCAACTCACTTAACTTTCTTGTGCTCCCAGGTCGCACCTGTAAACAAGCTTCAGCTTAGTGTGTCTCTCCTGGTTAAATAAAAACCTGTTTTTGGTGGTCATTGTTTTTACTTAACTGTTTTCACAGGGTGCCACTCAGACAGTGAGCTAGTTACCTACTGACTCAGCACTCACCTGAGTGCTACTGATGTCACCCAAAGGACAGTCAAGTTCTGTGGGTATGATGTATTTTAGTAGAGACTTAAAAGCCTAATTAGTCACTAGCACACCAGATCTGCATTGGCACGGTGGCACTGGCACACTGAGCACACACATTTGTGGTGCTAAGGAACAATTTAACAAAACTGGAAGGTAAGAAATGGATTAAAAATTATACATTTTCAAATGTGAGAATTGAATGTTAGGTGCAGAAATGTTGTAACAAAATAAGATTACAAATATTATTTTGCACATAATTATATTTAAAATCAAAATATATTTCTATATGCAGGACCACTGTTCCCCTGAAGAAGCTGAAGGTGATTGACAAAAACTTTTGGGACTATATTTGGTGGCCATAGCAAGAATAATACAAATTTCAGAAGTTTTTATGAAACTGGTGTTCTCTGATTGATGTTTGCATCACTTGTCCTTTGCTGACATCTCTGTGGACTTTGTATAAAAGCTAAAATACAGGGTTGGCCCACCATGAATGCTTACCGACTTTGGCAAGTTGAAATTTAGTGCAAACAAATACAAGGTTATGCACCTAAGGGTAAAAAAACCAGGACAGAGTACTAGATGGTAGGGGTTAAGCCAAGTAGTATGGCAGAGGAAAGAGACCCGGAAGTCATCATTAGTGACTTCTCAAACATTCAAGCCAGTGTACTACGGCCAATAGGATGCTGGGGTGTATCAAAAGGGGTACTGACAGAAGGAAAAGGGAGGTAATAGGTCACTGGTGAGGCTGCATCTGGATTGCTGTGCTCAGTTCTGGAGTTCTCACCTAAGGAAGGACAGAGCCAGGCTGGAGACAGTGCAACACAGGGTGACCAAGATGATTCAGGGCCAGCAGGCCAGATCTTATGAAGATCATCTGAAGGCACTGAACATGTACTCACTGGAGACCAGATGAGAAAGAAGGGATATAACAGAGACCTTCAAGTTCCTGAAAAGAATAAACAAGGTGAACCGGGGAACTATTCAGCCGGAGTACAGAGAAAAGAACACAAGTTCGTAAGTGGAGACCGGCGGGGAAAAGTTTAAGAGACATGAGGAAGTTCTATTTTATAGGAAGAGTGGTGGAGTCATAGACCAGTCTACCAGCACAGGTGGTGGGCACCAAGACCATAAATGGCTTTAAGCATGGCTGAGACAGAGTGAAGGGCTGGTGATTTCTCAGGCCTGTAGCAGTAGGGAGAAGAGCGGGGAGGGGGGGACTGGAAGGGATAGTACCTTGTGTGGATAATGCATCCCAGGGCAGATAGGGAACTCCAGGCAGACTAGATGGACCTTTGGCCTTTTTCTGACATCTTTGTCTATGTTTCTATGTTCCCAAGTGAGTACCCTTGTATTGATGGGTAGAAGCAAAGCACTTTACAGTACACACACAGATGAATTTATACAGTAAAGTATACAGTGTACTGTAGTATGTTTCCCATCTTGTACATTTCAAGACACAACTCCTCCCTCCTACTCCCACAGAAGATCACAGGCACAGCAGGCAAGTACAGTAATGCAAGGATTTGGCTACAACCTATGCTTCTTGCATTACATTGAAATACTACATGTAATGTTAACTCATTGTGTCCTAGCCACCACCTGGAGTCAGCAGATCAAGTGCTCTAGTGTGTCCGAGGATGAATACAGACGTCAACTGTATAGCCCCTGTGTACCCTTGTGATGTCTGGAGACGGCAGTAAAATATTTTAATATTATTTGCCAGCCAATCCAGATAGGGCTTATTAACCCTCTGTGGGTGATGCTCCACATTTTAAGCCTCTTGGGATTGGCTGGCAAGTGTAGGGGTCCCATTTGAAAATCGAGAGAAAACCCTGTTTGTAGTGCTGCCGTCTCACTTTGCTTTATGCATTGAGGTAGTGTAGGAGTTGAGCTGTGAATCAATGTATCCCAACTTGCAAAACGCCTGATATTGCCAAAGATCTACTCACATTTACTGCTGTGATTCAGATTTGTAATAGTTTTGTATAGTTTCTAAATTTATTGCAGTGTTTTTCGTGTGTTTTGTTTTATTCTGAGAGCTGCGTCACCGAGAAATTGGAAAACCGGAAGTATGGCTTCTCGGTCATATCAGCTCTTGATCCAGGCTCCTCATGTTTTATTTATTATTATTTTATTTTTGTTTGCATTTCTTGCCTGTTTTTCTGTTCGCAAACATTTCTGGGCAGAGCGTTAAGCGCTTGTGTGGCAGTCGTCTTTGTTGATCATCAGCACGCCAAGAATGCCAGAACCACAGGTAAAACACCAAGGTTCTGTATTTGTGGGGCATGTCAAACTGAGTTTATTGCAATCTAAATTTATATTTTTTTTCTTTTATTTTGTTCTGAGAGAGAGTTAGTGAGAAACCGAAAACGGAAATAGGGCTCCCAGTCACTGCAGCTCTCAGTCTTGGCTCCCCATTATTTTTATTTCCTGCCCGATTCTTTACTGCCTCATGTATAGTTTTAGTAGCTAAAGGGGGAAACCGGTGACCAATTGTTTAGCCACGTTAGTGAGAAGCCAGGTAAAATGCCAAGGTTCTGTTTTTGTGGGGCATGTCACACCGAGTTTACTGCAAGTTAAATATATATTCTTTCCTGCCTGATTCATTACTGCATGGTGTATTTTTTTTACCAAAAACGTATTTCTTTGAGCTAAAGGGGCAAAATGGGGAACAATTGTTCAGCAGTCATCTTTGTGGCTATCCTGGCTATTCTGGTAGTCTGCACACCTACAACGCCCAGGTCAAATCTGTGGATAATGGTATTTGTGGGTGCATTCACCAAGTGATTTACTGTCCATGTGTGTCCTTCCCTTTGGACAGGTGTGTGTTTGGTTTTGAATTACAAGTATAGTGGTTGCAAGTTGAAGAAGGTCATAGGGTAAGGGGAATCATTGCACATTCTGTGCTGAGGTGGCATCTCGGAGGATGGAGGAAGGGGAGTGGAGAACACCAGGGAAGATTTTTCTTTTATTGTGTCAGGTGGATACTGGGATGCATAGGGAGAGGCCTCACCAGTAGAAAACAGGAAGTTGTTGACCCTCTGTACAGACAGTTGGTAAGACCACATCTGGAGTACTGTGTTCAGTTCTGGAGACCCTGTCTCTGCAAAGATATAGACAGGGTGGAGGCTGTCCAGAAGAGGGCAACCAAAATGGTGCAGGGTCTGCACCACAAGACAAATGAAGAAAGACTAAAGGAGCTTAAGGTGTATAGCCTCGAGGAAAGGAGGGAGGGGGGGGACATGATAGAAACTTTCAAGTACCTAAAAGGAATCAACAAAGTCCAAGAGGGTAGCATCTTTTAGAAAAAGAGATGTGCAAGAACAAGGGGGCACAATTTGAAGATGGGGGGGTGGCTCAGAGGTAATGTGAGGACGTATTTCTTCACAGAGGGTTGCAGATGCATGGAAAAGCCTTCCTGAGGAGGTCATAGAGTCAAAAACAGTGGGGGAATTCAAGAATGCATGGGACAGACATAAGGCAATTCTAGTGGGGTGTAGGAGGAAGTAGGCTGTTGGTTAACTAGGATCTGCAGCTTATCCGTTAAGTAGGGAAATGGGTAGACTAGGTGGGCCAAGCGGTCCTTATCTACCATCAGATTCTATGTTTCTATGTTGGGTGTTTCATATTGGGGTGGTAGAGCACAGACACCTGGTAATCCATTTCGTTGTATGGCGCTGTGTTTTTTTCTGGTTCGAGGAAGGACCCTTATACTAGGGAATTCATTTTGTGTGATGGTAATGGGTCTGAGATGGTTCCAACATCCCACACCCTATGAGGTCTGCCACCAACGCACAAAATGGTTTTCATACTGTCATTGTCCTCACCCTCACCGTCAAACACGCAGCACATTACATAAAATGGATTTCATGGGGTTGGATAGGTTTTTCTTGTATTGTGCCAGGTATCGTAGAGTGTGGAGAACCACTGGATACCAGAAAAGCATTCTTTTTTTTAAACTCTATTTTTTATCCTCCTAATCCTGCAGTGCACCCACTCTTCAAGGCCTCAATATAGACCGGCCCCAGAGCCTACTCTGGAATGTCCTCGCATATGGGTGCCCCACTCCATTGACCCTAGATTCTGGATTACCCCCCCAGAGGGGTGGAGGAGCATCAGAACTTCCTCCTGACAATGACTGGAGTGTGCACCTTGCCTGGACTTCATTGGAGCCCTGTGAGTGCCGTCCCCCGAGACCCGTCTACTGGCACCACTGCAGGATCCATTTTCTCCTCCATGTTTTTCTCCACCCTTGAGATGCCAGTGTGCAATGAGGGCCAGTGATCCAGGAGACATGCTGAGTCATACCTCTTGCTCAAGCCCTCTGCTGGCGTCTGTTCCCTGCTACTGCTTCCCCCTCTACCACACCCACCACCCAAGCTCCCCCAGGTGGTAGTGTAGTGGTGGAAGCTTGCAGAGCCCCTCTCCAGAGAAGGTGAGCAGCCATAAGGTACTCTATCCTTTTCCACCCCTGCCAACTCCTGGCAGCCCGTGCTCATTCCCGAACATGGGTCGCCGGCATAGAACAAGGTAAGGCGTCCATCGCCTCAACCCTCAGCACCACTGGAACAGCCAGAAAAGCATTCTGTGGGATGGTGACTGGTGTTTCACACTGGGGTTGGAGTAGCCAGACACCTGGGAATCCTGATTGTGGGATGGCACCGTGTGTTTGCTGGTTGGAGAGAGGCCCGTGACACCAGGGAATCCATTTTGTGTGATGGCAATGGGCCTCAGAAGGTGGTGTGAGCCCCCCCCAACAACAGGGAATGCTATTGATGGAATGGTGCCCGGCCTTCCGACACCCGACACCCTATGAGGCCTGCCACCATCACACAAAATGGTTTCTCTGGTGTCAGTGTTCTCGCCCCCACCACTAAACACACAGCATCATCCTACAAAATGGATTCCCTGGGGTCAAGACCCCCACCATCAAAAACCCAGCATCATCTCACCAAATGAATTCCCTGGTGTCCAGTGCTCCCCGCACTGAGTGATTCATGGTGAGTGTTTGACGATGGGGGAGAATGTACCAAAGACAATGCCATTTTGTTATGGTGCTGCTTTTTGGGGGATGGAGTGTGCAAAAAGAAAAAACTGTTCCTTTTGTTTGTGCTAGGTGTGGGAGGGTGGGAGTGGGACCACTGCACAGCTCCGAAGGTTTTTGTGTATGGTGCCAGGTATCATAGAGTGTGGAGAACCACTGGATACCAGAAAAGCATTCTGTGGGATGGTGACAGGTGTTTCACACTGGAGTGGGAGAAGCCAGACACCTGGGAATCCAGTTTATGGGATGGCGCCATGAGTTTGCTGGTTGGAAGGAGGCCCGTGACACCAAGGAATCTATTTTGTGTGATGGCAATGTGCCTTAGAAGGTGGTGGGAGCCCCCGCGAGAACAGGAAACACTGTTGGTGGAATGGTGCCCGGCCTTCTGACACCCGGCACCATCCAATGAACAGTGGTCCCTGGTGTCTGTGTGCCCCACACTCTATGAGGCCTGCAACCACAAAATGGATTCCCTGGGGTTGGGACCCCCCCCACCGTCAAACAGCCGGCATCATCTCACAAAATTAATTCCCTGGTGTCCACTGCATTTCCCCCCTCCCCGCATCGAGTGTTTTGTGGTGGGTGTTTGATGGTGGAGGAGAATGTACCAAAGATGATGCTGTTTTGTTATGGTGCTGCTTTCTGGGGTCCAGGGGATGGAGTGTGCAAAAAGAAAAAAATGCTCCTTTTGTTTGTGCTAGGTGTGGGAGGGTGGGAGTGGGACCACTGC